>CM037878.1:124161681-125367181 GCA_021292165.1 Shinisaurus crocodilurus
TCTCCTGCGTTAAAACAGAATGTTCATATGAACCACAGCTGGGGCCTACGGGGGGGGGAGCTGGGATTTCATTGTTGGGTAGTCCCGAGGGGGAGGGGGAATTTCATTGTGTGGTCCGGGGGGGGGCAGGGCTTTCATTGCTGTGTAGTCCCGGGGGGGATCAGGGATTTCATTGCGTAGTCCTAGGGGAACAGGGATTTCACTGTGTAGTCCTGGGGGAGCAGGGATTTCATTGTGCAGTCCTGGGGAAAGGGAACAGGAATTTCATTGTGTAGTCCAGGGAGGGAAGCAGGGATTTAATTGTGCAGTCCCGGGGGAGGAACAGGGATTTCACTGTGTAGTCCTGGGGGAGCTGGGATTTCATTGTGTAGTCCGGGGGGGGGGGGCAGGGATTTCATTGTGTAGTCCAGGGAGGGAAGCAGGGATTTAATTGTGTAGTCCTGGGGGCGGGGGGAACAGGAATTTCATTGTGCAGTCCCGGGGGAGCTGGAAGTCCAGGGGGAGCTGGTAGTCCTGCAGGAGCTAGGATTCCATTATGTAGTCCCAGGGGACCTTTCCTATGGAGCGATTCAAAACAGCGATCAGCTACCTTAAGTAATTTCGAACAAATAGTGCCTATAGGAAAATGACGACCCATGCAAACTTGGCACGGTCACTCTTCATCACACAAGCGAAGCCGCAGGCAACAGCTTATATATATATATATCCACAGCTCAATAGTGGAATACCTGCTCTGTGTATATATACAGTTCCAGGTTCAGTCATTGGCATCAGTTCAATGGTCATCAGGTAACAGAGCTGGTGAAGATCTTTCCCTGAGGCCTTGGAGATCTGCTACCATCAGAGTAGATAAGACTGGACCATATGGACCATTGATCTGACTTCGTCTATGGCAGTTTCTTCTTCTTCTTAGAACCATAGAATAGTAGAGTTGGAAGGGGCCTACAAGGCCATCAAGTCCAACCCCCTGCTCAATGCAGGAGAACAGATGTGGGCAGCCCAGGCAGTCACCCATCCAAGCACTGACCTAGCTCATACCTGCTTCGCTTCAGCATGTGGCTTGCATTATGTGCTCTCGATGCTACCTGCATTTCATCTTCTTCTTTATTTTTATTTCATTTCTATACCGCCCCACAGCCGAAGCTCTCCGGGCAGTTCACAAAGTGACAACTCTGTTGAAGCAACTATGCTGGTGTTTGTTTGTAATATGCATTTTGTTTGTTAATTATATTTGCATCTTGCCCCTCCTCCAAGGAACTCAAGAGGTTTTCCTGATCTATCATTACAACAGCCCTAAGAGCTGACTTAAGCAGAAAGGTGGCAACTGCTCCAAGAACATCTAGCAAGATTCATGGTTAAATGGGGATTTGAACCTGAGCCTCCCCAACAAGACTCTACACACTACACCACACCAGCTTTCTGTTTTTATGTCCTTAGCAATGCCACTCTGCTGAAGATGCTGTCAGGATGAATATGAACTGAGCAAACACCATTCCAGCTGGACTGCAGACTGGAACTTGCATATAGAATAGGAATACTGAATTGGCGGCTATCCAGGTTTTCATTGGCCATCCTTATCAGGCAAACACCACCAAATGTGGTCAAAAGCTGGTTGCATCGTTCCATACAAGCTGCTCGCCTCCTCCCAAATCCCACCACTAGATGAAAAACGTTGCGAGCTTCAGCAGAGCCTGTCCTTCCTGCCAGAGCGTATTTTTCATTCCTAGGCACTGGTGTTATTTCATAGGTAAGAAGGGATCCTAGCTTAGGGCAACGATCATATTTGTCTTCATTCTCTTCCGTGCTCCCCCAACCCCCAGTGCCAAAAAAAAACAGCTGGAATGATTTCACAGGCAGTTTTCTCATTATTTCTTTTTTTTTTGTCTCCCAATACTGTCAACAGCTGCAGAGAATACCCCTCTCCCTCTCCTTTTCTGAGCCTCAGTCTTCTCCATCTCTTTATTTTAGTTTGTTTCTACCAATCATTTGCCGAGCATGTGTTAGAGCAATGGAAACCTCATCTTCCCTGCTTCAACACCCCCTCCCCCATACTGTTCTCATGACAACAAGAAAGCAAATAGAGAGGAAGGGGAAACTCACAAAAGTATTGCCACTCATTTCAGGATGGTTATTGAAAAATAAACAACATCTGTGGAAATCCGACTTGAACATGGAAACAGTTTGAATTCAAGACAAGTGATCCCGCTTCCTTTCTCTGTGTGTCTCCCAAGGCTTCCTGTTCTGAATCATTGATGCTTTTATTAGTGTAATTTAGGATATGTTATTTGTAGAGATCTGCAGGGCTGACCTTTTCCCTTCCATGGTTCCTTCCTACTGATTTCTTTAATCCTTTGGTTTTGCAACCGGGTACATATAAGACCATATATGCAATTGGCTTAAGGAGCAGAAGGGTTGTGGTTCATATCAAGAGCTGAGCAACAAGTGTTTTTAGTTTCATTTATGCTTTTATTGTGAAAGCCTATCTCCATTTTGGTATGTTTTCAGTTGCCCATGAAATTTTGTTTACCATTTGTGGAAGTCCTGAACACTAGAAGGAAATGTACAAAACACTGGTTTTTAAGGAGAACTGTGCAGTCCTTGAGTAACTGGCCCACTGCGAATGGTTTGGAGAAGTTCTACCAGTCATTTGGGAACAATCCCTGAACTTGTCTGACCAAACTCGACTGTTTCAGACTGTAAGTAGGGAAATCATGTGGTTGAATGTTCTCCCTGCACATCCAGAACTAGCATACTGGAGGGAAGAGGCTTAGCCTATCCTTATCCCTGACATGCTAGATTGCTACATGCAGGGAAATTATTTTTAAAACAATATGGTGGAGCTTTCAAATATGTCACCCCCCTCCACACACACACACACACACACACACACACACCCTTCTATTCTGAAGTGGTACAACCCAGCAAAAGCTACACCATGTAATCTCCTGATTGTGTGTTTCAGCTCTGAGCATTATAGATGAGTGGTAATCTGAACTCAGGTCTTCTGATCCAAGTCCAATATTCTATGAATGACTATGGCTATAAATATTACCACTCTACGATTGTTTCACTTGAAGCATTTTTTTAAAAAACCATAGAAAATGTAGAAAAGCGGTGCGAAGTAACTCAAAGGCAGCTGGCCCTGGAAACTAAACTGCTGCAGGGATTCACCATCTGTTGATATTGAAGGCTGAATTCACAGACTCACTAGCAAGAAAGAACGCCAGACGTGCTTGTACTGCTGGTAGCAAAAGCACAATTTGCAGCTGGGAACGAGCATTAAGGATTAACTGACATGAATAAAGGTAAAGGAAAACAAATCCTCTCAGGCAGTCAAATATATAAATGAGAGAGAGACCCCAGAAGAAGAAAAAAAGTTGCTAGCTATATGTTCAAGGATAACTTCAACAGTCCTCGAAATGTGAACTAGAAGAGAGGTGTGGGAAGTTCCTAGCAGTACATAAACTCCTCATGGACACGTACCGCAGAAAGTGTTCGGGACGAACTAGCACTAGATGATACATTAAATGCTGTGGCTGAATTTAATGTGTCTAATTTCCCCCAGAGTGGGGGTAGGGCGATCAGGATCGAGGCACACAGGATGTATCCCTTTCCCACACTGCCCTGGACCCAACCAAAATCACAACCTCCCAAATATCCTATTTGCCCCAGGAAGAAAGCTGCCATTTGTACCAATAGTAGCTTCCTTCCTAGGGAGAACCCACTGGAACTGCAGCAGGGGGGAAAGGGTTAATTCACCCTCTCCACAGTCATGACCTTGACCCCAATACCACCCCCACCCCCACAATGGTCGTTATTTAAATGGGGGGGACCTAGGCATGTTAAATGCAATCACACCCTTAGCATCTAGTTTGGCCCTCATGTATGTCTCAAGAGCAGTGAGCTTTCCGTCACCTCAGAGAGGGACACCTTTGGGAGGGGTGTGGAAATAGGCTCAGGCAAGAGGGGATGCACCAAAGTATGCATTGTACATGGAAGGTAGGGGCGACTGGCTTATTGAAAAAGGAGAGGGAAGTGCAGAAGGGAACTTCTAGGAGCTCTGGCTGGGGCCACGGAAGAGAAGTACCTGCCCAAGGTAGGTCTGGATATAGGCAAGATGGTGGCTGAGTATTTCCTGCGCTTTGTGCTTGTGTCTTAGGCACAAGTCTCTCTTTCCAAGTCTATTTGCTGGGAAATTCCATGGTGAGTAATGATGAGATCGGAGGGAGAAAGAAAAGAAAGAAAGAGAACAGAAAGGGAGCTTCAGATACAATTCTCACATCTCACTGGACTGGACACAGAGGCACCCCAAATCCTGTGCCTTATGATCTGATTCGAACGATAAGCTGCTCAGCTGGCTGCACACGCTGTCCTAAGAGTGGAACTAGGAACACAGGAAGCTGCCTTATATTGAGCCAGACCCCTTGGTCCATCTAGCCCAGTCAGTCTTGTCGACATTGACCGGCAGCCACGGCTCTCCAGGGTTTCAGGCAGGAGTTTTTCCAGCCCCACCTGGAGATGCTGGGAGCGAACCTGGGACCTTCCGTATGCAAAGCGGGTGCTCTACCACTAAACCACAGACTCTCCCTAGAAGTGTCAAACCCAGTGTTGTTTCCACCATGACGCCCTGCCCCTGCAAGTAGCAACCAATGATGTGGACCGGGGACAGGGAAAGGGGTTATGTGGGGGTAACAACACAGATAAATTGGACTAAACTGTATTAGCAGTGGGGGGGGGGGGAACTTGATGTCGGGATGCCATTTTTGGCAGCAGTTCTGCATCTGTCATCACACCTTACTTCTCCCCTCAGTTGATCAGTATTTATTGCAATAGCACTGAAGCCCTGTCTACACTATGACTGGCTTCTCAGACAACATGATAACCCACTCTCAAGGTTGGTTTTGTTGCCGTTGAATCATGGGTTGGTGTTGTTGAAACATGGGTTCTCGTGTTGTCTGAACCCAGACAAGATAACAGACCATGCTGAACAACTCACAGTTCACAACCCTTGGTTCCCTTCATGGGTTGTTCCCTTCATGGGTTCCCTTCATGGGTTGTTCGTGGTTAACAAGTCATGGCTTGTTAGCGCAGCTGGGTTCAGACAACACAATAACCCACAGTTCAACAACAACCTACACTCAACCCATACTCAACCCCTGAGTGTGGGTTATCATGTTGTCTGAACCCAGTCTTTGTGTCTCAAAATTTTCCACAAGGCTTTCTTAGAAAAACAAAACCTGTAGGGAGTTATCTCCCCAAATCATATTGAAATTTCAGTAGGAGTTGAATTCCAGAGTCCCTCTGAAAATGAATTATGTGGCTAAGCAATGCATTTTCTAGCAGCTCTCCTGAGAATTAGCTGTGATACGCCCACAGCTGTGTCTCATGGTTAATATCCTCGTTGTCTCCTTGAACCTCTTACTTTATCTAGGCTATCAAGTACTGTAAACCTTTTTCAAACTGCTGTCAAAATATTTTCCCTGTGTTCACTAACAAGCTGCACTACACAAGGAAGGTAGGCTCTGTATTACATCTTGGAGCTCACTGCTTGTAAAGTGGAGCCGCAAATGAATGCCTCTTTGAACTACACTATTGGTTCCTTTTATTCTTTCCTTCTTCCGACTCCTATTTCAGTTTATGCAAATTACCAAAAGGATTCAAAGATCTCAGACCAATAATTATTTCATGGTATCAGTCACTGATTCAAACAAGAAATGCAGGAAATGCAGCTCTTTTTTGACTGCTAAATTTATCCGCCATTAATATATATACCCTTTTCTTTCTGTTCATCCTGCTTAAAGATTGGTCTCTCCTCTTTCTGATGGTTAGTGCTGGAGATGGGGAAATCTGTCAGTTTCGCTTTCTCCCATAGTCATTTTTAAAATAAATAAATAAAACATCTCAAGTTCTTATTGTCCCATTTATGGGGGGGGGGTGTGAATTTGGTAAGATCTTATTTAAAAAATGAACCAAATAAAATTCTCATTCATCTGCACCAGCCACATTAAACAGGCATCGCTTTTCCCAGCATGGAGAGGACAATGTTGCACCTGCCTTCAGCACCACAAACATGGCTTAATATGAAGGGCTTCAAATCCAGACTTTTAAGAGCTAGGCACTCAAAGCCATCTACGTGGATGGATGTATCTGTCAGTTTCACTTTCTCCCACATTCATTTTTTTTAAAAAAATCTCAAGTTCAATTCTGTCTAGTTTATGAAGAAATCTGGGAATTCTGGATAGTTATTATTAAAAGGAGGAAAAAATCACACCTATCCCCATGCTGTATTCTTCCTTGCTGATGGGTCTCCCCATTTTTCTCACGCCATGTCCATCTCTGCTGAACTCTGCTGCTCACCTTGTTTCTTTCCTGCATTTTGCCCTGATCGCTTAGCTCCTCTTTACCATCTTTTGCTATGGATTCCTCTACCAGATCTTGTTAGGTTCAAACTTTGCCCAATTACCTTTAAGAATCTTTATGATCTCCTGCCTTCCTGTCTTCTCTTCCTCCTTGTCCTCATCATTTGTCTGCCACTAATCCTCTTCTTTGGCCCAAGTTTTGAACCTCTACCTCCTGTTTGTGTGCAGTTTCACAAGAATACTCTCCATCCCTGACATCAACCTCACTTTTTCCAACATGATCTTCAGTTAAGGACTTCCCCCATACAATTAGTTTGTTAAGGAATGTAAGAATTGCCCTGGCAAATCAAATGCCAATCTAGTCCATCATCCTATTTCCCACAGTGGCCAAACAGATGCCTCTGGGAAGCCCGTAAAGCCAGACATGAAAGTAAACGCCCTCTTCAGCTGTTGTTCCCCAGCAGCCGGTATTTAAAGGCATGCTCCCTCTGATACTGGAGTAGCATGTAGTTATCCTGATTAGTAGCCACTGATAGTCTTATACTCCATGAATGCGTCTAACTGCCTTTTAAAGCCATCTAAGTTGGTGACCATCACATCCTGGGGTACCGAACTCCATAGTTTTAACTATGCACCATGTAAAGAAGATCTTCCTTTGTCCTAAATCTCCCACCATTCAGCTTCACTTGATGACCCTAGGTTCTAGTATTGTGAGAGAGGGAGAAAAAGTTCGATCTATCCACTTTCTCCATACCATGCATAATTGTATGCACATCTTTCATGTGTGCCCCTCTTACTCGCCTATTTTTCTAACCCAAAAAGAAGAAGAAGCCCAAACTTTGAAACCTTTCCTCATACAGTAGTTGGTCCCAGCCCCTGATCATTTTGGTTGCCCTTCTCTGCACCATTTCCAGCTCTACAATGCCCTTTTTGAGATGTGGCGACCAGAACTTTACACAGTATTCCAATTGTGGCACCATATAGATATGCCAAGTGCAGTACCAAATAGATTTATGTAACAACATTACAATAGTCGGCAGTTTTATTATCAATCCCTTGCTTAATGATCCCTAACATGGAATTTGCCTTTTTCACAGTGCCGCATCTTAACTGAAGGTGCTGCACCTTCCATCTGTGGTTGCACCACAGATTTGTATAAAGACAATACGATGTGTTCCTTGCACCGAAACACATTATACACCAAGGTGTCACTGCAATACATGCTACCCTACCATCATATTGATGGGCATTTCACCAGTACTGATGTTGTTTGTTTGTTTGTTTGTAGTACTTGTACAGACAAGTACTACAAGGTAGTACACTTGGTAATAAACTCTATATGCAGTTTACATACAAAAATATTAAAAATCACAGCTAAAAGTACACATATAAGACAATATAACACTATAAATAAATTCAACTTATAAATACAACTTTTGTGGTTGTAAGATAAAAAGAAAGAATAAAAAGTGACAGTAAAATGAAGCAGCATCATGGTGATCAATTATAAGTCATGGAAAGCTTGCAACTAGCAAGTACATTTTCAAGAAGCATTTAAAACCCATTAAAAAATTTTAATAGAGTCAGGGGTGCTTCCAGCCTGAGAGCTCCTGCTACTAACCATCAAAAGGGATTGTGCAGTTATTCCATTTTTTCTTCCTTAACAGATTTTTCCTGGCAAGAGAAAAGATGAAAGAATGGTGGGAAAGCATGGGAGGGCTACAAATGCAAGATGATGTTGTCTGGACCCCCACCATAAAATTCCATGAAGGTGGCAGTGATCCTCATCTGGAAGCATCCTCAGTTGTTACAGGTTTTTTTAAAAAAAATCTATAAAAGCTCAAAGAAATAATCTGTAAAAATTCCAGAAGTCTCAAGTCTGCAACTTCTAGCAACTCCGTGGTCCCAGGGGAAAAAAAAAATTTTTTTTACAGGTTCACGCCCCAACCCCCAGACGTTCTGTTGCCTGAGATGGGAAATACAAATGGAAATCACTCCCACTACTACAGGCCGAACTCCATGTGACACTGAGCTTATCACTTCAAGCTCCATTATCCTTCTTTCAGCTCTTAGAAGGTGTGTGTGTGTACAGCGAGGGGGGGGGGATGATCAGGGTCAGAACCAAAGCATGAAAATCCCGCCCGCCCCCTCAAAATAAAATGCTGCTATAAGCCGTGGGAGGGAAGCTCCTATTGAGTTTCAATGAGGGCTTCCCACCCAGGGTTAATAGCAGTGCTGGGAGATTTTTGTCAGGCCCATGGCAGGGGAGGAAAAGCTTAACCCTTTCTTCCCCATGCACCGCAGTTCCGATCCTGAGCTTTCCACATGCACCTGCTATTTAGAGTTGAAAAAAGAAACCCAGAACTGGAAGTGATGCATTTAGCACAGTGTTCTCCAACCTTGGATCCCCAGGTGTTTTTGGCCTACAACTCCCAGCATGGTAGGCCAAAAACATCTGGTGACCCAAGGTTGGAGAACACTGATTTAGCATCATGTGTAGTTTGGCTCTAACACTGGGCACAAGCCACTATGGATTCTCTGGTGCGAGCCACATCAATCAATAAAACAAACAAAAAAATTTATTGCAGTCAATAGTGCCAAAAATAAATAAAAGATACAGTACACCAGAATCTCAAAGCAAGCAGATTCAAAGTATAACATAGGCACAATTATATAGTGCTCCAAAAATTCCAAGTTGGTCCCTGGATATGATCCTTCCCGTTTCAAATAATGAGTTGTGTTGTTGTGAGTTGTTCCCTTGTTCTCACTGCTACGGACAGAAATTTAGCTATTATCAGTAACACCACTGGAATTTTTTCTTCCGTCAGATATTTAACATAAAATTGAACTGGCATTCCTGGTAGTTTGGTCAGTAAGGGGCCAATTGCATACTGCTGAACTTCAGGCATAGAAGTTACAGAACAGAAGGACACATTCTATGGATTCTACCTTGAAGAAAGAGGGTTGTCTCCTGCATACCTGCCCCAAAGCATTTGGGATGGTCAGAGTAAAATTAAATCTGGCCAGAGTAAAAGCTCTGCAGTATTTAGCAACATGCAGAGTCCTAAAGTAGGGAGCTGCAAGCCACATCGAAATGACCAGGAGCAGGAGCTGCACAAGCTCCGGCTCATTATGGTGTAGCTTGCACAAGAGAACCTCCTGGCAGAGGATGGATCTCTTTTACTCTGTTGCCCTGAATGGCCCCCAAAATCTTCCATCTGAAGCTGCCCCTGCATTTTGATATGTCCTGTGTATTTTAACACCACCACACTGTAAGCCAGGGGTGTTGAACCTATTTCTGCCCGAGGGCCAAATTCCATTTCAGAACAGCTCTCAGGGGCTGCATTCCAGTGGTGGGTGGGACCAAAGGCAAAAAGGGTGGGGGCAAAATGTAAAAAGAAATACCAGCATATTTTAGCTTAAAGGAGTTACTGCCAGAAACTAAGCCCGAGGAGAAGCATTTCAACATTTTAGAATGGGGGGGAAAAAATGTGCAGAAGCAAGTAGGAAACCAAAAAACTGGTGGTTGGGGGGAAAGGGGGTGTGGCCATCTGGAGAAACCAAGAGGGCTGGATTGGGACCCCAGGAGGGCTGCATTGGAACCCCATGCCTGAGGTTCTACACCCCTGCTGTAAGCTCTTAATGCCAGTGTGGCGTAGTGGTGAGAGTGTTGGACTGGGACTCGGGAGATCCGGGTTCTAGTCCCCGCTCGGCCATGAAACTCACTGGGTGACTTTGGGCCAGTCACTGACTCTCAGCCTAACCTACCTCACAGGGGTTGTTGTGAGGATAACATGGAGAGGAGGAGGAGGAATATGTAAGCCGCCTTGGGTTCCTTGCAGGAAAAAAGGCGGGGTATAAATAATAAATATAATAAATAAAAAATATACTAAATAAAAAATGATCATTCTGGATGTTCTTTCTTTGCACACACACACACACACACACATCAACAACACTGACATAAGATGTCTGGATGTTAACTTCTTTGCACACACACACAGCTTCCCACAGTGAGGACACAGGTTACCAGATAGAAGATGGTCCTGTAAAGGATTCATTTGACGTGCTTTTCGCTTAGCACGTTTCTCCCTTTCACCTTGCACTCGGGCTTCTTCAAAGTCCATGGAACCTTTGTGAAAGGCCAACCTCCATTTAGATCGTTCATGGGCCAGAGCTTCCCAGTTTTCGATGTTTATATTGCATTTTTTTAGATTAGCCTTATGAACATCTTTAAACCTCTTATATTGACCACCGATATTCCGCTTTCCATCCTTGAGTTGGGAGTAAAGTAACTGCTTTGGGAGGCGGCAGTCAGGCATTCGAACAACATGACCGGTCCACTGAAGTTGGCGTTGAAGGATCATTTTTTCAATGCTAGTAGTCTTTGCTTCTTCCAGTACACTGACATTTGTTCGCCTATCTTCCCAAGTAATTTGCAGGATTTTCCGGAGGCAACGTTGATGAAACCTTTCAAGGAGGTGGAAGTGACGTTTATAGATAGTCCATGTTTCGCAGGCATACAATAAAGTTGGTAATACAATGGCTTCATAAACCAGTGTTTTGGTCTTCTTACAAATATCCCGATCCTCGAACACTCTATGTTTCATTCGAGAAAATGCGGCACTTGCGGAGCTCAGACGATGCTGGATTTCACTGTCGATGTTAGCTGTAACAGAAAGATAGCTGCCAAGATAGAGAAAATGATCGACATTTTCCAGTATTGTCCCACCAAGCTGGATAGATGGCATCACCAAAGGGTTGGCTTGCACTTGCTGATGAAGCACTTTGGTTTTTTTGATGTTAAGTGAGAGACCAAGTTTTTCGTATGCTTCTGCAAAAGCATTTAGGATAGTTTGGAGATCGTCCTCTGAATGTGCGGAGACCACATTATCATCAGCATACTGAAGTTCCACAACGGAGGTTGTAATTACCTTACTTTTTGCTTTCAGCCTGCTGAGATTAAAAAGCTTTCCATCTGTTCGATATATAATTCCCACACCGGTGGGAAGTTTCCCCTTGACAAGATGTAAAACCATGGTGATGAAAATGGCAAATAATGTTGGGGCGATAACACATCCCTGTTTAACACCTGATCCCACTTTAAATGGAGCACCATGAGAGCCGTTGTTGTCCAAAACCGTTGCCGTCATGTTGTCATGGAGAAGTCGCAAGATATTCACAAATTTATTGGGGCATCCAATTTTCATAAGGATAGTCCAGAGAGCTGTACGGTCTACAGTATCAAAGGCCTTAGCCAGATCGATAAATGCCATATAAAGGGGTTGATTTTGCTCCCGGCATTTTTCTTGGAGCTGACGTGCAGTAAAAATCATGTCTACTGTCCCTCTAGAGGGGCGGAAACCATATTGAGTTTCAGGGAGGATCTCTTCTGAAATAGATAGAAGACGGTTTGCGAGAATCCTAGCAAATATTTTACCTGCGGTTGCTAAGAGAGAAATGCCCCGATAGTTTCCACAGTCTGTTCTATCACCCTTCTTAAAGAGGGTGATAATTATGGCATCCCTGAAGTCTTCTGGGATCTCTTCTCTTATCACACACACACACACACACACAGGAAAATATACATAATTTGTGTCAGATTAGATTTCACTGGAAAAATGAATCACAAGAATAGTGTAACATAACATTTTTACAAATGTCTTGCCTGCGCTGCAGGTATATATCTACTAAAACACTAGGCACAATAAACTGGAATTGAGTGTAAAAGTGCTACTGAACTGAATGGGAACCGCACAATAACAATTATATTGATGTTACTCAGTGCAAAGGTTATGGCATCTCATAATTATACTTAACGTAAGAAATGGAAACTAAATCAGCAAAAGAGGAGCATGAATAAATATAAATGTCATCTATGTGAAAAGAGATCTCCAACTGGCAGTCAACGCATCTGATCCAGCCCACACAAGGTAATGTTCTCTGGCCCCTAATGACCCTACCAGATTTTAAATCAGGATTCATTATTTCCTCACGTTTCATTTCCTCGGTTTCATTCATAAAAACCAGAAAATTGCTTCAAAAGTTGTGAAAGAGACAGAGAAAGAGATTGAGACATTCTCCTGGGCAAGGAAATTAAAGAGATCTCAGTTCCAAGCAAATGAGAGAATCATTGCACACAAAACAAGCGAGGAACGTTGTGTTTCATTTCACAGCTCTTTTCTAAATGTGGAACTGATTATTAACCTAAAACATGTGGCCCATTGTCTGTACTGTGTTATGCATGCTTGTAAAGAAAAATATGTAATTTGTGATGCTACCTTTATTATACTTCTTGTGAAGCTGTCAGAGCCTTTGTTCCAGTTAATTCATTTGTGGAGAGGAAAGGGGGCTATTTTATTTCCACAGCTTTCCTTCAGATGCTCATATATTTGGTGCAAAGCCAAGAGAGATTGCGATGCTTCCCCTCACTAATCTCCATATGAACATTCAGTCAACAGGACAGGATCTGTCTTTGGTTGTTATTATTTATTTATTTATTTATTTATTATATTTTTGAATCGCCCATCTGGCCAGTCATCCAGCCACTCTGAGTGATGTACTGTGCAATAAAATACAATAAAAAACAGAGTGTAAAACACAATTTTAAAAAAACACAACAGTACAAAACTGAAAAATCCTAACCCACCCCAAATTCCCACCTGAAAAGCCACGTTTTTAATGCACGGTGGAAGCTAATCAAGGAAGGGGCATGGCGGAGGTCACTGAGGAGAGAGTTCCATAAATTGGGGGCTGCCACAGAAAAGGCCCTCCTCGGCTCCTCCTAGTCCCCCCCAGCCTGGTTTCTCTGGCTGATGGGACAGGGAGAAGGCCGTCCGTGGCAGATCTTGTTGAGCAGCCTACTTGATGTTGCTGGAGGCGCTCCTTGAGATAAACTGGACCGGATTAAGTCATGGATTAAAGATGTTTTTTGTTGCATGTATATTCTAAATCAGGGGTGGGCAGAAGGAAGAACTGCAGATGTTTTGGACTTCAATTCCCAGAAGCCCCTGCCAGTCTGGCCAATGGTCAGGAATGCAGGGAGTTGGTCCAAAACATCTGGAGATCTATTTTCTGCCCACCTCTGCTCTAGATCAGCCTCCCCAAAACTGGCGCCCTACAAATGTGTTGGCCTGCAACCCCCATCATCCCTGGCCAGCATGGTTAATGACCACAGTGGCTATGGATAATGGGAGTTGTAGTCCAATACATCTAGAGGTTGGAAGAGGCTGTTCTAGATAAAGACAGAACTCTGTATCCTCTCATTTCTGCTTCTCTGTGCATTAGCCCTGGACATTTGCCAACCCCAACTTGATTCTTCATTTCTCCTTTACCTTAACTGGCTTGTTATTTCTGCAGACTCTGACTCTCTTTAAGTCAGCTGTAGAGATGGCTCAATTACGATGTGTTTTCCTCCTCCTTTCCTCTCACCCCAGGCAAAATGGCAGGGCGTGGTCTAAATAGGAGTGTTCCTAAATCTCAAAATTGGTTGGCAGTACCCTAATTGCATCATTTACATAGTCAACACTCAGAGTAAGGATGGGGAATATGTGGCTCTCCAGATGTTGTTGGACTGCAACTCCCATCATCCTTCACCAGTGGCTATCTTGGCAATGGCTGATGGAAGCTGCAGCCCAACATCTGGAGGGCCAAACATTCCCCCACCGCTGACCTAGAGGAACATGAAAAACACCTCCCTATTGGCTGATATTACTATTATGACATCACTGGTCTGTTCCTCCAGCTACAGTTAGAGAAAAGTTAGAGCTATGGTCTCCATCGACTTTCTTAACAGCTTTGCTGCTGATTTGCAAGGCCCAAAGTCTTGTTACTTCCCTAAGGTGACAAAGTTGCTCTCCCACTCTCTCCTGCCTTTCTTGATACATCTGCTGCCACACTGCAAGCTGCAGAAATGTCCCTTGACACAGCAGGCCTTCAAGGATGAGACACTGCAGTCTTTAGGTGGCTGGAAGATGGGTGTGTGGAGGAACTGGCTTCCTTCCTCCCCCCTCCCCCCAGTCCTGGGGACTCTTACAAATGCTTAGAAGGGGGCAGACTGATAGGAGCAGAACAAAGGAGAAATCATTCAGGAAGGAGGGTTTGCTTTCATTTTAGTGAAAGAAGAGGCCATATACCAGAGGTATAGTCTGGTATGTATGTTTGGAGGCTTAATAGTCTCCCTTTTCGCAGAGGGGATCCCCATGGATTGGGCAGGGGGTGGGGACAGGAGATGGGATGAAGTTGCCCCTGAACTTGGGAGAGGGAGGTGTTGGACCGATTGAAGCTCCTTCTACTTGCTGGCTCAAGTACTGGTGGCCTCAGCCTCACCTTCAGGTACTTCCGTTAGAATCCGAAGGAAGCACCAGACTGACTTGGGGGAACTACTTGAATTTTTGTGTAGTGCTTCCTTTTTCTAAAGAGGGAGGTGCCATCTGCCTTACAGTCCCTGCCACTTAATTTCCAAGTGGGTGGAGACATGCTGCAGTTGTTTCATCTAGAGCAGGGCTCTCCAACCTTGGGTCTCCAGATGTTGCTGGACTACAGCTCCCAGAATCCCTTGCCATTAGCCATGCTGGCTGGGTATGCTGGGAGCTGTAGGCCAGCAACATCTGGGCACCCAAGGTTGGAGAGCCCTGATCTAGTAGCTCTAGACATTATTGTGTCTGGATTGTTTTGACCCTGACTCGCAATTCCCCAAACCCTGGACCTACCCTCTGGGTTACCAGACTCCAACCCTCGTGTATGGCAAGGTCCCTAGGTTTCTCTCTGAAATGTTGGAGGGTATGTCAGATACAGGATAGAGTAGGGGTATGCAAACATTAGCCCTTGATATTGGCAGGCAGTAAGAAGCCTCTGGATTGGCCAAGCCTGGTATAAATGCTAGAAGTCTGACTTTCTGCTTTTGCCCCATGAACAGTGCAATACATTCTAGTTGTTCTGAAATAACTATGTGCCATAGAAATGTCAAGTCTGTTATAAATTAGTTGATTATTTATTAAGGACTATTCATTTAAAAAATAAATACATGCCTCAAGAAAGAAAGCCAAAACATATCAGTGCATTTGTTTCCTCTAAGCAAATTTTATTAATTTGCAGAAGGTTGCTCAAATTGCTATGGATGAAACCTAAGATCCTTGAAGCCAATAGAATTTGACTATAGATTTAATTGTGATTTCCAAGTTCCAGCCCTGTAAAAATAACTGAATCTGTGACCCTGTGTGAATGTGATGCATGGTTGCTGTTGATTTTAAGTATAATGCCATGAGATTAACATGCAATACATGCATGCGTAATCAAAAGTAAGTCCCATTTTTATTCATTAGTGCTTGCTCCCTAGAAAGTATGTTTAGAATTGTAGCATTAAAAAAACCCAACTACTTTTCCCCCCTTCAGTTCCAGGTGGCAACAACACCTTTTTTTCACTGAATGTAAAAGTAGATTGGGTATCTGGGATTTTAGTAAATGTATAGTGCAATCGTAGACATATCTTCTCAGAAGTAAGCCCCGTTAAATTCAGTGGGACTTACTCCCAGGTAAATGTGCATAGGATTGTTGCTTTAGGCGGCAGTCCTAAAATCCCATTGAATGTACTGGGACTTCCTTCTGAGTACATTTAGGATTGCAGCATCCAAAGATGAAAAACCTCTGTGCAAAAAGGATTAATAGACATGGGTTTGCTGCAAAGCTACTATCAGGATTTCATAACTGAGAAAGCTGTTGATAGCCCAGTTGTACTTGTATGTGATGTTTTCAGCTTCTGCTATCAACTGTGAATCATTCCCATGTCAAAAGCTGGAAGATACTTGCCACAGATTTTTGAGATGGATTCTTGAGTAAAATGTGTATGAGGGAGGTAGAGTTGTAATGATCTGTAAGGACAAATTCCAGAATAATCATGTTAATCTTTTGAAAAGTCCTGTAGTGCCTTAAAGATTAACAATTTCCAGAGGTGTAGTCATGTTAAGCCTCTTGCAGCAAAAACAACAAAGGGTTTCATGGGACCTTAAAGACTAACAAATGTATCACAGCATAAACTTCGTGGACTATAGTCCATGAAAAGTTATACCATCATAAATTTGTTTGTCTTTAAGGTGCCAGAAGACTTGTGGTTATTCTTAATGATTAACCAACATATAGTGGCATGAGGTTTCACGGACCACTAGAGCCTACTTCATCAGATGCATGAACAGTGAAAGTGTTGTGATATTATATACACTTTTTCAATGGTGCCTGTCTATGGAACTCTCTCCCCAGGAAGTCTGCCTGGGCAGCTCACTTGGAGCACTTAGAAAACTGGTTAAAATTGTTTTGGAATCTGCCCCTAGGAAAGGATTCTATTTACTTGCATGTATTTGTTTTGCTTTTTGCATTTTTTATATCTTGTTATTTTAATTTATTTTGTAAGCCACCTTGGGGGGGGGGCAGTCCTTGAGGAGCAAAATCATGAGGGGTTTTTTTTTAAAGTCAATAAAATAATAAACAAACACTAGCAGATCATACTTAAAAAATTACAACTGGAAAATGAATAGTGTCACTGCACATCCTCATGGCCACCACGTATCATGAGTCTGGTTTTAAAAGTTTTCCTTGTATGGGTTCTGCAGGCCTGGATTATAAAAAGCACCAGTGGCTTAAACTTGGTTTAAAATAGAGTCTGTATCTCATTTTTACCTTATCACCAAACACCTCGAAGTATTACCAATACACTGTTAGCAAAAGAGAATCTCCTCAGCCACAAACCAATTGTATATGAAAACAATGCCTTATTCTTAAAAACTCTGAGAAGTTTTATCTAGGAAACCCTGCTGAGAGCAGTACACTTCCAAAAAATTTTCATCCTTGGGCACATATTAAAGTATTATGAATGTACATCTCCTTACACTACAGGGCTGCGTTATTGCTCAGCAGTGTTCCGCCATGATGGATTAACTCAACAGAACTGTGTGTTTTGTGATATAACCTGAGTCACCACATATTGACTCATTGATCTTTTCCCCTGCAAGGTCTTCAAGGGATTTGAAATAACCCCTGAGATATCTCACAGATTTCACTATCGCTAGTGTACTCAACCTGAAAAGGAGTTCCTTGGTTTCTGACCCCATTCAATGAAAAACTAGTAAATCTTCCATTTTTGAATTAATATGTCTATATTTAAATTTAAAGTCTGTTCAGCTCCTTTCTTTAATTTGCAACAAACTCCTTTTAAATGAACTGATCCCCATGCTGAAATGTTTCTTGGATAATGAAGGGTAAATGAAAAATCCTAAAAAATGGACGGATTCCATGTCTTGTCCTATAGACCTGGGCCTTGTCTTTTCATTTACCTTCCAAAGCATTTATATTTTAATCACTGATAAATAATTTCCTTAAATTTAATTTAAATTAGGGTGTAGGTTTATTCTTTTGAAAATATTTCTGTTGAAATTCTAAATATTCTGAGTAGGGGTCACAGGTTTTCTAGGCTCTGTACAGTGCCTAGAATACTGTTGACACTGAACACATAGTCATAGTTGCTTTGCTTTTTATGACACTCATTATTAGACCATGTGAAGAAGCAGATATAACAAGAGGTCATTGGGCTAAATTGTTCAGATATTTGAACTAAATATTATTTATTATTTATATAGCGCTATCAATGTATATGTTACATCATCATCATCATCATCATCATCATCCCACCTTTTTCCCAATACTGGGACTCAGTACTTCACAGACTAACAAGCAAAAGACAGGATCTTAGGTTCAAGGAGCTGCGTTGAGATATGGAAGGGAAACATCAAGGGCAGAGGTAATGCTATGAATGACGTCAAACATTTGCCCAGACAGTTTCTGACGCCTCCCTTGCAAAAGCCTACCTTAAATATTTATATATGCCCTCACACTAAGACAGGGGTGGGTAACTTGTGGCTCGCCACATGTTTTAGCCTACAACTCCCATCAGGCCTAGCCAGCATAGCCAATGGTGCGGGATCCATGTAAACTCTGAGATAGTAACGTGCAAAAACTCTTGCGCACATACTTCCACTAACACTTAACCATCCAATACCAGTAGAATTTTGTCCCTGTCAGTTTTATTTCATTAAAATGCAGGCTCCAAGAGGCATTTGCATGGGCATTAAATATTCCGTGATAATTAGACAACCATAAATATCAAGAGGAATTACACTAATACACATTACCAGAGGGTGCCAACTTAATGCAACGTTTGCCTTTGCTATCCAATTGGATAGCCTAATCCAGAAGAAAGATCCTGGCACTACCTTTATGCAGAGTGAGGCAACTGCCACAGGTGGCAGATGCTGCCACAGGTGGCAGTGGTCGTAGCAGTGTTCCAGCTGTTCCTCATGAATTCTCCAGCTGTTCTTGTCTGTTGGAGGGCAGAGCTGTTTATGCTATGCAACCTGTCCTGGGCCTCCTAAACTAGCTTGCTGGCTGCCTCAGGTGGTAGAGGATGCTATCCCATTGCTAGCTTTCCACACTCAGACAAGCTGAGCCAGAATGAGCCAAAGAAAGATCTGGGCAGCGTGAGGCTTCGTTTGAACCAGGGTTCACCATTTTCCCATGTCATTTTCTTCCATTGCTACATCTATCTTCTATGAGTTGTCTAATCTTTTTTAAAAGCCATCTGCACCTCTTGTGTTAATGAATTCCCCATGTTACGAATGCATTGTGTGAAGTAATATTTTCTTTTGACGGTCCTGAACCTGTGGCCAAAATAAATAATTAAGGGAAGGGATATGGTTGATTTGATTGGCTTTCTTTCCTCTCTGTTCTGAGTTTACTGTCAACAGAGTGTAAATATTTTGTTGACAACTTCAGTTACTCAATGATATACTTTCTTGACATAATTTCAATTATTTAGTGATGGAAGAGTAAAAAGATTGGTCTGGCTTATGGGTACTGAATCATCTAAAGGTTAATTGGGCAGCCTGGTAAAAGACAAAATATCATATTACTGTCATTGACAAGTTACTCATTTACTAGAGATGCTGATACCTATTTTTTACCCTTCACTGCTTTTCTGTCGGTGGCAACTTACATTGAACTGTGTCTGTCATGCTTTAATTGCAATTTGTTGTTAATGTGAAAATAACGAACTGCTCCTTGTAGAAGCCAGTGAGAGCTCAGCTCAGCCTGGGTCTCAGAGAGACAGTGAGTGAGTCCCCAAGCCTGAATAAATGACCATTTTTGACATGAAGAACTGGAGATACTTTAAAATAAAGGCATAAAACAAAGAGCCATTTCAAATATTCAGGAAAAGCATGTGGAGCAGCCCCCTTGGGGATGGTATGACTTCAGCACATGGGAAACTAGCATGCCTGAGGGAGGGCTAGGCTAGAATCCATCTCCCCTGAGGTTCTGGCTCAGCAGGTGATGGGAGCTTCTAATGTAGAGGAGCATTCAAACATGCAATCCCTTCCCTCACTTGCTGTCTTTAGTGTAGCAGATGCAGGAGGGCTGTACCTTCCATTCCCCCCTCTCCAACAGCATTTCTATTGAAGCCAAGAATATTAAGCAGCAGCTGACAAAGCACAGCTAGACCCCATGCACAGGTACCATGACATGAGATGGCCTACGGGGACTGCTAGGGGGAATCCACATTACACTGTATATCGTCAAGTTAGTAGAATGGTACTGCTATATTCACGTTCCACAGTCACTACTCACAGGGCACACTCTCGTTAGATGTACTGCAGTCATCTGGGTTTGCCACCCCACACCTAACTCTGTAGCAGTAGAACTAGGCATTCCCTTGAACGGGTGGGGGGGTTTTTTGTTTTTTGTTTTGCTTTGTCATCTCTGCCACAGGTGAGAATGAGCGCAGGAGCGATCTTTAAAAAAAGAAAGGAAAAAGAATTGTTCTTCCCATTCTATTTCCCAAGCATAAGGCTCCTGTTAAATCAATGTGATACACTTGGGAGTAAGGGCATTGGAGAGAATGTGATTTACTTCTGAGCAGACATGCCTTTTGGCTAATTTACAGCTCCCTGCTCTTTGGGCAACAGGGGTGAATGCGGCTGTTTAAAAAAGGGGGAAGCCTCCCACTCCTGTCCCCTCTCAAACTCCATGGCAGTTATCCTGGGGGTCCTGCCTTTCACATGCAAGGGAAACGGCCATTTCAGAAGCAGGGGTTCTTTGTTTCTGGTCTGCCACTTATGCGGAGGTGTGCACATGCGCGGCAGTGAATTTGTTTTAAAAACAACAACACCGATACGTGCTAGGGATGTAACATCGAGCCTCGCGCGGGCAGAATGGGGCCGAAATCGGCCCCGCTCATGCCGCGCGAGGCCTTACCTTCTCTCCGTGGCGAGCCGCCCGCGCGGCCTGCTCCAGTCCCGTCACATCACTTCTGGCACCAGAAATGACACAACGGGACCCTGCGCAGGTGCGCTGGACCTCCGTGCCGCGTACTGCGCCTGCGCAGGGTCCCGTCGCGTCATTTCCGGTGCTGGAAGTGACGCAACGGGACTGGAGAGGATGGGTCGAGCAGCGTGGAGAACTGCTCCGTGCCGCTCAGAAGATTGAGGCAGGGGTCGCCCCTGCGGAGAGTCGAGGGCGAGGCGCCCCCCCCACCAGGTTCGATTTCATGGCTATGTGATTCCCTGAGGCAGCCTGCTTGGAGCTGCAGAGGTGCACATAAACATTTACAAACAAAAAAAATTGAAGAAGCTTCTGGGGAAGAGGGCGAACCACTGCACAACAACAAATGGCAGACACCTCTCTTCCCCACTGGTTTGGGAGAGACATGTCACGCCGCATTCCCCCCGCCCCTCGAAAACTATTGGCTAACTCCAGCGATGACACTTTTATGGCCACATCTCAGTCAGGCAACTGCAGTGGAAGTTTAGCACACACTGGCTGCATACTGCGACAGTGAACCGCAATAACTGAAAAAACTGTGATAAACCTAGTCTCGGAAATCCCAGAAGAAATGAAGAACAACTACGCAGGACTAGCACGATCGGCACTGAAAAGTGCATGTGTCATGTGCCCCGCAAGTCATGGCAGCGATACAGTCATGTAATGGTAGAATTCTGCGGAGCCTGTACTACTACATTTTGCAGGTAGACAATAGAAAATGCCCTGTATATGCAAAATTAGTGCACGGAGAGGAATAGGCCAGTCTTCTCCTTGCTGTGATTTTGTTGTTGTCTTATATGAAAGTGATAGATAACAAAAGTGCCACAAAGCACACAACTGCACAGAAATAAAGTGTATATTCTAGAAAATATATCACTGTTGCCCCTCAGAAAGAAATGTCATATACGTAGACTTACCATAACAAAGATTAAACAAACATATAAAGTGTAGTCAAATACTAACAATAAAAAAATGTGTTGTAACAATCAACATGAGATGTGGTAAGTAGTAGTAAAAACTTATAATGAAGACACCAGAATGCCGCAAGCAGATGCCAGAATATAACAAAGCCAATTAACAAAAGACAAACAATTAATGAATAGTACTAACAATAAAGAAAACAATAACAAACAAAGTAGGCCTGTGCTGTGCCTGTGCGTAAACTGGTTTTCTGTTACACTCAAGGAAATGAGCTTTTTATTTTGACTTCAGGTGGCTCTTGTTGTAAGTTCACTGCAGGTAAAAGTGCAAGCCATAGAGTAGGCAAGGTTGGGAGTGGTGTTGAGGTCTCTCTGAAGCCTGTGAGAGATGCCACAAAGAGACCTCACTAATTTATATTTACCACAGACCTACATTTTCTTATCTGACCCCTCTGGTCCAGGGGGTGGGCAGAAGGTAAATCTCCAGATGTTTTGAATGTCAACTCCCAGAAGCCCCTGCCAGCGTGGCCAGGGGTCAGGAATGCTGGGAGCTGAAATCCAAAATATCTACCTTTTGCCCACCCGTACTCTTGTCCACAGAAATAAACTCAGGAATTTTGTGTGAGCTAATAGAAAGTTACCGATCCCCCCAAAAAGTCTACTTTATTTATTTCCTAATCTTATTCTGCTGTTTCTCTGGTGTAATGTCAGTAGGTAGGTTAAGTATTACCTCCCACTGCTTCCTGAGTGGCAACATTTTGCAGTCAGATCTCTCCACGTACTTCAGTATAATCACGTGCTTTCCCCTCATATGACTGCAGAGTGTAAGCAACCCCACGGAGAGCCTGTTTGTGAGCATAATTTTGCCTTGACAAGCCTCAGAAATTTCATAATTCCAAAGGAGTTTTCAGATTGACAGCTTCAGTGGCTTCCGCCTAGAGGCTGAATCAATAAGGCTGTAGTGTCTGGACTTTGCACAGTGGGGAGGCAGGTCAGTAAGAAGGCCATTTGCAAAAGAGTTGCCTGTAGGTTTAACATTTTACCATAAGATTCACAGCATTCCTCTTTGAATGAAATGAGAAATACAAAAATAACTAATTAAACTTCAATATTTGAGGAACTGAATATTGACATTTGTTACACTTGATATTGAGCACTCATTTATAGAGCTGAGCCAAAAGCATTCAGTATTTTTCGGAGAACATTTTCAACCATTTTTTAAAAGCTCCCTCCCCATTTCAATGATTGTTCGGCAATGGTTGGGTATGAAGCAATATAATATCAACCTGTTCCTATGATCCCTAATTGGGTTGGATGACCCATCTCACTCATTCAGGAAGAAGCAATAACCAGGAAAAAGATGGGAGGGGCAGGTTCCAAAGAAGTAGTACAGGAGGGGGGAGGAGCCTTCGCTGGCTATGGAGCAGTAGCTTTTCTGCCGAGCTCCCGGAATGATTTGAAAACATCTGCAAATACACAGGAAAGACAAATCGTGAGTTTGAACTCCTTTGCTGTTTACTTTCTGGAAGGTATGCAGATATAGAGCTAACAAAGAAATAACAAGAATAGCTTTCTTTTGATGTGCTTCGCTCTGGATTGTTTATGAGCTCCAGACGGGTGAAAAAGTCCCTACCCCCTCTTTGGAAACGCGATCGGGCGCATCCCTCGGATAACAGTTTGAAAAGGCTAATTAGGATCCTTGACACTAAAGATATTGAATGTTCTTATCAAATTGAGCAACTGGGTCCTGATAAGAAGAAACGAGGTAGTGAAAGTTCCGAGACAGCGAGGGGGAAGGGCGGAAAAATGGCGGATTCAGCTGGCAAATTCCCTGCTGGTGCCAAGCCGAAGGCAACATCTCCAGCCAAGCTTAAAGGGGCAGCACCAGATTGGGAGAAAATTCTATTACAGTTTCAAAGCTCTATGGAAGCAGGCCAGCAGAAACAAATAGAAGCAATTGAGAAATTTCAAAATCTGCATCAAGAGGATATGAAGCACATGCGAAAGACCATAGATCAATTAGGGGTTCAAGTTAAAGAGCTGCAAGTTAGAGTGGATAAGGTGGAAAAACTCCAGGTGAAGGATGAAAAAAGTTTTGAAAAGTATGAAATGAAATTTAATGAGATGGAAATACAGATGATTAACATGCAAGACAGGCAACGTCGTTCCAACATTCGGATCAGAGGCTTCCCCATGGAGATGGGGGAGACTGGATATAAGTTAAGAGGCAGTATTTTGGAATGGATGAATGAAGCTGTCTCTGGAGAAACAATTTTTTGGGATGATATGGACATTGAGATTGTGCATAGAGTGGGAGCATTAAGGCGTGGTATGACATCCAGAGATGTTGTACTGAAATTTGCAAATTTATACAAGAAGGATGTCTTCATGAAAGAGATTAGAAAGAAAGGTCAAGTAGCTTTTAAGGGGGCTACTTTGCAAATCTACAATGATCTTTGTCAGCAAACAATAAAGTGGAGGCGAAGTGTTAAACCGTGTACAGCAGTCTTGATCAGAAAGGGATTACAATACAATTGGGGTTACCCAGTTTTTCTTACTTTTGTGTGGAACAGTAAGAGATACAAGATCTCATCATGTGATCAAGGCATGGGCCTGCTGGGAGAGTTGGGGCTTCATGATGATGCGGAGGGTCCAGAATCGATGGGTCAACTGGAAGAAGAAGGAGCCAGTGGAGGAATTGTATAAGAGGTCGTTTCAACACGAGAAGAAAAAAGAAATAGAAAATGTTTTATAAAGAAGTTATCCGGGAGGGAATGAGGGGCTGCTGTTCGGGCTGGTGATGGGTCCTTTCCCCCCCCCCCTGGGATAGGTGGGTAGGTTTAGGGTGGGGCAAGTTGCCCTGGCTAAGCAGGGGGGATAGTTTAGATGAATGTGGGGGTGGGTTAAGGGGTATGTTATTGTGTATTATTTTCACTTTTGGGGACCAAAAAAGAAAAAATGATGTTAATAGATGGATTATAAGTTAAGAATTTCAACTTTAAATGTTAAGGGGCTAGGTTCAGTTACTAAGAGAAGGCGAATAGAAGCACTTCTAAAGAAGGATAAGGCAGATATTATATTCTTGCAAGAAACGCACCAGGCAAGGAAAGGAGTCAATGAATTGAAATTGAGGTGGTCTAGAATATATGAGATAGCATGTGGATCATCTAAATCGCGAGGAGTAGCAATTATAATTTCAAAGAATTGTGGTTTTAATGTTTTAAAGGTGAAAAAGGATGATACAGGTAGATATATTATAATGTATGGGACCTTGGGAGGGGAAGAATATGTTATTGTTAATGTTTATGCTCCCAATCAAAATCAAGGAGAATTTTATCAACATGTGTTTAAAGAAATGGGTAATTTTCAAATCAAAGGGTTATTATGGCTGGGGACTTTAACATGGTATTGGATAGAAGAAAAGACAAATCCAATCCGACGAGAGAAGATCAGAGAAATAATCTAACGATCTTGAATAAGTTAATTAGTAAGGAAGGGTTGCTAGATGTTTGGAGAGGGGTCAAGGGGAATGAGGAAAGATATACATTTTACTCATCAGCAAATAAGAATTATTCTAGGATAGATTTTATTTTTGTGTCCAGGACACTGTTTTCAAGGGTCCTGGGCACAGAGATAGGAGTGATAAAAGTTACAGATCATGCTTTGGTTAACATGGATTTGAAGATACATAAGGATTACAGAGAAGCGAAAAGATGGAGATTGAATTGTAATATTTTTCGTTATAAACATTTAACAGAGAAAATAGAGAAGGAATTGAGGGAAATTTGGGAATTTAATCAAACAGAAGAATGTACTGAAGCGATAATATGGGATACAATGAAGAGTGTAATGAGAGGAATAGGATTGAGAGAGGCAATAAATTTGAGGAAACAACAAGAAGTTTTTTATCAAAAGCTAGAGGGGGAGATTAGGGATTTGGAAAAGAAGTATTTAGAGAAGAGGGATAAAAAGATTTTTGCAGAATTACAGGGTAAAAGGAAAGAATTGGAGAATAAAGAACTGGACAGGGTACAAAGGAATTTGATTTACACAAAAAGGGAGTATTTTGAGAATAGTAATAAAAACTCTAAAATGTTGGCTAGATTAGCACAAAAAAAAAAGAAAAAAGCTTAGTGGGGATGATTAAAGATAAGAGGGGTAAAGAATATAATCTAGTAAAGGATAAATTGAAATTTTTTCATGAATATTATACGGAGTTATATAAGGCAGGAAAATGGTCGGAAGCTGAGAGTAGAAGATATATCGAGAAAAATTTAAAAATAAAAATCCAGGATGAAGATAGAGAGAAAATGGAGCAACCATTCACAGAAATTGAAATAGAAAGTGCTATAAATAAATTAAAACAGGGGAAAACGCCAGGACTGGATGGTCTGGGGGCGGAATATTATAAAGTCTTTAAAAAAATGTTAATTCCGAAGTTAAAACGGTTGTTTAATGATATTTTACAGGGGGGAGAGATCCCCCCGTCATGGAAACAGTCCTTGACCATTTTAATCCCGAAACCAAGGAAGGATTTAGCAGAACCAGGTTCTTATAGACCAATATCATTAATTAATCAAGATGCTAAACTATTGACAGCAATTTTAGCTAGAAGAATGAATAGTTTTCTAAATAAGTATATAGGGATAGATCAATGTGGGTTTATTCAAGGAAGACAAATGGCAGATTTAACAAGAAGGGTTCTGAATATAATTTATTTAATAAAGAAAATAATTTGAAAGCGGGGGGTTCTTGCATTGGATATTTTTAAAGCCTTTGATTGTGTGGAATGGCCAGCATTAAAGATGTTAATAAAAACTATGGGGTTTGGAGAAAAATTTATAGGTATTACTAACCAATTATATACTCATAATGTCACGTCGGTAATTGTAAATGATGGAATAACAGAAACTATTAGCCTAGGCCGCGGAACTAGACAGGGTTGTCCCCTTTCCCCAGTATTATTTGTGTTAGTTATGGAATTGTTAGCGAATTCGATAAGACAGGAGAAGAAATTACTGGGGATAGGAATAGAGACCAAATGTAAGATAAACCTTTTTGCAGATGATATCTTGTTAACATTAGAAAGGCCTATAGAAAATTGGGATTGGATAGAGAAACATTTAGATGAATTTAGAGAAGTAACAGGGTTAAAAGTTAATTGGGATAAATCGGAGATAATGACATTTAATTATAGTAAACTGGAGGAAAGGGGATTTAAACAAAGGGGAGTGGATATAAAGATAAAAAATATAATTAAATATTTAGGTATTGATATGTTAAAAGATTTGGATAAAATAGGGGAATGTAATTTTAAAAAACTAAAAGATGAAGTTAAAATCAAATAGAGGATTATAAAAAATTGGGATTATCGTGGTTTGGTAGGATAGCTTTGATTAAAATGAAGATTTTACCGAAGTTTAATTTTTTATTTAGAATGATACCATATAAGATATCAGAGAAAGAAATTAAAGAGTGGCAAGTAATGTTAAATAGCTATTGTAATGGGGGGAAAAAATCAAGGATTACTAAGAATAGATGGTATAAAGCTCAAAAAATAGGGGGACTTGGTCTCCCTAATTTAAAATGGTATTATATAGCTAATCAACTTAGATATATCATGGATATTATTGTTAGAAAAGATTTTATGTGGTGGGAAATAGAAGCATTTGAATTGGGTAATAGGGTGGATAAATTCTTATTTACAAAACAAGGACATATTATGACAAAAAGATTAGAAAATCCCTTTTTAAAAAATATGTTAGAAATGTGGGGTAGAAATAAGGAAATATTTTTACCAGGTATATCCCCGCTTACTCCAGTGGTGGTTATGGAAGATTTTCCCGAGAATGTTAGACATTTGGAACGAATTTTTAGAGAGAAAAAGGTGATAACTTTAATGGATTGGCTGGAAAAAATGGAGACAAGACAGCAAATAATTGATAGGGTTGGGGCAGGAAGAATTTCTTGGTTAAATTTAATTCAATTAGTACAATGGGGTAAGAAATGGAAGAGGAGACATGAGCATGAAAGGGATTTCACTGCATTTGAGCAGGTGGTTATGTCTAGAGAACTTGTAGAAGGAAATGCATCAGTTAGGGGTCTTACAAAGATGTTATATAAAATGTTGCAGAAATCAGAAGAGCAAGCAGAAAATCTTAAAATAGTTTGGGATACAGAGTTTGAAGAGGAAATATCAAAGGATGAGTGGAATAAGATTTGGGATAGGCGAATATTGAAAAATATGTCTATAAGAATTAAAGAGAATTTTTATAAGCTAATTTGGAGATGGTATTTGACCCCAGTGAGATTAAATAGAATAGATAATAAATGTTCTCCAATGTGTTGGCGAGGATGTCAGGAATTGGGTACATATGCTCATATGTGGTGGAGTTGTAAAAATGTAATGGATTTTTGGAAAATGATTTTTGAGGAAATATCAGAAATTGTTGGAGTTGATTTAGAGGTATGCCCTAAACTAGCTTTGCTAACAATAACGGAAAAGGTGATCGGTTCTCAAAATGTTAAAGAATTAATCATAAATTTGTTAACGGCAGGTAGACTAATGATAGCAAGGAAATGGAAAATCCAGCAAGTTTTCACTATTAATGAATGGTATAAGGAAGTATGGGATATGGCTTTGAATGATATGTTGACTTGTAATATTAAATGCAAAAGGGGTCAATTAAAGAAAAATAATTTTAAGGATATTTGGGGTTTATTTTTGGAATATGTGTTTAAAAGGGGGAAAGGGAGTTTACCCTGTCAAGATTTATTGTATTTTTGGAATAATGAACAATTATAGAGTTATTGGATTGTTTGGTCCCATGGTGATGGGAGCACAATATTAGTTATGTGTGTATGTTATTTTCTTTGTATTGTTTTAAAATTTAATAAAATATTAAAAAAAAAAAAAAAAGAAGTAGTACAGGAGTGGACAACTTGTGGCCCTCCAGATGTTTTGGCCTGCAACTCTCATGATCCCACAGCATTGGTTTATATATATATATATATATATATATATATATCTTATGATCACCCCTGGAAATTACCTTTTTCTTCCTGAAGGACTTTGGAACAGCCCTAATTGTTTATAGTTTCATAAAGTGTTTATAAATTGTGAATGTTTTATCATGTTGCAGGCATGAGCATCTTCTTAGGGCCCTTAATGTCAGCAATGTGGGAAAGCTGCAGAGCAGCCTTGAGAGTTCCTGTCGAATACTTATTCTGAATGCTTGAAACCCTCTTAAGGGTTACTACCCTTAAGAGAGTTTCAAGCATTCAAAAGAAACATTTAGAGGGCCCAACTGATGCCCTCCACTGCCTACTACCCTCCCCCCCTCCACCAAGGAAAAAAAAAGAGTCAATATGGGAAAGGGGGATGGGGTATCAGATGACTCCTTCAGGCAAGTGATATTGGCAGCAGTTTTTAGGAACAGAGGAGGCTGTCTTATAGGAAGTTAGAAAATCTAGCGCAGAATCCTTCCCGATCTGACATAGAGATATCAGAGATTGCACCTGGGACCTTTTTGGCAGACACAATTTAAAGCATGATTGGCAAGCATGTTTCTAATATATCAGGTATGTAGAGGCAGTTGTAAAGCATGGAATAACCGTAGGAAGAGGTAAGAGGAATGTTGGTTGTTTGCTTCACAACTGAAGTAATTAATACACATGGCCATCAAAAGGAGGTCCCTATAAGAACATTTATTCCAGGGTTTAAGACAGTGTTCTCCAACCTTGGGTCCCCAGATGTTTTTGGCCTACAACTCCCAGCATGTCAGCATGCCAAGGTTGCAGAATACTGGTCTAAGATTACCCAGCTGCACCACTGACAATTCCCCAGCAGTAAAAGACACCGCCAGCATCACTTGCCTGAACTGAAGGAGGAAATGCTGCTGAGCATCTCCTACCTTCTTCAGAGGCCTCTGCCACCTGCTCCCTTGTTCACCCTTACAGTGAGGTTTTTTCCCCCCTTGGGGAGGGGAGATGGCAACAGCTGGTAGAAGGCTTCAGAGTTCAAGCAGAATCAAGGCAGCAGGCCTGCCCACCTCAGTTCTGCTTGCAAGAATTCAAATATGGGTCCTTGCAGATACCACGGTTATTGGATAGTCTCTGCAATATATAAGCCTTTTCACCACACAGAAACCACTGTATAACAAGGGGTATTTCACTAGTTATATCTGCAAAAGCTGGTGTCGAACTTCCACTCCACAGTTCTTGCTGAACTTCTGACTTCACATCATCCGTAAATGGTTACCTCAGTGACATTCCCCACAGCTTGTCTCATGTGCCGCTGCCAACACTAGCCCATGTTGATGAAGATCCCAGGTTTGAGCCTGTGAACTGAGCACCAAACCAAGTGTTCCTTTAAGCATGCACAGCAGAGATATGCATGCTACTTTTATTTACTCTCCTGCAAGTACATGTGGCCCAGATTCACATTGGGACCATTGCGCTTCAGAAGAGGAGGGCTTCAGCTTCCCCCACCCACTCATTTTCATCCCGAAATTCCACCCCCTATGTGAGGACTGTCCTCTGTAAAAGAAGACACCTGGCCACCCTAAGCTCCAGGCCCACAGCCCCGAACTCACCAGCACCACTAGCTATGCATATCGGGGGTGGGGGTGGTGTAACTGAAGATGGCAGCACTGGTGAGTTCAGGCACATGTTTCCAGAGCTTTATCCAGCACTGCTGCCAAGCTGTTGCAAAGACTGCCTGCCTGCAGCAGCTGGTAAAGTAGACCAACAGAGCTTGCCCTCCCCGCTGACAAAAGGAAACACCATGGCCAAGTCTACTAGCCGCATGGCACCCCATTTTAAAAGAATTTTTGTTTTTACTTAACTTTTGAGTGGCAACAATCAGAACCAATCAGACATTGCCTTTGGGGGTGGGACACAGCCAATGAGGGCAGAGGGTGGGCTTTATGTCACTCCTGTACCCTCAATCAATCAAATCTTTATTACGGTCCAAGACCAGCATAAACAGTAAGTCAACAGACAATAGATACACAAAATTTGTACAATACCAAGTTTTAGGCTGTCCTTCAGTAAACCATATCAGGATGGCATACAATAAAAACAAGACATCAGTATAAAATCACAATTAAATATGAGGAAGACAGAACAGGTTTTGGCCCTTTCTCACAGCTTCAGACAAGGCCTAAGAAGTTATAAGTGTATGGCGTGTTCTTATAGCCAGAAAGCAAAATTTGGCAACTTTATATGTTATAGAAGGGTCTCTGTCCGCGAGTAGATGCATGGTGTAAAATTCATCAGTGTTACCTGGAAAATCATGCAACAAGGGATGGATCAAGTTTGACTGGGCATCTAAGTAGAATGAGCAGTATAAAAGGACATGTGTAATTGTCTCTGTCTCCCCTGAGTCACATGGGCACAGCCTCTGAGCGACTGGTATATTTTGATATTTGCCTTCTAGAAACTTTGAGGGGAGAGCATTATAGCGAGCCCTAGAGAATGCCCATCTATATTTATAATAGGTAAGAGAACTTAAATAAGCCGCAGGCCCTCTATTCTGTATATCTCGGGGGGAGCGGTAAATATATATGCTTTGACTTAAGTCATTTTGAAGTTCTATATCCCAGATCCGTTGTTTAATAATATCTTTTGCTTTCCCCAATCCTAAATTTAGCAAATATTCAGGAGAGAGACCATATGAGTGCAATTTGTTATCTATGGTGTTCCACCATTTTGTTTGGTAATTATCTTGTAAAATTAGGGGGAGCAACCCAGTTGGAGCCAAATTGAGTCTAAGCCAAGAAAATAAGGTGGTTTGCCACACAATAGCTTCAATTCTGAGTAATCCACTCTCCATTCGCAAAACCCCATTTGGGATGCATCTGGGCATCAGAAATAGTGACCTTAGGAAGCCCGATTGTATTTTTTCGTACGTAGCTAAATTTGAAAAAGAACCCAATTGTGCTCCGTATAGCAGTTGCGCTCTCGGTTTTGCCAAAAACAATTTAATTGCAGCTGGAATGAAATTCCCTCCCCGCAACCAGAAAAACCTCAGGATTGCCGCTGTGCTTTTCTTGGCAAGTGTGGAGCAGCACCACCACCACCACCACCACAAAAAACCCACAAAAAATGGAACGGAGGGAGGGAAAACAGGCTGGCAGGGTGGGGGCTTCAGAAAGCAAGCAAGCAGGTGGCTTTGGCCAGTGGGCAGGCGTGGGGGGGGCCTTTAGCAAGTGGGGGATGGGCAGGCAGGGGGCTCTGGTGGTGAGGAGTGCGGCAGTGGCAGCAGGGGACCATAGGCAGCCCTATGCCAATGGCACAGTGGAGTCTGGCACCAGCCCTGCTCATCACCCCTATCTTCAATTATGCAATCCCTCCTCCAAATTACATATGCATGTGGGTGGCGGGGTTGACATAATTAAGATGGTGGTGAGTTCAAGGGCCTGGACCCAGAGCTCCACTCTGCACTGCCATGATGGGCAGGCGGGCAGGCAGTGGGGGCGGGTTTTCAATGAAGCCTTAGTTTTATTATCATGTTCCACTAATCAGACTCAGAAATATGCATTTCCCCCCTTTACTAGGCCACAACAGACAAGCCCTATTATATGTGTTCTATAGCTGGCTACTGCTCAGTTCCAGTTTTGTAAATAGAGAGAGGCTCTTGGACAGGTTCTTTACTTGTTGCTCTGATTCTCCAACAGTCAGACGAGAACAACATGGGAATAAAAAGTAAAATGTCTGCAAATCCACACATCCCAGCATACTCTTAATTAGTGACAAGGATAGTCTTATATTGTTTAAACTTCAAGATTAGATTTTACCTTGAGACTGAAAATTATCATGCCCTGAGCAACTTATATCCAAAGTACAAGGCCTGCATAAGCCTTCATCATGCTTTAGCAAGCAAGCCTCTCTCCACATCTGTGCTAACACACTGTGTAATCACATTTTTTCCCCTTCCGAATCAGTAACAGCTGTCCAATAAAGCAATCTTTTTCCATCCATCATCTACAGCCTTGGTGTATAAGCACTTGACTCCCGGTTAAACACAAAGCAAAGATGTTTGGTGTATTGTGGAGGGTTAGCGAAGCCTATTTTCACGTTAGCAATTAGACCATTGGCATGAATTATTCAGCACCCTGGCTCTCCGGTTTCAGAGCAATAGCAGTGCTGGCCTTTTTTGCTTCCTTTCTCCTTGCCATATGCCCCAGCTCATGTTACCCAACTTGGATACTCTACTCTCTTCCTCCGGGAGGCCATGGCTCTGAAACATTTATCATGTTTGCTAATAACGCCTTGGTGCAGACACTTCGCAACTACAATGGCCCTAGAACAACAATCACAAGGCCTTCAAAAGGATGGAGAGACTTAAACAATTATTAAAAACTAAAGTGAAGTGACATGCAGTCTGAAGGATCAAATTATTTGTGAGAACAGAGGGGGGGGGGACCCTCCAAGTGGCTTCCCAGGGGAACTGAATTGGAGTCGACAAGGCAATCAGGTTTTCTTTGTACTACTGAAGACTGACTGACCTTGAAAATGGCCATAATCATCTGCAGATAGCATCGTACACAATATCAAACATTGTGATATTACTGGATATATTCTACAGCCACAGAGACAGTGATTACAGATGTGTGCTGAACCCTCAACCAAATGCTTCCTTATTTTTTGGCACTCATTCACCTCAGAGTTGTTAAAACCCCTTACTTGGCTTTGTATACATTTTCTTAAGTGTCAAAAAGTGCCTCACCTTATCAGTGATTTTTGACACTCACTGCAGACACATTTGCATTGTTCCAGCGATATTGTTAAGACCAGTTACTTTCTTCCTCTTTGCCTTCACTAGTCCTCAGCCTCCTTTGCCCACATAGATGTTTAATCCTATTGGCTGTGACAACCCATGTGACTTATCAAGGATGCTGCAGCACTGCATCTTGGATGATCCTGAACAAAATCACACAGCACATCCAATCAGATTTAACAGCAGTGTAGGCAAATGAGGCTAAGGTGAGTGCAAAGAAGGAGCCTCCTAGGGAACAAAAGGGCACCAGGCAGGAATATTAAAGCACAGCAAGGTGAGTTTGGGGCGGGTAATTTGTTTGGCTGAGTTGAATGTGCTATTTTCAAAGTGAATATTAAAATTACAGAATTTTCAGCTCAACCCTAATTTGCGGACCCTGTTAGAAGAACATTCCGTAAGCAGGTTCAGAACAGAATGCTGCTCTTTTAGGAGCTGGAGGGGTGTCTGGATCTGGATGATCTTAGGGCCAGCAGATGCACATAATGAAATTCTTGCTGGACTGTACCACTTCAGAATACCAGTGGTGTAGAACCTTAGAGCTGGAAATCCCCCCCCCCCCCGCATTTCACAGGCCATGTGTAGCCTACAGAGTGTAGCATTTTCAACCATTTTCTCTGGGTGCAGGGACCTTACTGGAAAGGCTGTGGTGGCTGTTCCTTTTTCTTTTCTTTTGCTGCTTTAAAGTTTAAACCAGATTTTTCTTGAAGCTTGAAACAATGCAGAGCTGCTGCAGTTTGCGGCCAGGTGGTGGTGCCATGTTTCACCCAAATGCCTCTGGAATGACACTGTGTCATGATATAGTGCCATTCCAACTGTGGCATTGTTTGGGGGAAAGATGGCCTGCTGCCAGGCCATTTTTTTCCAAAAATGCCTCAGCCAAAATGACACGATGTCATCATGTAGTGTCGGTTCAAAGGTATCAGTGAGGAACATGTTGGCCGGCCTGCACACAGATTGTGGGAGCTCTGAGACACTTGAAGCATCCAGAAAAAAATGCTTTAAAAGGCATCCCCCCCCCCCTGTAAAAAATAAATTAATTAAAAGGCTGGGCAACTCCTCCAAGGTGCTGCTGCGACACTTTGAAGGGACTGCCCGTAGCTGTCACAGCCAGCTTTCACCATCTCCCCCCGCCAAAAAAAGGGGGTAAAAAGAAAAAAAAACCCATGGAAAGCCCAAAACAACTCTCAATCATGGCAGGGGCGGGGAGGATTCATTCCTCCCGCAGTGTCCCCTGGGATACCCACGGGAGGACCAAGTCGGGAGGAGGGGGCCAACAACCCACTGTGAGCCTGATCATCTGTCAGACTCACCGTGGGTTGTTTGCATGACAACCAACCCACCGTGGCTTATTGCCCACGATGGGTTAGCATGGCGTGCAAACGCACCCCATGTCACAGTCATCTTCAGTTACTGCTAAAGCTTCCCTATGGGGGAAAGGTGATAACTGGGTTTCTTAATGTTGGTCTGTTCCGTTGTGTGCTGCATACCTCATTAACAACTCTGAATGTGGATGTGAGCAAGTTGTAACTGAATATGCCTATATTTCGAATACATCAAACGTCCGAGTGATTTGGTTATGTATCTACTATTATACTACATACTTAACTTGCTTTTCTGCAAGAAAAGAGAGAGAGAGAGAGAGAGAGAGAGAGAGAGAGAGATTCTAAAAGCACCATACCACTACACATTCCCCAGAAATGTATCCAACATAAACTCAGGGCCTAAGGGCTTAATTTGATCCTGGACCCACTGGGAGCTTTCAGGCCATGAAAGAAGGAATTTCTTGAGCTTTGCTGAGACAGAGCCAAAAATTGTATGCAATCAATGGAGGCTGAACAGCTCAAGTGCAGAAGTAGCGCTGCTTTAGGTCAAGTGCTCCACAAATCTCATCATAAACAGAGAATCACCCAGTAGTTTCATGAACAAGGGAATTTCACCCAGGCCTTACTGACAATGCTTTCGGACTGTGCACCACTGGGATATAAGTAGCCCTGCACTACACAGTCTGTACATAGCTGCCCTCAAGTGCAATAAAACTAAAGCTAAACTGAAACTACTCATATATATATATATATATATATATAGCAAAATGCCTCCCTCTTTTAGTGATTCTTTGTGAAAATGTTTGCTTCTTTATTTATGCTGTATTCACTATCCCTCGCTCACTCTCAATGGCACTCACTTTCCAACATCAAATAGACAAATCTAATTGACTACATAGAGTTGAAACATCCCCTTCACCCTGTAATCCCTGATTGGGTGGGATTATCCATGTGACTAATCCAGAAAAGGAGGAAGTAGCAATGCCTAGGAGGAAAATGTAATCAAAAGCAGCACTAGCTGCCAAGGGACAAAATATCACTGAAAAAGACTGAGGGAGGGTGGGAATAATCATTCCACATGGAAAGGTTCTACATGAAACTAAAAAAATTGGACACATATTTGAGGATTAGAATCAATAGCACTCTAAAAGTATTTCTGGTTCATCAAAATATTTTTTTCTCAAATATATAGATTTCTCCAGTTCAGTAAATGATGACTTCTATAGAGATAGGTTGTGTTTTTACACAATGGCTGGAATGGTTTGCTTGTAGGAACCTTTGTCAGAAGTAGGGATGTGCAACACTGGAAAACTCATTCCGTTTGAGCTTGATAGACTTTCAACACATTTCCAACTCAATGGCCAAAAGTGGGCTGAGTCGGGGGGAGGGGAGGCTTCCACGAAATTGTTGAAATAGTAGCACAAATTTGGAGCTGAAATTAGAGACTCGCTAGTCATTGTTGTTCTTGTTGTAGCATTTAGTGTAAAAAGTATAGACGCATCCTCCTCTAGCTGCATATGCACACGCTCTACCTTGGCCACCTTCAATTTTTCTGATGATTAATTTCAGATTTGTGCCAAATTCGGGCTTCTGCTCCACAATTTGCACATTTTTTTGGAGTGCAGGCCCAAATTTGGCACAAATTACCCCACTTTAAAGAAAAAATACACAAATTATGGCCTGTTTTAAAAACAGAAGTCTGTGTGCCGGCTCAGCTCGCATCAGATCGAGTTGGTACCAGTGCAGAGTTGACAGAACAGAATCCACGGGGCTGAGTCGAGAAAATCTGTTGGATTTTCACCCCACTATAGGATTCCTCACACATCCCTAAATTTAGAACCAATTCAAGACAAGAATGAGGTGGGACTGACCGCCCCTCCCCCACCCTCGTCAAATGATAATGAAGGCAACAAATACATTAAGAAATCCAAAAGAGATGGATAACACCATGAACTACAACTCTAGGGGAAGATAAAAGCAATGGAACAATCTGTTTATATTATAATTGTCATTCTTAGCACTTTTTGAATATTTAGAAGTATTTAACACCTCTTATCTTAATAATACAACTACGCTGCAAGGCGGGCCAGTATTATCATTATTTTCTAGTATTATTAGCAAGCCACAAAGCTGGGACAGTGACAGACACTAGCTTACCTAAAGCCACCTAGTGACTGAGGTAAAATAATCAGCTCACATCCCCATGTAGGCTTATTTCCCACTGAGGTGGTAAACCTTTATCTGGGCTGTTCCGCTTAAGATTCCAGGTGAGGGATCTCCCTGCCATAAGAAAGGTAGGCTACACCCCTTCTCCCTGCCATCTAGTTTTCTATGTGCAGGATTTTTTTGGTATTAAGACTTCAATTACATGAGTCCTAACTTGCAGTCTTAAGTGGTTTCTAATATGCAGTGATTATTTTTGTACAGAACAGCATTCTCCCATATGACATATGGCTTGCAGTCCGTTTCCAGATCCAATTCAAAGCACTGTTTTTCACCTTTACTGTTTATTAATAGTATTTATAGACAGCTCTACATCTTAAAAAATCCCAGGGTGAACAACAACATCAAAATACAAAAGATAAAAATATTTAAAATATAGCAATTATACCGATAAAAACATGGCTGGACTTTTAATCAGGAAAAACCTGCTTAAATAAGATTGTCTTTAGCAGACGCCGAAAACAGAGCAACGTTGGTACATGCCAAACATCATTTGGGAAGGAATTCCACAGGTAGCTAAAGCACTAAGGGTGCAATCCTATGGATGTTTAGAAGAAAAGTCCTACAACTCCAAGCATTCCCCAGCCAGCATGTTGTAGGACTGTTTTCTGTCTAAACGTGCATAGGATTGCACCCTAAAAGCTCTACTCCAAGTGCTCTCTTCTAAGGGAGAAAGAGCTCTCTCAAATATCCCTTATAGCTAGGGAAACCTGAAAGATCACCTTCTTCCATATATACTAACCGAACCCTGAAATCCTCTTCAGAGGCCCCCATGTGCCCCCACCAAGTGAAATGATACAGTTGGCTACCAGGGAGAGGGCCTTCTTAGTGGTAGCACCTTGGTTGTGGAATGCCCCACCCCCACCATGAGGCTCCCATGGTGCCTTCTTTATGGTCATTTCTGTGCCAGGTGAGGACTTCTTTATTCTCCCAGACTTTTATTTTAAAAATCTGTATTTTGATTGTTCTCAACCATTGTGGATACTGTATATCTGTAGTTATCTCTTTTTATTTTCTGTGGCAATTTTATGCTCCAAATTATTACATTTATATCCTGCCTTTTTCCCTTCTCTCCATTTTATCCTCACAACAACCCTCACAACAGTGAGTTTCATGGCCAAGTGGGGACTTGCACCTGGATCTTCTGAGTCCAACACTCTAACCGCTACATCACACTGGCTGTCAGTGTTATTTTATGTTTTTTCTTGTGTTTTCAAAATATGTTTATCATTTTATGCTGTAAGCTACCCAGAGAACAATCATATCTGTCAGCTTCATATAAATATAGTAAGTCAGTAAACAAATAAGAGCCTGCACAGTCTGAAATGGTACAGCCCTGCCACAGGTATACCACCTCAGTGATTCGTGGGCTTTAGACAATACACTACATCAGCTGATAAATATCTATGAAACTGGTGAAACACCATTTTGAGAGAGATGTATCTGTTTCATATTATTTTATGGGAGGGCAGTTTCAGTCTTAGACTAAGCATATCTCAAATGTTCTAGTTCCCTTCAGGAAACAAACAAACCACTGCAGGAACCCAACACCACCAAGAGGTTCCTGAAAAAGCACTTCACACTTAAGAATGCCAATAAAGATCAGCTTTACCATGAAACCAAGGCGCAACAGTATTAGAGTTCCTTTCAAATCCAGCACGACGTGAAAGCTGCTCTTCTTTGAACCACTGAATTATGACTTCTCTGGAGAAAGGCCTTGAAGGCCGTTCCCAAGCTTTGCTGTATTAAATTAAAAAGAAAAGGAGGTTAAAGTCATGGAGATATTGCTGCACAAATTATACCATAGTTACAAAATAAAAGGGATTTTTTCCTCCTTTAAAAAAAAAAAAGCAGCAGTAAAGGGCACTTGTTGTTTGTAAATACTATTTCCTGACCTTCTACATGACTTCTTCAGTCTATGAGGCAAAATGAAGCTGTAATTGGGTATTAGGTCTAAACATGAGGTAAATTAGGGATAGCAACATCTCTCTGAGAATATATTGAGAACTTCTCTGGAGTAGTTTTCACTAAAGGTTTTATATACAGTCATGCCTTGGATTGAGAGCATAATTCGTTCCGGAAACGTGCTTGTAATCCAAAACACTCTTATATCAAAACAAAATCCCCCCAAAAAAATTTGTACAGAGATTTTTAATTTAAGCCATACTACAGTACTTGTATTGCAAGACGTCGCTTGTATATCAAGTAAAAAAAATTAAATAAATATTTAAAAATTTGCTTGTCTTGCAAAACGCTCTCAAACCAAGTTACTTGCAATCCAAGGTATTACTGTATCTGCTTATGGACCATGTAAGGGTTGGCACACATATTACAGTCACCACAGGGATGCTGCCCAGAAATGACTTCCCCATGGAAAGTGGTTGCTGCCCGGTGGATAACTTTTAGAAGCTATTGCACCTGGCAAGACAACCTTCTCTACTGGTTCATATTTGTTATGTTGTAATTTATCTTAGTATGCATATGGACAACCATTTATGAAATAATAACTTACACACAATGCACATGTACTAAACCATGTACTAAGCTGGTTGTCCGTAACATGCTGCTGAGGAAAATAACACCTCATATCTGCACCCAGAAATCTAAGAAAGCAGTGGGGCGGTGGAATTCTCTTCTCCATTTGGAACCAGTGGAGGCTTCATTTCAATGGGTCTACTCTACATAGGACTAACATTGGGTACTGCCCCCAAGTGCTTACATGCACACTGAGGTAAGTGGCCACTTGGTAAACTGTTAGCTGTTCCAGTTACGAGAAACTGTCCGTCTTCATAATTTTGTAATATGTAATCAATTAAACAGTTAGAAAACAAACAGTTGTAAATGTTCTCCGATGTGTTGGAGAGGTTGTCAGGAGCTGGGTACGTATGCTCATATGTGGTGGAGTTGTAAAAATGTATTGGATTTTTGGAAAATGATTTTTGAAGAAATATCAGAAATTGTTGGTATTGATTTAGAAGTTTGTCCTAAATTAGCATTGTTATCAATAACCGAAAAGGTGGCTGGTCCTCAAAATGTTAAAGAATTAATTGTAAATTTGTTAACGGCGGGTAGATTAATGATAGCAAGAAAATGGAAAGTTCAGCAAGTTTTCTCTAATAATCTCTATCACTGACTGGTATAAAGAAGTGTGGGATATGGCTTTAAATGATATGTTAACTTGTAATATCAAATGTAAAAGGGGACAATTAAAGAAAAACAATTTTAAGGATATCTGGGGTTTAATTTTGGATTTTGTGTTAAATAAGGGGAAAGGGAGTATGCTGTGTCAAGATATGTTGTATTTTTGGAATAATGAATAACAATAGATTATAGAGATAGAATGTATTATTTGGTCCCGTGGTGATGGGAGCACTATATAAGTTGTATGTTTGTTATTTAGTTTTTTTATATATTGTTTGAAATTTTTTAAATAAAAATTAAAAAGAAAGAAAGAAAAGAAAACAGTTGATCAACTAAAAAGCCTTTGCTTGATTTACAGCTCTAGCTTTAACAGCCCCAGTCAGGTATTGGTTTAAGAATATAGCCGCTGTGCTAAGTGAAAAGTAATTTAAAATTTTGCCTATATTTCACTGAAGCAGCACAATGAAGTGATGTCAAGACAGAAGTGGGAGAACGAGTGATGTTCGAGCTCGAGGTTGTCCATTTTCCACCTCATTGCTCGTCTCGCCTTGTTCTCACTCCCAAATGCAAGAGTCTGTTTTTTTGAACAGGAAAAGTGTGCATTTCCTAACACAAAAAAATGCTCACTTTTCCAAGCAGGCACCCCAAATGTGCACTTCCCCCCATAGGCTAAAGCATGAAAATGTAGTTTGGGGGAGGGAGGGGGAATGCGCATTTTAGGAAGTGTGTGTGGCAGAGTGACAGGCAGAAGCCCAGGGAGGGGCCAACCTGAACATTCCAGAGGCTCTGATTGGCTGAATCAGAGAGCATAGAACCCCAGGGAGTTGACAGTTAAGGGAGTTGGTTGTCAGTTGGGGAAGAGAGTGGGTTGGAGTGAGAGAGGGAGTGGGAGGTTAATAGTGTAGGTAGGGAAAGGTGGTACTGAAGAGAAGAGTTCAGACAGGAAATCTAATACTAAGTTGTGAGAAAGCAAACGTGAAGGTGTTAGTATAGAACAATTCACAGGAGTCTCCACTTAGGGAGTGAAGGACCTTCTGTCTGAGGAAGAAGGAGAAACTCTGGACTAGTGTGAGGGACAGTTAAGTTCCCTAGTCTGATACTGTAACTTTCCAGTAACCAAGCCTAATTGATACAAAGAGCACTGTATAACATCTGCCTGCCTTTAACCTGAATCTAAGCAAAGAACAAGTTTGAATGTAACTGTTGAAAATTCCAAGTTATCTGTTCCTGAGTTGAATATCAGTTTAGAGACTGTGTTAGAACAATAAATCAACCTTTGTATTCAAAGTTCTAATTCTCCAGAGTCTGACTGGTGACAGGAAAGTTAGAAGTGAATTAACGGAGGGGCACCCTGCTTCAAGTAATCAAATAAAACAAACTGCTTAATAAAGACAAACAAACGTGGGTGAACAGCTACATATAAGACCTAAGACACATAATCGGCTAACGCAACTTTAAAAGACAGTTTAAATTCTGAAGTGACCCATACAAGGGGACACTTGGTGAGAGCGAAGTACACATTGAGGATGTGGGCTTTGGAAAGAGGGGTCCCGTCCGCTACAGTGTGCACTTGCACAAGGTGTGCACTTTTGAACACAAACACAAACTTGGGAAATGGCGTGAACATCCTGAGAATTGTGCTCCTGTTCGCGCTCACATCCAGGGTTGCGAATGGGACATGTTTGTATGATTTGTGAACAGTAGCAAAATTCTTGTACATCCCTACGGCGGGGTTCACCCTCTCCAGAATGGTCCGGTAGAAGGGTAAAGTTCATATACACGTTTTGATGCCTTCACAGAAATTGTGGTGAGAAACCATTCCCACGTAAACATGTTATGACACAGGAAATACTTAACCAGCAATCCTCAAATTCGACTGAGATGGTCAAGACACATTATTTAAGTGGACCTTTAATCTGCATTTCCCTGTGAGCATCCAAACAGATTCACTATCTAGCTCTAGGCAAGAATCAAATTAAGAAAGCTACCAGCTTCTAGGATCATACAGTAATATCACTTACAGATAGATAAACAGTTTTGGATAAGTACAGGATAACTGTCATCGCCTTTAAAAGACCTTTTTGACCTCACCTGAGAATTAAGAAAGCATTCACATTTAACTACTGCTCCATTCTGCACTAAAGGGCTCCATTTTAGAAGGTTTAGAACTCGAATTCTATTCAAAAGTCCTTCAAATTTGTCAGCATTTTTTATGACTTTATTTCAGAGGTCTCCTTAATTCTAAGTGACTTAGAATAAGAAAATAATGAGAATAGTGCTTTGACAAGCAACTCACATGCAAAACGTAGAGAATTCACTGCCTTTTAGAGATTTTTTTTTTAATTCCCTAATCAAGCTGGGAATGCCAGCAATCATTAGAGGCAAGATTCTGTATCAAAATGCAGCAAGTCAAAGAGATTGCTTGTCAAAGCAGAACATAAAATGCTGAGCAGGAAGGGACTTGGGTTCCTTTTGTCCTGCTGGGCTGCCAGACTTCACAAGAGCAAAGACTGACAATCAGAACTCTTAGCATTAAAAATGAAAATACATATCGACGCAAAGAGGCCTGCTCTTACTTAGTGGAACTTTTTTTGTGCAGTAGTAAATTTAAAATATAAACTAACAGCATGTTATAGTACGCACTAGCTTGTTCATAACACCAAGACTAATTAATAATATCATATGGTGCCATGTAAACCCAGGAGGAGCCACTGATAAAACTTTGCCTAACTCCATCTGCTATGCTGGATTTCTTTACCACTGCTGGAAATTTTCAGAATTTACCAGACCAGCAAGGGATCAATAAAAAACACATCAGAGAAGACATTAATTTTGTCCAAAGAAAACTCACACAGCTAGAGGAAAATGAATGTTGCAAGGAAATTCTCAACCAAAATCTGCCAGTTCAGATTTACTTGGGGGGAAAATTCTAATTTGTTTTATTTCCTGGCTTGTTGGGGGAGAAACAACCCAAATTTCCTGGTTCACCGATAACACCAAAACAAACCAGGGATGGAGGAGGGTCCATGGTTTGTTCAGCCACTCCAGCTGGCACTTGGAGCAACTGAACAGCTCGCACAAGCAGGTGCCTCTCTCACAGTAATAGACAATTTCAAAAAAGTGTGGGTTATCATGACATGCAAACTGGACCAATGGTCTGAAAGTGTGGTTGCAAGTATGAAAGGCTCCCAACAAGACCCAAACTTTTTAATAAGGAGGACATTTTAATGGAAGATTGACACTGTTAAAGAAAATTTTGAAGGACAAGAGAGAGACGGGAAATGAAATGGAAAAGAAAAAATAAGCATATGATAAATAGCAAATAACTTTTTGCAGATTGGGATGTTGGTATTAAAATAAACATAGTGGGTTGGATCCAGACTGAGTCATACTTCGAGCAGGCTCACTGAAATCAATGGGAAATACATTAGTCATGATTGACCAGTTGCCTGGGAACATGAGTGGAAGGATTATATTGCATTCATGTGCTACCTGTGGGTTTCCTGTGGGCAGCTGGTTGGCCACTATGTAAATAGAATGCTGGACTAGATGGACATTTGATCTGATCCAGCATGGCTCTTCTTATGTTCACTTGTCCCATTGATTTCAGTGGGTCTACTCTAAGGATGACTAAGTCTGGATCCAACCCAATATCAACTTAATACCAAAAAACTTTCAATTGGGGAACATTCCAACAAATCAGTCAACAAGATCCAATTTTAAAACATTTCCCTTTCAATGCTACATTTCAAAATATAAAAAGGTACGCTTGAATTCTGAAATGTTAGCAAAGCTGTGCAAAGTTTTCATTTCTGTGCTAATCAAAAACCACAAAGGAATACATCCACACTTTGTAAACTGTAGTGCAAGACTATTCCAACGGCACTCGTTTCTAGGGCTAAATATTCTCTGAATTTTGCCTATAAGTCTTTATTTCTGAACTTCTTTGTGTACTCGCTCCAAAGCAGCTCATCAAGTGGTGTGTAACAGATAGAAAGAGGAAAAAACTAAAGATCCAGAAGTCCAGTTGTGGAGCTCACTGTGAGTTTTGGATCCTAGCTTCAGTAAATCCATCTAAAAAGCAGTTCCAAGAGCCACTGATGGCTCCCAATCCCCTCAAGTGTAGCTCTCTGCCTACCCCCCCCCTCGTTCTTTCTCGCGTGCTCTTTGTGGTAGCTGCTCACTCTCAACAGGGGCTTTCTAGCTTTTCCTTGTTATTTGCTTTTGCAGTGTGCTGGCCGCTATGATATGGGCTACCACAGGAAGGTTCAGGGGTGGGGTGTCAGGAGACCTGCTGCTCATCAGCTGGAAGGTGGCTGGAAGTGGGGGTGCAATGAAAAGGAGAGACGACGCCTCAGGATGTAAAAAATAGAGTTTTTATTACTCAGAGTTGCCCAATGCATTTTGGCCTTGTACCATATATTTCTGGGTCTTCTTCGGGGGTTAACATTTTTAATGCAGCCTGCAGGGATTTCTGGAAAACAAATTATGTCCCCAAGAACAAATCCTGAGATCAATCCCAATCCAAGGGCCAAGGGAGCATGTCAGAATTTGCCGGCCTGGTGACTGAGTGATGAGGCCTTGCTTGGACAATGTGCGGAGGAGAGGTCTAAAAAAGCCTCCATTTCAGTCTCCTGCACAGGGCTTAACTGTGGGGAAGAAGAGGAGAGCCCCCACAAGGCCCAGGAAAGTCCCCCTCAGTGGTAATACTTAGAGCTGAAGTAACTCCTGATTGAAAAAATACTGAAGATCACTGCTCTAGCATTACTAAGAAACAGATCCCAGGATAGGGCTATGCAGACACTAGCAGATTTGACTATCAGTGGCTGGAATCACAACAGGCAAGAGGCAAATTTAGTCCTCAACTCAATGGTGAATTCCCGTATCAGAGAAAAGCTGCCATTCCCACCTACAGGAAGAGGCAACACATAATTAAGGTTGCATTCTGTAGACCTTAAAAGACTAACAAATCTCTTACAGCATAAGCGCTCTAGTCCATGAAAGCTTATGCCATAATAAATGTGTTGGTCTTGAAGGTGCTACAGGAACCTTTGTTGTTTGGGCGCCACAGACCAACATGGTAAAATCATTAATTTAAATTGAATTCTCCATTACAAGACATGGTGACAGCAATCTTGCTCAGCCATCACCTCATCGTGTGGCAGTCAACTGCATAGATTATTGATTTCCCAATGGGTTAGCTGTGTTAAGCTTAGATTGGCCTTAAAGGGGGTTTAGAATAGATGAATTCACAGAGGATGACTTGTCATGATAGGGATATGCTGTACTGCAAGGGTAGGTGACCTGACAGATTTTTTGGACTACAGCTCCCATAGGTTCCAGCCAGCATGACCAATGGTCAGAAATTCTGGGAGGTGTAATCCAGAAGATCTGAAAGGCACCAGGTTACCTATCCTGGCCATACATTATATGGGATCTCCAGGTTCAGAGACATTATGCCATTGAATATCAGCTGCTGGGGGGCAATCAGTGGGGAGAGAGCTGCTGCCTTCTTGCCCTGCTGGTAGGCTGCTTGGAAATATTGGATTGGCCACAGTGGGAAAGAGAATACTGGACTAGATGGACTTTTGCTCTGATCAAGCAGGGGCATCTTATGTTCTTAGTAAAGCTGTGCTGAATGTTCCCCAACCACACTTTTATGAGACCATTTGTTCCCTGCGAAAGTTGGGGGTGGGGAGATATTCGGCAACTTTGGGGCATGGGTGAATTCTAAGAATGTTCAGAGAGATCTTAACTTTAAAGACAAAGTGGCTTTAAAGACACACACACCCATCTCCATAACCTACAAAAACTACTTCGGCTCAGCACTAGATCTTATGAAGTAAAGTGCTGCACTAGAGAACACTGTTGTGGTGATGGCAAAACCTGTCATCCACCCCTGACACTGAAGGACCTGATGCCCCCATGGATCAGAGGCCCCCACACGGAATGTCCTGCATCTCCAGGACATTCTTTCAATACTTGGGGTGTCTCCGTTTCAAAAAGAAGAGGACTAGATGGAGATGTCTAAGATTATGAAAGGTGTGGAGACAGTGAGTAACAGAGAGATATGATTAACTCTTGCTCGCTCTCCTTAAAATACTCCAGCGATCATCTATTGAAACAGGCAGCAGGTCTGTGAAAAAATAAAAGGAAGTATTCATTCACATCAACACACATTATCAACTGATGGGAATTCATTGCCACAGGATATTGCGATGGCCGAGAGCAAAAATGCTTTTAGAAGGATTAGAAAAATACATGGAGGACAGGTCTGTCAGTACCTCCTAGCTATGATAGGTAGAAGCACAACCAAATTCATGTCTGACTACAAGGTGCAGAGGCTTAAGATTGAAGATATACTGACATTATTATGCTCTCCTTCTGAGCATCCCTGTGCATTTGAGCTTTAGGAGCTGGCTACTATTAGAATACAGAAAGCTGAGCTACATGGATCTCTATTCATCCGCAATGTTTTTTAAAGCTATATTAAAAGCAAGAGCAACAACATATTCCTTTTTTCCATATTTACAGTAAATGCTAAAACCCAGATTTTTCTTCAACATCTAACATAAATTATTTGGGCAGTATCCAACTGAGTCATTCCACTAGCACCAATAACGTTGCACTAGCGCAGTGCTTCTCAAATAGTGGGGCGGGCCCCCCTGGGGGGGCGCGAGGCTCCGTAAAGGGGGGCTCGCCTGATTGGCCAAACCCGCCCGTGTGACTTTTAGACCCTTTAAATCTTTTCTGCTACAGTTAATAAAGCTATTCTTTGTTGTAAATTGATCCACATTTCTTTCTTTTTTTATTCTCTTATACGTTAATAAGGATACAGTGTTATGCAGAGGTGTACTTATAACAATTTTATAGACAAATGATACTATTTACAGTCGCGCGGGGGGCGCGAAATGTTTTCTTCTTCCTAGGGGGGGCATGACAGAAAATAATTGAGAAGCACTGCACTAGCGGGAACTGGGTTCCGGACTATGCAGAAGAGGAGAATCCGACTAAAGTTACACTTGTGCAAGCGTGGTTGCACAACCAGTTGTGCACATGGTTGTGCAACCACTTGCACAACAGAAAGATTTGGCAGAGTTCCAATAGTGCTATTAGAGTTTGAGGAATGACAGTGTTGGACTGGGACTCAGGAGATCTGGGTTCTAGTCCCCGCTCTGCCATGAAACTCACTGGATGACTTTGGGCCAGTCACTGGCTCTCAGCCTAACCTACCTCACAGGGTTGTTGTGAGGATAAAATGGAGAAGAGGAGGAGGATTATGTAAGCCGCCTTGAGTTCCTTGCAGGAAAAAAGGCAGGGTATAAATGTAATAAAATAAATAAATAAATAAATAAATAAATTTAAAGCTCTCTATGCTCAAAACCTATGCATGTTTTTACCTTCATATCCTAGTTAGGGATGCTTGAAGAATTAATTATTTGTGAATTCCTATACAAGCAGACCTGATCAGCACCTCCCAAATTAATGTGCAGATCAGAACTTAGCTATCCACCAGCTTTCACATTTCCAGAATGTTCCAATGCACTTCTCAGCTCAAAAAACATATCAAAATATGTTTTTTAAAAGAGTATATTGAGAGAAAATACATTTTAAAATTTATTTAAATGTGTATTTTCATATGGGTGTTTTTTTAAAAAAATATCTGCTGATTAATGCGGAAATGGGACAGAATGACATATGGGTCAATAATGCAAAATTATTGCTGACCAGAAATACACTGATTTGCCCATCCCTTCTGCAGCCCTCATGCCTCCATCTCTATCTCCCTCAGCTTCCTGACAATCTGATCATGCTGGCTCAGCTTGTCTGAGCGTGGAAAGCTAAGCAGGGTCAGGCCTGGTTATTACTTGGATGGGAGACCCCTCCTCTAGTTTCCTGCATTGAGCAGGGGGTTGGACTCGATAGCCTTGTAGGCCCCTTCCAGCTCTATGATCTATGAATCTATGAATCTATTATTCTTCATTTAATAACTCTATCTGTTCTCCCTTGTTGTGCCTTATGCCTGGAACTCTCAAGAACATGGATATGGTGCCACCTATTTTTCTTCCTTCAAATCCCATCCCAAAACCTACTTCTTCTGCCACCCATCTGGTTTAACCCCATAGTCCTAATCCTCTACTAAGACAAAGCCTAAGCATGCATAGCTACATTTGCCTGCTTTCATCCCTCTCATTCCCCACTCTTTCTTGTCCACACCCATGACCAACTGTCTACATTGCCTTTGTATGCTCTTTAGTACAACGATGTGTCTTAGGGCCAGTTCACACGACCCAGGTTGCCGGCGGGGGAGGAACCGCGGGGTCATCCACGGGGTCCGGAGGGGCGCCACACACGACCGGCACCCCGCCCGCATGGGCAGACCCCGTAGTCCCCGCACCGCAGTGCAGGCCTCCCGGCGCTAGGGAGTGGGGCCCCGGGATGCCCGGAGCGGCTGTTTGTCCCTGCAGGCTGGAGCGGCGGCGGCTCCGGCCGCTCTGGGCTGCCGTCTCTGTGGGGACCCCGCGGGACGGCCACCCGCTGTTCCGACGGCACGGCGACCACGTACGGTAGGGGCTTACCCCGCTACCGACCGTGGTCACTTTACGTGGGTCCCACCCGCGGCTGTCCCGCGGGGGCACCTCCAGTCAGCGTGCACACGACACGGGAACCGCGGGGGAGCACTGCTCCCCCGCGGTTCCCATGTCGTGTGAACCGGCCCTTAGTGTGTCATCCAATGTTGTGCAAGTGGACTTCCACATGTACAATGATTATAAAATATATCCACACAGGGCAACATCCATCAGCACATAAGCAGACCTACACTCATGCAATGGGAGCTCTCCTCCCTCAACGGGCCGGTTCACACGACCCAGGTTGCCGGCGGGGGAGGGACCGCAGGGTCGTCCGCAGGGTCCGGAGGGGCGCCGCACACGACCGGCGCCCCGCCCGCGTGGGCAGACCCCGTAGTCCCCGCACCGCAGTGCAGGCCTCCCGGCGCTAGGGGGTGGGGCCCCGGGATGCCCGAAGCGGCTGTTTGTCCCTGCAGGCTGGAGCGGCGGCGGCTCCGGCCGCTCTGGGCTGCCGTCTCTGTGGGGACCCCGCGGGACGGCCGCCCGCTGTTCCGACGGCACGGTGACCGCGCACAGTAGGGGCTTACCCCGCTACCGACCGTGGTCACTTTCCGTGGGTCCCGCCCGTGGCTGTCCCGCAGGGGTACCTCCAGTCGGCGTGCACATGACACGGGAACCGCGGGGAGCAGTGCTCCCCCGCGGTTCCCGTGTCATGTGAACCATCTCCCAAATCTGCTCCTGAGGGTTCTCCAACCCTCCAGAACAGATTTTGGAATCTTGTGGGACGCTGTAAGGGAGAGGGAGAATCTTTTCCACCAACGGTGACTGTTCTGTTGGCAGACAGACACTAATATTGGATTTTGGTTATACATAACCAAAACTATTCCAATCTATATATAATAGTAGATTGGAATAATTTTGGTTATTGTGCTGCTGTCTAGAAAGACTGCAAACATTAAGACAGCTTTCTCAGTTATGTTTACCCGGCAGGGAGCTCTTGTGAAGAGCGCTGGTATTATCTAGCAGTTCAGGTTTCACAAAGGTGATTTTGCTTAGCCCAAATAAATCAGTTTTCAAAGAAGTTGTGATTGTAGCAAAAGAGAACAACACTGAGAAGAAGCTGATTCCATGTGAAAGGAAAGGAAAATAAAAACATCAGTGGAAGGACACCGTTAGGAGGTGGGCAATACACATATTTTGGGCTCCTCTGTGGAAGTCATGAAAATACAATGACAATAGCTCAAAATGGGAGTGGTAATATGAAGGGCTTTTCTACATGAGGCTATTAATCCGCTGTATCTACTTTTGGATTCATCGCAGAATTGGGATCCAAGCACTACATGCAGAATGTTTCCTTCCCTGCTTTTCCACTACATAATCTCTAAGTGGCACTGTGGTATAGTGGAATAGCGCAAATGCACAAGTGGCAAGAGCGTTTTCTTTCGCTTTCCTAAATAATACCACATTTCCCATGCTCTGAATATATTTGCCAAAAATGCTCTTTAAAAACAAAAGTGAAACTGTAGGATCACCACGTCGTCTAAAGAACCTATAAACAACCATAAGGAGGGAATGACGAGAGCACAATGAATGCCTAGTGTTGGAAAGCTCGTAGTGCTCTATATTGCATGGAGAATCTCAGCAACAGTATCAGCCTCTAGAAATGTGATCAGCTGATGTGGAAATTCTTCATTCATTGAGGAGAAGACGTGCTCAGCGACACTGCATGTTTCAGCTGAAGGCACTGCTTAGCTGATGTTTGCAGCAGCTAGGGGCACGGGGGCTGTCCCCCCCTTGCTCCCCACATTTCAGATCGTATGGCATTATTCCTCAGGAACATTTATATTTCTGGCCAACTCATTGGTTTGACACACTGTATAACTTTTGTTATAAACAATTAAGGATGGAATGCTATGCATGTTTAGACTGAAAAGAGTCCTACAACTCCCACCATTCCCCAACCAGCCCCTTTTTTCTGTCTAAACATGCATAGGATTGTGCCCTAAATGAATCTATTTTACTAGGCACACATGTCAAACAAAGGAACAAACACAGACACACAAGTGGGAGGCTGTTAGATCTGTGTTGACCACATAGTTATATATGTTATGAGACATCAAAAAGTAACAGTGCTCTTAAAATGCACAGCTTTTAAAAAAAAAAAAACAGATTTTTTTTTGCAATTTAATTTTTAATATATTCACGCGAATCTCACTTCCCCCACCCCCAACCAGTGAACTCTGAAAGGGAATCTCTGGCAACAAATCAATCAGGTCTGAGTCACCTTATCAATATGAACGAACCTGGTTGGTACCGTCATGGTCAATGGTGGAATGGGACAGATGTTGGTCAGCTTTTTTTCTTGCTCAATATTCAGGCCAGCTGCCTGGAACAGGTTGCTGAGACCAGCCACTTTTCCTTTTTGGATGGCCCGCAAGGATTGCCGCCGATACTCATCTCGAGCTCGACGTGCTTTATGGCTCCTTTCTTCGTCCGCAGCTTTGGAGCGACGTACTGCAGGGATGAGGAAGTAGAGAATCGTAAGTGCATTTACTTTTTCTGCATACCAGTACACGTGGTCCTTGAGAGTTACCATGTTAGGAGTACTGCAACAACTAAGCAGTCCAGTCTCCACACATGAAGATGAGGCTGGCTGCTGTAAAAAGGCATATATAACATGCCATCGGGGCATACCAAATTCTACAGCCTTTGGTTGGAGTTCTTGGAACCTTTCAAAGCAGACACAGCTAAGCCACAATGACATCTTCACTTCGCCTTATCAGGATTGCTTTTTTATATAGAGAGACATGTTTGTTTATAATTGTGGGTTCAGAGTGAGATAGTGCATGGTAATATTAATTGTAAGGCAAAACAAAACAAAAAACCTGCAAGAATACATGTGTGTGTCTGTGTGTGTGTGTGTGTGTGTGTGTATATATATATATATATATGAGTTGCATTCTTCCTTTGTAGGTTAAGTATTAAAATGTCTTCCCTTCCTTTAATTATATTACTATACTCTAATCAAGGCTGGTTCACATATACAGCAGAATTGCTAATCACCTCTTCCTCAGATCATTGTACAGACAGTCAGTGCAATGAAGTGGATAGAGTGTTGAACCCGGATGGAGAGACCTGAGTTCAAATGTCTGCTTCGCACAAATCACTATCACTCAGTTTAACCTTCCTCACAGGTTTACTAGGATGTACAAATTGGATGAACTCTTATCTATGCCATTCTTGGCTCCTTGAAGAAAACGTGAGATGCAAATCATACATAATTACATCAATGTGAAGGGAGAAAAGATGGTAGGAACCTATGAAGATGGGGGAGAAAAGATGGGAGAGAAAAGATGGGGGAGAAAAGATGGCAGGAACCTATGAAGAAAGGTTACATCTGAGACTGTTTAGCTTAGAAAAAAAAGGCTAGTAAGGGGAGACATGATAGAGGGGTATAAAATTATGCATGGTGTGGAGCAAGTGGATAGGGAGACATTTTTTTCCCTTTTTCATAATATTAGAACCTGTGGTTCTAATTGGTGAACCCCTGGGGTTCTCCCATTGGTGGGAGACTCAGGACATATAAAAGAAAGTACTTCTTCACATTGCACATAGTTAAACTATGGAATTTGCTACCACAAAATGTAGTAATGGCCACCAATTTGGATGGCTTTCAAAGGGGATTGGACAACATCATGGAGAATAAGGTTGTCAGTGGCTATGGGTCCTGATGGCTATATGCTGTCTCCAGTATCAAAGGCAGTTGTTGGGGGACACAAGCAGGAGGGTGCTGTTTTGCACTCATGTCCAACTTCTGGATTTCCCACATGCAGCTGGTTCACCACTGTGTGAACAGAATGCTGGACTAGATGGTTCCTTGGTCTGATCTAGCATGGCTCTTCTTATGTTCTTATGATAGTGGTCCAGGGTGAATGATTGGCCTAGAAAACAAAAGTGCAGAATAATTCTATTATGACAGCAAAACCTACCGGCTGTTCAGATGGGATTTCTAACTGCAAGTTCTTTGACAAAGATATGAATGAATTCCTGCTGCACTGGGAATGAACTTGAGCAAGTCACATCACTTGGGATAGATTAAGAGATCTCCATATTTTATGGCCTCTTTTGCTCTTCTGAAGAGCTATGAGTCACAGGGCTAGGCTTGGATGCATGTTCTAAGATGTCCCATGAATATGCATCGCAGTGTTTTTTTTTTAATGATTTGCTCCAGCTGCTCTCTTCTTAATACTCCTTGGTCTGTAGCTAATTTGGGAACAAACTCACAACAAATAATCAAGATTCAAATGGTATTTGACTGCAAACATTGCACGGTATGTTTCTGTTCTTCTGCTGAGGGGGAAAAATGACTCTTGGAAGACATGCAACAGGAGATCAGGTCAATTAAAATGAGAGTATTATGTGGCTAATATTCAAACACTAGCAAAATGTGCACAATTATGAAAAGTGGAGGGTGGGGGGGCTTGCATGTTGCAGAGACTGGTTGGGGATATTCAGTGCATCGTTTGCTCTGTGTGTGTGTGTGTGTGTGTGTGTGTATGCTCTTTCAGCAAAGACACACACCAGCACACTCTCTGACAGTGAGGGCAAGTGAGATCCCATGTCAGGCATAGAAGGCAGGTTTTGCCCTTATCACAACAGTGTACCCAAGTAGAGTACTTTACATTTCTCCATAAGAATTTATGGTAGCCATTCATGGCAGCCATTCACTTACACAGGGAAAAGTAGAGAGGAATGCTTGGGAATGGATAGGGAATGGGTAGGGACTAAACCTGTTGCCTGCCCTGGTGATTCAGCCATTACAGATCAAGCCTGGTTCTATCTAGGGACAGGATGATTATGTGAAGTGTGGGATGCCACTTTCTACATAAAAAGCGCTCCACTGGGAACCCAAAGTCACTGGGAGAACATGAGTTGAGTCTGGGAAGCAAGTAGGTGGGACAGAGTTCGGGGGGGGGGGTTGAGCCCAGCGAATTCGCTGGACTTCCACCACCACCCCGAATGAAATCCTACAGCCAAAAATCCAGTATACTGCAGCTATACCACTTCGCCACCTTGTGGTTGGTTAATCTATATATATAAAAGAAGGTGTCCTGACTCCTGACTGACTGACTGACTCATCAACGCCCAGCTCAAACCGTTTAATCTAGGAACGTGAAATTTTGAAGGGACATTGCTTTTATGACGTAGACCCCCACTAAGGAAGGATTTTGGGAAATTCCATCCCTAAGGGGGTGAAAAAAGGGGGCAAAATTGCCCCACTCTCATATCTGCAGTTCTGCAAATAGGCCTCACCTCATAATTGCTGCAGGAGCCAACTTGCTGCAGGAGCCAATAGCAGCAGTTATGCAAATAGCCCATAGACACTTAGAATGTTTGTATGAATTCCTGCAAGGGCCAATAGGGCTGGGTATGGAAATCTCCCCTAGGCCATTTAGAATGTTCTCTGAGGGGGTGAAAGGGGCGGGAAAGTTTTTACATGACTGGGTGAAAAGGGAGGGAAACTTTTTAAATGACTGACTGACTGTTGTGTGGGGGGCATCGTCGCATAAGCTCCATCATGTTTAGACAGATCTACCCCAAACGTGGCATGCTCACTCTTCATCACCTGTAGACTCTCAGGATTAACCTGATTTTTCTTTAAGAACAGATATTTCTGTCACAAAAGATTTCTGCTGCCAGCACCCAGCCTAAACATTACACTTTCAGTCAGAGACACTGCATCTTTTCCATACATGTTTCTTTTAAAAACAATTATACCAAATCCTAAAAATCCACGCGAGCGCAGCCGCGGACAACAGCTAGTAGAATATATAGAAAGGCAGAGAAAGAAAAAACCCGGAAAAAAGCCACATGTAACTGAGGCAGCCTTACTCCCATGAAGAAAATGGAAGCAGCAGCCTTGGAAAAGCAGCAGGGAAAGCGCCTCATGCAGAGAAGCCCTAATTCATGGAGGATCCACAGCGATTATTCGTGACAGCTAAATGAAATCCTCATGTACAAAGGAAGAATAGAACACAACAGGGGAAAGCCACCACCACCATGCCCTGCTTGGGAGAATCAGAGGTATCTGGCTGGGCCACTGTAAGAATGCTGGACTAGATAGATCTTGCTCTGACGCAGCGGTGCAATTCTCAGGTGGCAATTCAATGACGCACCAATGTCCACATTTGAGAAATGTTGATGTCAGATGTTTTTTTAAAGTACTCTGTCTCAATTACGAAAAGGAGAGTGGTGTTGTTATTTGTTTGGCTCAACAAACGGAACCACAGCAATGAATTAAGCTGAACACTAAAATTAGTAACGCTTCGCCTATTGACTTGGCAATAAATAGCAGTGGGATGATGAGATGAATCCTCATTCTGTTGGAAATTCCATCTACTAAATAAATTAGTAGTGCCATCAATATCACTGCAACACTCACCCCCCCACACACACAGAGCAGCTGCGCTAGCAATGCGCATCTTCAACCCCACTGACCCCTGGCACTGTTGAGTACAGCGACTGACTCAGTGGTGGCAAGACATGATGGGACCTGGCTCTGCTCCTAATGGATAATTTGGCTTCTGCAGCCAGCACATAATACCAAAAATGTCATCTCTGCTTCTTCCTGGCTTCTGATGCTGGTAGACAGAACCCAGGTTAACATTACCATGCTGTTGAAGGGTAACAACAGGGCAGGACTCGTCCACACTCTCTTGGACCACGTGAAGGCACAAGCCTAAGATGCACAAGCAGCAGAGTTAAGCATTTCAGTAGATGGGGGCAAGATTCACACTAAGGTTCCAGGCACACACTTGGAAACCCAAGAACATTTTTTTAAAAGCACTTGATGTAATGGCATTTGTGGTTGTTCATTTTTTTGCTACCTCAGAACACACAGACACGCAAGGATCCTCCCCTCTCACCCTCTTGGGGATTCCTTCTTGCTCCCTGGAAGAGCTTTCAAACCCACTGGACTGGACAGACTTCCTTCCCTACTGGATCCTTCCCACAGATTCAAAATGTCTTCCCAATTAATCTGTTTGTCTAAAATTAAAGCTTTTGATGATTCTACATAATGTAATTTTTTTCCATACTAAGAGCACTCCAAAATAGAGATGTACAGGACAGAGGGATAAGGATTGTGCCTGTTGGCTGTGCCAAACATTCAAGATCCCTTCTGCAGAGGGGCCAATGTGTGTAGGTTCTGATCAGGCAATCTGCAAAACTGGAAGGTATACATAGCGTGTACAGAACCCATGTGCACTAAAGAGTATACACACAGCTCCTGGGCAGATAGGATCTTAAATGCATAGACAAGGGCAGGTCAGACTACATGTATACCTGAACACAGACTGAATGTCTGTATGGGCTTAGGTGGCACTATGCAGCGTACTGTATCTCCCTTGTTTTCTACCTGTGTACCCCACCTGTGTTGCAAAGCATAATTTTATTTCAACTTAGACACAGCTACAGCTGAGAACACAAAAAATCTACCTGGACCCCTTCCTCAGAATTCTGGACCCTAAGGGCCACCTTGCCCCAGATTGTAACCTGTGTAAGGGCTAAACTCCACATGGCATTATTCACACTGTGAGGAGGGGTGGACCATGGAAGCCTTAAGCTTGTTCACCCACCACATGTAGAGTGTGCACACTGGGGCACAGTCTACTCTGGATTTAAGTCTGAATTCCATGTTTTGGGGAGCTGAACGAGCAGCACCAAACCTGATCTCCTCCCGCTTCTCCCTAGTAATATCTAGTTCAGGAATGGGCAACCCACAGCACTCTGCCTAAGTTCATGCATCCCTCAGCCTCATTTCAAAAGCCCTCTACATGCAATCATTGCAGACCTCTAGCAAGAGCAACATGACATGAGCCCTGTAGCCAGCCTTCCTTGTTAGATGGGGCTGCCACATTTCTAGATGGGGCATTTTTGAGGGGGAAGCACATAGCACCAGCCAGTCCCTCCCACCTCCACTTACTAGTAGAGAGGTTGTGAGGTCCAGGCCAGGGGAAGGGAAAGGCAGTGACCTTCCCCCTCACTCTTCCTCCACACAGAGAGTGTGTTAACTTACATAATGGGTTATGTAAAGGTCAAGTTAACAGGAAATTTAGTACGAACACAAGGAATTAAATGACTGGCCTATTTTTTGTTTCATAGGAAAAAAGGATGACTTAAGGATACAGTGAACAAGGGGATACAAAAAGGTGTAAAACAAACAAAATAGTTTATGCTATAACTAAGAAGTTAAAAACTAGTGTGGAGCTTGTTTTCTCAAAAATTCAGATTTGATCTTGTATCATGACAACACCAATACAAAAAAAAAAAAAAAAAAGGTTTAGAAACAGAGTAAGAGCACATACAATGCAACCACAGTCAAGCATTTAGGGAGAGTGGTGCTGAGAATACACATAACTTTCTTGTTGAAGTCAGTAACATTGAGTCCTTAACTATGCAAAATATTTACTGCATAATAGACTTCTGCAGAACTGGCATCATTCCTGAAATATGGTTAATGTCAATTTTTATTACATTACCCAAAAAGGAAACGTTTTTGCATCCCTCAATGCTAAAGTTTGTAGTGATCACAGAACAATAAGTTTGATGAGCCATTTCCTTAAGGTTTTCTTTAAAACAATACACGGTGGAATTTACAAGAAATGTGAAGAGGGGGCAGGAGACACACAATTTGGATTAGAAGAGGATTTGGAACCAGGGAAGCATTATTCTCTATATGTGTACTTGGGGAGAGATGCCGGGATATGAATGTGGATGTGTATGCTTGTTTTATTGACTATGAGAAAGCTTTTGACAAAGTAAAACATGACAAGTTAATGGAGTTGTTGGTAAACAAAGGTCTTGATTCAAGAGATATCCATATAATCAGAAACTCATACTGGCAACAAAAAGCTGCAGTGAAAGTTGAAGAGCAGATAACAGAGAATATAGACATAGGAAGAGTGGTAGTAGTAGTAATAGGCGATCACTCGTGACCGAGTAAGATTGTCTTCCAGGATAAAATTACAAAAAGAAAAATATAAAAAGAGGAAATTGTAAAAAAAAAATTGTGTAGACTCTAGCGATGGGTCCGTAAGTGACTGTGGAGGCCAATTCTAGATCCACACAGCTTCCCACAGTGAAGACACAGGTTACCAGATGGAAGATGGTCCTGTAAAGGATTCGTTTGATGTGCTTTTCGCTTAGCACGTTTCTCCCTTTCACCTTGCACTTGGGCTTCTTCAAAGTCCATAGAACCTTTGTGAAAGGCCAACCTCCAGTTAAAGCGTTCATGGGCCAGAGCTTCCCAGTTCTCGATGTTTATATTGCATTTTTTTAGATTAGCCTTAAGAACATCTTTAAACCTCTTATACTGACCACCGATATTCCGCTTTCAATCCTTGAGTTGGGAATAAAGTAACTGCTTTGGGAGACGGCAGTCAGACATTCGAACATGACCGGTCCATTGAAGTTGGCGTTGAAGGATCATTTTTTCAACGCTAGTAGTCTTTGCTTCTTCCAGTACACTGACATTTGTTCGCCTATCTTCCCAAGTAATTCACAGGATTTTCCAGAGGCAACGTTGATGAAATCTTTCAAGGAGGTGGAAGTGACATTTATAGATAGTCCATATTTCCCAGGCATACAATAAAGTTGGTAATACAATGGCTTTATAAACCAGCATTTTGGTCTCCTACAGATATCCCGATCCTCGAACACTCTACATTTCATTCTAGAAAATGCGGCACTTGCGGAGCTCAAACGATGCTGGATTTCAGTGTCAATGTCAGCTGTAACAGAAAGATAGCTGCCAAGATAGAGAAAATGATTGATTTTCCAGTATTGCCCTGCCAAGCTGGATAGATGGCATCACCAAAGGGTTAACTTGCACTTGCTGATGAAGCACTTGCTGATAAAGCACTTTGGGGTTTTTTATATTAAGCGAGAGACCAAGTTTTTCATATGCTTCTGTAAAAGCATTTAGGATAGTTTGGAGGTCATCCTCTGAGTGTGCGAAGACTACATTATCATCGGCATACTGAAGTTCCACAACAGAAGTTGTGATTACCTTACTTTTTGCTTTCAGCCTACTGAGATTAAAAAGCTTTCCATCTGTTCGATATATAATTCCCACACCAGTGGGAAGTTTCCCCTTGACAAGATGTAGACTCATAGTGATGAAAATAGCAAATAATGTTGGGGCGATAACACATCCCTGTTTAACACCTGATCCCACTTTAAATGGAGCACCATGAGAGCCATTGTTGTCCAAAACCATTGCCGTCATGTTGTCATGGAGAAGTCGTCGCAAGACATTCACAAATTTATTGGGGCATCCAATTTTCATAAGGATGGTCCAGAGAGCCATTCGGTCTACAGTGTCAAAGCCTTAGCCAAATCAATAAATGCCATATAAAGGGGCTGTTTTTGCTCCCGGCATTTTTCTTGGAGCTGACGTGCAGTAAAAATCATGTCCACTGTCCCTCTGGAGGGGCAGAAACCATATTGAGATTCAGGGAGGATCTCTTCTGAAATAGATAGAAGATGGTTTGTAAGAATCCTAGCAAATATTTTACCTGTGGTAGCTAAGAGAGAAATGCCCTGATAGTTTCCACAGTCTGTTCTATCGCCCTTCTTAAAGAGGCTGATAAATAATTATGGCATCCCTGAAGTCTTCTGGGATCTCTTCTGTTATCCAGATTTTTCCGATGCGTTTATGAAGATGTTGTACAAGTTCGCCCCCCCCCCTTTAAAGATTTCAGCAGGAATCCCATCTGGTCCATTAGCTTTGTTATTCTTCATTTGATTAATGGCTTTTATAACTTCATCCAAGGTGGGGAATATTGCAAGTCCCTCTCTAATTTGTTTTTGCGGGATTTGCGAAAAAATCTAATTATCCACCTTAGATTTACGATTTAAAAGATCATAATAATGCTCTTTTCTACGCAGTGCAATAGACACTTTGTCTTTTAAAAGTTTGGTACCATCTTTTGATTGTAAAGGGTTTGTACCATAGGTTTTTGGTCCATAAATGGCCTTTGTGGCCTTAAAAAAGCCCCATGCATCATGAGATTCTGCAAGTTGTTGAATTTCTTGAGCTTTCTTTTTCCACGAAGTGTTCTTAAGTTCTCTTGTTCTTCTTTGGACCTCATTGCTCACAGGGTTCATCGGAACACGCAAGCCCACTCACCATTTCAAGGTGACGTTCCGGGGAGGGGAATAGGAAGAGTAAGACAAGGATGTATACTTTCACCATTGCTTTTTAATCCATACTCTGATAACACCTTTAAAGAAGCACTTGCTGATTTAAATGATGGTATCATTGTTAATGGAGAGATTATCAATAACATTGGATATGCAGATGATACAGTATTGCTAGCTGACAATTTAGATGGTCTGCAAAGATTACTTGATAAAGTCAGTGAAGTAAGTAATGAGTATGGTCTAAAAATGAATGTTAAGAAAACTAAGTACATGGTAATTAGTAAAAAGCAAATAGTCCAAGAAAAACAATTAAAAATGAAAATGTGGAGCGGGTTGATAAATATAAATATCTTGGAATTTGGTTGAATGAGAAGTGGGACCCTAATAATGCAATAAACGTTATTACAGAGATGGCCTGGAATAGCTTTTTTAAGATGAAAAATGTAATAAGTAACAAAAACTTATAATTAGCCTTGAGAACGTGCATTGTATGGTTTTATATATTTTCAGTTCTACTGTATGGCATGGAATCATGGACTTTAACACCCTGCCACCACCATAAAAAAGATAGAAGCATCTGAAATGTGGATTTATCGCATGATGTTACGAATTTCATGGACTGAGAGGGTGACCAACAAAGAAGTATTAAAGAGAATGTGTAAAGATCAAGAAATTATAAACCACGTAAAACACAAAAAACTAGAATATTTTGGTCATATAATGAGAAATGAAAAATATAGACTGTTGCAACTGATTATACAACATTATTTTAGCCTTAAACATAGATACTAATTCTTCTAATTAAACAGCATTAAAAATTTCTACTCATTTTTTGCAAAAATCCCTAGCTTCCTTCAGCGAGCTCGGACAAACCCCAAAGTTTGCAGAAGTACAAAAAATCTTTAGGGGGAAAAAAAATCCAAAACAGCCCAACGAGGACTGAGCGTTCTCAGTGGCCACAGAATGCTGAATGACAGTTGGAAGGGGGGAGGAATGGAATGGAGTTGCAGCACTCCACACTGCAACATTTTGCTGCAGGTTCCGCTTGTATAATACTTAATTATTATATTATTATAATATTTAAGTAGGTACCTCAAACAGGGAAGAGGGGATCAGAACAGCAGAGACACTCCTTTTTATTAGTAAGAACACTCCCCATGTCTTGGAATCATTCTCCTTCTCTGCGGTCAGCTTGGAAACACAGACTACTCTTTGCAGGCTAGTAAAAAAACAAAAACAAAAATCCTGCAGGCTTTTTGGGGGGCTTATTTACAAGGTTGATGTAAATGCACACGTACAAACTCTAAATCACCACGTAGTATAATGCAGCCAGTGAGGTTCATTTGGAACTGTTAAGTATGATAATAGATTGGAAGCATTTCCCCCCTAGTATATCTTTAACTAAAATAACAAACATTGTATTTACTTTTAAAATCACATTACCAGATCCAGACTCTGGCTAAGATGTCATTTTTCATATATATTTTTAAAAAACACCAAAAAAACAACTGATAAAGGTCTCTGGGTTATTGCATTAAAGAGTGTAGGTCCTGGCTTCCGGTGGAGGAAAATGGCCAGCTGAATCTCCCTCGCGAGGGGAGGAATCAGCCCGGCTTAAAAAATCAGTTAAGAAGCTTCTTAGCTGATAAAACTCCTGGAATTAAAAGGACGATTTAACAGTGATTTCCAGCATGTCTCTATGGGCTCCGTCTGTGCTCCAGTAACGTAAGTTCTTGCAGCTCCCCCCGGGGGGGGGTAAGTCCTGGAGTGTGGGAGGAAACATCTCACTGGCGGCCGTGGCTGAAGCTCTTAATTAAGGGCACTAAGTTCGTCAACTCCATTTCTTAAAGATTTTATTGCCAATGCCAATTTGGAATTAAGAGAGATTTTATCTACAACTACAACAAAGCTGAAAACTCCCTACAGCAGTGGTTCCCAACCGTGGGTCCCCAGATGTTGCTGGCCTACAGCTCCCAGCATACCCAGCCAGCATGGCTAGTGGCAAGGGATTCTAGGAGCTGTAGTCCACCAACATCTGGGGACCCAAGGTTGGGAACCACTGCCCTACGGGAAGTACTCCTTTCTTTCTGTGACGCTTTTCTGTTAACAGGCTATTACAGTCAACACATACTCAAAATAGTTACACGAGAATTTTTTTTTAAGTGGGCTGATCAATTGTTGAATAGATTTGATGCTTTTGAGAGAAGACTACTTCAGATGCTAGATCATTTAGAAGTGGTTATTGCTCATAAAGTTGAAGATTCCCACAGTTCTACAGGGCGGGCATTTGAAGAGTTGGAGGAGACAGAATGGAACCCTGATAAGGCTGGAATGTCTGCGCAGGAAATGGCCATGCTGAACAGAGGAGTTGACTCAGAGGAGAATGCTACAGATGTGGCTTTGTTGGAATGGAGAGAAGGGGAAGGTGCGGTCTGAGGCTTGGAGCTTCTTCAGAGTTTCTGTTACTAAAGGGTGTACTGGATCGGCTGGTTAATGAGAAAACACTGGATCGGGTTTATTGGCAGTGCTGTCCCACTGGGCTGGAAGCTGCTGGGGCTGGGTGAAGCTGCTTATTGGGATTTATAAGAAAGAAGGTGGTTTGCTTACTTTAAAATTGGAGCAAAAAATATGTTTTTTACAGGGGGAAGGTAATTGAAAGATAATTGGATGACCTTAACAAGAAGAATGGTTGTTGATTAATGGAACTGACAGAAATGGTCTAATTTACGTTAGGAGGGTTGCTGAGGTTGATAAATATGGTTTAAAGTAAGAACAGCAAATAACAAGAATGATTATTGAATGTTTGGGGCTGGGTCTTTTTCTTTCTGTTTGCTCTTTTATTTTTATTTTTATTGTTGGAAGGAATTAAAATAGATGGATTTTATTAAGAAGAATGTTTGTTGATTATGGGGATTAGTTTAGGCTCTGTATAGAATTATTATTGAAACTTTGAGGTTGGGCCTTTTTCTTTGTTTGCTTTTTTATTTTTTATTGTTTAAATGCTAGAAGGATTCAAAATAGATGGTTTTTACTAAGAAGATTGTCTGTTGATTATGGGGATTAGTTTATGTGCTGTATAATGAAAAATGAATACGGAAGAGGTTTGAAATTAGAATATGAAGGTAACTCATTACTGTTAAAAAGTATTGACCACTTTTGAAATTTGAGATTGAGAAATTAATGGAAGAAATGCAAATAAATATGGGCCTAAAATTGAAAGGTATGAACAAAATGGAAAAATATGTGGTTAAAAAGTTTGTCTCTTAGATAAATCGGTGGAAGGAAGCTAGGGATTTCTGCAAAAAATGAGTAGAAATTTTAATACTGTTTAATTAGAAGAATTAGTATCTATATTTAAGGTTAAAATAATGTTTTGTGAAGTTGATGAACAAGAAGAATAAGAGCTGACAATAGAAAAAAGGGAAATATCTTTGTAACTATAGAGTATGTAATGTTACTTATACTTTGTTGTGGAAAAATCAGAAGTCTGTTCTAGTTTAGTTTTTATTGTTTTTGTACTTCTCTATTTTTTGCTTTATATGTTTGTTTGGTTTTGTTTTGCTTTTCTTTCAAAATAAAAAATATGTTTAAAAAATAATAATAAAGAGCATAGGTCCTTACATAACTGAATCCTCCTGCCTGCAAAACTATCTACACATACAGAAAACTAGATGCCAGGGAAGAAGACTAGGCTAGAACCTTTTCCCTTGGCATCTAGGGCAGGGATATTCCTGTATGGCAAAGCATTCAGACATACGAGTCCCCACCTAAAGTCTAAAGTGGTACAGTCCAGAAGCAGGCCTATCACCTTTTCTGCTGCTTGTGAGAACTATGGTGATTTTTTTCTTGGTTGTCTAAAACACAAAATACCATAGCACTGCTTCTCTTCTATCCCTATCCTGACGCTACAAGATGCCAAACACATTTGAGTTGCAGCTAGTTTATAAGTACAAAGAGATTCATTATGAGATTCAACATTCTATTAAATACATGCTCCTGTTGTTTTTAAAAGGAAAGTGTTATGTAGGAAAGGCTCATGACATTTTGCTGCCCACGGTGGAGCAGCAAATGGTGTATATGTTGGGGAGGGGGTGCCCCCACCCCAAGTCAAGGTACACAGTACCCAAGGCCATTCCAATTACTTTGACACCTGAGGCAGGAAATCCCAGAAGTGCCTCTCCTGCTCACTGGCAGGAAAAAATTAGTAATAATTATGTAAATCACAAGCAATTTGCTGCCCTTTCATGATGCCCTAAATCAGCTGCCTGAGGCAGCCGCCTCACTTTGCCTAACGGTAGGGCCACTGTGCTATGGTACGTAAGTTTATGCACACATCCTGTTTTCTGAAGTGAGTGCAGGATAGCCTGTAGTACAGCAAACACTGGAGAGCCGCTAAAATGGAAAGTGAGACCAGGCAGTGCTGTTCTCATAACCATTGTCGTACTGATTTCAATCTCCACAAAAAATGGCTTATAATATGGAACTTCGGCCTAGTTCTCACAAAGAGCAGATGAGTAAGCTTTGGTCAGGGCTGTACCACTTCAGACTGCAGGTGGAGTCTGCATGTGGTTGAATGCTTCTTCCAAAAAAAATATTGTTCCCCTTTGCACATAGACACTGAGCAGCTCAGGGAGAAGGTTTCTAGGCAGAAGAATTCAGCCGTGTGAGACTGCATCTGCCGTCTCAAATGGTAGAGTCCTGACAAAAGTTTATCACTTCTTCTGCTACTAGACCACAGCCTGTGGCTGAACAGCAGCAAATCGCAATTATTGCACCTACATAGTTCAGCTGTGCATGTAATATATCCTTGACCAGGATTCTCAAAACACCAATATATTTCCCGCTCTGGACCAAAGCAAGTCAAGTCATAATAATGCAGATAAAATTAGCTTTCATATTGCCTTTTCCTGTGCTTTTTACCAGCATTTTTTATATAACAAAGAAAAAAAAAGGAAACTAGATAAGGTGGTATATTTTATTGGGCCAACTAATTTGTTTTGCATTCTTTGATGCTGAGGCAGTAAGTAGCAATACCCTAACACAGAATTCATAAGCAAAGTCAACTCTCCCCAAAGAAAACTGAAAATACAATAAATCACATCAGCCTAACAACAACAAAAAGCTCAAATAGTGGAGCAAAGAGTGTGTGAAACTCTTTGAGATTTCTGTCAATTAACATCTGCAGGAAAGGGTCCTGCTTCAACCCCCCCTCCCCCATTTAGAGAGGTTTTATCAGATGAGGCTGGGAGCAATTTCCACAATTATTGGCTCTGTTTCACTGAATCCCCTTCCCAGTGCTAGATTTGATGGCTTTTAGGAAAGAAAAGTCAAGTCCTTAAATTTTGAAGAAGATCTCAGGTTTTCAGTATATTAGTTGACATTTTTGGATGGATTTTAATGGTCTTGGTGGTGTTACCACCTGAAATCTTAATGCTTTTATTACTTGATATTGTTCACTGCTTGGTGGTGGTTGTGCTGGTGAAACAGATGTTCCTGTCTCTCTGCTGAAATGCAGAAAGTGGTATGCATGTGTAACCCTGTTACAAAATCAGCACTCCAGCTGAATGGGAGGGGGGGGATGGACGTACTAAACCAAGCACCCTGACATGCTAACAAACAATTAATTGGCACTACCATGCTTCACTTTGGCTGGTTGGATTGGGTTGGGGAATTGTGCATGCAAATAGGCATTGCACACATGATTCCTCATCCAGTCAGAGATACTTGTACAGAAGCAAGTTTCTACCCACATGTGGCCCTTGGCTAGATCAAGGATCCTATGCTTCAAACACACAGCCTTACTATTCAGTTTCTGGAACACTTCTGATGATCACATCAAAAAAAAAAGAAAAAAGGATAACATCAATATGGCTTGAGAAATTTATCTTGGCCATATCTGATCAGTATCCTGTGCATGTTGAGGAACGATATAAAATATAAACCATGAAAGGTATTTTTCCTGTTGAGTCATTTAGAAAGGCACAAGGCCTCTTCCCTTCAAAAATATACTCATTTGTCTAAACAGCAATGCTTTCATTCAAGGACAGCCCAACTTATCCATCATGCTGCATATTGCTCAGGCTAAATCAAGATCTTGGCATAATTTAAAATCCTTGATAGGTTAAAGTTCACTCACGTTGTTCTTTCCATTCATGGTCTTCTTTTTCATTGTGTTGACTATACTGCTGGGCTTGCTTGAGGCTCAGGTACAGCTCCTGAGCTCTGCGTTCCTCCTGAAGCCGTATTTGCTCCTCACCTCTTTGCCTCTCTTCCTCCTCTCTTTTCTAAACAAAACAGATTTGAGGATGATGTCAACATTGGAGGAAGCAGCATATAAGGACACCTCCTGCACCATATGATACAACTCCCCAAAGCACCTTATTGGCAAGATTCCTGAAACTGTACTATATGGCAGCCAAACCACTTGCACTATGATTTATTTATTTATTATTATTTATTTTATTTATTCTATTTATACCCCGCCTTTTTTCCTGCAAGGAACCCAAGGCGGCTTACATAATCTTCCTCCTCCTCCTCTCCACTGTATCCTCACAACAACCCTGTGAGGTAGGTTAGGCTGAGAGTCAGTGACTGGCCCAAAGTCACCCAGTGAGTTTCATGGTCGAGCGGGGACTAGAACCCAGATCTCCCAAGTCCCAGTCCAACACTCTCACCACTATGCCACACCGGCCACACTGGATGCCACATCCAGAAATTCAAAAGAGCAAATGTTTTTGGTGCCCTCATTGGTCCGAGTGTGAGTTGACTCAGTGTCAGAGTCAGGTTTTGGGGGCCCTTGGGCAAGACACCCTTAACAGACCCGCACCCTTAGTGAGTTATATGGCCAGCTGGGAATGACTGCATGAGAGAGAGAATGATTTGTCTAAGTCTTTTCCAGACTGTGGTGGACAGCTCGATGAAAATGTCAACCCAGTGTGCGGCAGCAGTGAAAAAGACAAACTCCACGTTACGTATAATTAGGAAAGAAATTGAAAATAAAACTGCCAAGATCATACGCTCCTTATACAAATGTATGGTGCGAGCACACTTAGAATTTTGTGTATAGTTCTAGTCACCACACCTAAAAAAGGATATTGTAGAGTTGAAAAAGTGCAGAAAAGGGCAACTAAAATGATCAAGGGACTGGAGCAATTCCCCAGGAGGAAAGGTTACAACATCTAGGATTGTTAAGCTTAGAAAAAAGGCAAGTAAAGGGAGACATGATAGAGGTACAAAATTATGCATGGTGTGGAGAAAGTGGATAGGGAGACATTTTTTCCCTCTCTCTCATAATACTAGAACCCAAAGGGGTCATCCCATGAAGCTGGTTGCTGGGAGATTCAGGACAGATAAAAGGAAGTACTTCTTCATACAACACCTAGTTAAACTATGAAATTTACTTGCACAAGATTTAGTGATGGCCACCAATTTGGATGGCTTTAAAAGGGGACTGGATAAATTCATGGAGGAGAAGGCTATCAATGGCTACTAGTCCTGATGGCTATATGCTACCTCCAGTATCAGACAGTATACCTATATACACCAGTTGAGGGGGACATGAGTGAGAGGGTGCTGTTGCACTCATGTCCTGCTTGTGGGTTTCCTGTGGACAGCTGGTTGGCCACAGTGTGAACAGAATGCTGGACTAGATGGGCCCTTGGTCTGATCCAGCATGGCTCTTCTTATGTTCAGAAAGAATAAATAAAGCACAATTTTCCTCTACGGCTACAAACCTATCTACACTTATTTGGAAGTACCGGTAAGTCCCAGTGAACAAGATGGGACATTCCACACACTGAGTAAAGATACATAAGACTGAACCAAAGGGCCCCCAGATCCATGCCCAGCACCCTTTCTAGCAGACAAATAAATGAACTACATTCAAGAGTGCACCCTAACTTTTTGCTCATTTTGTCATAAAAGTTTCTGAAAATCACTGTTATTCACAAGCAAACCAGATGAACCGTTGACAGCAGGAGAAATACAGGAGGCTCCCCATGAGACTTAAGAAATCATGTTGTTTCCATGAACTACACTGCCTCTTTGTTTCCAAACAGCTTTGTACTCAGCCTCATTGCACCTTGAGAAATGCTAGGGTGCGTAGTGGGAGTTTTAGTACTGTCAAATTTTCAAGATCTTTCAGAAGATTCTCCAACATTTCTTTATGACCTTTAAGATATCAGTAAGGACTCAGGTTGCTTGACTGCTCAGAGGCAAGAAACGTTTTTAAAGAAAGGATATAGTTAGGGAGAACTGGCACCTCTTATTAGCAAGGAGAGGGAAAGAACAGACGTACTTTGTCAAGTGTAAATAAACAAGGACAGGTGTCTTGGGTTTCACAAGGATGGTTTGCTTTGCAGAACCCCACCAGCTGATTATCTTCTAAATGCTTTCTGTCCATTGACATTTCAAAAAAGATTGGGATAAAGTAAGCAATTTGCTAATTACAGGCAATTATCATAGTCAGGGAATATAAAATCGGAGTGAGTGCAGGTTTCTACCTTTGGCAAGTAATCAAGGTGCTTTGCCAAGTGGTCTGTAAAAAAAATATACGGGCAACATCTCATTCAGCTGCAGTTTGATTAGCTATTGCTCAATTCCATGCTTGCCCTTTATGCCAGCTGGGAACTTGGCGAGTTGTTTTTCAAAGGATTTTGGTGCACGAGGCCCACAAAAGTCAGTAATTCTCTGCAGGATTGCCAGATCCAAACCCTAAGATATATAATTTTGATCAGCTCTGAGAACAATGGGCAGGCAAGACATCCTCCTTGCAACTGTGCAATAGCCCTCTTAATTGCTTTCAAGTATCACATCTCACCCTGCCTATTGCCCAATCAGTCAGGCCTCAGGGAGCATTGGCTGTGCCAGGAAATCCCCAATCTATGCCTCCCTCAGCATGATGTCACTGTCCTTATATTGGGTGCTGGAATCCATGTTGCGTGTGGTTTCCCCACCCCAACAGTGGTGAATGCAGCTTCATTTCTCAAGCCTCCTCTTGCAGTACCCTGGTGCGCTCTGAGACACGGTTTAGGAATCAGTTCTTTGAGAGTTGCTTAAATGATAGGACATGTCACCCCTGGCAGAGGTTTCCCTGCAACGCAAGCCTGAGAAGAACAAGTATGTGGTCCTTCCAGAGGCCAGGAGTTGGAAGCCCTCAGTTTGAACACTTTCCCTCAGAAATCATCAATGTTATACAAAAGATAGTACAGGTTCTGTCACGCTCAGGTCTAGGGAAACACGAAGAATCAAGACCCAGAGAGCAGGGATATGCAGATGAAGGGGTGAGGCTATTCAGATAAGCTGACCCAGTCATAGTAGCTCCCATTGAGTTGTACGGGGGTGGGGGGAAATAGACTCAGTTGCAATTTGGGACACAGTTGACTGAGAGGCAGCAAAAGCTGACCTTCACCCACACCTCAAACACTGAAGTCACCAAGGACAAGAGACAGATTTACCTCCACCATCAGCACCGTGGTGTCCCCAAGTGCATCCCTTAGTTTCTCGTATATGAAGGAATGGCAGTCATTCACTCACTAGGGAAAGTTGGAGAGAAAAAAGCACTACATTTGAAGGAAGTGCCTTAAAGATGTGTGCTTGATGTCTTAGTTAAAATGCGTGCTTCCAGACAAGGCTTTTATTGTACAATACCCTGGCTCATGCATGGAATTGTATAGGGGGCCCAAACATCATCATCTTCTCATCATAATCCTCCCATATTTCCCATTGCTTCCTCCGTCATTTTCTTACTGCAGAAAACCCATTAAGGAAGAAAAGATGGAACAGCTGTACAAGGCCTTCCAATGGTTAGCACTAGGACCCCTCTGTCTGGAAGCACCCTGTTATTTTAGACTGTAGGCCTGTGGACAGGGCCTGGGAGCCTTTTTGGCTGAAGAGCAGGATAAAAATGCTTTAAATAAATACATTTGGGGCACCAGGTGAAGTCCATCTGGGTCTCTTGGGATCTGATCTTCTTTCTGTGATACCTGCTCCCATGTGTGTCTGTGTCTTTGTGTCATTTTAATAAATCCTATTTTGTGCTGCCTGTTGCTTTTTTATTGTCTTGCTATTTTTGTAACGCTGTTTATTGTTTATTAACAGAACACAATTTGTTATTCTGTTGTCGGCCACCACAAAACACTTTTTTTTTAAAAAGGCAGGATATAAATCCTAAAATAAGATATACAAATAAATAAAATGTTGCAGTGGGAGCCAAAACCTCCAACCACACTTGGCCCTGTCTCCACTAACAGGGACCTACATAGAAGGCACAATGTACACATTGCATCTACCCAAGGGTCCCTGGAATTAGGGTTCCTATCTTTTTAAAAAAATAAAAATAAAAATTAAGTGTTTGTGTGCCTTCAAAAGCAACATGACGGGCATAACATAAACGCAGCTGCTGATAGAAGTTATAGTGTTGGGAATCGCTGTATCTATTACATTTCTGCCTGCCATGCCATTTATAAAAGCACAAGAGTCCTGCTGGGGGTGGGGGTGGAATATACAGCCCCCCCTTCTCTCACACGCAAACATGCTGCTGTCATTTTGATGAGCACTTTGCCAGCGTAAGGTAATGGTGTGCCTGTGCATCGTACAGTGGGGCTCTTTGCATGCCGATAACTAGGTAATGTAATATTCATTGTGCGTGTAAATGGCAGGTGGTCCCTGTATTTTCTAGCCCCACTTCAGTCCTTTCATTTTAAACTGATTCAGTTCTGTGGTTAAGTTGTCAGTTTAAAAATAATACATCAGCTAAGAATGATACAACTGAATAATGCCAGCAATATCAGCTTCTTCCATCGGAAAGCCTTTGGGAAATTAACGGTGGTCTTATCTGGTTTAGGTCTGGATATTTCTTTCTTCCCCAGAAAATTAAAAAACGGAGGAAGAGTACAGGGGCAGCAATGCTAGACAGCCATAAGGCGGGCAGGGGAGAAGAATGCATGCAGCTAAGTGGTTTTGGAAAATGTTAACTTCAGCTGGTTACCCAGCTGGACAGGCAAGCTGGTTTTAAAGTGACTTGCCCACAATGCTGGGTGATTAGCTGCAGTAAAATGTAGTAATGAGTCAGTACTCCAGCTTCCACTGCTGCCTCCCCGGCTGCCCCACCCTTCCAATGTGGATTTGATCCAAAACAAATGGTTTAATTTGTTTAGCATTCCAGATTATGTCCACTGGATATTTTAAAGTAATTGGGTTTTTTCACAAAAAAAAATGGATGAACTCCAAATTGGCAAGATTTCTAGAGTCAGTAGTTGTCTACCTTTTCAGAGTGGAACTCCTTTTAACTGTTACAGGGGCATTGTTAGTTCTGGGCCCTTGGGCCTCTGACCCCAAATCGATTCCACGAGAGCTCGGATCTATTCCACAGAACCCTGAGTGTCCACTGACACCAATATAAGGTTTTTATGTCATAGTGCCCATAACCTCCCTGCAGCCTGCTTAGCTCTCAGTCTGGACAGGCCCTTTCCCACCACTTTTCCCACTGAGGATGGAAGGACACAGGCTGTAGAGCAGCCTTTCAGGTATTTTCAGTCCCATTTCCAATCTACACCCAGATTCTGAAAATGGGCTCAAAAATAGATCCTCCCCACCCAGATTCTGAAAACGGGCTCAAAAATAGAAAATGGGCTCAAAAATAGATCCTCCTCACCCAGATTCTGAAAACGGGCTAAAAAATAGATCTGCTGAGCAGATCCGGAAGTGATCTGGATATACCCCATCATTAGTTTTATTTTTTTTTAAACAACACCCTTCCAAAGCACCTCTGGCTGAATGTGCAGGCCCCTCCACACACCAGGAGAGTGGATGTCAAGGGTCGCAGATGCGAGCGTTAGTAAAAACATATGATCACATTGTCTTTGTGGTTTTTTAACAAAATTTTAAAAGTTCGATTTTGGCAAAGGCACTTACTGCTTATTTTTTAAGGAACAGAACAGAGAGAGAGAGAGAGAGAGAGAGAGAGAGTTGGTTTTTATATTTCAGCAGGATAAATTATTAATTTTAGGCATCAAAAAAAATTAACAATGAAAAGCCTTTAGAAAGACAAGACATTTCTCTTTCAGTCAGCAAGACATTAATACTCCTGTCCTGTGGTGTGAGCATTATGCCCATTTTACAGTCATAAAACAGATGCAATCTGCTACATATGGAGACAAGACCTGTCACATTATAGATGGGTCTCTGCAGGCTCCTCTTATATTTGTTATGTTAATCAAGTAACAATACAGCAATAAAAACTACTGCAGAGTCCTGAGGGGCTTGGAAAATAATTCTTTCTTAGTGAGAAAACTGTTTGCCTTTTTCAAGCATGGAGAGAGTTTTAATTAAAGCCAAAGGAGAAATGTGTACAATAATATATATATATATATATATATATAAACCTCATCTTTTATATTGTGCAACTCAGTTCTTCTGATGCTGTAAAAAATGTTTCCTATTCCTCCTTTAGCGTAACAAAAAACTGTGAACACACATTCAATCCAGTTGAGGTCAACTGGACTTACCACACACAAAATGCTCTGAGTCCTCCGCAAAATTCTTTGGGCTGGTTCACACATGCATGTTCATCGCTTGGTGACTGTGCCAGTCCGTGTGAATGAGCCAGAGCAGTTCAAAGACATCTCAAAGCAAACTTTTATATCACCGCACCCACAATGCATTTCAGTGGAGTCCATTCATGCCTTCAGCTTCCAGTCATCAGGTGTAGAACCATCGTACAAGGAAATTGAGCATTGTACACAGATATGTTTAATATTTCTTTGTCATTGTGCTCTAGACATTGTGCCCAAACGATAGTCATATGGTAAAACTATGCCTGGACTGTATCACTGTAGACTTGGGTGGCCAGTTATGAATTGCAAAAAATAAGGAAATGTCTCACAAAAACAGGACATCAATTTGCATAACATTTGCATTTGCTAATTTTTGTGTGTAGGTGTAAATTTACAAATTATAATTTAAAGAGAAATACAGTACATCTCACCATAGTGTGGAAGGCTGTGACCAGGTGACCTGTGTGCTGTACAAGTGCTAACTACTGATGGGCAACACTCTTTATGATTCTTTATCTTTAAACTGGAATTGAACAGGGCAGCCTTCCAAACAGAGAATGCCTTCAACTAGAGTGTGGTCCTTCAGCAGCCCTTTAAATAGAGGACTGGCCTCTGTAAAAGAGGACACACGGCCAACATTCAGACAGGAATGGGAGGACTTTGTAGATTAGGAGGGGGGTTCATAAACCAACCAACCAATAAACCAAAAAGAACTAGATTCTACTAAATCCTTCTCAGTGGCATGCTAATCTCCTATATGTGGATTTTTTTCCCATAGGGGAATGTTCAGTCATGCAAACCTCCCTCCACCCTGCAGATTGAAGTGTTATAAATCTAGGAACAGTTTTACCACATGATAAGCTGTATGTCTAGAGAGCCTCTTGGGTTCAGACATCTATGAAGCATAGAGACAGGAAGCTGGTCATGCATATGAAAAGAGAAATCATGTATTTCCCCTGAGACACTGAGACAACATACATCTCCCCATGCATTAATGTTACAGAAAGAGAGATAGTGGAACGTAGTGGACAGAGTATTTAACGTGGACTCAGGAGTCCTGGGTTCAAATCCCTGCTCAGCCATGGGGTCTCTAGGTCTTAGGCAAGTCATTGACCTGGTTCACATGACACGACAGCGCACCATGGGTAACCAGCCATGGAGGCTTGTTGTGTTGTCCAAACCCGGCGTGGTTTCTGCATGGTTGCTTATTTTTCATGAACAAGCCACCCTGAGAACCCATGGCTTGTTTTAGGGTTGTTCTTGTCCACAATGGCTTGTTGAAGTGTCCTAACCTGGCAGGGAGATTTTATCATGGGTTGTCAGAACAATATGAGTTCTGAAGCACCAAATTTAGAGCTGGCCCCACTTAATCTGGCATCATAAATTAAATACCTCTCTTCTTAAGAAATTCCAGGGATAGATTAGTATTGGCAAGAGGAAGAAGGAATAATTATTCGCTCTTATAAGTGAATTTCCACCCCCCCTCATCTGGCCAGCTTTGTTATTTTTAAAAGTGGGGCCTGGTGATGCTGTATGATTAAAGGTTAGACACATCAGCAAAATGGACGGCACACTTTAATTTCCCAAATCAAATGCTTCCAGATGATGAAACTTTAATGCAGTTCACAATTTTCTCTCTTCTGCCAAGACTGTTTCGAATATGGCCCCAGTCATCTTCCCATCAAAAAAATTATTAATGATGTGTTAAATATTTTAAACTTGGTAAAGTGAGCTTGTTAACTGGTCTGCATCTTATTCCATCCCCCTGATCATTCATAAAAGTTACATTTCTTCAGGGCTTCAATGACTTGTAAAACATGAATGGATTTTCGCTGAAGCACCTGCGCATGTCCCGTTAATAGCATTTGTTCCTGCAGAAGGAAGAATGATCTCAGGTGCTCCAAGCTTCACTCAGGGTAAGTTTGCCCATCACTAATCTTATGCTCTCAGAGCAAAGCCTCCAGATATCAGAAGCGCCACTCCTTCCTATGCCCTGTCAGCTCATGAGCATGTCTAAATGTTTCCTAGTTTGGTGGTGTGGTTGGGGCCTGGGAGGGCTTAGGATACCTTGGATCCTTGGCCACTCCTTCTCTGCCCACTGGCACACCCCTAGAATGCCCAGTTTCCCTCCTCTACTGTGAAAACCGTGGAAACCTCCATGATGACTGGGAGGAGCCTAAAAAAGGGATCCAACTTTTTTTTAAAAAAAAAAAAGCCCAACAACCTCCAAGCTAGTTGCTCTGACTATAGGCTTGGAGGGTTTTCCTGAACAATCTATGACCCCTGGGACAGTGTCTATGGACCGTAGAATTGTTCTCTTAAAAGATTAATTTAAAAAATAAACACACAGTTAAAATTGCATTGGCTGGAAAGGTAATAGTGAAAGTTTGCTGAAATATAGAGCCATGGCACTAGATTCAGCCACCCGAAATGTCACAGCACATGTCAAAACTACAGCTCTTCAAAAAAACATGGAAGAGTAGCACTAAGACAATCTACACTTGCAGACCTACACTGTTCTTTAAAAAAAAAAAAAGACAGATTTTGTAAGTTCTCAATACAGATGGAATAACCATGGGGAAAACACAGGAGAACAACAAACTGATGATGACATCATGTAAAGTGAGCAAACAAAGTGTGGCAATCCTTGAGTAAACACCTTGTGTAGAAGCATCTTTGGAAAGCAAAGAGATGAGAAATTAAAAGACCATATTTAGAGAACCTGCTACCTTTCACCAAGGCGAGAAACCTTCTTTCCCCAACAAAACTGCACAGGGGAATAATCACTTCTTTTCAGTGCTGCCAGGCTATCAGTTTGGAAACCTCATCTCAGCGACTTAACATTCTCCACTTCTGTTCAGAACTCTTCTACAGAGGATCTGAGCCAACTGGCTCCCCTTTCTCTCAGCATAGCACTGTAAGTCACTTCACCTCCAAAAAGTACTCAGGGAACCGCATGGCTGCTGCACTCCCTTCCTCACTCAGTGGCCCCAGGCCACTCCACACACTTAATTTAATTTAGCAGTGTGGAATTCCCCCCTCTCTGTTCTCCTCCCTCCACCACCCAGTCTGGCCTCTTGCAAAAACCACTTCCTCAGAATCACTCTCAGAGGAGGGAGCCAATTTAGACAATGTTTCCTTACTTCTTAAGAGCAAGGACAGGCAACTTGTGTCCCTCCAGACGTTTTGGCCTACCACTCCCATTGTCCCTCACCATTGGCTATGCTGGCTAGAGCTGACAGGAAGTGTAGGCCAAAACATCTGGAGTCCACAACTTGCCCAACCCTGCCTTAAGTAAGCCCCTTCCCATACTCCACTGCTATCAGCATTGCTTCTGCAAGAAGGGAGGATATACAGGGTAGTCACCAACAGTGTCCATGTGCTAGCACTAACGACTTTGCACTGGCGTAAGCCAATGCTTGTGCAATGTAACTAGTGCTTGCTAGCACAATGGGGAACTGTGGAGAAAGCCCAACACAAGTCTGCACACACACACACAGTTTTCCCCTAAGGGAGGGGGCGAGGGAGGAGGGATGAAGTCACAGGAGAAGCAGCCAGACAGGTCGTCATCCCCAACAAGGAAGAGTCTCGGTGGAGATCCACAAAAACCCAAGAAGGACCATCAAGGACCATCAAACTATCAGGGCAGTCTCAAAGAGCTGTAAAGTACCAGTACGTCACCTTCTCCCCAGGCAGGAATAAGCCCACCTACACAAAGGGGCAGGCATAAGCCCCACCTGACCTGGAGGGTGGGGAGAGCGGGAACTCAGGGGTAGAAAACCCCTCTCCCTTCCGGTAGAGGGTTGTTGGGAACCAGGGTACCTCGGGCCAGATTCGTCCTTCAAGCGGCAGCCCGAGTAAGCCAGTCTCATCCCCGGATCGGCCGACCCGGAGCCAGGCTGAAACTGACTAGGCGTAGAGTCTCTGATCTGAGGTAATTGACCAGATTCAATCCGCTAGTCTAGGAGTCTGTTCATTGAGTAACGCAGGGGTCAACTAAGGTTGTGTTGACATTGTAGTATTCCTGGAGAGCTGTTAGTTCCGCTCTGTGTTTTGTGTAAACAATAAAAGCCTTATTTGGTCATTTAAAGGGCTTCGGTTTCCTCTTGTGCGCGAAAGCCTCTCAGGTGGTCGCCAGCGCTCGTATGGGCTGTAACTCAGTGCCGGTTAACCCGTTAAGCGCCGAACTCACGCCAAGGATCCTGCTAGTGATCCTTCACAGGAACCATTTTCCCATGGTCCTAGCAAGCACTAGTTACATTGTGGAAATGTTGGTTTACGCAAAGTCATCGGCGCTAGCGCACTTACATTACTGGATAATACCTAGATCAGGGCTCTCCAACCTTGAGTCCCCAGATGTTTTTGGCCGACAATTCCCAGCATGCTCCAGCCAGCGTAGCTGGCTGGGGCATGCTGGGAGTTGTCGGCCAAAAACATCTGGGGACCCAAGGTTGGAGAGCCCTGACCTGCATAAACCAAACTCTCCTATTGTAATGGGAGTTGCGGAAGATGGCGAGGAGTGCAGTGTTGCACAACAGTCCTGCCTCAATGCTCTGTATTATGCTTTGTATGATACTATACTCTGTATTATGCTCTGTATGTTGTATTTTGCTCTGTAATAGCAAGGCATGACCTTGCTATAATTACTAGCATGTGAGTTGGCTGCTAGCCAGGAGTTGTCAGCCGACAGGCTGATGCAATCTCCAGTAACATGTGACCTGGCTGCTGGCCAGAAGAATGACACTGCACAACAGCACAGGTGCTATCAATTAAGCAGGAGATCTGCAGCAATGGAGCTTGGTGCTAGAATGGTATTTAAGACTAGCAAATGCAGACTGAAGTGTGTGTGTGTGTGTGTGTGTGTGTGTGTGTGTGTGTGTGTGTGGTGGAGTGGAGTGCTGAAGTGCTGAAGTGCTGAAGTGCTGAAGGAGCAAAGAGGAGCAGAGGAAGCTGTTCAGAGAGTCCTGCTGAAGCCTCAATGCTGAAAGCTAATACCCAGGCAGAGAGCTGCTGGAACTAGCATTCGGGTTGGTTGGAAATAATACAGTGACTGTGTAGCTAAGGGGTGGGATTTCCACCAGGGAACTTGGAGGAAGGCATGGCATTGTTGTATTTCATGCTCAGCTCTGCAATAAAGATGTTTGGCTTTAACTTCCTGGAGGAGTATTTATTATGGTCTGAAAATCCTTCAAATAACCTTTGCCAATCCCTTTTAAGGAACCTGTGGCAAAACACCTATGCAAAACGAACCAACGCTTGTTGGGGCAGCAATATTAGCAAAGCAGGCGGTGGGGGTGGGGAACCCTCTCCAGCCATCCTTTGCATTTCTCTCATTCACAGTCTTGCCTGAGCCTTGCTGGCTATACTAGGAGCATTTATTGCGCCGCCCAAGTTAGTGCTGCAGTACGGAAGCCTGGATTCTCACAGATTTGTGCGCAAGAGTGCAAAGGTTCGTGTACTTGTTCTTTTGCACCAGGAAACACAGCTGCTTTCTTCTCCTACTGGCAATAAATCATTAATAAGCAGCCACAGCAACGGACTACAGCTGAATAGGACTGAAGGGAAAGGGAAGGAGGCAGAGATCTGAGATAAGGCTGCAGATGGGTTAGAGACAAGGGTTCAAAGGGGCAGAGAGAGGGAGAAAGGAATGGCAAACAGGAAGAGAAAAGAGAGGAAGCCAGTTCAGAAGGGAAGTCAGGGCTGGCAGTCACCCCTTCCCTGAGGCGTACTTGAAAAGAGAGAACTCTGTCTGGCATGATTCTAGAAGTAGTTGAAGTAGTCACCTAATTGGTGATCATGAGGACTGGAGGCTCCTGCACATGTTTGTGTCTTGGATTTTTAGGAAATACAAAAAGGTATAAGTATTTGCTGATTTTGGAATGAGGGAGCTTCTTATTTGAAGCTCACTAAGCCTGTGTATCTGTCAGCTGAATAGCCAATTCAGAATTGAATGGGGAGCTTGGTACTTAGAATGCAGTACTTGGCTATGGTTATCTGAGTGCTAAAATACCCATCAAGGATGAAAGATTCATGCATATGTTTTTGAGGAGTTAAAAAGCATACACACAACTAGGGACCTTGATTGCCATCAACCTGTATTTTATACTGGCATGTGGTAAACAAAAATATATGCATGCACAATTTTATTTTATTTTACTAGCAGGGTCACAATACATGGTTAGTGGGCAGCATTTGGCTTAGTAGAGCACAACTTGAGCAGTCACGTCATAGCCCGACCCTCAGAGTAAAGTAGGATTCACATAAGTTCAAGATTCAGCTAATAAGTTCTATGTACACAGTCATTGCTTAATGTTTCTAATGTAAGTTATTGGCAACGGTGCAATAACTACATGCATGGGTATCAATCTAGGTCAGCCTGCCACAGTGATCTGTCTTTAATGAAGCTGTCCCATTTTCTTTAATTGATATAATCTGTTTTACAATTTTCATCCGTTTGTTTCACTCTTCCCTGACAGAAAGAACACCTATAAGAACTTTGAAATAAGAACTGGTGTGTGAGTTTTTTTTCCTCCTCCCTCCTAATCCTTTTTCTTTATGTGTTGTGTCTTTTAGATTGTAAGGCTGAGTACAGGGACTGTCTTATTATTAATCTGGGAGCCTTTTTCTGCTGAACAGCAAGGTAAAAATGCTGTAAATCATCATCACCACCACCACCACCACCACCATCTCCTCTTCTCCAGGAAAATGTTCACTTTCTAAATTTCTGTATGTCCTGTTAAAGGCATAAGAGCAGGGACAGAAAAAGGTGGCAACCCTAAACGACAAAACCCAAAGATTTTGGTACTGAAAGCTAAACCTTACTACAGTTCTTTTTGTATTAATCATGAATAGAAGCAGCAAGAACTCCCCCACCCCCCAAAAGAAGAAGCTGCAATTGTACATTCGTAAATGGGGATTGCAAAATATCTGTAAGGCCAATGGCCCTAGGATAAACCTGAATGAACTCCCTTGACTTCAGAAGTTATATTGACGTTTGTGGACAGTGGCCTTTGACCCCTCCACTTTTGGAGCCAAGGAAATGGTCATGATGTTTCCTGCTGAACCTCTTGCAGCTTTTCCATATGGGTCATTAAGTATGAAAAGTTTCCATCTCCTGTGCTTGTGCGGAGTGCAGTTTGATTCCAGTACAGAGAGCAGGAGCCCTTAAGGGTATGATGGTCAAAGGTCAAGGAGCTTTTGCGCTTTAGGGGGCAGAGGTGTAGTGCCGATAGTAAATGTTAATTACAATTGGAGTACAGTCTTAATGAAGCCGCTGAATAAGTATAATGCCATTCTTTTCCCCCTTACAGGAGAAAAAAAAGTTACAGAGCACCTTATTTCATTAAGCACAGGAAGAATAACTGCAGATTCACTGAACAGACCAGTCGTGCAAAAAGGAACAGATAAAGACACTGTTGTTCCATATATGTCTCCCCGCCAGACTTAGTTTTGTATTGGTTGAATCCTAGGAAACAGGAGACTAGCAGCGCTTTCTAGCTACCCAGCAGTGCTTTCTGACAACTGGAGAGGGTTGTTAGGTTGCAACCTGGAGATTCCCCTTCTACTTTTACATCCGTCACTTAATTAGGAGAAGAGGCAACTGCATCTTCTGCTTGTTCCCCACCAGCTCCAGTTTTTTCATCCACATCTGCTCCTCTGCCTGTGATAGCAAGTAAGGCTTTAGGTATGCCACACCACAGATGGGCGAGAAAAGCACGTGAAAGGATGAGGCCTCATCTCCTGACTGAGTGGCAGATTTAAAGGTCCACAAGGGAAATCTCCAGGACCTGGATTCACTCTGGAAGCCCTACCATTTTCCCACATTCTCTTTGCTACCACTTCCTAGCCACACTCCAAGATCCTCTCTTTCTGCTTTCACCCAAATCTGCAACTTTTCTGCAATGGAAGGAGATGGAGATCCCAAATCCATATTTTTCAAAGAAAGCTGTAGAAAGTATACTGAAGCGGAAGAGAAATGCATTCAAATGCAGCCAACTAGATAATGCACACAAGTATAATTTTTTCCACACATTTGCGATTCAGTAGGAACTGCTTATAATTAGGACGAAATTAGGGATGGGGAAGAATTTGTTTGCTCCGCATTTTGGAGTTAACTGTGCTTGATCACACCTCCTGGACCACTGTGCAAATTGGGATGTAGGCTCACTCCACATTTGCCTTTCTTTCTGTCATGGACCAGGACATGACTTCTCCCAGTGAATGCTGGTGGCTCCAATGTTGGTGGGGCGGTTTATCCACTCTGGGTTTTAGTCTGAACTTTAAAGGAGATATCCATGGTGCTGAACCCCATCCCCAAAATAGGTTCAGCACCATGGATAGCTCCTCAGAAGAGGCTCCTGAGTTAACAGTTCAGGGAGAGGACTCAGTTACAGAAAGGCCACAGATATTTATTTATTTCTTTCTTATATTTATATCCCGCCTTTTTTTCCTGCAAGGAACCCAAGGCGATTTACATAATAATCCTCCTCCTCTCCATTTTATCCTCACAACAACCCTGTGAGGTAGGTTAGACTGAGAGTCAGTGACTGGCCCAAAGTCACCCAGTGAGCTTCATGGCCGAGGGGGGACTAGAACCCGGATCTCCCGAGTCCCAGTCCAACACCTCAACCACTATGCCACACAGGCTATCCAGAGGAGGGCACATTGCCATCCTTGGACTCTGAGGATTCCAGCCCAGAAGACAAGCCACAGCTACTCAGTCCATGTGGAGATGGGGCCAACCAGCTTAAAGGAAGCCAAACCCCCTACTCAAGGCTCAGTCTCAATCTGCTGCTTGCTGGAGCACCACATAGACAAGCTTGTCTGGTTTCCAGCCCCAGCCCCACTCTGAGCTTTCTGTGGTGCTGTCCTGTTCCTATTCCTGCCTTTCCGAGAAACCTGTCTGGCCCAAAACCTTGCTAAACTGCAGATCGATAGTAGAACCCAGTTGTCATGAGTGCCTAACAACATTAAACCCTTGCCATGACAGAGGCCGAACAGAACACTTCCTTTGAAAAGCAGCTTTTAGCAACTTCGAATGCTTAACAATTTTCCTTTTGGCCATTTCTTCTACATGGCGCAAGCAAGATAACGTTTTTCAATGAAACATTAAAGGGAGGGACAGCATATATTTGCATCCTGTCCTCCCAGGGGCAGGAAGCTTCTCTGCTTTCTATCTGCTCAACAGTAGAATGCAAATGTATAAGTTAAAAGGAGCTGGCAAACCTTTAATTCCTCCTGGATTTTCTCCTCCATCAATTTGGCTGCTTTGCGATCATCTGTCTCTGTTTTCCACTTCTCTGCCACTATTCGAGCTTTCTCCTTAGCCATAGCATCCCGGAATTTCTTCCTAATTTCAGCTTCTTTTTTTTCCCTTAAAAAAAAGAGAGAGAGAATGGAAAAGCAACAAAAAGGTTTGTGGCAACCTAAAGACTCACAGATTTATTATAACATAAGCTTTTGTGGACTGTTTACTCCCCCCCCATCTATACCAATACATTTGTGTGTGTTTGTGTATGCATATCTATATACAAAATGTGTGTGTGTGTGCGCGCGCGCACATACACAAACACACGCACCTGCCAACTGAGGATAACTCTTCAGTCCAAGCAGATTGCCCGAACAAAATCTCAGGTTGTAATTTACAGCAAGAGTCTCCTGATACTTGGCATTCTTTCAAGCACCTGATTGTCAGAAAGTCAGAACCTCACAGCTGCACACTGAACCTCCACTGATGATTCTGATGATCCCCAATGATGATGGAGACACAGAGCTCCATGTGCCCAAAGCTCTCCATTCATGTAGAGGTCCACGGCAGCATCAGAGACTGTGCACTGAAACTGGGGAGATTCCCTCATGAAAGTAAGAGACATAATACGGGTGGGTTTTTTTCAATTTCAAATGCATATTGAATAGCCATACTTGTTGCTGTTTTTACTTTTAAAAGTGGTTTCCTTTTGGCAAATCATATTATTTCTGACCTAAGAAAAGTGGGTTATTTCATTAAAAAAAAAAGATAAATTTAAAAAGCTGGGAGGTATACTACATATTTTTGGTATTAAAATTGAAAATTGCTTTGAAGGGAAAGCATTGTCCTATATTTTTGGTAGAAAAGGTTACTGAACTTTGAGAATCTTCATCCAATACCAGCTGAATCAGTAATTTCTGGAATTTGGAATTTCGCAAATGCTCACCATAATTCTTCTGCTTCCATCTGGGCTTGTTGCCTGGCTCTTTCTGCAATAAGTTCCTCTGAAATCTGCTCATATGGCTTGTCTCCATGAGCTTCTCCCATAATCCAGACCCAGACCTCACCATCAGTCCCACAGAGCCACTGTACACGTTTCCCATTATCTGTAACAGCCACCCAAATAGACACAAAATAGACACAAAAGACTTTGTGGTAAGGGAACAGTCTCATAGTCAATAACTCATAGTCAAAGCAAGGATTCAAAATACAAATCACAGACCTGAGCACATGAGCTGTTTCAAGGAAAGAAAGCCAACCACAACATGCTACACCAACCTTATGCTTGCTTGTGGCAGTTCATGCATTACACTGAGTAAGCATCAAGACCAGCAACTGTCCTCCTGGAAGTTAAGCTGCTTCTTCATTTCCTGAGCCATCACTCCTCTTTCAAATAAGAGGCTCCAATCAGCATTATCAGCACTCTGTTTTGCTCCACCCACTCCCCTATGTAATGATGGGTTGCTGCCTGTCTGTATTCCCATGGAAATATCCTCTTCCTGCTATCAGACTTAGTCTTGTGGCACAAAGCACCTCACTGCCGACATCATAATGCTGGTTTTGATCAGCCAGAATGACATCACAATACACAGGTGGAGGTCAAAAATTTAATCTCTGAGGTGTGAATTTACCTGTACATGCTGAGCAGACTGAGGGTGGTTACAGGTAATTATTTACCATCTCTGTTGCCCCCTATCTGTACTTGATGCGTAGTTTAAAAATTCTCCTCACGGACTTGGCAGGATGACCAAGCTATGCCAGGAAGAGCAAGGCATTCTCTTTCAATCCGACCTGATCAACAGGGTTGTGTTGGGATGCTAAAATTCTGTTATGAGCCACTTGACAGGATGGATGGGATACAAATGTAACTAATAATAATAGCAAATTACCTCTGTACCACAGCATCCCAGCAATTCCCACAACCATATTCATTAACAGTATCAAAGTCTTCACAATTGCTGGCCATGAAAAGAAACCCCACTCTCATAGGGCCAAAACAGGCATTACTTTAAATATGTGTCTGACAGCTATGCCTTCATTTTTCTTTTCTTTTTTTCATTTTTACTCTAGAGTAGGCACAGGGCCTTGATCCAGATCTTAAAAACCCGTCTCTTTTGGCCCTTAGCTCTATAATGCTGGAGGTTCAGAGGGGTTTGAGGTGGTGCTATGGCAAACTGGCTGCCACGAGTAGATGGTGGGTGAAGAATATGAGGAAATTAGCATTTACACAGTAATAATGAGCTTGTTTCTTCATTGTGATCCCATCCTGATGTTCAGGATCATGGGGAGAATGTGCATTATAGGGCATGTGTTCAATTGTGTGGTGACTTTTGTGATCAGTTTTTGGGACCGTTATCATGACAAAGTGAATGTGTCCTGCTGATCCTACTCTGTAAGTTACTTAGTGGAATGGTTCATTTCAACTCCATTAGATGTTCTTACATCAGTCTCTCACCTTTCCCGCCTCTGTCAATATATAATCCAGAATATATAGTCCAGAACTATAGTCCATAAGAGTCAGACTGTCACTTGAGAATAATAGCCAAGAGTTTGCAGAAGACTTTAAAATCAGAAATAGACACATTATCAGGACATTGGGAATGTGCATGCCTGTATTTCTGAATACGCACAGAGGGATAAATAATGTTGTCACCATTGGATACAGGGAAGATAAATATGAGAACATGGGCAGAAAGAAAAATGGTGGCAGGAAAGTTTGGGCAAAGATTAGAATGTTGAGGAAGTGACAGTTGGTTCGATAGGCATATGAATTTCATAGATTTCATAGATCATAGAGTTGGAAGGAGCCTACAAGGCTATCAAGTCCAACCCCCTGCTGAATGCAGGAAACTGGAGGAGGGGTCTCCCATCCAAGTAATAACCAGGCCTGACCCTGCTTAGCTTTCCACGCTCAGACAAGCTGAGCCAGCGTAAGCCACAGGCCTGTTTTATTTGAAAAAGTGCAACTAACCCTTCACAGCCGCTGTAGACTTTGTGAGAAAAGATGATTGCAGACTGAACCGGAGACCAATCACTGAGACGGGGGGGGGGGGGAGATATAGCATAGTTATATAAGATAGGCAATAGTCCCTGGTGGGGGGGGGGTAGGAGGGTACAATCATACAAACAGAAAAATACAGGGAGCAAAATTTTTAAACAAAGAAGAAACATTGTACATTTAAGTGGGGGGAGAAGAAGAAGAGGGGGAAGGCACTGGGAGTTAGAAAACCATAGATAAGGGGCATCCAAGGAGAGTAGCAATTACTAACAGTCAGAAAATAAGCTGTAAGAAGTGCGGGGAGGGAATTGACAGCAGTTCCAACCATGAAGAAACAGAACTACCAGGTCCAAAAGGTAATATAATCTATAACAATAAAGGAGAATGTGTGTGTGTGTGTGTGTGTGTGTGTGTGTGTCTGTGTCTGTGTCTGTCTGTCTGTCTGTCTGCACCATAGGTGCCAAGTCCATGAAACCTAGACACCTGAAACTTGACACGCATACTAGGGGATTCTAGGGGGGTGCACCTTGAAGTTATTTGGGTTTTAAAAAAAAACAAACACAATTAACTTTAATTAATTTAGGGGTGCAATCCTATGCACGTTTAGAAAGAAAAAAGTCCTACAACTCCCAGCATTCCCTAACCAGCCATGCTTGCTGGGGAATGCTGGGAGTTATAGGACTTTTTTCTGTCTAAACATGCACAGTATTGCTCCCTAATGTGTCTCTGTGTTTGAAGCCTGAAGTACCATCCAACCCATGCAAATTCGGGCCCATTTGTTAGGTGAATAAATAAAACATGAAGGGCTGTTCACATACCCACCAATAAAGTAGGAGCATATATAGCAAAGCTGGTGAAAAAGGAAGTAAGAAGTTGCTCAATTTAAGTCAATAAGTATTAAAAATAGTCCAAAAAGATTGACATAAAGGTAGGTGTGTGTGTGTGTGTGTGTGAGAGAGAGAGAGAGAGAGAGAGAGACTGTGTGTGCGAGAGACAGGGGGATCTAAGAGGGAAAATTAGGGGGAAATAATATGTAAATATTTGAAACTATACTAACAACAATGTAGAAGGCTCATAGATACAGTAAGGTGACAGAAAGCAGGAGCAAGTACTATGTATAATATTAAAAAGATGGGAGAAATTCACAAGTCAGCAAAGTATAAGCAAAGTTGTTCATGTATCCCCCAAAAGGCGGAACAATAAAGCAAAGATAGTGATAACAGTGCACTTTTTGTGGAAGCCAATTTAAAAACTCCACATGGACATAGAGTATATTGGTTTCATACAGGAAACAAGTTTTTCTTAACAAACCCATATTCTGAAGAATAGCCTCTACCGGCATATGGGCACCTATAGCTTTTAGATAGCTTATGATAATTTAAGATGAGAATAAAATATATCACAAAATTAAAGCAAAAACAGAAATACAGTATAAGTCACCAACATCAGGATAACACATCAGCAACAGTAATCAATTGGCTCATCAAAACCCTTCTGAAACAGAATGGTTTTAATTTGGCATCTTAACGCCAATAACAGCCTAATACTCACTACATGGAAAATCATATACAGACTATCTACGTATGTTCCAGTGGAATAGCACATTGTTTTCAGAGAAGGTACTGAGGACCTGGGCTTTAGAAATAATACAAATGTCATGTGTAGAACATGTGTAGTGAGACATGCAAAGTAGAGACATGCCTTTATCTGGGACACTAGTAGATCCTTTTTTAGAAACTGGTAATTTGTGGACATGCCTTAAGGTCACACACGGGCTTGTTGGAACACAAGAAGAGATCATGAGGCTGCTGTACGAACTGTTTACTGACTCTGTAGATTAAAGTTGTGTTTTATGCTAGTCATCATTCAGTGGTTTATACTCATGGATCCAGGATCATTACACCATATAACCTGCATGGTTCAAAAGTAATCAAGAAAAAGCAGTGTCAGGCAAGGAAGGACAGAAGAATCTGAGGTCAAAGATGCTATGACATTCTAAGGGATTATCTGTACCAAAAAGTATCTCATCATTACCCATGGAATGGCACAGCTACAAAAATGGGAAAAGAGAAAAGATGGGTTAAAAACAGACAAAATAACTGGAAGGTTGTACACTATATCTCCAACAGATACTGAGTAGTTTTACTTCAGACTTCTGCTACTGTATGTTTCAAAATTAAAATTGATTTATTTTTATTTATTTTATTATATTTATACCCTGCCTTTTTTCTTGCAAGGAACCCAAGGCAGCTTACATAATCCTCCTCCTCCTCCTCTCCATTTTATCCTCACAACAACCCTGTGAGGTAGGTTAGGCTGAGAGTCAGTGACTGGCCCAAAGTCACCCAGTGAGTTTCATGGCCGAGCGGGGATTTGAACTCGGATCTCCCGAGTCCCAGTCCAACACTCTCACCACTATGCCACACTTCAAAATCATTTGAAGCCTTGAGAATCGTAAGGGCTAACTGTGTGAAACATTTAAAGACACTGCTGTAAAAAGAAGGTTTGGGCACAATACCATGAATGGGAAAAGACCACGAAAGAAGCAGCAAACAGCATCTTTCAGAACGCCTTTCCAATTAAGTCATTTGTTTGCATACATCTGGCCATCTAAGCAACCATATCTGCACGTGACCTGTGGGGGAAATGGGGAAAAAATGAAATATGTGAGGATTCCTCCACCAAAGAAAAATATGTTTCAGCAAGACAGTTATGACTAGCGTCTCAAAAACTAAGTGACATATTGGAAACACACATGGTTTAACAAATGAGTCTGTGGGGTTATGCAGCCCACAAAATTTAATCAGATGAACAGAGAAGGAAATAGCTCAAGAAGCCAAACTATGCATTGGACTGCCTATGAAAGCACAGGTGCAAGTGGAAATGGAAATATTTCATGTAGTTGACTGTTGTTATGTAGTTGACTATAGAGCAAAATACTCTCTAGTTCCTGGGGAACATGAGCAAGAGGATGCTTGCATTCATGCCGTTTGCGGGCTTCCTAGAGGCACTGTGCAAACACTATGCAAACAGAATGCTGGACTAGATAGGTCTTTGGTCTGATCCAGCATGGCTCTTCTTAAGTTCCTGTGTTCATATTTTTGGATGCAGCAGATGTGTATGTTTGTGTCAATCAATCTTTGATAAACTTTTGGAACAAGGAAGATGCATTGCTGTAGCCTGTACTGAAACTGCAGCAATGCTATTTAAAGGAGATAAAATTGTACATAATCCATTTCAGTTTCATCTGGTTTACAGAAAACCCGGTCTCATCATTGTCTCTCAACAGTGCTGAAACAAAATACATAGAAAATGTAGCAGTGTTTGTGTGGAGTGTGTGTCTGCTTTCAAATATGAGAGCATATTCAAGATTGGCAAAAAAAAACAAAACCCACCCTTGCCAATAGAACAGCATCTATACACACAGAGATCTACTTTCAATTAGTGCAATAAGAGTTCTTGATATGTGTTTAACATATAATAATTGCAGTGTATGGAACAGAATTCTCTGAACTATGCTTGTGCATTCCACATCTGGTATCTTGTCTCATAAGTACGTACACTGTGACATTAACAACCATTTCATTTCAAAAATGGAGGAGCCAAGTGAAATCTATTAGACCAATGTGGGCCAAATCACAATAGATCAGTGTTCTCCAACCTTGGGTCCCCAGATGTTTTTGGCCTACAACTCCCAGCATGCCCCAGCCAGCTGGCTGGGACATGCTGGGAGTTGTAGGCCAAAAACATCTGGGGACCCAAGGTTGGAGAACACTGCAATAGATTATGTTGGTGAGCCAATAAAATACCCAGAAGAATTTCTCAATACTTTGGATGTTGCCCATTAATTTCTACATATTGTAAGGTCACATAGAAAAAGGAAGCTATTACAATCAGAGGTGATCCGTTCATCAGGGCAAGGGAGTGGGGGCCCACCCAGCCAGACCCCCCCCCAACTGATTTTTAAAAGAAAAACAAGCAGCTCTCCTCTTTCTCCTTTGTACTTCATTGCCCAGTGAGTGAGTGACTGTCTGCTCCAGCCTCTCAAGTCTTCTGTGTTTGTCTTCTGAAGTAAGCAGAGATGAGCATACCCCTTTCTGCTCCTCTGCTTATTCTAATTCTCTCCGGCATATCAGACAGTTTGTTAAATTCTCCCGCACTGTTATATATATGGACCATCCTCACCCAGCCACAGAAAACTGAGGAATTAAGTGAGGAAATAGGCACCAAAAAGGACCACTCACAGGCCACAGCCAATCAGAAAAGGGCAGCTGGCTACTGTTCTCCTCTCTTTCCTTCTCCTTCATGAGTAGACTCAGCAGATCACTTTTTTTCTGAGCAGCACAGTGGTCCAGGAGAGGCTCCAGCCCAAGCAGCCTCTTCTTTTCCATAGTCAGCATCTCTTTATTTCTGAAATTTGCAGCCAGCTAGGACCAAAGAGAAAGTGTGTGAGAGAGAGAGAGGGAGGGGGGAGGGGGGGAGAGTGGTAGCCAGGCACAAGCCAGATCTTCAATCTAGATTTTGGAAAAACAAGGAAGGTAGGGTTTTTAAAATATTGTTTTGGCTATTTTGTGGGGGAGCAGTGGCTATTTTAATCTCCTTTGGGGATGATGATGATGATGATGATGATGATGATGATGATGATGATGATGATTTGGATCAGATCACATTTTATGAGCAGCAGAGCTGAGCAACAGCAGTGCAATGTTAATTTTACTTTCAGTTTTTATTTTGACCACTAGTCCATGAGTGAGTGAATGTGTGAGTATCAAAAAGTATTTTTAAAAGTGTGTGTGTGTGTGTGTGCGCGCACACATGCCAGAGCAGTGGCTTACATTGGTGTTTGAGTATGCTATTATTATTTTGGAGGCTAGCATTGGGGTTTGAGATGTGGAGGTCAGGGATGGTTGTATGGGGAGGCAGAGGCCACACACCTTTTTCCCCAGCAGAGAAGCGAGTATGACAGCATGCAATCTTTCTGGACCAAGGTAAGAAACTATTCTTCAGTTTATTTAGATGCTAAGTACTCCATAATTCATTGCTCAAGTGTCCTTGGGGTCTTTGCAAGAAAGAAGGTTGGGTAGCAAATGATGTGGTTGGCTCCACCTCTGGTGACCCCTTGGCTCCACCTCTGACGGCCTTGCCTTTGGCCCCACCAGTTCTAGTGGGCACCAGCTGCCACTGATTGTAATATCATTAAGGAAAATTCACATCGAACATGGATGAATGCATGGAACTTGACTGCAAGTTCTGAACATGTTCAAGAACAGTTTGCATCTCAACATTATAACCAGATTTTGTTCACAGACAATAGTATGGGCTATGTCCAGACTGGATTCTTTTGATGGGTTAAAAATCCAGGTGTTGCAAACACTCTTGTAAAGAACGGAGAGTAAGCTAAAAGGTACACTTCAAATACAGCCTTCAACAAAATTTTGAATTTGTACACTTTAAAATGTATTCAGCTAAGGCTGCCGTCCTAAAATCACTTACCAGGAAGCAAGCCCCACTGAACTCAATGGGCCTTACTTTTGAGTAGATATAGTATAGGATTGCACTGTAAATTTATCCATAAAATAAGGAAGAAAAGCCAATAGATATTATTTAAGGGGAACAAAGAAACAGAGAATGCTTGAATTGCTTAAGAATTGCCCCGATTACATCCCCAACACAAATGATTCTAGACCATGCCCTTGACGTAAGTACACAGCATTCTACCTTTGTAGCACGAAATGGCTGCACTGGCAGCTTTCCAAGAGGCAGAAGGCTGTGACTAATATAACATTGAAAATGTATACTTATTATCACTCGTAAACATACACAGAGCTAGCACTGGAACCATAATATTTGCTTGTGCTTTTCCAGTGCCTTCTATGACAGATTAATAGAAACCGCTTCTGGCTGAAGTTCACAGCAATGAACTCAGGAAACAAGGCCTTAGAGAGCAATTCCAAGCTTAGGACTCTGGCCTATAAGAATCATTAGTCTCCAATGATCTGCACTGCCAGTCTAATATATACTATGGGTTGGAGTGGTTGTTCCCAACCTCATGCTTTCAAAAGGCCAGAGCTTCAAAAAAATAATAATAATCAGTTCATTATGCAAAAAAAGAAAAATGGACAAAATGCTATACTTTTGTTAAGAAGACCCCTGACTTGCTAATCTATGGACGAGAGAGAAAACAATTTAATGGCAGCCATGCTGTTTGCTGAGTCTTGCACACAGAGGGCAAGGAGGGAAGTCCCCCCTCCCGCCCAAGATAAGCAGCTCACCCCAACTATCCCCATTTCTGGACACCTGTGATTTCTTGAAGAAAATGCACTTTTTACATGCGTCATCATATATTAAATTTATATGCTGCTCAACTGGCAAATGCCTTCGGGGTGGTTTACAATAATAAAAAACAAAAACAACAATAAAATAACAACCAAAACAATAAATACAACAATGAAAATATTAAAATATTAAACATTAAAAATATTAAAGAGCCAGCAATAAAGTTAATAAGCAGAGCAACAGATTAAAGGTTAAATGCCTGCTGGAAGAGGAAGGGCTTTACTTGGCATCTAAATGTATACAGTGAAGACTGCCCTGGGAAGGGCATTCCACTGATTGGGGGCCACTACAGAGAAGGCTCTTTCCCTGGTAGCCACCCATCACACCATTGTGGGCAGTGACACACCCAGAGGAGAGCCTCCAAAGATTATCTTAGCAGTCAGACAGGAACATACTCAAGAGTTTTCTTTATTATCATCAGTATATATGAAGCAAAGTTCCCCATGGTCTCACATCCATCTTTTGCTGATAAAACTGGAGTGGTGAAGAGAACTCTGGAATGGATGGTAGCCAATAGGGCCTGTACCACTTCCTCTACACCACTTGTCTTTGGCTCTCACCTCCCCACTCCTTTTTTTTTTAGGGAAGCAGCCTTTCAAGGCTTCCACCACAAACTCCACTCCTCTATTGCAGCAACTACCCCGCCTCTGAGTAAATATCTGCTGGAGATGTAACTGAATCCAGGGGAAGGGAGGGAGGAGGAATGGTGGATGTATTCAAGGGAAAGGGGTGGAGGGAGGCATCATTTCATAGATGTATTGATTTTAGTCTGGCATATTGGAAGTTTTATTAAAGAATGATTCACTGTATTTTGTGATGCTGAGCTTTTTTTAATTAGGATGTTTCATTAGCTGCCTTGAGCAATTTTGGGAAATTATAATGAAATCGCAAACTGGAAGTTAAAATGAGGCTGCAATCTTCTACATGCTTACTTGAAAGTTAACTCCATCAAAATCAATAGGACTTAACTTCAGAGAAAATATGTTTAGGATAGGAGCATTAATGTGAAATCTATTGTTATTTCTCTTTCAAAAATCTAACTTGCCCTATCTGCCCTCATATATTATTTTCTAGTGCCAGCACTAGAAAAGTTTTAAAAAATGAGGCCATCAGGAAAAAAAACAATTGAATAATACTGTTCTATGGTGATATTATTAAAATTTTCAATACACAAATAAGTCAGATCCCCCGACGTACTGTCTCAGGACCATAATCAGCCCTGTTATGTTTCTGAACTCTCACAAACAGGCCTATACCATCTTGGCATTAACAACAAAGTTTACCCAGTATTCTTATTGTGGCCACCTATGCTATCAGAACTGGATGAAGGTACAGTGCACTCTCCTCTACTAACTGCATTTGTGAAGTCCATATTAACCAGCAATACTGAAGAAGTGATCCATTGGAAATAGCAGCACGAAAGATGGAATCCTTCATTCAAGCTGTTATCTATTGAGTCAGTGTGCTTTTACCCACAGTGGCGATGTCATTGACAGTAAATGTGCAATTGATACATATCTTGATTGAGCCACATTATGTCTTGATGTGGGGGTTCAGGGTCAGTAATACAGTGGTCATAGCCAGAAACTGGTCAGCAGTAGTCTGGAAGGGTTTGGGGTCTAATCAGACTGTGGAATGTCAAGACCAGTGTGACCTCATCACTGTCAGAGTTCTCAGGAGAAAGCAGGCGGAAGTGGAGTTGCCTCCCCCATCCAGCTGCAACTTTGACCTTGCAGAGATAGAAGCTGGCAGCCTTCTCTGGGAACTTAAAGAGAGGGGAGGGGTGGTTTGCAGAGGTGTCACTCTGGTTGAAGCCTCACCCCTGAAGAAGGGAATCACCTAGGTGGGATAGGGGCCTCATGGATGGGCCAGTTCCCTTGTCAATTAGTGGTTTGGAAGGAGGGTTAAGATGGCCACGCCTTCGTTTTAAGTCAGTGCTTAGCGTCCAGAGCCTTTGCTAGGAACATCTCTCTCGTCTTCCCTGTCTGCATCCTTCTGTTTGGATCTATCACCAACTGAGCTATTGGGAGCACTCTGCACATGGACTCTACCCAATTAGGACTTTCTTCTCTTTGGACTTTTATTGTGAGGAACCTGCCATGAAAAGGACTGTTGTACTTTTCATACACTGCATTCTTGTGTCTATGGATGTGTTTTTGTTGAGGAGCACAGAGCCTGGCTGGCTTGGGGCTAATTCCTGACTTCTGAACATTCCTATGCCTCGACCCATGTAGTGTAGAGATCCCAAAGCTGGGAGCTTTGAACATTGGAATCTCTGCATGTGGGGAAGTACTTTGGACTCAAGTCTGATCTTGTTTTGGACCCTTATTGTCAAGAGGCCTGGACTCACAGTACCCAGAGGTACTAACCAAAGTGGCAGGGTTGGTTTTGACCTCTGTGGAGGTGTGCATGCTGGTTCAGATCCTCTTCTAGAATCCCTCCCTTGTCTCATGAGCAATAGGGCTCAGATCCTTCCCCCGTCAGAGGAGCATCTAGGAGATGCTCAGATCCTAAGGACAAGATGCACAGCACCCCGGAGTTTCCAGTTCAGTGGCAAAGTTGGTTCAGCTCTCTATGGGGTGTGTGGGTAACTCAGGCCTGTTTCTAGGATCCCTTCCCTTGTCTCCGGAGCATCTGGAATTGGCTCCAATCCTTCCCTTGTCTGAGGAGTATTTGGGATAGGCTCCGATCCTTCGCTTGTCTGAGGAGCATTTGGGAATTGGCTCCGGTCCCTTACCTCGGGGTGGAATGTCGGGGAATTTGGTCCCTAAGAGACATCCCAGTCCCCTACCTTGATGTGGAACAATTTCAAGAGCCTGTAGCAAAATGCCATCAGCTATATGGTTTCTGAAGACTGTAACCATTAAGCTTATGCTGTGGCATTTGCTGTAATAAAAGGATCTCACTGATTTGGAGTCTCTGGTGTCAGAGTGCTAGAATGCGTGACTGCAGGACTGGGGCCCTGACACTTGTTTTTAAACTTATGGAAATTGATTCTGCACTAGCAATTCAAAAACTTTCTATAGTTGTAGACAGTGCCATTGCACTACCTGAAAACATTTACCCCCATATACCAACAACCCTTGTATTTGACAACTTTAATAGACAAGAGGCTGCATTAAGTGGAGGTAGCAGAGACAGTAAATAGAATAGCTGTGCAGTCAAAGATTATTGGGGCACAAGAAAACCCAAAGACTAACATTTGTAAAACCAAGAAGCAAATTCTTGAACTAAGCCCTTCATTCTTCCCTCATATAACAATGGACAGAGACCAAAGCCTCCCATACTGGCAACTTCAAATATGAATGTTGAAACTGTAATGCAGGAAGATTTGTGTAGTAATCTAATATGCATCCTATTACATTAACAGGACACTGCACATCAGACAACAAGCAGCTGGACTGAGTTTAACATACAGGTGAGAAGTGATGTTAATGTTATACCAGACAATGTTGGGTACATTCCTACAATTTATGCTCCTGCAGCATCAATGACTACAGCATATGAAGCACTTTGGCAGGCTCTCCAAATTAAGGATGAATCATGTCTGGATGCAGTATTTGTCTTCAATCGAGTAATGACACTAAAAATATAGAAATAGCCTGGAAGCACACAGACCAGTTTAAAGATATATACTAAGTTTGTGGGAGTATAATAGGCAAGCATTTTGCAGATGCCAGACCTAGTAGAGACATCTGCACTGAATCCGGAGTTTTTGCCAGGGGATTACTACACACAATGATGGAGGGCCAGCAATACAATCATGGTGTGCCCCTGCACACACTGATGCACTGAGGGCCAGCAATACAATCGTGGTGTGCCCCTGCACACACACTGATGCCTGCATGTGATTGGTATGGGATGGATTTCTCAGTTGGGTTCAGGAAACTCATAGGCAAGACCTGGAAGCTGTTGGAGACTTAATGGCAATGATCAGATGCTTAAAGGACAACATTTCTGAAAAACAATATGGAAGTGTAATGTGTAACTACACATTAAAATGTGTGGGCAGTTTGTTTGAACCGTACATGCAGAATATGCAAGAAAGCAACAGTAACATCTTCATTTTGGGTATCATACATTAACTTGGCAAACCTTCTGTCTAAACTCATGCATGTGTCAAGGGAAAGGAATTGGAAACTGCACCTTGAAACCATTAAGGCTATAATTCCCTGGTGTTTTGATATGACAGGACCAGCTACACTAGTTGCCTTCCATGGTACTTGAAATACGTTCAACTTATCATCACGTCATCCAAACATTTATGAGTACTTTGAAAAATGGTAGATTCTCTGCACAGATTAGACAACATAATAACTTTGGAAGCATACCTACCAGTGGGCCAAGCCATTGAAGAAACAGTTAATAAAGACACAGACACCAGGAGGGACAAAAAGCTTCAGTACTCATAAAGGAGTAGTCACCAGATATTACATTGCAGCAGGCTCAAAAGTGCATGCATTTGTCAACTTCAGAAGATGATTGATGTTACAAAGAAAAGGTTTACCCATCCAGATCTCATAAGGTTCGGAATCAGATGTGATGAAGCAGATGTAAAGTGCATGATATACATGTTCCAAAATAGCTGGCAAAATCCATTCAGTTCCAAGAAGCAAGAACTGAGTAGTCTACTAGTCGGCTTGCCCTACAAGATGTCAGGGACCTTTTAAATGCAAGAAAGAAAGAAAGAAGGAAAGAAAAGCAAAAAGAATTGGAGAAGAAACTTACTGCAAGTTTCAAACAGAAAGATTATCAGAGAATGGAAGGATAGGATTCCCATGTTACAACGAAAATAATTGTTTATCCTTAAGAACAATACAAGTTGTAGCTAAGGGAAAAGAATTTATGCTGAAAACCAACAGACCTGTGTTTGGACAGATTCGTGATTTGTTAATGAGATATGTCCTGGAACATCTGCTTCGACCAATGACTTGATCATTTGCAACGTGCGATGGTTCACTCAGAAAAACAATGAAATCTACCTTAGCGGTTGAATTTGAGAAACTAGCACACTGCTGATTTTTTCCCCAGAAGGTTCAGCATGTTTATTTGATTGCATGAGCATCATAGAAAGAACAAAGTGTGAGCATGCCACATTTTGTGATATAGTAGACAATATATTTAGAAGGCTTTTGTTCATCAATTGATGTTGTGTTTTGATGTACGCTGGACTGTATCAATAAAGCATGTAGGACAAATACACGGAGGTGGTAATGATGCTTCACAGTACAAGAACATTGTAGAATAGAGCAGTGGTGAGGATACTTATCAGGATAATATAATAACACAAATCCTATAGCCTTTCCATTTGGAGAATGGAAACAAAGAAATACAGGGGGAAACTGTTGTGACATGTATCATATTCACCAGCTGTGGCACATTGTTTACACATGGAAGGAACAGAATGGCTGGTAAACAAGTTTGTTATGTCTTTCTATGAATCTCGTGCTTTCGCGGGGTTACTAGAGTGTATGGGAAACAGTATGAGCCTGTCACATGGTTTGTATGTTCTGGTGACGTACTGACTTGTTGTTTTTCTGTCTGAAGCCATTTTAGAGAGATGCTGAACTTCTCTCTTTCTCTCTTGTCTTCTGACTAGTGCTTGCTGGACTAATGCAATCATGTAACGTCTTTGTTGAGTGGAGTAAACCTCAACTTGCTCCACTGGATTAAATACTTGCTATGCATTGTACTCTGCACATGGACTGTAACTAGGAAATGTATACTCTGTAGCATATACTTTGCTATTCAAATAAACAGGTAGCTAAATAGACCTGTGGAGTTTACAGAGTTATTTCCTTGCTACTTGAAGTAATCTGCAAACGGAGGAAGCTGGGCTGGTGTCAGATTACAGGGAGCTGGCTGACAACCGAAACGCTGGAAAGCTGCGCAGGGAGAGGGGGAGAAGGATCTGAACTTCTGTGTGTGTATTTATGGGCGTCTGCACACAGGAATAGGATTTTAAATCTTCCATCTCACACATGCGAGGCACTCTGCTTTTCCTCACGCCCCTTCAGAAACTCCAGCGGAAAACCTTATTAGTTGCATATGAGATTTACTGCTACAAAATTACTCAGGACTATGTTGAAGTCACAAGACTTCTATCAAGTCAGGAAGGAACAGACACTAGACTACTGCCCCATGCCCAACGTGCAGCCAAGATAGGCTACAAGGCAATCATTATTGTCTGTGAGGACAGAGATATAATATTCCTAAGGATCAATGTCACAACAAACCTACATGTCACAACATAGCTGCACCTATGTTTCATTCAGGAGCATGGATTACAATGATCAAGGTACACTAATATTAGCCAAATTGCTCATGCTATAGTATGACAGTGTTCTCCAACCTTGGGTCCCCAGATGTTTTTGGCCTACAACTCCCAGCATGCCCCAGCAAAAACATCTGGGGACCCAAGGTTGGAGAACACTGGTATAAGGTGTACGCAATACACTTCTAGGGCTGCATGCCTTCCGGGCTGTGACAGGATAAGTGATTTCGATGGCTGTGACAAACTTATGTAGAACATTCTTAACTAGCAGTCTGGAGTGAACGATCTCTCTAGTAATGACACAGCATGCATTCCCAGCTTCTGGTATATCTTACAAGTCCCACACACACCTGTTGCTCTCACTGGCTGCCAGCACTCCAGTTCTGGCTGGCATCATTCCATATGTAATGAGAATGTCAGATATCTACTATAAGTATAAGAAACCATAGCAGCAAGGAGTAAGGCAATGACAACCATAGCAGGGAAAAGGAAAAAAAAAAGTGCAAGGCTATAGTAGTTGAAGGGGAAGAGGCGGAGGCCAGGTCTCAGTGGGATATAGGACAGAAGAAAGTATGTGCAAGAATTCTCCGACTGAAGGCTGGTTCACACATCCATGCTCATCATGGCTGTAGCATTAAGAGATAACTTGCATATCACAAATCAAATATCTGATATTACTTCAAGTACAATACTTTTCAGTAGTATCCGTTCATATATTCACTTGTGAGGCATCAAGGGCTGGATCACATATACATGTCCATCATTTGATGACTCTAGAATCGTAGTGGCATGAATGATTCCTCACAAATCAAACACCACAGATAGAACTTATGTGTGGGATGTGTGTGTGCGTGCATTTTAATAATTACTGTTCAGCACCCAGTTATCTTTATGCACTAAAATATTACTGTATTATTATCATATTGCCTTAAGTCACCTCAAGCGCAATGCTTTTCAGTAAAGTTAGTTCATACATTCCACTGCCCCAGTCATTATGGCCCAGCTCCACCAATACAGTCCATTGATTCAATTCATTAAAACAATGCTAAATCAGAACTTTGAAGAACAATCAGGAAAACAATGTTGATTAAATCTCATTGGAAATGGGAAATTAAGACTGAATTCATTATACACTGCAGCTAGCATGACTTTTCCCCCAAAGTCATCATACAGTGAATAAATTGACCCTGATGTAGCTGGCTAAGATTTTAACCACTCACCATTTCTGAATAGCTGGATGTGGTCCAGTTGATAATATTATTACCGGTAACTATGAGAGAAACAGTTACCATTAACCTCAGTCCCCCACCCACCCACTCACCCAAACACACAAAGAAGACACACACACACACACACACACACACACACCATATAAGCCTGTAACAGAACTGGCAATCTGGGGACAAAAGCAAGCACTGAGCAGGAAGGCCTGGAAAGTCTAAGAATGGCTTAGTCTTTACTCAGATTACTCAGAGAATTAGGAACTAGGGCAGAGTCTGAAGTTGAATAGGACCAGATGGCTCCCTGATGGCTCCTTGTATCACCTGATACCGGCTGAAATAGAAGCTTTACTACTGCCCTCTGACAGGATGTACTGCAGATGTCTACATTCAGCAAAGAGCAAGTCAGAAGCTCTTGGTAAGTTGTCATGGTGGCACAGAAAGTACTACCATGGGTCTGGTTGTCAGAGCAGCAGTGAGAGTCCCCACCTGGCATTTTGCAACCTGACTCCAAGATTGTTTGGTGAGAGGTTGCAATGTATACTTTGCTATCCATCAGCTTTGGCTATTAGAATTAAGGGTGCAAATGACACACACCAATATAATCTCCACACATTTTTAAGCAACATAAGAATATATGTAGGAAACCCTGTATCTATCTCTGGTAAACCTCGGGCAGGTAGAGAGATGTGCATCTCTCATTTGATGCCTAAAGTCATTTGCATTCATGCTGCTAATTAAAAGCTATTTAAAATAACTGGGGCTGCAGTTGATGGGATATTGCTGGCATCAGCTCACTGCATGCAGGCTCATTTATCATTGTTTTTAGCAATTATGGCACCCTTGACAATTCCCAATTGCTAGCCATCAACACAGCCTTTAGAAATTGATTCATTTTTGCACAGAAGCTACTCCAAAGTCCATTGCAAACCCAATTGGATATCAAATCTCAAAGATAGGCCATTTGTTAGACCAGAGTTGCAGCACACTCAGCCTAACGCAGTATTCAGGTACCTCTCAGTCACTCTGTTGTGTGGCAGATTAATAGCTAATTAAATTATAGTTTTAGTGGATCATTACTTTGGAATCTTAGAGACATGAAAGTACCTCAAAACACTGCTTACTCAATACAATTCCCTGATAAATCTCCTTGCTTCTACTAATTGTCCCCCACAAATAAAGCTCTCTTTATGCACTAAACTAGTACATCAGAAAGAGGGCTACACTAAACTTTTCCCCCTGACATGCTAGTTTGCTATATGTGAAGGGTGTTTGTTTGTTTTTAATATGGGGAAACATTAAAAAAATGACACACACCTGCCACCCAAAGTTCTGCAGTCCAAAATTCTACCATCTCTTTATGTGAGGTGTATAGATTGGCACTCAGCAGCATGCTCTGCAGCAATGGATCTTCCTCCTCCTCTCCTCCTCCTCCTGGAGCTCTATTCAGATGCACGGAATTCTGTTAAGGCTGCCTTTAACAACCAAAGTTATCTGAATTAGCTGGATGCCCACCAAATGGTTGGAATTCTGGAAATGAATATGGAATTCTGACTACACCTTGCTACATCCCTTTCCAGATGGTTTTGACCAGTATTTCTTGGTGTTAGGCTCCAGGCCAAACCAAGCACAGGGGAGACCACTTCAGAGGAGGACAACTGGAATTCCACCACAAACCCCACTCCCAGAGAAGACATGGGGCAGCCTGAGGAGTCCCATCACAGGGATGCCTTGCCTGGGGTCCCAAAGAACCCATTTGACCTCATCCTGAGCTCTGCCTTGTTTCCCGATCCTCCTCTCCAGAGCACAGGTGGCAGCAGACCAGGTGGGAGGCTCAGTCATCAGAATGCCCGCCTGGCCGCCAGAAGACCCTTTCCCCCTGGCAGCATGTATATAAGCCCTTGGTCTCCTCCCAGGCCTTTGCTGCATGGACAGCTCTCTTCTAGCCATCACCTTCAGCTGCCTGCTCCTGGACCCTTTGACTCTCACTGTCTCTTAGGATGCTGCCATCTGTCTGCTGCTTCCTCTGCAGCCTTTCCTTAGCTTCCTTGCTTGCTTTGTCTCTTCAGTCCTATTCTGCTGTAGCCCATTCCTAACGTTGTGCCTTTGTGACAGAAACGGCCATTAAACCAATCCCACTCTTCTCTTGGAGCACTTTGCTCCTCTCCTTCACTGTGCCTGGTTACCAGGCATGCACAAGTTCTAAGTTGAGGGTGGTGATTTGTGTAATGGCTGATATCACAATGGCACTGGGATTTTTCCCTTGCGAAAGCAATGAAACCAGTCCTATTCCTTTATAGCAGGGGCGCACTTCTTTTTGGCCCCGAGGGCCATTATACAATGGCAGGTGGTGGGTTGGGGGCCACACGCATATATGCGCACACATACGCATGTGCACACACCTCACCCCTATCCCAGTGATCCTGCTCAAGGTTGCTGGGGTGGGGAAACTTTAATCTCACCTCATCCCAGCAATCCTGTTAAAGCCTCCTCCTTGCCACCCACCCATTAGTAACGTGGAAGTAGTGGTCCTGCCTGACTCAGTAGGGGTCACTGAGGGAGAGGGGGGCTGAACCCCAGTCAAGATTGCTGTCCTGGTACTGCTAATAGCAGTGCTGGAGCAGCAGTCTGTGGGGGAAGGTGGCTCTCCTAGGCTCCTGCAGGCAGCTTAATAGAATGGGAGAGGGCTGCACATGACTCATTGGTTGTGGGTTGTTCACCCATGCTTTATATAATTCTTAGGGCAGTGTTCTCCAACCTTGGGTCCCCAGATGTTTTTGGCCTACAACTCCCAGCATGCCCCAGCCAGCTAGACTACAAGGCAATCATTATTGTCTATGAGGACAGAGATATAATAGTCCTAAGGATCAATATCACAACAAAGCTACATGTCACAACATAGCTACACCTATGTTTCATTCAGGAGCATGGATTACAATGATCAAGGTACACTAATATTAGCCAAATTGCTTCTGCTATAGTATAAGACAGTGTTCTCCAACCTTGGGTCCCCAGATGTTTTTGGCCTACAACTCCGCTGGCTGGGGCATGCTGGGAGTTGTAGGCCAAAAACATCTGGGGACCCAAGGTTGAAGAACACTGTCTTAGGGGAAGGGGGAGTTGGGGGTCTCCCAGAGGAAACATTGAAGGCTCCCCAAACACAGTCTAGTACCTCCCCTCCCCTTTTAGCTAGCAAAGGAGTTCAGGAGGGAAATGAAGCAGGCACACTTGCTGAAGTATAGGACATTCTAATAGATAATGCTTCTTCTTCTTCTTTTTTCATCATAACTTGTGTTTAACCCAAGCTGTTCTGAGTCCTGAGGATGTATGGGGCTAGGAGTCCAAATAGACAAACAAGTCAAACAAACTGCCCGACCTCATATTTAGAAAGCTGCATTCTCAGTCTTGCCTTTTAAAAGATTCAAGCATTTTTCCCCTTTTGCATTCTGCTACATTCTCTTGCAGCTGTTGTGTGTGTATTTGAAATATGCTCCATCAGCATTCAGTGATCCAGCACAGACCTAATCATTCCTCTTTGTAGTTTTTCAGACAAACTATAGCTTCTGAAGGATTGTTTTCTTCCCTCCCACCCACCACCCACCACGCATTTAGCAGCCTGATGCATCTTGAGTTAAAATGTAGTGGTTTGGCATAGAAGCTGAGCGATGGAATTAACTGCCACTAAAATTTTCGATCACTTCTCACGGTTGATGAGTTTTTACACCTTCTTAAAGGTTCTCGCCTGGTTTTGGAAAATCTGAAGGATAAATACTATTCACATTCAGTTTCATAATGCATCTCCTAATTAAAAATTCAGATTAAACAACAACAACAAAAAAGGACTGCATATATAGGGTTGAAAAAGCTGAAGCTTCATGTTAGGTTACACAGTCATCCCTGCTAGTCATCCTTGGAAAACCAAAAGAAAGCATATTTTGGCTCTGCCCCTGACTTCTGGGATTAGAAATTGGGTATTAGCATTATGACTCTTTTAAAGTAAATCACTCCATCCTGTTTTGAAATATTTCCATGCCTCCATTTTCACACTTGGCTTATTTGTCATCTCCACCAACCATATTTACCTACAGCTGATACCCGCAGTCTGACTAGGAATTAAATGCATGTGCAATGCCCACAGTTGTCACAAATACTAACAATTGACTGGCAGCTTTGAATAATTAAAAAACAACAAACACCTCACTCTCCAATCCATTCAGCCCAAGTCAAACTACCATAGGCAAAATCAGTCCTTATCTGAATGCTGTGAAACAAGACCTTCATCCTCCCTGCCTATAAAGGGAAGCAGCTGTGCCCTACCTACCCACTTCTATACCCACCACCCCTTTCCCCCCCAACTGGGCATTTTGTTATTTCTTATATTGTCCCCTAGTCTCTGCATCTAGAACTGCTTTCATTTTCCTTCTCGACATCTGTCAGCAATTGATCAGGCCTGACTATCTGTTATCATGCATTGACTGGTTTTTCCTAGGAAGAATTTCTAATCCTGTTAAATCAGTTATTTCTCAGTAGGAGTAGGACTGGGACTCAGGAGATCTGGGTTCTAGTCCCCGCTCAGCCCTGAAACTCACTGGGTGACTTTGGGCCAGTCACTGACTCTAAGCCTAACCTACTGCACAGGGTTGTTGTGAGGATAAAATGGAGAGGAGGAGGAGGATTATGTAAGCCGCCTTGGGTTCCTTGAAGGGGAAAAAAGGCGGGGTATAAATATAATAAATAATGATAATCTTCCTGTGGCCTGGTTCTCTGGCATCCTAAATTGCAGCTTGGAAGGCCTGGCCTTGAATTACCTTTTCCAGTCATCCATACCCTTTCTTTTATCTTAGCCTGCTTCAGAATTCCATTTATCCTTCTTCTACAGAGAAGTATTTGATCCTCCGCATTTATTAGTTTGCGGTTCAAGTTGTATTATCAATAAAGTTGAAGACTGATTGATATGAAAAGCCCTATTCAGGCATTATACGGTGTGGTAAAATTCACCATGCAAGCTGGGATGGGGCTGCACTGAGTAGCTCGGCCCCGCCCTCGATGTAGCCCCACTCGCAGGCATCCACATGTATAGCGCACAAACGCCTGCAGTGGGAAGGCCTTTGCGTGTACGGCTGTATGCGCATAGGCTTCTGTGTGACTCAGAGCCCTGATTGTGCAGGGTTCTGAACTGCGTGGAACCCAAGTGCGTACAGCAGTACTTGCAAAGCCCTTCCCACTGCAGGTGTTTGCAAATATGCGATGACACGGCCCTTTTCACTTTAGGACCACGCGCATAAACCCTTCTCAGGCCAAGCCTCAACACTTGAAAACCTGAATGGAGGGTCAAATGAAACCTTTCCCCTACTAATGAGGGAAAAGATTAATTCCAGTTATTAAGGATCTAGCTTAAATTGATGATGCTGTGGGTACAAAGGTGTATGTGTAGATTTAAAAGTAAAGCAGGTAATAACGCCAAGCCGACACGTAGGATTTAGGTAGTTAACAAAATAAAAATGAGTTTATTTTAATTATCAAAATCTTAGTTACAGAAAATAAACCTGCTTTATAACTAACTTTATAACTAACTTAATTGCCAAACTCCCAACTCTCCCCACACACTACAAGCACTCTCCCATATCACACTAACTCCAATCACCTAAAACTCTCTAACCCAACTCCACACTCCCATAACACGACTCACTAAAACTCGACTCACTGACATAAAACCTAACCCACTGACATAAAACCTAACTGCCTTAACTCACCTGTGGGTGGGGTGCTACATGGGGTGTGGGGCTACTCAGCATAGCCCTGTCCCAGCTCATGTGATGAATTTCACCATTTAGTATAATGCCTGAATAGAGCTTCTGTGTGGATTGGATGTGAGTTCGCTGCTTGGATAGACACCCCCACCCCACCCCACCCATGAACTGATACTGCGTTTAAGAGTGCTGCTGATGAAATTAAAGCTCTCACTGCTCAGGAATCCCCACTCTGAAGGGGGGGGGGGGAAGCTGCTAGCTGTTGCTTCCAGTGTCACGTGTCTGAATCACAATTTTATTTCCCACCATCATGTAGGAATGGGAGAATCCGCTAAGCTCGATCTCGAGCTTCTCAGAGCAGAGCCTCGGAGCTTGGATCACCCTATTTTTGTGCTTGACCGTGAGCAGTTTGTTTGTTTGTTTGTTTGAGCAGGAAAAGTGTGCATTTGGGTGTGCATTTTTTAAAAGTGCACACCCAAATGCGCACTCTCCCCCCCCCATACACACACACACACCACCACTGACTGAAGCATGAAAGTGAGTATGTTCCCAAACACAAGTTCAGGAACATGCAAGCTTTTCCCGAAAAACTGTGCTCATGTTTGCATTCGAGTTCAGGGGTGCAAACAGGGCAAATTTGGGTCAAAATCAAATACAAACAAAATTCTGAATACAAAAGTATTCAGTGGCTGAAAATGCTGCATTGTGTTAAGCTGCAGCCACAGGGCCAAAAAGAAACTCCAATGGGCTTCTCATTTAGTCTGGCCTGTTGCCCTCACTAAGCAATCTGATATCTGGCTTTCCATCATGAAAACACTACATAATTGAACATTATTTTTAATAAAGTTTGACATTTTACATGATATTTAATGTCAGTGTTGAACCTTGTTCAGGTTGTACCCAGAATAGGTACCGCATCCCAGTTACTCATGTGAGAGGTAGTAACTGTTTTCCCATTCCTCCTTGCTGCAAATTCAGTTACCGTAGTTTTTTTGCTCCTGATTCAAAATGCCTTTTTCCCCACTCCTATTGCAGGGGTAGGCAACCTGGTGCCCTCCAGATATTTTGAACTACAACTCCCATAAGGCCCAGCCAGCATAGCCAATTATCAGGGATTACAGGAGCTGTAGTCCAAAACATCTGAAGGGCACTAAGTTGCTCACCCCATCTTATAGGATTGGCTGATAGTTCTTGCCAACCTCCTGTTCATTAAAGCCTGTAAAATTTTCTTTCAATAGGAATCATTTATGAATACTTGCAAAATCCTCCAATTAGAGCATATTGGGAGTTAGGGTTGCTAGGTGACTTGTATTTTAAAAGACATGTCTCAGGGCCAATTCATTTTCATTTTCCCTATCAGGGAACCTATTTCTGCGTACAAAGTACACACAGCATTATTGATGAATGACTCACACATGTATAAATTATGGCCGTTGCTGGCAAAATACCTGCAAACAGTGCCCTGGAAAGGTCTGGTCCTGCTTACAAGCCTTTTCCAAGGAAAGTGCAATTCATATACACGCATGCCATTCATAAATGATGCTATTAGCATAGTCGGGAATAGGTTCCAAAATAACTCATGAAATGGCCCTGTAGTGTGTTGCCTCACAGATTTTCGGAGCTTAATGAATGTCATTCATTTCAAACAGAGGGGAGGCGCAGAATGATGACCATACGTCTGTATTAACTTCTTAGTTCTCCATTTTGATAGACAGCAGACAAAGGCTTGGTAAGCACCAGCCAAGTAATGCAAGATTGTTTTTCCCCCACCCAATACTAAGACTCCAAAACTTGCTTCCAGCATTTGAAAAATTAATAATAGGGGTCCTAATAAAACAGGAGGGCAACGAAATTTGGGCCAAATGATGTCAGGGGGTGTAGCCACACACCCAACATCATTTGGTCCCTGGTTGACATGCCAGGTTGATGATTGGCTCTGTTGGCTGGGAATCGGCTTCACTGCACGCCAAGCCTCTCCCATTGGAGAAGGGCCACACAGAGCAAAGCCACACCCAACCGATGCACTGGGTGGATTATCCACCTGGCGCAATGGCTGTGAGGCTCTGCCTGCCCTGTACCTTCTAGCATTGGGAGGAGGACACAGGGCAGAAAAAGCTCCAATCACAAATCAAAGATAACAAGGGGATTCCTCTCCCAGCCTCCTCTCAAAGCCCTTCATAGCCTCCAGACCAGGGGGCGGTGGCTTGGGGAGGAGCCCTATGGAGGGATCTCAAACCTCCGCAGGCCGAATGGGCAACCTCCATGAACCAAATTAGGCCCACCGTCCAGAGATTGCCCACCCATATAATAAAAGATACTCTCTCACTTGCTCTGTGTTTTTTCTTTGATGGGATCAACATGAAGGATCCACCTTCATGTTGATTCTATATATACCTGTCCAGACCCTAAGATCATACTCAAAGGCCCTTTTCCAGGTGATCCCACTGAATGAGGTAAGGTGGATGGCTACTAAGGGGAGGGCCTTTTTCAGTGGTAGTACCCCAGTTGTGGAATGAATGCCCTCCCCAGAGAGGCTCACCTGGTACCTACATTGAGGTCTTTTTAGTGCCAGGTGAAGACCTTATTTTCCTAGGCTTTTTAGTCCTGTTTTAAAAATGGCATTATTGCATTTTTAGATCTTTGTACTGCTGCTGGCTTTTACCCTAGCTTTTACTTTGGTTTTATTCTGTTTTAAACTTAAGGTTTTTATATTAAGTTTTACTGTGGTATTGTGTTTTACGATCTTAAGTTTTGTTTTGTGAACCGCCCAGAGAGCTTCAGCTATAGGGAGGTTATAGAAATGTAATAAATAAATAAACAAACAAACAAATAAATAAACATGGCTCCAGAAAATCTTATATCTCTGCTTTGGCATTTCTATAATCCAGATGGCCAACAAGTGCAGTGATTTTCTAGCTGCCTCTACCCTTCTCCACACCACATAACACACCTGAAGTACTGCTTCTTACTTGGCAGGCACTCCTCGCATTGGGAACTGAGAGGAACACTGGGCAGGTTCTTCATTCAGTGGATTCAAATCTCTCCAGTTGCTACACTGACTTTTCGGGTCCCCTTTGCCACCAAGCCTATTTCTCTTTCCAGTTGTTTCATGCCTTTCCATTTGCTTCATATGTCAATGTGAAGCAAATGGCTGGGAGAATGTATAGCTAGGAGTCCTCTTCTGATTGTCTGGAATTCTTAGGAAAGAAGAGAGCTCTCTTTCATCAGCTTTCAGAACTGTTGATGGAGGCAACATCAGGGGCTATCTGTATCCTGTTCCTAGCAGTGAGCATGACTAGGTTGGAATTCAAGCCTGAGCAGGCGTTCAGTTGAGAGTTCAGGCCCAAGCAGAAGGTCCAGAGCAAACAGGAATTTGAGCATGTGCAGGACCCTGGACAGCTCCCAGTGAAGGTCAGGTTGGATAGACAGACACAGACACAGACACAAGCAGGGCTCAGATCAGATGTTGCTTCTGCAGCAATCCAGAGTTCGCTGAGGTTTTAAATAGGCTGCAGCTTAGTCTAGGTGGCTAGCTCTGCCACCTGTCAGAAAAAAGCCTCCTGTATTTAAAGGAGTGTTGACTGATTTTGTAAATGTTGGCTCCAATGACATGGGGGGGGGGGACGACTGTGGTTCAACTGAGGTTTCTGGGGTGGAGTCCTCAGAATCCAAGGATGATGGCAATGCAATCTCCTCAGGTCAGAAAGCTGGTGATAGGATGAGCTCCAGAGGTTCCACATACTTCAGGGCCTCAGTTGAAGTTGGGTCATCTGCGGTTTGTGCTAAGAGAAAGGCCTTTCTTCCACTAGTGCCACCTTCAGAAGCATGTTTTGTAGCAACACAAGAGAGGGCCTTTTCAGCCCACCGCTCCCAAGCTGTGGAACTCCCTGGCAAGGGAGGCTAGCATTCACTCCCTCTCTGCCAGTCCTTCAGCTGGCAGACAAAAACATTATTGGGAACAGTGCTGGAGCATGTGGTGGCCTCACAACTCCAAGCAGTGTTGGATGATACTGAATATTTAGATCCATTCCAATCAGGTTCCGGACCCGGTTATGGGATGGAAACAGCCTTAGTTGCCCTGGCTGATTACTTATGCCGGGGAATGGAGGGAGGGAGTGCAACCCTGATGGTTCTACTGGACCTCTCAGTGTGGCTTTCGATACCATCAACCATGGTATCCTTCTAGATTGGGCTCGAGAGGCACAGTTTTAAGGTGGTTCTGGTCCTTCCTGGAGCAGCAGTCTCAGAAAATGATCTTCAGCTCTATCTCTCATTTCCATCTACACATCCCAGAGAGGCTGTTGAACTCATGAACCAGTATCTGGAGGCTGTTTTGGGGTGCATGAGGGTAAACAAGCTGAATCCAGACAAGGCAGAGGTACTGTGAGTTGGGAAACCAACTACTCTGGATGGAGGTTTACAACTGGTCTTAGATGGGGTTGCATTCCCCTAAAAGACCGAGTGCATAGTCTGAGAGCCCTCCTAGGACTCTGTGCTAACTGGGGAAGCCCTGGTGGCTGTGGTGTGCAGGAGTGTGTGTCACTCGCTTAGCCTGGTACACCATCTGCAGCCCTATCTGGAGGGGACGGACCTTGCCTTGGTTATTCATGCACTAGTGACATCCAGGCTGGACTACTGTAATGCACTGTACACTGGGGCTGCCTTTGAAGATGGTCTGGAAACTTCTGCTGCTGCAGAATGCAGCTGCTGGAGTGCTGGTGGGGGCAAGGTGCTTCGATCATATAACACCTATACTGTGCCAGCTGCACTGGTTACTGGTGTGTTTCTGAGCCCAATTTAAAGTGCTGTTTTTGACCATTAAAGCCTTAAATTGTTTGGGACCAAATTATTTGAAGGACCACCTTCACCCATATCAGCCTGCCCGTACTTTAAGAACAGCAAGAGAAACCCTTCTTATTTGCCCACCTGTGAGAGCAGTTAGGTGGGTATCCACACAAGAGAAGGCATTTTTCTGCGGTGGCCCCACAACTCTGGAATAAGTTGACATTGGGGACCCTCCAGGCCCCATCATTGCAGGCTTTTAAGAAGGCCCTGAAAACTTACTAATTTACCCTGGTCTTCCCCTGGTCATGTATTTTAAGACTGGGTTGTAGCTGCAGTTGTCTGTTGTAAGTTTTATTTCATGTTGATGTTTGATGTTTTTCAGAATGTTGCTGTTTTCATTGTGTTTTTACTGTTTTTATTGCCACATCAGTTTGTATTATGTATTTTATTGTTGTATGCCAGCTTGGGAGGGCTCCTGCCCTGAAAGGCAGCCAAGAAATATTTCAAATAAATACAATATGTTTTTTATTCAAGCAATCTTTGGCATGTAAAAGGTCTGTTGGATTGAGTGCTGTTTTTATTCTGTTACTGCTGTGTTTTTAATTGTCTTTTAATGTATTTGCTTTATTATTGTTTTAATTAAGTTTTATTTATCTATGATTGTAAGCCACCTTGAGTGCCATTTTCTTGGTAGAAAGGTGGGGTACAAATCAAATAAATAAATAAATCCCTTCACGTCTATCTCTTCTATACAGTCTACAGACTTAACATTTGAGTGTGGGGAGTTCAACCTGGGGTTCCTCTTCTCCTGCCCTCTCCATGAGAGGAGCAAGGAGAAGCTGCTGCAACCTCCGCATGCCTTGTCGCCTCCCTCTGGGAGGCCATGCAGATTAGGCCCAGAGGGGGGAGAAGCAAGTAAATGGGTAGGACTGGGAAGTGTGTCCTGCCCATGGGCCCTCCAATACCTGGGACTGGGACGGTCAATGGGCCAGTAATTGGCAGGAAGGCAGGGTGCAATTTAATAATCAATGCATAAACTGGTGGATCTCCCTGTACAGAATGTACAACAGTATTGCATGTTTTTGCAGCAGGTTACCCATACGTGCGCTATTCCGTTTTTTCATCTCTTCCCCTTTCAGTGTTAGCTATAGGAGGTGTGCTCTGTGCCCTCTTGTGTAAACAAGGATGTGGACTTCTTCAACCAATCAAAGCGAAGAGGGAGACACATGTAGGAGAAGGCACACCCTGGCTGAGTATGCAAGGACCCAGGCCATTTAGTCTTCAAAAGGTCCAAGTACCTTGAATAGGCCCCAGATGCTAACTGGATTGTTGTGGTCAACAGTTTCTAAGGATGATCCATCATCAGTGATTAGATGCAAGAGGGTAATAAAGATAATTCTTTGGCACACTGTTTCTGGGTCTGCAGTTTGTTGATAGGATGGGATCATGAGTGCCAGATGGCTATTTTTCAGATGTGGACACGTTCTCCTCTCTCGATCTTACTTTCGTTATTCTTTTCTTTTGTTGTTAACTTTAGGGTTATAAGGGGGGGAAAGATCTGGGAGACCAAAAACAGATCATCAACTGAGACCTTGCCCAAAGTTAGTAGTACTATGAGGCATCAAGCAGAGCTTTCCTGGTCTACCCTGCTGTGGAATGGACTTCTTTGTGAACATGCCAAGGTCCATGCTTATACTATTTTCCTCAGCAAGTTAAAGCAGGCTTTTTTCAGGAAAGCCTTTTACAACAGTATTGTCAGATAGCAGCTGAGTTGAGGCTGATTTTATATCAGTGTTTTATTGCTACTGCTTCTAAACTGCTGCTATTTTGAAATGTTTTGTTTTTATCAGATACGTTGTTTTAATTTTTCATTTTATTGTACATCATCTTGGGTATTTTATAGAGCAGAGGCTAACAAGCTTTATAAACAGAAATAAATAAAAGTCAGTGTGGAAAAGGGCAACACTGATGCAGGCGATGTTAGCACCACTGTGGTCCACAGCAGACTTGAAATGAATGAACATGAAAAGACCCTTGTCTTTCTCTTCCTGTTTTAAAAGAAAACAGGACGTGTTCTAACACCTGTTAATTTGGTGGTCTAATCTGAGTTCAAAATTTGCACCTTTGCCAACCCAATGGGTCAGAGGGTAAAGTATGACCAGTGCCAAAGACCACAGACTCAAGGTTTTAACTGAAACAAATGAATCAGTTTACTGATACGCAATGCTTGAAAGTAATATTATCTTCTTATAGAAAATAATATTATGAACTTGTACATAAATCCCACATGCTTATACTTAACTATTATTTCTGTGTTTAAGCTTGTTTAGTATAGTGAACAGAGCGTTAGACTTGAATGAGGTCTGGGGTGTCAAACCTCTTTCAGTACGAGGGGCAGCCAAATTCAATTTTGAAGAAGCTCTTTGGGGCTGTATTCCAGGAATGAGTGGGGCTGAAGGCAAAAGGGGTGTGGCTAAAATACCAAAAATACAAGCTTAAGGGTGCAATCCTATGCATGTATAGGCAGAAAAAAAGCCTACAAGTCCCAGCATGCCCCAGCCAGCCATGCTTGGAGTTGTAGGCCTTTTTTCTGTCTACACATATAGTATTGCACCTTAAAGCTCTTACTACAAATAACGAAGACCTTAGGAGAGGAATTTCAACATTTTAGAATGTGGGGGGCTGCAAAAGCTGAGAAACCACCAAATTATTGGCAGCCAGGGGAAAGGGATGGGGCCATGGGAAGGGCATGTGAGCCTCTGGAGAACCCTTGAGGGCCAGATTGGGCTCCCAGGTGGGCTAGATTTGGCCCAAGGGTCTAAGGTTCAACACCCCTGGACTAGAGGGATGTGACATACCCCACTCAGTGATGAAACTCTCTGGGTGGCCTTGAGCCAGTCACTACCTCTTCACCTAACTTGCCTCACAAGGCTGTTATGACAATATAATGGGATAACCCCATGTACATCTTCTTGAGATCATTGGAAGCAGGGTAGGATACCAATGTGGTGAATATATAATTAGAAGAATCAAAACAGAAAGTTGGAGAGGACCATATCTCAAGGATAGATAATCTGTATTGCATGTAGAAGATCCCAGGTCCAAGCCCTGGCATCTCCAGTTAAAAAGGGTCAGATACCAGGAGATCCTCTGCCAGAGACCCTGGAAAGCTACAGCCAGTCAGAATAGACAATACTGGGCTAGATGGACAAATAGCCTGACCAAGTATAAGGCAGCTTCTTCTATTCCTAAAATTGCTGATGCCGATGGCCTAGCAAGTTGCATTCGCTGTAGACTGCTATGTAGATTACAAACTTAATAGCTGATAAACAGCAATGGTAAATCCCACAACTAAACAATTTTTTGTGCAGAAACGTAAACACATACCAATGTTGAGATCCAAATTAAAGAATTCCTGAGGCATAATCACATGTGGTCTGAAACTCCACTGGATACGTGGTCTGAAAATGGTGCCCTGTGGCTATATATATCATATAGATGAAAGATGTTCTCTTAGACAGGCTCCACCTTTTAAGTATTCAAAGGAACACAGCCAGATGCTGCTAAATTCCACAAGATTCATCTTAGAAGTGGATTTTACATTATATACAGGCCTGTGGCTTACACTGGCTCAGCTTGTCTGAGTGTGGAAAGCTAAGCAGGGTCGGGCCTGGTTATTACTTGGATGGGAGACCCCTCCTCTAGTTTCCTGCATTGAGCAGGGGGTTGGACTCGGTGGCCTTGTAGGCCCCTTCCAACTCTATGATCTATGAAATCTATGAAATTATCACCACTTAGGGTCAGATTTATTTATTTTTTCACACTGCAAATTTGTCATTTTATAGTTGATGAAAGAATGCATTATCCATAACTGATTAACACAAATGCTCTGATGACAGAGACGAGTAAGTGAACAAGTGGCTGACTGATAACATATCCAGGCTATAATCAGGATTTTGCTATTTTGGCACAAGCCTCCAGGTCATGTACAATTGAATCTCATGTCAGGGCCCTAAGCCAATACGTAGTTCCTGCACCATAATTTTAGACCAGTTGTTTCATGCATGGTACCTATGTATCTTCAGGCACATTTAGACCTTTGGCCAGGTGCAGGGGTTGCTAGTTATTTTGGAACCTGAGAACAGCACTGAGGCTGCACTCATCGCCTTGGTCAATGATCTTCATTTAAAGACCACCAAGGGGAAAGGGTACTACTCTGTATTGATCCTATTTGCTCTGTCATCAACCTTTGATCATAATGTGTGGCCAATTGCTCAGCTTGCACTTCTCATTCTTGGTGGAGCGTCTCCAAAGGGTGTGTTTTATAGGGCCCCTAAAGTGGAGGTCCTGGAAGGCAGAGTTCTATCACCTTCTTCTGTTAAATGGGAAAGTGACACAGCTTACTGAGATCACAGAGAACAGTAACTCCCACACCCTGTATGCCACAAGAAATAAATTAAATAATTAAAGACTCCCTTGAGTCAAAGTACTCACCCTGGAAGAGGTTACCCACTCCACCTTCACATGATTCACTGAGTGTTCTGCTCTGCCTCTTTCCAGTTAGCCTCTGCTAGGGGCAGTTAATTCTGCCGCATCTCTTCATCAGGGATGATGAGAACATCCAGTTTCTCCTGATGCAGAATTAGAGGAAGCTGTCTATTGCTCATCTAACTAGCATATATGCTCAGAATAGTATCTCATGAAGAAACAGGGGGTGTACTCCTTTGAGTGTGGGTAATGCTTACTCTTACCCACTCTTAAAATGTGGGTGTACGAGTGAAGTTTGTTCCAGTTTTAATTCAGAATAAAGACATGCTTTAGAGTTCAGGCCCATTTGGGAAAAACTGATGTAGATTTTTTTCAAGAAGATGGAGATAGAATGGAGATGTGGTGGTAACAGAGGCTTTGATTAATAACATAGTATTTGGCAAGCCAACCCACTGAATATATAAATTAGTCATTTTATAAATGTCTAAAATTTCAATTCCACCTCCCAGAATACTAGGGCTTTTATTGTGGTTCAGAATTCACTTAATTAAAAAAAAAAGAAGAACACAAAAATGCAAAACATCTAAAAGCTATTAAATATAAATCACAATAGTACAACAGCAAAGCAGAGCCCAGCAATTCAACTCATTTAAAACCCAGTCCTTTGCAAACTCCCATTATCCCAAATGCCTTCCTAAATAGAAAGGTTTACGCAAACTTCTTAATTTCAGAAGAGAGTTGGCCAGGCAGGCTTCTCCAGGTAGACACCCTGATCCAGCTAAGGGACTCTACATGTGTAAACAGACTGACACATGCATCACTTGCTGGATTGGGAATCACAGGCATCAATCAGGTGTGCATTCAGATATGCATCTGAGTTACGACAGAATCCATTTGCACTGCATTGCTTTGAATGGGATGCACACTGAAATTCTTATGCAACTAATGATATATTGTAACTTGTTTATATGTGATTAGAGCTGGATTAGGGCCAGAGTTTCACAGGAAGGATGCCACTACTGAGAAGTCCCTAGATCTTGTAGCCATTTGCCAAGCCTCAGGTGGCAGGAACAGAACCTGGAAGTATATCACAGGACAAAAATACTAGGGTTATCAACTTACTTTTTTAAAATTATTATTTAACATTTGCCTTTTAATCAATTAGTTAATACATTAAATTTAAATAAAGTTGCATATTACTAAAACCTCAATAAAAGGGTATTTTTTAGTTATTTAGTTAGACATTTACATACATTTAGGCTGGCCATGTGTTCTGCTTTACAGAGCACAGTCCTCCATTTCAATGGCTGTCAGAGGGCAGTCCTCTGTTTGAAGTCAAGTTTAAAGATAAATAACCTCACTCAATGTAAAAAAAAATGCCTATGGCTTAGAGTAGGGCTCTCCAACCTTGGGTCCCCAGATGTTGCTGGACTACAGCTCCCAGAATCCCTTGCCATTAGCCATGCTGGCTGGGTATGCTGGGGGCTGTAGGCCAGCAACATCTGGGGACCCAAGGTTGGAGAGCCCTGGCTTAGAGGGATACATTCCGGGCAAATGGGACTTGGCAGAGGGACATGCTTGCTGCATGGTTTGGTAAGGCCACACTAATGGCTAAGTGTATTATTCTACAACACTGGAAGCAAATACAGTAATACCTTGGATTGCAAGTAACTTGGTTTGAGAGCGTTTTGCAAGACAAGCAAATATTTAAATATGTATTTAATTTTTTTTAACTTGATATACAAGCGACGTCTTGCAATACAAGTACTGTAGTATGGCTTAAATTAAAATCTCTGTACAGTTTTTTGGGGGGGATTTCGTTTTGATAAGAGTGTTTTGGATTACAAGCACGTTTCCGGAACGAATTATGCTCTCAATCCAAGGCATGACTGTAAACCCCAAAGATACACCATTGGATTCAAGATCTAGTGACCTTAGTGCCCATGAAAATGTATGTTACACCAAATTACTAAAAGAAAATAAATTCTAATTAATATGGGGAAATTTTCTTGAATTATATGGAGAGTAATATAATCCATTGCAAAACCAGTACAGGCCAGCAAAGAGATGTGCATGACACAACGCATTTATTTATTTATTTATTTATTTCCCTACGTAACTATTTATTTATCCAATTTTTGCTTAATGGTTTTACTTATATGCATGAAACATTTACTCTTTAAATAGAGGACGTTATGAAGAAGAGAGGGGGAAACCTAAAGGGGAAGGACTGGGGCGGGGGATGTTTACTGTGTGTATTGTATTAGAAAATGAAAAACATCTAATAAACTGTTATTAACCACACACAAAAGAGAGAGAGAAATCATTACAAGGGGCCTTGAAGCTGCCCATCAACACTTAGCACCTTGACTGAACAGGTACACAGATCACCACCAGGTAACAATCTTCTCCACTATGGTGAGATGTATTGTATTACTATTTCAATTATAGTATTTCTAAAATTTGTAACTAGACATATAAATTGGAATATGCAAATGCTATGCAAATCTGTATTGTCTTTTGGCCTCATTTTTGCTGAGGCACGAGTCCTCTTTTTTCACAATGTACAAGTGGTCATCGTAGTAAATACATCCATTCATTATATCAGATGCAGAGCAAAGCAAGCACAGGGACTGTTTCCTACATACTCAGAAGCGTCTGTGTATCATTAACCAAGCTCCCATTCGTAACTGTAAACTATCCTCACAGCTCTGCAAACAGCTGATGGTAGCAAGAGTCCAAGCTAAGACACATAAGTTACTATAGATCTCACTTAATCTTTTAGCTCTTAAGTAAAAGAAACATTTATAAATGACGGGACCCAAGCATTAAGCAGCGAGATTAATCTTGTCGCATCTACATGAGTGACTGACTGAAATTTCCAGCCCTACTAAGGGCCTACTGTGTAGAGTAGGCACAGACCCCCCCAATCCAGATCATAAAAGCCCCCCTACCCCCCACACTAAGGTCCCAACCTGGATGCAACCGCTAAATAAGGATTTAAAACAATGCCTGTTCTGGAAGCCTGCTGTGAGGGACTTTGGGAGTTGAACCAAGAACCCCACAGCCTGAGGCTCTGGCCTAGCCTAATGAGCTGCCTGGGACTGAATGTGCTTAGGCCTCAAAGCCTTCTTCAGGAAGCTGTGGGTACAGCATCAGCCTCTGTGATTGGCAGGCAGTACAAAGACTCTGCTTTGGCCTAGCATAAACCTTGGGAGCCTGGTCTTCTGCCTTTGCTAGATTAACAGAACACTATCTTCTGCTTGCTGTATTCCAGCTTTCGCCCACACTGTCCTGAAAGACTCTGTCCTGGAGAACACCACCCCCGCCCACAAGGCCTTGGCCTTTTCCAGACACCTATCAATAGCATGCGGAAAGCAGCGAGGATTCATTTTCCACTCTGTATGGCCAACTGAACAGTCGGCCTTCTCTATGGTAGGGGGGATGTTTGTGTTTAAATCAACATTAAATATCCATTATGCGGCTGTGCTGAACTTCTAACAAATTAAATATAGCTTGTGCCATTCCATACGCCTCATGTTCTGCCACCACTGCCTGAGCCTCCAAAACTGCTTTGATTGTGCAGCAAGGTTGCTTGTTTGAGGCATGCATTATGCTTTAGTCAATGACATTCTTTAAAAAGGGAAGAAAATTCTCTTGACGAAGCAAAAGCACAGCATTAAGTCCAAGGTTATGAGCCGAGATTAGGTGGGCGTGCTTAAGAAACTCCAGCACATCACAGGGCCCAGAGAGACTTGCCCCCTTCTGTGGAAAGTCCTTTCTAATGGAATGTAGCGAGCTGCAGCAAAGTATTTTTTCTGCATTTGATGATCCCCCAAAGAGGGGTGGTGGAGGTAGAATAAAGGCTATTATAAACTGCCAATTCATATGGCACAGTGTAATGGCTAGGGCTGCATTCCCATGCACACTTATTTGGGAGTAAGTCCTATTGAACGTAGTGGGACTTACTTCTGAGTAAACTTGCATAAAATTGTACTGTAAGAGTGATAGCTGTAGAAGTCCCTAATCAAAACTCACCTCAGCCATAAATTCACTCTCTCAACCTTATTAGAGATCTCCAACCCAATAGAGCTACAATTCCCAGGATTCCTAGATGGGGAACTAGGACAATTAAATATGCACAAAATTGGTTAAAATTTGGATTGTAGACAAGCACTGGGAGGCAAGTGACATCGAAAGTTCTATCTGCAGCGTTTCATCTATGATGGCACTGACACACATAATAAAATAATAAAAATTCAGCAGACCAGTGACACTCCAAAAGCTCTTGATAGTCACCAGGCTATTTGAGGTATTCTAAATACATTTATATCCCATCTTTCCTCCAAGGAGGTATCTTTTTATAGTTTATCTGGCTGGCTTGGATGTGTATCTTAATATTGATGGTTATTGTTGTTGCTGCCTTCTAATGTGTTGTGTGGTGTGGGGTTTTTGTTTTGTTTTGCAAGCCATTTTGGAAAAGTATGAGTAGCCTAGAATGTATGAGTAATAAATCAATAAATGCACATAGTTCTTCTGCCCTGCCCCCTCCTTATCTTCCCAAAGTTGTGAGGTAAATTAGGCTCAGGGAGAGTGACTGACCTAAAGTCTCCAAGGGCACAATTCTAGGCTGCTAGACAGAGTCTAGAAGGCCATAGGAGACGTCGGAGTCCCAGCTCCGACCTTGGAAATGCACTGTGAGATCGGACCTGGGGCTCCAACCTCAGAGCACCTTCCTGCCGCCCTCGCAGCCAGCACAGAAAGAACCACGCCGGCTGCAGCTCCGAGGTTGGAAGACTATCTTGGAGCTGGAGTTCTGTGGGCATTCAGGGGTGGGGTGGGGTGGGGTGGGGAGGGGAGGAGTCAGGCTCCACCTGCATACGTAGGATCCTGGTGGTGCCTCAGCCTCCCTTCCTCGCGCTCCAGGGCAAAAGACTTAGACAGCCGTACTCGGCCATCTAAGTCTTTTGCAGGGTGGGACGAGCACAGAGGGACCTTTGCTTCCACACTCCTTCGGCCCTCCATAGGATGCCCATAATCCTCCGAATTCGGAGGGTTGCGGGCAGCCACGCTGGATTGCGCTGCAAGTGAGTTTCATGACTGAATGGGGATTTGAACTTACATTCCCCTAGCTCTACTCCAGCACTACACTGCCATGTTGCACACCTTCTGCAACACGGAGCTGCCATAAAACTCCTTAATGCAAATTCAAAGACACCCATGCAAAGACATCCATACTGGCATAACAGTACGGCTTTCAGTGCTGGCTCTAGGTGTTTGAGGGGTCCTTGAGCAAGACACCATCAGTGGGGCCCCTCCCTCAGCAAGTCTACCTCCTCACCACCATTGTCACCGGCTGCTTGTGCTCCCCATCCTCTTTCTCATCGTTGCTACCAATTGCTTGCTTGACAGGCAGAGATCCAGGGAGGAAGTAGGCAGTGGCACCTACTGCTCCGGCTTCTCACCACCACCTTTGTCTGGGCCAGAGTGAGAGGCAGGTGAATAAGCAAGTTGCAGTGGTGAAGAGGAGGAGCAAGTCTCTTGTCAGTGGGCCCTCAGCAGGTCACAACCATGCCTACCTTTGACACTAGCCGTGGCTACTTTGGCAATGGAAGTTTGGCCTCCATTGTACCAACTCAGTTCAGAATTCATCCGGCTGACTTTGTCCCCATTAGAGATGAAAAACATTGTCCTCCTCCTTTACTTTTATGCAGGATGGAGACCACTTTTTCTAGTGACCCTGTCCCCTGAGATTTTTTCACATACAAACCCTCCTGACAGCTGAAGACATGGGCGTGTCATTTGGAAGGAGCAAACTGTCATAAAACATTGAGCATAAGTGAAGTGCATGGATCCAGAGATAGAACAGACAGTATAAGGTTTCTTGTGATCATTTTCTCCTCTTTTTCATCATTCTTTGTAAACCAGAAAATTAATTACCCGGAAAACAATTCAGTGCACTAAAAAGTAGAATAGGTTTAATGTATAATTTATATATGGAAATGCAGCTGTCAAAAGGGTGACAAATTACTATATAAAAATGTTGCAGTTACATTTTCTGGTGTTAGCATGCATTAAGTTCCTCTTCAGCACAAGACAATCTTCATCCTCTTCATGTTGTTTTGGTACACGGAGCAGAGCTGCATTCTTAGAGCTGTACCCTGCCCCAACAAACTACAGACCAACCCAACTGAACAAGGCCATTATTTGAGCATAGGGGAGGGACTGCAAGAATGCTGCAGAAGCTCTTCTTAAGAGATACCCTTCACAGTGTATTTAAATACAGTGGGGAACAGAAAAGGGAATGAAATATAGTAAGGTCTTCAAGTCCCAGTGCGAAAAGGCCATTTTAGATGCTCTTGCTTAGAACTATAGGCTGTCTGCCTTTCCCTGACAATTTTCCCTCTGCTTTAATACATCTATGGTAAGGGCTACCTATCCAACATGTAGCTGCTTCTTACCCCACTTTTCTAAAGCATTTGATAATTTCATAGACTTTGCTATGTATACTGTCAGGTAAGGACTGTATCCCCATGTCCTTATATGTATAATCATGTCCTTGATGAAGTTGAGGCATTTGTGGCACCATTTAAGGAGGTGGGGGAATTAACTTCCACCCTCACTCCAGCCCATCCCCATGTCGGCATTTTAGACTATATGTGGTTATTCCTCAGTAGCCTCCTATATTTCTGGTTCACTGGTTTTACAACTAGCATTATAAACAAGTAATGGGAGGGAGTCATACTTAGGCCATTGAGGTAAGAGAAATTGGTCATGGCTAACTTAATTCCCATTCTTGTATTCCCTGGATTGGAACCATTGTGACTCATTGACCAGAGCGTTAGGCCTAAACTTAGGCAGTCTGGGTTCAAGACCAATACATCCATAAGGTTGCCCTGCACAAGACTTAGTTTCCACCTTCTCTGAGATTTATGGGGCAATTGCCAGAGCAAACAACATAAAGAATATAATAGATATTAAAGTTTGCACATTAAAGTTCCTGTAGAAATGATCAGTGATGGTCAGAAAAACCTTCCAAAGCTTACTCTGTTTGAGTCTCGCTGTCCTCTTCAGCACAGCCTCTCCCTCCTGGACTTTTTCCTCTCTCTCCCTCCATCTCCTGACCTGCTCTTCCCTCATTTTGTAGAAGAGGACATGCTTCTGTTCTTCGTTCAGTTCAGCCAGTAATTCCGGATCAATGTACATATCCCGCAGAATTTGCTGCAGCATGACAAACTCGTAAACAAAGCCCCGCACGTGCAGTTGCAAAAAAGAAAGCAATTTTAAAAAAGAAGTTCCGTCTAAGCCAGCAAAATAACAACTTCAGCACTTCTCAAAACAACTTGAAGCAAAAGAGCTGGTCCTCCTCCTGAGAGGCTGGGTTCTCTTTCATGCTCTGATCGCTTTCCCTTAATGACCACAAAAATAATAGTTTGTGTCACTGATCAACAGGTGTTCAGTAGGAAAGATGGAACAGGAGATCAGCAGGATGAAGGCAGACAAACTAGGATGGTCCACTTAAGTGTTATTAAAGGCAAATGGGCCAAAAAGATGGGAGAGGTAACTCTTGACAGCTGCCACTTAAATACCTGGAAATACCTCAGTATTTTTTTAAAACAACAACAAGAAGAAGTCTAATTATGGCACGTTGTTCCTGCTTTCTGAATTCTCTTAACCATGATGGTGTGTTCTCGTTGTTATAGTCCTGATGTAATGTTGAGAATGTGCGTCTCTGGCTTATTTTTATATCCGTGCTGTCATGGTTAAAAAGTAACAACTACACCAGTGATATCTATATCATTCCAGCGCCATTTGGGAACTGATCTCTGATAAGAGGCAAAACACGTTTACACGTTAGCTCCAGCTCTGCTTCCTCGTGCTGGTCACTGGAGCACACACTGCTCTATCCGGGGTCATGTTTAGTAACTGCCAGCAGGCATAGTGATTCAGCACTAACTGATTAAAGGGGATTTTTCAAACTTGCAAAAAGTAATGGAAGAACAGCCTAAAGCTGTTATGAGAAAACTCTTAAGGCAGCTCATTAATATTAATTAAGCAAAAGTCTGTCCTCGGCAGTTCAAGCAGACTGTGTTAACCCTCTTGCCGTCAATGTATTTTCCATTCTGCAGTGGGAGGAAAGAGAGGAGATTGCTTTAAGCAAATTGTGACCTTTTGCTGTTTACTGGCATTTTCCTGCTCTCCATGGAACACCATTGTTAGCTCTTTCGGGTTTCTATTAAGATAATTTATATGTAAATAATCATAGCCCAATCCAATCCCAAAGGTCCAGGATATGAGTAACAATAGATTTAAAACTCCAAAATCCATGGTTGGGCAATACCTTTATTAGGACCAATCACAATGTCACAAAAGAGAGAGCAAGTGTCCAGCTTCTCCAGAACATTTCATCAGGCTAAGTGGTACAAAAAGCCGGGGGGGGGGGGGAGGTGCAAAAATTAGGCTAGATGTTGTGGCCATGAGGTCTGCATTTAGACGCAGCCTCAAGGTGGAGACTGCAGACTGAATGAATTAGTCAGTCAGTGCTAGGTGCTGCAGGTATAGGGTTATGCCCAGGATTCTGAGACAAAAGAAGCAAAGACTGACTCCCATTTTTTAAAACATAGAGCCCAGCTTTTACTTAGATCTATCTCCAGCCTTTAAAAAAAACCCACATATAATAAATACAGTATGTTATAATTCAGGTAAAAGCCAATTTAAGGTGCAAACCTATGGGTTGTACACCCAATAGAGAAAGGCTCCAAGTTTGTAGCCCTCTGCCTATCCTATGCCCTGCCAGCAAGAGCCAGGCAGGACAAGAGGAAGATGGAGGCAATTTCGCCTCTGTTCCTCCATTTAAAATGCAAAAAGCAGGTAGACGGGCCCCTGAGTTACCTTTCAGTGGGTGGGAAGGGGACTGGAGAGCCCATCGGATATTGCATGTTGTTCCCCTCCCCACGCACCAGCACACCCCCTTTTTTCCCTCTGCAACCTCTTTTACGAGGTTGCAGCTGTGACCCTGTAAGAGAAGCTTTCTGTGGCAGCTGGGAGGCAGGAGGGGGAGGGAAGATCCTCGATCATATCTCCTCCTCTGGTTCATAGCTCTGTCTATGGGCATAGAAGAGGTGATCCGCAGCTTCCCATGGCACCCAGATGCTGTCTAGGAGCCATAGGATTGCAGTCTTAAACAAGGTAAACGCAAAACGAAACTACTAACTCTCAACCAGCTAATGTCAGGTCCAGGACCAGCCTTAGGGGCAGGTGAGCTGGGCACTTACCCTGGACACCAAGCTGAAGAGGGCACCGAGCTGAGCTCCTTGACTCAGTGTTTGCTGAGTGAATTGTCTGCAGCAAGCTAGGCTGAAAGAAAACAGTAAAGGTGCAATCCTGTGCAAGTTTCAACAGGAAAAAAAAGTCTACAACTCCCAGCATGCCCCAGCCAGCTATACTCTTCAGCTATGCTTGCTGGGGCATGCTGGGAGTTGTAGACCTTTTTTCTGTCTAAACTTGCATAGGATTGTCTTTAACCATTTGTCAAAGTTCTACAGCAGTGTTCTCCAACCTTGGGTCCCCCAGATGTTTTTGGCTTACAACTCCCAGCATGCCCCTGCCAGCTATGTAGGCCAAAAACATCTGGGGACCCAAGGTTGGAGAACACTGTTCTACAGCATGATCGGGTAGTAACTACAAAAATGAATGCCATCTATTCGCTTTAAAGCAGCCTTCTCCAACCAGTTGTCCTCCAGATGTTTTGGACTTTGGCTCCCATCAGCCCCAGCTAGCATGGCCAATGGCCAGGATTGCTAGCAGTTGTAGTCCAAAACATCTGCAGGGCACCAGGTTGGCAAAGTCTGCTTTAAAGTATTTTTTTTTTTTCAATTCCTAGTTTGAGGTCATTCATTCATTCTGGATAAAAATCAACATGGCTTTACTTTGAGGTGATATTGCCAACCATGATAAGCATTACTAATACAACAAACACTGTAAGCACCACAGTAATACCTTGGATTGCAAGTAACTTGGTTTGAGAGCGTTTTGCAAGACAAGCAAGATATAACAGTGTTTTGGATTACAAGCACGTTTCCGGAACGAATTATACTCTCAATCCAAGGCATGACTGTATAAACTTTTTTTTTTTAAAGAAAGCTATAGGTTGGGATGGGGGCTGGAGAATCAAGATAACCAGTAGCTGAAAAAGCCACAAGGTGTTAACGTCAGCTTGCTGACGTCAAATCTTCATCAGCTCATACCACATAACTGGACGCCTTGTATCTGATTCCTTTATGCACATCGTAGCGGAGCGACACCTTAACCACATCTTAACCTTTAGGTTGGAACAGTTCCAGTGTCTCTCAGTAGCTTGATCTTTTTCACTGAGCAAAAACTTTTCAGTTTAATTTCACTCCCTCTAATGGCCAACTCAGGTGGTGAACTGAACGCCAACAAGACTGGAGCCAAAACAGGACCATCAAGAAACAAGAGGGAGGTATCATTGTGCTTGGAGGAACCGTGAGGTTTGCAGAACTACCCCCCCAAAAAAAGTCTTTTAAAAGGGGGCAAACAAAAATGTTAAAAAGAGCTCAAGGAGCACTGAGCATGCTCAGTAGCCACAAAATGTCCACTGTCAAATGGAAAACAAAAATGTAAAGCCGGGGCTGGGGTGGGGGGAAGAGTGAATTCAACTGGTTATTTGAGCCCTTTACATCTTACAGCACCCACGCGGAACCTCCAACCCACTGGCCTACTCTTTCCTACGTCGCTCACCAATCTGGCCTGCAAAGCACTTCTGGCTGGGAACGTCCCCTTGCTGTAAGCCTACCCTCTCCTTCGCTCTTATTGTGGCATGCTGAGCATGAAGATCTGGGCCAGGGGAGGCTGGTGTGACTCCTATGTCAGTGGGGCTCCTTATCCATTGCAGTTTTTTTTATTTTGAGCTTTATAGGAGCTATCCATGGTGCTGTATTCCATCCCCAAAATATGTTCCCCCACCATCGACCACCATGGATAATTCCTATAAAACTCAAAATAAAAGCTGCAATGGAGTCACCAGCCTCCCTGGACCTCTCCTCAACCCAGGGAGAGGTCCCCATCTCTATCAATGCACCACGATGGAGATAAAGACAAACTGTTGCAGTGTATCCACATCTAAAAAGAGTGGTCCTGTTCAGGGTTCCAGCTAGCCATCCATCCACTTAGAACAGGGCTGGGCAACTTGAGGCCCTCCTGATGTTTTGGCCTACAACTCCCTTCACCCCTCACCATTGGTTATGCTGGCTAGGGCTGATGGGAGTAGTAGGCCAAAGCATCTGGAGGGCTACAAGTTGGCCCACCCTGACCAAGAAGGTAGATACATTGTTGCAGTTCCCACTTCTCATCTAACTTCCATTAAAACAACAACTATCATATCTTTTGAGCAAACTGAGAAATATCGTTTAAGAACACAGCTACTCTAACCCATAAATTAGCCAAAATATCTGCCATGAGCAACACGGCATGAAGACAAGAATTTCCCCCCTGCCCCATTTTGCCCCCATGACCTGATAATCAGAGTTACACCACTTCCTGACTTGGAGGCTCTATTTAGTTATCACAGCCTGTGATGAGGGGCAGAAATTTTCCCAGCACTTTATTTTTCTGTGGAAAATTTTCCATTGCATAAATTCATTAGTAACAATGAATGGATGCCAACTGCAAATAGAATATTAGGCAAGCTTGGCAGTTTCAAAGTTGTAATTCATGTTTTTTCAGGTGGTTATCCCTGGCAAGCATGTGAGAGGGTACATGTACGTCATTTGAAATGTACGTATGTCTCAGAGTGAAATGGAACTAATAAGTAGTAGTGACAGTGAAACTGAAGGTGCCCCCCAGCCTTAGTGGAAGAGACTTGAACTCTGCTGAAATACATGAGTGGTTGTCAGCTTATCAGGCACAGTTCTTTGGGTTGCTAAAATTACTTAGTGCACCCTTCCCCAACCTGGTGCCCTCCATGCTGCTGAATGAAGGATGATGGGAGTTGTAGTCCAACGTATCTGAGGGCACCAGGTTGGGAAGGCTAAATTAGGGTTCAGTCCTATTGCAATGATCGTAATCCCCCAAACTCAGAGGCTTACACTCATCCTATGCAGAGCAGGAGTGGTGGAAATGATCTTCACCACCCCATCGCCACATCCTCACACTCTGCATTTTTGCTAGATAGGCTTTATTGCCTGTCTAGCGAAGGCATTTCACAGGGGGAGGGAAGGAGGCTTGCAGAGGTTCGGGATAATTCATATCCTGGCCTCTTCAGGCCCCTCCCCTCCCCGCCCACCAAAACGCCCCCTTTTCCCCCTCTCCAAGGTCACATTCCCAACCTCAGAGATGCAGCCACCCTGGTTCTTTCCGCACCAGCTGTGAGGGGGAGGGGGGACAGATTGCGGATTCCCCCTTCCAAGGTTAGAGAGTTGTCTCCGACCTCAGATCCGAGAATCTGAAGTATCCTATGGCCCCTCAGATACTGTCTAGGGGCCACAGGATTGCTTCCTCCATGAAGAAACAGTTTTCAGTACCTTTGTTTCTTTCATACATTGAAACAGATAGGATAATATGCTTTGTAATGTTTTACAAGTACTCCAATAAAAATGTCTGCATAATATAACACTGAAAACACATTAAGTTTGCTTTATTCCCCCCCCCCAAATATTTCAGGTCACATACTTGCGGGGTATTGAGACAAAAAAATTAACATGGGGTACTTTTTAAAGCTTTTTTTTGCTTATTTTACTTGTATTTAGTAAACATGCTAAATTAGATCCCTGTCTAGTGATTGTCCAATGCAAACTGAAAAATTTCCAATGCAAATGACCCTATGCAAATTAGCCTAATTTGCATGGGAAAATTTTCCAATTCAAAATTTTCTGGAAAATCCACATCACCGCTAATACCACTGATACAACTCTTCTCCATGATAGAAACAGTCCGTGTGTACTTTCCCACCTTCTCATATTCTTCCCGACATCGGTGGGAATGCTGTAAAGCAGCTTGCCTTGTTCGTTTCAAGGACTGGATGTTTACTGAGGATTATTCAAGGGGAAAATTGTGTCCAAATGACTGTGTCCTGTCAAGGACATTTTGGGGGCAAAAGCTTTCTTGGTATAATCCAACAGCCAGTTTGTGCCACCAGAAAAGTACCTATCCAGCACAGAGACCAGGATAGGTATAAGCTGTTCAGTATTTATATTATACTTCAGTAATTATATTACAACAGCAAATACCCCTGTTTGGCTAGGCTCTCCCACACTGCGTGCTGCTCCCTGAGTCTTTGCTGCTAATATACACTGGCGGCATGAGGACACCATTGGTGGAAACGCAAGGCTTTTTCACATATGTGCATATATACATACAGGTTGATCCAGACTGCTTACATTTATTTATTTTATTTATTTATTATATTTATATCACACCTTATTTCCTGCAAGGGACCCAGGGCGGCTTACAGAATCCTCATCCTCCTCTCCATTTTATCCTCACAACAAGCCTGTGAGGTAGGTTAGACTGAGAGTCAGTGACTGGCCCAAAGTCACCCAGTGAGCTTTATGGCCAAACGGGGACTAGAACCCAGATCTCCCATGCCCCAGTCCAACACTCTCACCACTACACCATGCTGGCTCTCCCCTCCCCTCGCTGTGAAAGCACTTCATAGGGATCTGTGCTTGGCTGCCTTGAATTGCACTGAACGATTTCGTGCTGGTCGTGTTGATGATGTAGTGAAACCCCTGGTAGTGACTGGATGAGCTACCCTGATGTCACAGAGCAACAAGGCAGGCAGAAGAATCTCTGGACATCTCTTCTGTGACCCTACACAAGACCAGGCCAGGGAGAATGGCCTAAGAAAGGAGGGGGGGAGAAAGCAGGGGAAAGAGAGTGTTCTGCAAATGGGTAACAGTCTAGTGCAACCTTCCCCAAACTGGTGCCCCACAGATGTATTGGACTATATGACTCCTATCATTGTTGACTAGTAGCTGCTAGCCTGCTGGCTGTGATGATAGGAGCTGTAGTCCAACACATCTGGAGGTTGGGGAAGGCTGGTCCAAAGAATTAAGGGGGAGAGAATTCCAGAGGGAGGAAGCAAAATTGGAAAATAGGCTGGGCAGAGAGGAGAACTGCACGAACCCAGGAGCTGTAGAAGGGATGAAAGCTGAAGCTCAGATATCAATTTTGTTGGATAATTAAAATTGCAGTCAAAACCTATGGCTAATGTTTCACCAGGTAATTGGGTGAAATGGTTAAGATCACTGATACCTTCTAGGGTGGTTTTCCTAGAAGGTACTCATTGAATTATTAACAGCCTGAACAGGAAGTGGGCGTTGCTCCCAGCTTCTTCCTCTTTCTGTTCAGACTCCTAGTGAGCGTGGCACCACCAGGTTGTTGTCTCCACGTGGTCCTTGTAGCAGCATGTAGCCAGAGTTGCTGGTCTGAACTCCACAAGTTCAGACCCCAAGTATTTCCAAATGAACTTGTAACCAACTGTAAGAAACGCTTTTAAGCCTGCCTGAATGAAACTGCATAATCTGAGTGAGTAAATGTTACTTTTAACTTTTACAAGACTGTGTCTCTGATTATTGTTCTGAGGGAGAGAAAAGGGGGCAAACCCAGGGAAATCCAGTCTGCCTTAAAGCATCCTGGATTACTAAATGCTAACTGGCTAACACTAGCCAAATCTAAGCTTCTTTTAAGCTGGAAAGGGACTCTACTCTGCTGATCTCACTAACGTGAGATAGGAAGGATATTACTCCACAATATATCCTCTCCTAGTATCTTTTTCAAGTCCCAACACGGGTTATGGGCCCAGGATAGATTGTTTTGGTAGCATTTTGGTGGATGCCACTGGATTCTCTTCAGGGAGAAGAGGAATTCAAAGCAGCCATATTTTTCTTTGTTCCCTGGTGAGCACATGGTGACTCCATTGTCTCCTTGTGAAAGAGAAACCCCCTTTCCTCAGAAGGCAGTAGTAAGGCAGTGAAGGTTTTTGAGTTTTGGGCATTTTCAGTTTTTGAGTTTTGCACATTTTTCCCAATTTTGAATTTTGGGGCATTTTTCTTGATTTTTGATCCCTGAAGATGAGCGGAGGAAACTCAAGAGGAGAGAGCTTCTCCAGGCTGCCCAAATTAACTGAAGCAAATTTCATACAATGGAATAGGCGATTAAAAGTGATTTTGGACAGACTTGAAGTCCTGGGCTGTATTAAAGAGGATAAGCCCAGTGGCGCTGGTGAAGAGGCCAGAGCAGCAGCCAAAGAATGGGAAAAGCAAAACAGGATAGCAATATCTGTTATCATAGAAAATTTAACTGATTGCCAAATGATCCATGCTGGAGAAGGGGAAACAGCCAGAGAAGTGCTCCATAATCTAGAAAAGGCATTTGGGTTTACAAGCAAGTGGTCTCACAGGCGCCTAGTGAGAGATATGTTTCATTTGAAGCTTGAGTGCAAGAAAGATTGTGGAAGTCATGTGGAAGAGTTTTTAACTATTATTGAAAAGTTAAGACTGGCAGAATACGTGATGAATGAAGATCAGAAGGTCTGCTACTTCCTGGGGTCACTGGGATATAAGTTTGAGATTTTTATATCCAGAATGGACAGTGTCCCAAATTTAACCCTAAAAGATATAATTGGTCATTTGAGAGAAGAATGTGTTGAGAGAAGGGAAGAATCTCCAATCAGGCATTCTAAGCAAAGTGACTCAAACTACTTGTCCCAAGGGAATGGGAAAGGCACATTCAAAATAATTGTCTGCTTTAATTGCAACAAAGAGGGACATATTACCAAGTTCTGTAAAGCCCCGAAGACAAAGAAGCCCCCATCTTTTAGGCAGCAAAAGGAAAAGAAGGGGATTGATGAGAATAACTTACTGTTGCAACAGAAGAGTTTAGCAGCTAACTGTTACAAAAGTAAGTCAAACAAATGGGTCATAGATTCGGGTGCATCGAGCCATTTCTCACACGAGGGAGGATTCTTCAAAGAATTCAATGAGATTGAAGAATCACATAAGTGAGGACATCCAGATTGCAGATGGCAATGTGATAAAGGCACAAGGGGCAGGCTCAGGAGTTCTACACTGCAAGGTTGGTGGTGAAACCAGGAAGAACTGTGTAGACAGAGTTATCTAAGTTCCAAAATTAAGTTGCAACATGCTCAGTGTCTCCACTTTAGCAAAGAAAGGCTTCAGAGTACTATTTGAAGGTGACAAGTGTAAAGTGTCCAAAAATGGTAAAGTGTTTGTTGAAGCTAGTCTGATCAATGGCGTGTATGAGGTTATTGTTTCAGAATCTCAGTCTGCTAAAGTGGCGTGCCCAAAGAAGAAGGATGAGGCTGATCTGGAAGACTTGGACATAGAGAAACAAGCACAATAAAGGAACTGCAGCGCAAGGAGCTGGCAAGAGGAGTGGAAGTAACCCAGAGTGCATCGGGCACAACCAAGTGTGTGAGTTGTGTCACTGAAAAGGCAGTTAAACCTTCTTTTCCTCCTTGCACTCAGCAGCGCAGCACCAAAGTACTGGACGTGGTCTACAATGATGTATGTGGTCCAATGAATGTTCCATCATTGGGGGAAAATAAATACATCCTAACATTTATTGATGATTTTTCAAGGTATTGTGTAGCATACTTCCTCAAGGAAAGGAGTCAAGTGCTGGAGATGACCAAGAAGTACTTTGCCATGGTGAAGAACAAATTCCAGAGGTGCCCAGGGGTCCTGATGACGGATAACGGGCGTGAGTATTGTTCACACAACATGGAAGCCCTTATGGAACAGGAAGGAGTTGAACACATAACAACTGTTCCATACACCCCACAACAGAACTCAGTAGCAGAAAGAAAATTCAGATCCATCATGGAGATGACAAGATGCATGTTAAAAGATGCATCTCTTCCCCAACGTTTGTGGGGAGACGCAGCTGCCACTGCGGTGTACATCCAGAATAGATTGCCAACAAAGGGAGCTACATGCACACCTTTTGAGCTTTGGCACGGGAGAACTCCCAATCTGTCACACATACGTGTATTTGGAAGTGTTGCCTATAGCTATGTTCCTAAAGAAAACAGGCACAAGCTTGACTCCAGAGCACAAGCAGGTATCCTCATCGGGTACGCTACTGGAGGAAAAGGCTACAAGATAATGGATCTGAAAACAGGACAAGTCAGGCCAAGGCACGTTGTACATTTTGATGAACACACGAAGGCTGAGACAAGGGGAACTGTTGTGGATTTTTCTGATCAATCAGAAAAGGAAATGCAAGAGCTCGTATACTTCCCACCTGTAACTTATGACTCTGTGCTCCCAACTTCAAAAGCTACAGCCCCCTCTATAGGCGATGAACAGGGAGAAGCCCCAGCGTACCCAACCCCTGACAGAAGCACCAGAGACGAAGAGGAGCAGAGTGATGAGGACATGCCTGCACTGGAGGAGGAGGATGAAGCTGATGAGGTTCCAGAACCACAGGTCAGACAGTCATCCAGATCCAACAGAGGTTTTCCACCACTCCGGCTGTCCTACTTTGCAGGGTCGGCGCCATCCCAAGAATCTTCTACATGGGAAGAGATAGAGGAGATGCCAGACACAGAAGCCTGTCTCTGGAGGAAGGCTGCGCAGGAGGAGATGGATGCACTGCATCAGTACAAGACAGGGACGCTTACTGGCCTACCTCCTAGAAAGAAGGCCACAGGAAGAGTAAGTGGAAGTTTAAAATCAAGCAAGAGGCAGAAGGGGAAGTGCAGCGCTACAAAGCGAGGCTTGTAGCTCAAAGATCAAGTCTGCAGAGAAGTGGTCTGGCTGGATCAACTGATCAAAGACTTTGTGCGTGAGGCTGTCCAAGATGGACTTGTGGACTTGACAAACTAAATGACTGCTGACATCCTAGCCAAGGCTCTACCAAGAGACAGTTTCCAGAATCTTCGAGTCAAGATGGGACTGTGGGTGGATTAATAAAATTGTGAATGAATGTGTGTTGTTTTGCCTGAGAAGGGGTGTGTTGGATAATTAAAATTGCAGTCAAAACCTATGGCTAATGTTTCACCAGGTAATTGGGTGAAATGGTTAAGATCACTGATACCTTCTAGGGTGGTTTTCCTAGAAGGTACTCATTGAATTATTAACAGCCTGAACAGGAAGTGGGCGTTGCTCCCAGCTTCTTCCTTTTTCTGTTCAGACTCCTAGTGAGCATGGCACCACCAGGTTGTTGTCTCCACGTGGTCCTTGTAGCAGCATGTAGCCAAAGTTGCTGGTCTGAACTCCACAAGTTCAGACCCCAAGTATTTCCAAATGAACTTGTAACCAACTGTAAGAAACGCTTTTAAGCCTGCCTGAATGAAACTGCATAATCTGAGTGAGTAAATGTTACTTTTAACTTTTACAAGACTGTGTCTCTGATTATTGTTCTGAGGGAGAGAAAAGGGGGCAAAAGTCTGCCTTAAAGCATCCTGGATTACCAAATGCTAACTGGCTAACACTAGCCAAATCTAAGCTTCTTTTAAGCTGGAAAGGGACTCTACTCTGCTGATCTCACTAACGTGAGATAGGAAGGATATTACTCCACAATATATCCTCTCCTAGTATCTTTTTCAAGTCCCAACAAATTTGAAACAGCCAGTCAGTTCTTTGACTTCAGGCCTCGAGATGCTATTTGCTGCTATGGTGTCATCACTCAGCATTTGGTAAGCCCTTACTGTATCAAAAGATACAGAAAAGAGCAGCCTTTCTGGAGCAATATTTAGGAATGTTATATTCACTCGACTGCTGTCACTGCACATCACACATATAATGAAGTTGTGTCAGCACAGCTGTTTGTATACCACTTTTCCCCGACTGCAGACTGAGCTGTTGAGGCCTCAGCCATATGTAAACACTACCTAATGAGTTCAGGAAATAGAGTACCGATGCTTATGTCTGAGAGACAAGTGTTAGAGGAACCACTGCAATGCCCCTAAACTCATCCTGCTTTTAAGTCAAAATGACTCAGGAAAGGAAGCAGATATTTAGTGTACAAATGAATACACAGGAGTTCCTTCCAGCTGGGTATAGCACAGTAGTACACCCAAGCACAACTGCTCCAAGTGAAAGTGGATGTAATGCAGACAGTAGCTGTGAAGTGTGAACTCAATCCCACCTCAAGCATGAACTCATTAGGCAGCCTTCAGCGAGATTAGGCAGTAAAACAGGCCATTGGAGAAGATCAATGATACAGGATCTTCAAGCATCAGAAAAATAAATTAGCATTTCAAAGACAGAATGCAGTGACCTAGCCAACATTCCCCCCCCCCAGGCCATCCAGAAGGTGGTGGGCTGGATCCAAACTAAGTAAGTTGCATTTGGGTCCCATTAAAATCAATGGAAGGAGTTCGTCATGACTGAATTTAAGATCCACTGAATTCAATGGGAATTAAGTGCAACTAACAGGATGCAATCCTATACCCACTTACCTGGGCGTAAGCCCCATTTAAATGAATGGGGCTTAATTTTGAGTAGATTTCTATTAGGTTTGCATTCTTAGTCTGGATCTAACCTAATGCATTTCTGACCCTGTCTAAGGATTACCCAGGAGCCATCATAGTATTGTGGCCAGATTCTGCTTAACATGGACTTTCATATACAGTAATACCTTGGATTGCAAGCATAATTCGTTCCGGAACCATGCTTGTAATCCAAAACACTCTTATATGAAAGCGAGTCTCTGGCGGGCGTGAGCAGGGCCGATTTCAGCCCGCTATGCCCGCTCGAGGCAAGCAATTACATCCCTACACTTGTCTTGCAAGACCTTGCTCGTTTATCAAGTCAAAAAAAATTTTTTTAAATTGCTTGTCTTGCAAAACGCTCTCAGACCAAGTTACTTGCAATCCAAGGTATTACTGTACCACATTTATTGGCGCCACAGATCTACATGGATAATAATACTTAGTATTTAGATAGTACTTTTCAATGTCTAGTCATGTACTGTGCATACATTATCTCAGTAATTGTTATACAACCCTTTAGGTTAGGCGGTCCATATTACAGATAGAGAAGCTGAGGCTGAGACATGTCATGGCAACCCAGCACGCGAATAAGCTATGCCAGTTGGGTTGTTCGTGAAACAACTCATGGTGCACCCTGTGGGTATCCCAAGGGACTCTGGCAGGACTGACTTGTCTGTCCTCCCCCCCCCTTGTGATCGCAAGCTGTTTTTTGCACTCATCACAGCTATTTTCCCCTCTCCCCCCCTTTATTTTTTGGGAGATTGTTTTTTGCGATCTCCGGTTTTACAGCTAGTGACAGCCCCTTCAAAATGGGGCTGTCACTGGTCTGTCACCCCTTTTAAAAAAAAATTTAGTGCAAGAAATTTGCACAAATGTTTTCAATTTTTATTAATTATTTTTTTCATCAGACTTGTGCAAGCCTCGCCTGAGCAATGTCCTGGGGTGTGTGTCTGCTGTCAGAGTGCAGCGTGCAACCCTCATTGACCCAGAGAGGCTGCCACATGAGTTTTATTTTTCACCTTGCTTTCTCTTGACAGTTGTCAAAAGGCAAGCTGCTGAGAGAAACCAAAGCCACGCGTGAGCTTTGCTTGTGACAGGGGGTGGCCAGTAGATCACCCCCTTCCCAGTGAGATCCTCTAGGGTTTTTTTGAACCTGACTCAGGTTTCTTGCACTGTTCTACCCTTTCCCGAGATTCTAGCAAAGTGGAAACATGGGGGGTTTTCATGCCTGCATATGTCCCTGTCAAAAAAACGTGTATAGCCCTGTCAGGAAACCCCTTTTAAAAGGAGCTGGAGTTTTGACAGCTAGCTGTCAAACCTTTGTGCCCCCGTAAAAGGGGATGGCTTGCACTTTTCCACCTTCCCAATCTCACGATCGCAGTGAGGGGCACTGACCCAGTGACTGTCACTCTACCATGCCACTTGGGCATCAGTGGGGCGGCTGGCACTGGCACTGGCTGGCCAGTGCTAGCTCAGCAAGGGCGGCAAAGGGGTTTTGCTGCTCTTGCCGAGTGGCTTGCTAGCTGATTCCCACAACCCAGGATGGGGTTGGTCACCCGGGTTTGGATGACACGACAACCATTGTGGGTGCAACAATGCCAACAACAAACCATGGGTTGTTGGGGTGGCTTGCTGCCCATGAACAAGCCACCCTGCAGAAATCGGTCAGGGTTCGCATGACATGACAACCCACAATGCATTGTTGTGACATGCAAACCCAGTCTAGTGGGCTTGCCTAAGATTATTTAGTGGATTTGTGGACAGAGAACTTCCACAACTTTCATCCTCTTATCCGCTAAGCTAAACTGTACCTTTCAGCCTTTGTTATGTTCACACTCTTATTCCCATTTTATAGATGAGGAGATCCGATGCTAAGGGACAATCATTTGTCCAAGATAGCACCATGAGCCCACTGTATTGGCAAAATGTTAGACCCAGGGCTCCTAATCCTAGGGCCAATGCTCTATCCAGTTGATTGTATCAGTTTTCATCAACATTCCTAACAGGAGATTTGAGTCACCAATACACTACGGCCAGCACATTTCCAGGTCATTCAGAGGGCAAAATCCTGGCACTGCATGTTCAATAGTCTTTATATTGTTTTTAAAAAAGAAAATGAAATAAAAATAGTGACAAGAATAGAATGATAGTTTTAGCAGACTGCCTTCTTTTCTTTTTTTTAGAGAAAGGGGCAATGCATTTAACTGGTTACAGTATCTACCTCATGCTCTCATCTTTGTTTTCGTTAGAACCTGCACATAATGTCCTATCCCTGAACCAAACAGCTCTCTGGCTAAAATGGAAAGGTGCTGAAGCAGCAGGAAAGGAATTTTCATTCCCAGTTTATGATATTGCTGGAGCCCATCTCCGCTATGAAATTTATATTAAAATACTGAGGTGTAGTAGATGTTAAGGATCAAAAAGACCTCAAATAGAGAGGATGCAAGACTGACAAAAATTAATACTGCATCCCAGACTATGTTTTCTTGTATACATTAATCACTAACCTACATGACATATATAAGATAATAATCTTTTACTTTGGATTTATTATTATTATTATTATTATTATTATTATTATTATTATTATTTCTACTAATCCTGCTTTCTCCTCCTTACAAAGCACTCAAAGTAGCTAACAGAATCCAGCAAATAGTGAGAATTACAATAACAGTAATCCACATCATTAAAATCATATACATAACACAACAATAACTACAAACAGCATAAGAAAAAAACTTAGAAAGCCATTCAATTAAAAATACTTAGAAAGCCATTCAGTAAATAATACTTAACAACTTAAACAGCAACAGAGTTAAAAGCTTGCTGGAAGAGAGAGATTCCAGGCTTCAACAGCCTGGAATAGCTACCATTCCTGGCTTTATATTTACAATTATTAACCTGAATTAAAATTATCACTTTACGGATTGTGGCGTTTTGTTACTTTAGAGAACCTGTCCTGGACGCACTCCTGATATTGGCACAAATGAAGACTATTCTGATCTTTCAGAGTTTTCCCATTTTTGCATTAAAATTTGTACTTTTGAAACATCTGCCAAATTGATAGCTCAACTTTCTGAAAATGTCAGTGTTTGGTTTGACACCTCTTTGTACCATTTTTCGGCAGTTCCCATCACGCTCTGTTTCTAGCCTCTTTCAGTTCACACATCATGTGATGTGTTTACCACAAGGTCTCTCAAGTCAATCAGATAGGCATAGCACAGGGCTCTCCAACCTTGGGTCCCCAGAGCTTGCTGGACTATAGCTCCCAGAATCCCTTGCCATTAGCCCTGGCATAGCAGATGGCTGTCATTGCACTGACTTTGTGACATCATTGAGCTTCAGTTAATAAAAAATCTGATGGCTCTTTGGCACAGCTAGTCCTATATCAGATAGTAAATGTGATGGCTTTACATCAGTTTTCCCCAACCTGGCACCCTCCAGGTGTGTTGGACTACAACTCCCAGCATGGCTGGGAGCATGTTGGGAGCTGTAGTCCAACACTTCTGGAGGGCACTAGGTTGGGGAAGGCTGCTTTACATAGTGATTCATGGCATAATGACATCAGAATATTGACTACAAGTTCACACAATTAAAACATTTGCCAGAAATGAACAAACTTTCTGTCCGGAGAACTGAAAAGCAAAAAGAAACTGGAAACTGGGTGAGTACGTAATTCTGCCTGGTCTCTAGAGCAGACTATGTGAGTTTGGTCTTGGGCTGGTTACAGTTCTATACCAAACACTAAAGATCCTGTTGAACTAAGCCTGTGATTGCTATGAGTCAGGGCAAATTCATACCTATTGCAAACAGCTCCTAAGGAATGTTTTCCAGGTTCTCTGGAAAAGAAATCAGACACAGTCAAATAATATGAACTATCCTTATTTGCTCTAATATACCGCAGTAGTTTTCAAATGGTGTTCTTCTGCCTTCAGTGTTCCTCGTGCAGACTTGGCACCATCATGTGGCAACCTTGGGCAATTGCAAGTGCCCTAGTGTCCCAGCAGGGCCCACTGTGGATACTGGCAGTTGGTCCTCCTTTAAAATACCCCCTTAATTCCCTCCCCTCTCCTTTAAATCTTTTTTCCCTTGGCAATTCAAGTGCCACATGGCCTATTGGCCACCATTTTAGCTGCCTACAAGTCCGTGGATGCAGTCTTACTTCCAAAGCAATGCTACATCCGGAGACCTGTAGGAAGTTAAAACGGAAGCAGACTAGACACTTAGGATGCTACAACTGCTGCTGCCTGGCCAGCAGCCCACCACCATTGGTGCCGCCTGCAAGCTCAGAGCACTGTTGGTGCTGCTGCCTGGTTAGCCACACCCTGCTGCTGCCACACTTGAAGTGCCATCTGGAGCACCCTCCATGATGCTTGCAAGGCTGCCGCTGCCACAGTACTTGGAGCGCTGCTGCTGTTGCTGCCTCCCACCCCACCGCCAAATAAATGTGTGTCAGGAGAGAAGTCCATTGTGGGGGCCACAGCCACGAGAGGGCCCCCACACACACCAGGGGTCGGCCCTGTCCAGTTGAGTTTATTTAATGGATCCTTGCTGAGAAAAGATGCTCTCGGCTCCTCTGCAATGCACAAGTGATTCTTGGTAGACGAGCTGAAAAGGGTTGCTTATAGGTAGAAAAAATGTGTGTCAGGGGAACCAGGTAGAGCTAGGCCCAGAGGGCCCAATGGCCAGAAATGTTTTGCATACACTTCGATATAATGCTGGACATTTTTCTGAGGTGGACAAATTACCCAGGCTTAAATGACAATAAAGGCACACGCCACCCCCAACTGATTATTTATTTATTTATTTACAGTAACACCTTGGATTGCAAGTAACTTGGTCTGAGAGCATTTTGCAAGACAAGCAAAAAAGTTTAAAAATTTTTGACTTGATAAACGAACAAGGTCTTGCAAAACAACTGTAGGGATGTAACCGCTCGCCTCGAGCGGGCGTAGCGGACCGAAATCGGCCCCGCTCACACCCGCCAGAGACTCGCTTTGATATAAGAGTGTTTTGGATTACAAGCACAGTTCCAGAACGAATTATGCTTGCAATCCAAGGGTATTACTGTATTTATTACATTTTTTAATTGCCCATCTGGCCGGTCACCCGGCCACCCTGGGCAATGCACAATCAATAAAATACAACAATAAAACAGAATTAAAATACAGTTAAAAAAACAGTATAATTAAAAAATAATAATAATCCTAACCCACCCCATATTCCCACCTGAAAAACCAAGTTTTTAATGCACGGCGGAAGCTCATCAAAGAGGGGGCATGGCGAAGGTCACTGGGGAGAGAGTTCCATAATTGGGGACATCACAGAAAAGGCCCTCTTCCTAATCTCCACCAGCCTGGCTGCTCTGGCTGATGGGACAAGGAGAAAGCCGTCCATGGCAGATCTTGTTGAGCGGCCTACTTGATGTTGCTGGAGGTGCTTCTTGAGATAAACTGGGCCGGAGCTGTATAAGGTTTTAAAGATCAAAACCAACACCTTGAATTCAGCTCGGCAAGCAACTGGTAGCCAGTCCAACTCCTTAAGCACTGGAGTGATGTGATCACACTGGCGGCTGCCTTTAACCAGGCGAGCCACACGTTCTGTATCAGATAATAGTGCATATCTGTACAAAAAGCCCAGATTTCCCCACAAATTGCTTCCATTTTATTGCAGGCTAAACACAGACAAAATGTAAAATACGGCTGGGCTCTCAGAAACGGTGCACGGTTGGTACAGGGAGAGGGTGGTTAATGTTTTATTTGAGGTTGTCTTCCCACACACAGAAGTGTCAATAAGGAAAAAAAAAAGGCAAGGGAGCATTCATCAAAACAAATCTTTTCTGTGTCTGATCTACGCAAACGTTACTGTCACTTTTAAAAAATGGAATACCCAAACCCTGTTCTGTCCCACCCCCCTTAATTATGGGTGGTTTGTTTGTCTCATTCTTTCATTTTCTATTTCGTTTTTCCCCTTCAAAGAACATAGTTAAGTCTATGGTGCCCTCTAACGGCCAGACTAGATCGTGCTTGCCAAGGGGGGGAGGGGAGAACTTTGGCTGAAAACTAGAGCCATTTCCATGCTAAGGCCCTTTCGCACGGCTCTTCTGCTATCATTTAGAAGCGGTGTTAAAACTGTGGCTTAACACAGCAGTTAATATGTTGTGAGCTGCCTTGGAAATAGTGACTGTGAGAGGAGGGGTATACATATTTTAAATAAATACCCTGGTTTTTGGTGCCAGGTCAAAACATTTTTCTTTGTTTTCCGGCTGCTCTTCATTACCAGTCAGGAATACAAACATCTGGCTTCAGTAGGGGAAACTGCTACTTTGCCTCATTCTTCTCCCACAAGGGAAGCTGTGCTTGCCCAAGCAAAAACAGATTAAACAATGAAGAGAAGGAGTGGCAGCCCTTCCCTGCGGGAGCACCTAGTCACTATAAATGAATTCAAGTTTTCAGGGCATGACAAATGGCATCCTAGGGTACTTAAGGAACTCGCAGCTGTAATCTCAGAACCTCCTCGTTTTTTTGTAATCCTTGGAGAACAGGGAAAGTATCACAGGACTGGAGGTGGGCAATCATCCCCATCTTCAAAAGGGGGCAAATAGGCAACTACCAACCAGTCAGCTTGACATCAATACTAGATGAATGTTGAGGCACCTTCCAACTGTATTTCCATGAGACTGAGAGGAAGCTAGGGTGGTCATGTGTCCTCTTTCAAGGAGGACCATCCTCTGAAGGGCTCTTTTCTTGTCCAATTCCAGTTTAAAGATAAAGAACCATCAGAACCGTTGCCCATCAACAGTTAGCACCTGAACAGCAGACTAAAGCAGGCAGGCACACAGATCACCAGGACAAAGTCTTCCACACCATGGAGAGATGGACTGTATTTATATTTAACTTATAATAAATATTTCTAAATTTGCATTGATACATATATAAATTAGCATATGCAAATTTGGTGCAAACCACTGTCTTTCGTTCTCCTTGCTGGTGATTCATCAGTGGCCAGTATAAGTGGCTTCGCTATGAGTTGGGTAGGCAGCAAGCTGCAAGCAGGCTCTCACTCCATTTGGCCCACCCATGTCCGGCTGAGGACCCAACACAGAGCCACCTAACATGCAGCTCCCAATACTAGTCCTAACTTTCCATAATTAATCCTGATCTCCCCACCACCACCACAAGCCCCTAGGAAAAAGTAGCTGCTAAAGGAGAGGTAAGAAGCATACATCAACAATGGGTGGAGATAGGCGGCCAGAGGCTGCACTTTCAAAATTATCAGCTGGCTTACATGTAATTACCATTCACTTGATGACGGTAACATGTAGCCAAGTTCACAGCAACAGCTATTCTGTACTAAGATCTATTATAAGATTAAACATTCTATTAGACATTCTTAATTTGTTTTTGTATGTTTTGAAGCCAGTGCCGGATGCTCTATTGCAGAGGATGTGGATGAAGCATCCACCAGGTAAAAAGACTTCATCAATACATAAAGCTCCTTTGGAAAAATTGTTATTTATTTTTAGTTACTGGGATAGAATAAAATTAGATGAAAATGTGATACAAAAAGTTCCAAATGTTATATAGACTACTAGCTGTTGCCCGCGGCTTCGTTCGCGTGGATTTTAGGATTTGGTACAATTGTTTTTAAAAGAAACATGATGGAATCTCAGCTCCCGCGGAACTGCACAATGAATTCCCTGCTCCCCCCTCCGGGACTGTACAATGAAATCCCTGCTTTCCTCCCCCCCTCCCCGAGGCTACACAATCAAATCTCTGTCCGCCCCCGGGACTGCACAATGAAATCCCTGCTCCCCCCCCCGGACTACACAATGAAATCCCAGCTCCCCAGGGACTACCAGTTCCCCTGGGACTGCACAATGAAATCCCAGCTTCCCCCGGGACTACCTGCTCCCCCCCGGGACTGCACAATGAAATCCCTGCTCCCCCCCCCAGGACTACACAATGAAATCCCTGTTCCCTTTCCTCCTGGACTGCACAATGAATTCCCTGCTCCCCCCTCCAGGACTGTACAATGAAATCCCTGTTCCCCTGGGACTACACAGTGAAATCCCTGCTCCCCCTCCCCGGGACTGAACAACAATGAAATCCCTGCACACACACCCGGGACTACACAACAGTGAAATCCCAGCTCCCCCCCCCGGGACTACACAATGAAACCCCTGCTTCCCCCCTCCGGGACTACACAACAATGAAATCCCTGCTCCCCCCTCCGGGAATGTACAATGAAATCCCTGCTTTCCTCCCCCCCCCCCCGGGACTATACAATCAAATCTCTGTCCACCCCCCGGGACTGCACAATGAAATCCCTGCTGCCCCCGGGATTACACAACAGTGAAATCCCAGCTCCCCCCCCCGGGACTACACAACATTGAATTCCCTGTTTCCCTGGGACCACACAATGAAATCCCTGCTCCCCCCCAGGACTACACAATTAAATCCCTGCTCCCCCTCAGGACCACACAATGTAATCCCAGCTCCCCCCCCCGGGACCACACAATGTAATTCCAGCTCCACTCCCCCCAAGACTACACAACAATGAAATCCCTCCTCCCCCGGGTCTATACAATCAAATCTCTGTCCACCCCCCAGGACTGCACAATGAAATCCCTGCTCCCCCCCAGGACTACACAATTAAATCCCTGCTCCCCCAGAACCACACAATGAAATCCCTGCTCCCCCCCAGGACTACACGATTAAATCACTGCTCTCCCCCCCGGGACTATGCAACAATGAAATCCCAGCTTGCCCCCCCGGGACTACACAGCAGTGAAATCCCTGTTCCCCGTCCCCCTCGGGACTACCCAACAATGAAATCTCAGCTTCCCCCCCCCCCCCGTGTAGGCCCCGGCTGCAGTGCATATGAACATTCTGTTTTGACGCAGGAGAGATTTCCATATCCGCTCCTGATGGGGCCCCTGTGGTGGCAGTTCATATGAACATTCTAAATGTCATTGGAGTGGTTTGCATAACTGCTCCTGAATGGCCCCTGCTAACATTCCAAGTGACACCATTGGCTATCATCTATTTTGGGCCATACAGGCGCAGTGATGGCTTTTTCGGAGATTTGAACCCTCCAGTCTTTGTCCTTGGGTGATGGAGAGTATGCGTGCCAGGTTTGGGGCGGATCCGTCCAACCTTGTAGGAGCCTTTGCGATGCACGCAAACGCCTGTACACACGGACAGACAGGATTTGGGATGCTCCACACACAACAGTCATTCTCTGACTGAAAGTGTAACGTTTAGGCTGGGTGCTGGCAGCAGAAAACTTTTCTGACAGAAATATCTGATCTTAAAGAAAAATCAGGTTAATCCTGAGAGTCTGCAGGTGATGAAGTGTGACATTGCCAAGTTTGGGGTAGATCCGTCAAAACGTGATGGAGCCTATGCGATGACACCCCACACACAACAGTCATTCAGTCATTTAAAAAGTTTCCCTCCCTTTTCACCCCCTCAGAGAACATTCTAAATGGCCTAGGGGAGACTTGCATACCCACCCCTATTGGCCCCTGCAGGAATTCATACAAACATTCTAAGTGTCATATGGGCTATTTGCCTAACTGCTCCTATTGGCTCCTGCAGCAATTCTGAGGTGAGGCCGCTGCTCGCCTGTTGTTTTGCCCATAGGAGATATGAGAGTGGGGTGATTTTGCCCCCTTTTTTCACCCCCTTAGGGATGGAATTTCCAAAAATCCTTCCTTAGTGGGTGTCTACATCATAAAAACTATGTCCCTTCAAAATTTCACATTCCTAGATTAAACGGTTTGAGCTGGGCGTTGATGAGTCAGTCAGTCAGTCAGTCAGGACACCTTCTTTTATATATATAGATGTGGCTATAATAGACCAAAGTCATTGTTGTCAATGTGATACTCTATTTGGCTTTTGTTAGATTTCTTTGCCCATTTTTATAAGACTTTTCAAGACTACAAAGCATATTTTGGTGTTTTTTTAAAATGTTGATTTATTTTTAAAAAATAGTGGGGCAGCTGCAGGGGCACCTTCAGGCAGTGATGAGATTTAGAAGAGCTACAAGTACATGAGAGCATCCCTATTTTTTATCATTATTCCTCAACAGGAGGGACACTTTTCAGTTCCATCTCACCTCCACTGGGTCCCCAGAAACCTTGGCTGGCAACTCCGCAGGAAAGATTCCACGAGCATGACAGCGGGCCTGTGAAGATTGAGCTGGTATTGTGGGATGAGGTGCTAGCATCATGTTTAAAGGGCAGAATTGTTTCACCATGCAGCCTGGCACCTGTGCCACACTAAACAGTTTTTCAGATTGTCTATTTTGTGTCCCTTGCTGCCCTTGTACTACGTATGATTACTTTGGAATCTGGCAAGGCCTGCATAGGTCAGCAGAATTTCTTAAAGCTTTGACAAGCTGGTCAGAAAGGGCATGACTTCAATTTTTGTTTCAATTGGTGGATGGTGTTTGAAAATCTGACCCACATTACAAGGGGTGGAGGCTAATACAACTAGGTGAACTTTTCTAACTGTAGTTTACCCACTTCCAGTAATTTTCTCTTTTTCTATAGATGGACTCCCACTTTAATATTATATATGAAACATGCCTTGCTATTAGGCTTATTCAGGGTTGCACAAGGGGTTTATTTTTCAGATACTTTGGAAAGCGTAGATTTCATTGTTTCATGCTAAGAGAGCTAAGTTCAGCTTTGCACGTGTAAAGTCAATTCGTTTGTGGGTGGTGGACAGCAGACACCCATGTTACTTTACAAACTTCTTTGTGAAACTTTTGCATGTTTCAGAAACTTCTACACGTTTCAAAATCAGTTTGACTCCTCCCTGTTGGGGACACAGAACTACGTAGCTGTGTACAGAGCTTCCATTAGATCAGTCTGTATTTTTATTTGGATACATTAAAAGGTACAGTTGCAGCTGAGGATACGGAAAGAACAATTCATTTACTGGCAATTAGTTATAGGTGGAAGAGAGTCCACCCACCTACAATCCATAATTGGTAGATAAAGTTTTGGGATATGGTCTTTATCATGAAACTAACTAATGTAATAACAGTTAGAGAAGGGTGGTCAGTAGATAATAATTTTATTAAAAATTGAGTCTTTTTATTTTATACTGGAAGGAGAAAGTCCAGGACTCAATTCAACCTTGCCTACGTTTAGGGGGTATTTGACTTAACTATGCTTATACTTTTGTCTTAATCTGTTATTGTTGTTGTATATTGTTCAGTTTTAATGTTTCTAAGTTTTATTTAAGAAACCTATTAGAAAATTAAGGACAAAAGGGAAAAAAGAAAAGAAAAGAGGAGAGCTAGTTGTGTAGTTTTCTGGGTTGTGGTCTTGGTCTGATAACTATGTTGTGCTAAAAAACTTGATTAAAACAATACATTTTAAAAAGTTTTTTCCCCAAGGCATTTTTTAGCATAGCTCCTCATGCAGCAGACAACTACAAGAATTCGATGCATCTGTATGTATAATGCTGAAGGGGAGAGAGGGGTGGGGAAACAATACCTCTCAATTTGCAAGTGGATGAAATTCATTGACATTTCCAACTCAATTTTGAACATAAATTTTGAACACATCATTTGAACTTGCATTTTGAATGTGATATTTTACTTCAAAATCAAACATCCAAATACTGTACTGAATACCAGTGAATATCATCCATCAAACCATGTGATGCAAGAAACTAAATAACACTGCGTGCTAAATATCAAAACACTTAGACTTAAATGCATGCCAGCCATCAAATACTGTCAGTACAAAATACTGTTGTACACCATTGTATACTGGGCAGCTGGAGAGAGTGGGGATGGGAAAGAGTTGGAAGTATCTTTGAGGGAGGATTGGACCTCTCCATTCTCTGCTCCCCATGGAATGTCACGGGCCATGGTAAATATCCAGGTTCTATCTTCCACAGCCTAGCCCAAGAAACAGAATCAAGGCAAGAAATGGAACCAAGGCAAGGCAGTGCATATTAAGTGCTGAAGCTATGCCAATAAAGGTAGACCCAGCAGTTATCAATGGCTCCTATTGAGTTCTACAAGCTAAAGTAAACAAAATGCACACAGCAACCCAAACTGAAGTAGGAGGAAAACATACTTCAGGAATCTTTGGTGACGGAGTAGCTTTATCTCCAGCCTCAATGATGTTCCTGTCTGCACTCTTGTATTTACTCCCATATAAGTGAATGGAAGCCATTCACTCTTATGGGGAAAAGAGATGCACTTGGTGAAGACAAATTCTCCCCTGACCCTGATGCTGGTAGGAGTCCAGTTTCCATTAATAGCCCCTGCGCTATAGTGACCCTTCCTCTGCCGCTCTTCCCACCATAACAGCAAACATTCTCCATAATGTTGTTCCAGATGTCTCCCAAGTCTGTCCATGCCTTCCCCCTGAACCGCTTCACTAACACATGCAGCATATTCAACACAAGTCCATGCAGAGCAAGTTACCTGAAGTGTGGCTCCAAATTAGGCAACTTTCCTTTCTTAGATAGGTATATGTAACATTTCTTCTCCCCCTAAATCAGTGTTCTCCAACCTTGGGTCCCCAGATGTTTTTGACCTACAGCTCCCAGCATGCCCCAGCCAGTGTAACTGGCTGGGGCATGCTGGGAGTTGTAGGCCAAAAACATCTGGGGACCCAAGGTTGGAGAACACTGCCCTAAATGCATCGAAGTACATTATGCAAGCACTAATTTCCTTTAATACACTCTCTTGCACACTTCGGCTACATTATATATAATGCAGCAGTCATGTTGCATTAGCTTCACATCATGTTGGGCAGCTGAATTGATTACTGGTGTAATTAGAGGCCACTGATAGGGGGTTAAAGTTAATAATCAAGATGACCCAGCAGTTTTATGGAAGACATTGACTGAATTAGTCGTGTGCCTGCTACGTTTCTGTACATAATATTCTCCTCAAAGAAGTCATCATAGCCTTTTCCTTGTCAGTGGAAAATTCAGTTATCCCCCCAAAGCCAAAACCCGCCTAATCAGAAAGCAAATGTTTCCCCACAATTAATAGAGTCTGACGACCGTGAAATTCAGGACCTGAGGTTGATTACACAATGCTCTAGCAGGGCTTCCCCTGTTCCAGTAGAGCTCTCACGTCAAGAACCTAACCAGGTTTGTGGTGTGATTAACAATCATTGGCAATTACAGTTACAGAAGCAAAACTTGGTCTTTGCCAACTATCCCAAACCTATGGGTATACTGACCCCAATGGAACTTAAAGAGCATTTTATGCAGCTTACAATAAGGTCATCTTCTATTTTTTTAACTATGGACTCTATTATAAAGATTGAATACCTCTTTCACAATTATAAATGTGCTCGAGCAGTTGTAACATTTGCTTCGGCCAAAATAGCATTTAGAGTGTACAGTGCTAGAGCAGGTTTTGGCAAGTTGGGCCTGCATATCTATAGGCATTTCAAAGACATCTCCCCAAGCGCTTCTTTGGGAGTAGTATCTGGCTGGAAGCGGAGACCCTCCAGTGTGGCTACCAAGGAGCCTCCTGTGGGGAATCTGATTGAACTCAGCACGACTAACAACAACTCCCCCTGTACTCAGGTTCAACCACTAATTCCCATACCAGCTTCTGTCAGCCCATGCAATATCTATAATGAGGTGGTGGGTGACTCTAGTGTCGCCCTGAGAGACCTTATGTTAGAGGACTTCGAGCTTATTAGAAGCTTCGCTGCTTTACCAGTTGTGAACCAGCAAAATCTTCTGGAGAGACTATCCATTCTACAGAAGACATTATCTTTATCTTCATCTTGTAAAGTGAGACACCAGGATGATGGTTCCTGCCAAATAAAAGACATCTGCTCAACTGTCCACGATTCTGAGAGTGGCAATGAAGTTAGACCCGGACCGGGAACTGAGAGGCCCCTGGTGAGCTTTCAGAAGTCTAATGCTAAGCGACTGGAATATAATAACCAGAGAGCAACCCTGCCTACAATTGATCATCAAAAGGCTTCTCCAAGGAATAACCTTGCCCTGAGTCCAGATGTTGTGTTATTGCAGCCTAGTAATCAAGCTCTATCGTCTCTGTTCAGGTATGAGAAGGAAACAGGAATTACTTCTGTTTTGGATGCACTCCCCTGCTAAATTCAAATTATCAAATACAAGAGAAATTGACTGGCTGGGATGTCAATATATCTGGAAGACTCTGAACTAGGCTCCCAAGTTCCTGCCAATATTTCCAGGCAGGGTCTTGGACCCTGTAGTCCACCTGCAGGCCAGCGTAATGGCTGTGTTCTTGGGAACGCGGAGAGTATCCTGGACAGAATCGTGGAGCTTGACTGACTACATCAGGAGGTTGGCTCCACTCAGCTTAAAATTCTCTCCTGGAACATTGCGGGCTGGAATGCTAAAAGTAGGAACCCAGATCTCCTCGAATTTCTGAATCAGTATGATATAGTCCTGCTCCAAGAAACCTGGTGCTGTGATTATATCTATTTAAGTGGGTTTACAACTTTCTGCTTGCCTGCATTCTCATTAAGGGACAAGGGTAGGGCCAGCCATGGATTATGTTTTTTAGTCTCTTCCTCTTTGGATGCTATAGTATCTGACTTACCTAGTTGTGATTCATTCATGGCAGCTTTCCTTCTGGAACTAAGGGCTTCTCAGTTAACCCTGCTTGTATTTAATGTATATTTTGCCCCAGCAACCTGCCGGGAAGATGTTATGTCAAAGTGGCTTCAAATTGATTGCTATTATACTGATCAACTTGCTAAATTTCCACAAGCTTTACCGATTTTGGCAGGTGACTTCAATGCAAGAACTGGAACTGCCCTGGTGGGCCCATCTACCTTATGTGACTTTCCTCTTGCCAGAAGGGAACAACTCAAGGGTGGTCTTCGGCATTCAAAGGACTCTTTCATTAATTCTGCAGGACTTGGGCTCCTTCAATTTGTTCACAAAAACGATCTATGTATTGTAAACGGTTCTAGCGGTGACAATTGGGGTGAATATACTTTCACCTCATCCAGGGGATCCAGTGTGGTTGATTATATTCTAGTTCATAAGGCACTAAAAAACTCAGACTGTAGTTTTAGAGTTGCCGACCGTACAGACAGTGACCACTTACCACTGGAGATTGTTTTCAAAGTTTCAGGCTCTGCTAAACTGGCGGTGCAACATTTCCCTTCCCTTAATTTAGCTCCCCTTCTTAACAACAGGAAGATTAAATGGTCCAAAACTACTGAACAGGCCTTCCTGAGGTTTATTCACAACCCACATAACAAATGCCGCTAAATATATAATTGCAGATAACTCCTCTGAGGCAATAGCAACCTTTTAGGCTATTACTAAGGACTTACAGTCCTACCTCCAAAACTCTGCTGCTACCTCAAAATGTCACCCAGGCTCTGGTCATTCATGGTTTGATGGGGATTGTGTGAACCTTAGAAGAAGAATTCATTCTACTTATTGTAAATATCGTGCTAACAACGAACGCCGACTATCCCATTCTTACTATGAGTTAAGAAAAGAGTATAAAAAGCTGTTACTTCGGAAGAAGAGAGAAGCGGTCAGTGAATCCTGGCAAATGCTGATTTCTGCTGTTGTCACCCGCAACCACAAATCCTTCTGGCAATTAGTTTCAGGAGCGTTAACCAATAGTTCTGGCAGTTTTGACTGCCATATACCAGTTAACATATGGGAAGCACACTTTTGTGCAGTTTTCAATGATGCACATACATCAAATTCTGTTGCACCTCCCTATCTATCCCCCAATATTCCGGAGTGGCCTCCAGTCGATATAAAAGTTGTCGAAGATCTAATTCTAAAACTTAAGACAGGGAAGACACCTGGACCAGATGGCATCCTTTCAGAGATGCTGTTAAATAACATCTCCTGGTGGGTCCCACTGTTGACTTCTCTTTTTTCTTTGATTAACAAATCCGGTATAATCCCCGTATCATGGTTAAAGGCCTTTATTATTTCAATTTACAAAAAAGGTCCCAAAGGGGACCCAAATAATTATCGACCAATTAGCTTGTTATCCATAGTTGGGAAGGTGTATGCTAGTTTTCTGGGCCTTAAGCTAAAGGCGTGGATCAATGACAACAATATTGTAGGGGAGGAACAGATAGGCTTTAAACCGGGCCACTCTACCCTAGATCACTGTTTGGTTCTGGCTCATCTTGCTTATAATCTTGCTTATATACCAAACTTAAAGGGGGCAAACTTTTTACAGCATTTATTGATTTAAAATCAGCCTTTGACTCCATTTCCCGTGAACATCTTTGGGGTAAATTGGAGCAATATTCTATTGATAAGAGGCTACTGTTTCTGATAAATTCATTGTACTATAATACATCTGCTCAAGTACGATGCAGCAATGTTGGCCATCTCTCAAAGAATATTGTCTCTACTCGTGGAGTCAGGCAAGGCTGTGTGCTTGCCCCTATACTATTTAATTTATATTTGGCTGATCTTCCCACTGTGTTAGGTTCATTACCCTCCCATCCACCCAAGCTTGGTTCCTCTAGGATCTTTGTCCTCTTATATGCGGATGGTGCAGTACTGATCTCTCAGACACGTCTGGGCCGTTGAACGGATTTGTTGTCTATTGCCAGGAAAATCTTCTAACTATTAATTACATGAAATCCAAGGTTCTGGTCTTCTCTAAAAGGAAGGTTAGACATTGCTGGACTGTGAATAACAACAAATTTGAGCAAGTGGACTCATACAAATATCTAGGTATTTGGTTCCATGAAACTGTAAACTGGAGGGTGCAGGGGAAGGCTGTTAAGAACAAAGCTGAACAAAATGTGAATGCTATTGCCCATTTTTTCTTCACCAATGGTGGGAAACACATTCCATCAGCTATCCGAGTTTATAAAGCAAAAATCGTTTCTCAGACACTTGTTGGGGCTCCAATCTGGTTTCCAACTGTTAAAAGCTCTTTAGAAGGTATTCAATCGTACTTCCTCAGACTCATTTTTGGTGTGCCTAGATGTGTCACTGGCACTGCCCTTAATTTGGAGGCTGGTCTCAATTCCCTTAAGTGTCTGGCATGGACGTATTCCATCCATTTTTGGCTCCGTTGCTGCCTTGTACTCCCTTCTACCTCCCTTGCTTTTCTAGCAGTAACTGACCCCTGTATGACACCCTGGAGGAAAGAAGTGGAGTACAAAGTTAGTTCTATGGGGCTCTCCCCATCCCACCTACTTTCCTTGGACTGGGATAGTGCAAAATCTTTAGTTAAACAGAGACTGCGAGATATCGATCTACAAGAACTTCATTGCGCAGCTCGGGGCCCGTGTTCTCCTAGTGCCTTGGGTCTATCAGGCCCCTTCTCTAATGATGGAATGGCTTACTTAAATTGGTTATCAGTTCCCAAATATAGGAAAGCGTTCTCCCTGGCTAGGTTTAACGTCCTCCCGTCTAAACTTTTAGACGGAAGATACACTAGAACACCAGTAGATGAAAGATGCTGTCCCTGTAACAACGTTGAAGTAGAATCTGTGTTACATGTTCTGTTTAATTGCTGTTATTATCAGGGGGTTAGAGATGCATTACTACTCCCAATTACCCAAGCCCTTCCAGGTCGGTCCTCAGAATCTCTTATGTGCATTTTATTCAAAGGATCTAACAGGATAATAACTGAGCAGGTTGCTAAATTCCTGAATGTTGCCATTCTGACCAGATCTTCTCTGGCACTGTGATTTAATATTTTTATATAGAACAATAATTTTTTTTAATGTTATGTATTTTTGGATCCTGTTGGTGGTCAGTTGACCGTAAATAAAGTTCATTCATTCATTCATTCATTTATGAATGATGAGTGGTGTAGACGGGTACACATATAGTAGTCGTCTTGTTCTTGGACAGTGCCTCCTCTTCAGGTTAAGATGGGTACTATAACTTGGGGCACACCCACTCTCCCCCTCTGCTGCCCTTGTTTTTTCTTAGACACCCCCCCCCGCCCCAAGACATTTGCTCCTCCAGTTTAACCATCCTCAGCCACCCAAAGTCAGGAAAGTGTAATTCTGTATTCATCACAGAAAAATTCTACAGCATCACAGAATTCCGGGGGGGGTGTTTGTTATTTCAGCTGCTACTGCAGCTTTCATTTTATTTTTTAAAGCACGTTTTTAACCATTACATTTGCAAATATGTTTTTGAAAATGTGTGAACCTTACTGAAATCTCAGAAGACAGAGAGTTGTCTGAATAAGATAAGGAGTGAGGGAGACAGGAGCAGGCAAAGGAAACATCAGGGCCTACTCCAGTTGGACTGCCACCACCCCAGGAGATGAAAGGGGAAGTAGAATCATTCCACCAGCGCTGCTGACAGTCTAGTAATTTTTTCCTCTTCCCTCCCCATCCCTTCTCCCTTGTGTATCGTCTTTTTAGATTTTAAACCTGCAGGCATGGAATCTTTGTTTGATGATTGATTGTAAACCAGTCTGGGAGCCTGCTTTTGAATGAGGAGCAGGCTAAAAATACTTTTAATAAATAAATAAATTTCCACGGACTGGGGCTGGGGTGGGACTTCAGTGCCCTGCATAGCAAACCAGAATAAGTTATACAAAATAAGAGGATATGTTTTATCTCCATAATTTATACAGCTTGCAGAATTCAGGGTTGGTGGCAATGCTGTCCTTTTGCCAGCAGAAGGGAAACTTCTGGTGGAATGGATTTCCCCTGCGGGAATTTGCAGATGACACAAAGTTGGGTGGAACAGCTAATACTCTGGAAGACAGAAACAAAATTCAAAGTGACCTCGATAGGCTGGAGCGCTGGGCCGAAAACAACAGAATGAAATTTAATAGGGATAAATGCCAAGTGCTGCACCTAGGGAGAGGAAACCAAATGCAGAGTTACAGAATGGGGGACACTTGGCTCAACAATACTACAAGTGAGAAGGATCTTGGAATTGTGGTAGATCACAAACTGAATATGAGCCAGCAATGCGACGTGGCTGCAAAGAAGGCAAATGCAATTTTGGGCTGTATTAATAGAAGTATAGCTTCCAAATCGCGGGAAGTGATAATTCCCCTTTACTCGGCACTGGTTAGGCCTCATCTTGAGTACTGCGTCCAGTTCTGGGCACCTCACTTTAAGAAGGACATAGACAAACTGGAGAGGGTTCAGAGGAGGGCAACAAGGATGATAAAGGGACTGGAAACAAGGCCCTATGAGGAGAGACTGAAAGAACTGGGCATGTTTAGCCTTCAGAAGAGGAGACTGAGGGGAGATATGATCGCACTCTTCCAGTATTTGAAGGGATGTCACACAGAGGAGGGCAAAGATCTCTTCTCGATCATCCCAGTTTGCAGGACACGGAATAATGGGCTCAAGTTACAGGAACCTAGATTCCACCTAAACATCAGGAAAAATTTCCTGACTGTCAGAGCAATAAGACAATGGAATCAACTACCTAGGGAGGTTGTGGGCTCTCCCACTCTGGAGGCATTCAAGGTGCAGCTGGACAGACATCTGTCAGAGATGCTTTGACCTAGATTCCTGCATTGAGCAGGGGGTTGGACTCGATGGCCTTGTAGGCCCCTTCCAACTCTACTTTTCTATGATTCTATGATTCTATGATTCCCACCCCAAATCTGCCCTGGAGGGTTGGGGGACATTCTGGAGCAGATTTTGGTGGAGGTGCACAGGGAGCTGTAGTGGGGAGGGGAGCAAGGAGGAGAAGCTCTGTTGCATGAGCAAAATTCCACTCACATGATTCTGGATTTAACCCTCAGCTTTTCTTGACATATAGTTTGGATGGATTGGGTGCAGCAGAATAATTTTTTAGCTCGAAGTACACAGAGCCAATGTCTCCTCTCAAATGACACCCCACCCATTTTCTGTCTTGCTTTCTCTTCTGACTGGAACTCCTTCCCATAACACCTCTGTGGTTCCACTTCTCTGTTCCCTCAAATCTCAACTCAAAACCCTGTTCCGATCTTAACAAGGAGCTGACAAGACACAACGAGGAGGCGAGGCAAGCTCCAAGCAAGCAACTTGCTCCAACAAAGTCAAGAGTGGACTGGAGGCTTTTATGGACTGGACTGGAGGGCCAGATCATCCATTCCCAGGCTCAGCCCTTCCTTGAAGAATGGAAGGTCTTAAAGCAGGGGTCTCCAACACAGCACCTGGTGCCTTGATACGCACAGACACCTCCTATGGTGCCCATGAAGGGGTCCCCAATGTGGTATCCATGGGCACTTGGATTTTTTAAATATATTTTTTAAAAAATCTGTTTTAATACACATACATGAATTAATATGAAATGCATATAACTTTCTAGCAATTATACATAGGCTTCAACAAAAGCGGACCAAATATCCAAATAAGTATTCATTTGAAGGTGGTGTTTATATACCACCTGTTCATATATATTGAAAGCATTGTAAGGTTCTCAATCCATTATATTATAGCAGGTGAGTGTTTATCCTTCCAATTTTGTAGTATCAGTCTTTTAGCTGTCAAAAGGGTGTAGAAAATCCATCTACATTGACCATTTGTTAATTTCCATGAAGCAGGTAAATCATTTTTAAAAGTGTGTACATCAGTGAATATTAAAGACTGTTCCAGTACAAAATTTATCTGTGTAATAACCTCCTCCCACCAAAAAAGCAACTACTGGACATTGCCAGAACATATGTTTAACAGAAGCATTAGCTATATTGCACTGCCAGCAATTAGATGAATTAGAACAATCCCTTATTAAAGAGATCTTATGGTGTCCAATAGACACAAAACCAAAGTTTTGTGTCTACTGGACACCATTGGACACCACAACAAAGCAAGGAGTTGGGTTTTTTTTTCCCCACTCTTGCCAAGTGGCTTACTCACCGCTGCCCACAACCCACAGTGGGGACGGTTGTCAGGTTTGGACGACCCACCATAGGTGAAACAAACCCTACTACAGACTTTGGTTCTCAGTGTGGCTTGTTGGGGGAAAAAACAGCATGACACGGCAACCCACCATGGCTCACTGCCTATTGTGGTTTGTTGTGTCGTGCGAACCAGGTCAGCGTGTCTGTGTGTGCCTTTTGCAACCAAGTAAAGTTTGTTTTGCCAAGAGCCTTCACTTCATGGAGCCAGTTATTCAGCCACTCTTGCTAACAGTTTGAATGCTCTCTAACAACAGCAATCCCTCCACATATAAGAAAAGCATGTCAGGGAGAAGGATTTTAGCCTAGCCTTCTCCTTGACATCTATTTTTCTATGGACACTTTTAGATTTATTTATTATTATATTTATACCCCACCTTTTTTTCCTGCAAGGAACCCAAGGCGGCTTACAGAATCCTCCTCCTTCTCTCCATTTTTATCCTCACAACAACCCTGTGAGGTAGGTTAGGCTGAGAGAGTCAGTGACTGGCCCAAAGTCACCCAGTGAGTTTCACAGCTGAGCGGGGACTAGAACCCGGATCTCCCGAGTCCCAGTCCAACACTCTAACCACTACACCACACTGGCTCTCCACACTTTTAAATTTATTTCTTAAAATATTATATAAACATGCAGTCACCCACTTGAACCAGTACAGCCCAGAAACTGCTTTGCTAATCAATTCTGCTAATGATATAAATTAGCCCTTAGACTATAACCACCTTGGGGCATGGACCTGTCTCTATTTTGTTTTGCTGCTCTTTAAGTGCCATATACATTGAGGGCACTATACAGATAAATAATAAAACATTAATGAAACCTATGGATTTAGGGCTAAAACAGACATTACTTTAAATCTGTATCTAACAGCAATGCCTCCCCCCCACACACAATTTTTAGAGTAGACACAGGGATCTTAAAAGCCCTCCTACCCCCATGCTGGGGTCCCAGTCCGAATTGAGGGCCCTGTGCCTGTTCTAGAGTAAAAATGGGGTGGGGGGGAACATCACTGCTGGGTATGGATTTAAAGTAAAGTCTGTTTTGGCCCTCATATGATGTAGTCCATGGGCAGAATTCAGCAGGAAGTTTTGCTGTACAAGCCCTATTGAAATGAACGGGAGCCAGGTACAAGAACAGCCCCCAAATGTCCATGCCACCCATCTCAGTCATTCATTTCCCTCAGCTGCCTCATCACATGCTCTTCCTCATGACATCACAATTGGTCGCTTTGAATATGAATTGTGAGCTCAACTCTAACTTGGTCACCAGGGTTGTTTTTCCCCCCAGCCTCAACAACTAAGGGGGCATCTCTAGTGTTTATACAGCCTGGCTTTAATCTAATATACCGGTAATGACCTCCCACCGAAGCAAGGCGGGCTATTTCCAAATGGAGACGTCACCAAACAACACAACTGCCAGCACTTAAAGGCAAAGAACTGCCAGGAGGCATGGAGATAATGCAATAGTCTTGGGCTGGTAATTTTATTTAGTTTTTTATTTTGGTCTCATAAAATGATAAGACTTGTCATCGCAATATCAGTTATAGGAACAGAAACAAAGCAGTTTACAAAGCAGTTCATCAGATTTGCTTGCAGATGGGCCAGCATCAGCAAATTCCTTTTGCTCCTTCTATCATAGTTGGAGAATGATAAGATAATGTATGCACTAAGGAATACAGGTCAACTTGGCTCATATTGAGCTCTGTGCATTCTTTGTCCTTTTGTAACACCGAGATCTCCGTGTATAAATCTGGAAGCATGTAAAAACCAGAACCTGAGCAACCAGGGCCATTACGAACATCACAGAGCAGGAGCCCTGCCAGATCATGCCACAGGTCCCTCTGGACCAGCATCGCACTTCTTCCAGGAAGCCCAGCAGAAGGGTGTGAAGGTAATAATCCTCCCACACTGCTCCTCTCCCAGCAATTCGTATTCAGGCTCATATTTCCTCTGAACAAGGAGATTCCATTTAGCTTTATGGTCAATAGCCATTGGTAGACCTATCCTCTGTGAGTTTCTGTAATCCCGCCTTCCCCAACCTGGTGCCCCCTAGATGTGTTGGACAGCTAATTCCTATGCTAGCTGGGAATTATGGGTGGCGCAGTCCAACACATCTGGAAGGCACTAGGTTGGGGAAGGCTGCTCTAATCCCTCATTTAAAGCGAGTTCTTTATCTTAACTGGAATTGGACAGGGCAGCCCATCAAACAGAGGATGTGATCAAACAGAGGAAAGTCCTCTGGAAGCCCTTCAAATGAAGGACTGCCCTTTATAAAAGAGGACACATGGCCAGCTTATTTCAGTGCCAGACTATTTAAAGATGGTAAAAGCCATGCCAGCCTGTGTAGGATCATCACACCTGGGAAGCTTGCCAGATGGGCCCAGAGTGGCTCTTTGGGGGGGATCTCCCCAAAACACTACCCTGTGCCCCCCCCCAAGCTTACTGGGTGTGGGGTTAAGAATCCCACGCAGGCCAGCACAACCTTTTTTCCCCTTTGAATGGAAATGGTGCTGGGCCAGGTGGCTGTAGTGGCTGCAGTCTTCTTTCCCCCAAATGCCTCTGCCCCCCCACCCCAGAGTAGTGTTGCTTTTTTTAGGGAGGGGCTCAGAGGAATTTGGGGGGGGAGAGATGGCAACCACTGCAGCTGCCCAGCTTGCTGCTTCTCCTTTCAGTGCCAGGCCCTTAAAAAAAAAAGAAGTCATATTGTCAGGCCTGATGGCCCCTGCTATTTGCCCAACCATGCCAAGTGCTGATGCTGGGCCTGATTTGCATCCATTAATTTTAATGGAACTGTGCTGTTAATGTCTAGAAGCATTCAGAGGGGCCTTATGCTCCAAGCTATTACAATTGGGTTTCAAAAATGTTACACGATACTGGGATTTTTTTAAAAAAAACCAGACAGTACAGGGGGATGGGCATGGTGGGACTTAGCGTTGTTTCGATTTATCCTACATGCAGCCTATGTTATGTAGGCCAGTGAAAGGTTTAAGCTGCAGCCTGGCAGATGGTGGATAAGAAAGGCTGTGAAATTCAGGAGATGCCTAAAAATAAATACTAGGATGCTTTCTATTACTGGGCCATCTTTACTTGTTTCAAATGAAAACTTGACACACTGGTCTCTCTTAGTCAAATGTTTTGCGTTATTCTTAGTGATACAGCACCATCAGTGGACATGGGAGCTTTATGGAGAATCATAAGCACCAGGTCCCTGCTCTGAGGAGCTTACAATCAAATGGGAGGAAAGCGGAAAGGAGAAAGGTACACAAATGTGAGCAGATACAGTTACAAGAACGTAGCCTTGGCTACAGTCGGGGATTAAGGTGAAGGAATAGGGGGTGAAGGAATGGGGAGTTAAGGCAAAGGATTCATAAGGCAAAGGATTCATAGTAGATAATAACTTTACATCATCTTCTATCAGTTAATGATACCATCACACTAGGAATTCAGAATGCACAGGGGGAGGGGGAGGACTCAATTCTGACTATGTACAAATGAACAATCTTTTAACTTCCGTTACTGATATTCAAGCAGAATTATTTTGTCCAGATTAAGGGAAAAAGATGGTGCTGGGCACACAAGATCTAGACAACAACAGCAAGCATGTTTGAGGTGTTATTCATGGTGACTTTCAGTTGTTTACACAGAAATAGCTGTGCATTCTACCTGCTAGCGCTCTCTGCCATATGACAGCAGGAAGCAACAACAACAACAAAGCAGGTCTCGTAGAATAATCATTACTTCATAATGCACGTGTTGAAGTGTGATCGTGAGCTCTGGTTCCATCCTCTCTAATCGTTACCCTTCTGCTCCCACTCCTAACGTCTTAGCCTCCTATTTGCATGTATTTTTTTATTTGTTTGTTTGTTTGTTTAATTTAGATCCTGTAGCGGAAACATCATGCTCAACAAATGGGCTTACAATGGTTGCTTGCGCAAAACAGTTCATTTTCCTTAGAGCTAAAATGAAACTGCTCCCAATCCATTTCCTCAAAATCCCGTGAATTTTGATATTGAATATTCTCTATAAGAATAGTCCAGCTGCATCAGGCAAAGGGTCCTATCTGGTCCGGGGCGTGGGTCATCTGTGACCCGCCGGATATTGTTGAACTGCAACTCGCATCAGCCCCAGCCAGCATAGCCAATGGTCAGGGATTATAGGAGCTGGAGTCCAATAACATCTGGAGGGCCACACGTTCCCCATCTCTGATCTAGTCCAACTTCCTACTTCCAGTAGTGGGCAGCTAGATATTCCAGGAAGCCCACAAACAGGGCATGAAGGCAATAGCCCTTGCCTCTGTTGTTTGATGCCCAGCAGCCAGTATTCAGATGTAAAGTGCCTCTTAACATGAACATGTTGACCTCTCCTCCATGTTTTTGACTAAACTCCACTTAAAGCCAGATATTCTCTTAATGTCCAGATATATTTGCCGACTATTTATAACAACTAATTGATTTCAATATTTGGCAGTATGGTGATGAGGGCTGGCATGTAACATTATGTAGTATTTGGCAGCTAACAGCTTATGAGATGCCTGCCTAAGAATCAGATCAAGAGATGCCAATAAAGCATGTACATTTTATATTATGAGGTAAAATTTCACATTTAGTTCCACCAGGGATGTTGAAGAGTCCTTGGTCTCGAGTCACGAGTCGAGTCACGAGTCTTTGGATCCGAGTCTCAAGTCCGAGTCCTTGGTCCAAAATGGTGACTCACTGAGTCAGGAGTCACTCCCAAAGCTGACTCCACGAGTTCCTATTAAAATCAATGGGTTTTTTCCCCAACAAAATAAGGCTACTTCAGATGTGTGGCTTAAATAAATTCTAGGCACAAGTGTGCCTTTTTATTTCAAAACTCTGAAACTGATTTTGACAAGAACAGACCAGGCAGACAAACCCAAAATAAAAATAACCAGGCAGGCAGAGGAGGCAGGGAACACCAAAGCAGGCAGGCAGAGGCGTTTGTCTTGGACAATTCAAACTGTGGAACTGGTTAAGAAGAGACCAGGCAGGCAGAGGAGGCTGAGAACCCCAAACAGGCAGGCAGAGGCAGCCAAACCCAAAATGTCTGAAAGGTTGCATTTTAGGAAAATGATTTTAAAAAATAAAACCTTCGCAGGCGATCGCACTTCTCTCCACTCCTTCTGGCACAGCCCAGGGATGTTGAAGAGTCCTTGGTCTCGAGTCCCGAGTTGAGTCTCGAGTCCCATTAAAAATATTGGGACTCAAGTCGAGTCAGAGGGGGGACTCAGTCCGACTCACGAGTCGAGTCCTGGAGTCCGAGTCCCCATCCCTGAGTTCCACATTCGAAAGGCAGATTTGAATCTGAAACATCATATCCAAAACGTTAGTGGTGAAGTTGGAAATTTCAGTGAATTCAGAAATTCTGAATTCTGATTACAGTAATACCTTGGATTGCAAGTAACTTGGTTTGAGAGTGCTTTGCAAGACAAGCAAATTTTAAAATATTTATTTATTTATTTATTTGATATACAGGCGACGTCTTGCAATACAAGTACTGTAGTACAGCTTAAATTAAAAATCTCTGTACAATTTTTTTGGGGGGGATTTCGTTTTGATATAAGAGTGTTTTGGATTACAAGCACGTTTCCGGAACGAATTATGCTCTCAATCCAAGGCATGACTGTACAAATTTGGGGGGGGTTGTTTTGATATAAGAGTGTTTTGGATTACAAGCACATTTCCAGAACGAATTATGCTCTCAATCCAAGGCATGACTGTATTTGTTTTAGCTCCTGTTTCTTTGAATGGTGCCATTGCCTCTTTCATGTTATGGCATATGCCCAGAAGACACTGTTGTACTCACTAATTTCCTAATAACTGAGGTCTCAGTTAGGGGTGTGTCCCCACTTGAGACAAATTGGTTTAAAACAGTTATGTCCTCTCCTTAGGGAACTCTGGGGGAAGTAATTCTCCAAACAAGAGGGTGTAGGAATCTAACAGAATCACCAAACAACAATTTCCAGGTTTCTTACTTTCTTTGAAGGAAACCATGATAGCTCAATTGATATAAAAGTAATATAAGCTTGTGGAGGAGATGTGATATCAGAATGCAGACACAAAATTGCAGTACCAAAAATATGGAAGCAAGCAGGGTGGCAGAACTCAACAGGGGTTGTAAAACCATCACTGGTAGTCCTAGACATTTTGAGCATACTCACTCTTCCACAGGGGCAGGTGCTCAAACTATCTTTGTGCATTATTTCTTTCATTATTTATTTATTACACTTCTATACCACCCGATAGCCAAAGCTCTCTGGGCAGTTCATACTTCATAACAATTAAAACCATTAAATACAAGATGATAAAATGCAATATAAAAGTTTAAAACTACAGTATATATTTTTTTAAAAACCAAATAGAACCTAGCAGCAGTGCGATGATTTAAACTACAGTACAAGATTGAAAACAGGAACTGAAAAATTAAATAAAATAGATAACAATTGTTCTCCAATGTGTTGGAGAGGTTGTCAGGACTTGGGTACATATGCTCATATGTGGTGGAGTTGTAAAAGCGTATTGGATTTTTGGGAAATGATTTTTGAAGAAATATCGGAAATTATTGGTATTGATTTAGAGGTTTGTCCTAAATTAGCATTGTTATCAATAACCGAAAAGGTGGCTGGTCCTCAAAATGTTAAAGAATTAATTGTAAATCTGTTAATGGCGGGTAGATTAATGATAGCAAGAAAATGGAAAGTTCATCAAGTTTTCTCTATTACTGACTGGTATAAGGAAGTGTGGGATATGGCTTTAAATGATATGTTGATTTGTAGTATCAAATGTAAAAAGGGACAACTTAAGAAAAATAATTTTAAGGATATATGGGGATTATTTTAGATTATGTTTTAATTGAGGGAAAGGGGACTATACCATGTCAAGATTTGATGTATTTTTTGAATGTAGGTTTAATGGTATAGATAAGTAGTAGTTGTTTATCATATTGGTCCCAAGGTGATGGGAGCATGGGTTTGATTGTATCTGATTTGTTTATGTTATTTAAAAAAAATTAAAAAATGAATAACAAAACAAAATAAAATGTGTTGGAAATAAAAAGGTCTTCCCCTTGTGTCGAAAAGAGCACAATGTAGGTGACAAGCGAGCCTCTCTGGGAAGCTCATCATTCCACAACCTGCCACCGCAGAGAAGGCCCTCTTCTTAGTAGCCACCGACTGGGTTCAGATGACACGATAAGCAATGGTGGTTACTCACCATTGCTTGTTCCCCATGTCATGCAAACCCAGTCATGATGCACTGACCATTGTGAGTTATAGTGGTTTTGAACAACGATAAGTCACAATGGTCTGGTCTAGGGTTTGTTTCTACCACTGATGGCTTGTCGTGTCATCTGAATCTAGATGACACACAACCCATCATGACATAATCCCAAGAACAAGCGAGCCGCTGGGCAAGAGCAGACATTGCCGCTCTTGCAAAGCGGCTGACCACAGAGCACGGCTGACAGCTTCCCCAAAAGTGCACAAACGGCACTAGGAGGCAGCTGTCAGAGGCTTCTTCCGCCTCCGCTGCAAAGCAGATCAGGCACCCCTGCCGCCACCTCCTCCAGAGTAGACCTCTGGAAGAGGAGTCAGGAGGCGGCAATCTGCTCCTGTTCAGCTGAGCAGCCATGGGGATCAAAGCACAGCCTCCTGCCTGACAGGTTTTCTCCCAGGAGGAGGCCATGCTCTGATCCCCGTGGCTTCTCTGTGTGCCAAGGCACTTCCCACTGGCATGGTTGCCCCGGTGACAGCGGGAAGCGCCCACTCACTCCACCCTCCACTTTCCCAGGTTCTCCTGTGAAAGTGGAGGGTGGAGTGGGTGGGCGGTTGCTGCTGTCCCCAGCGTGGCCGTGTCCGTGACACCAGCAACCACCCACCCACCCACTTCGACCTCTGCTTTCCCAGGAGAACCCAGGAAAGCAAAGGCTGGGTGCTTTCCGCCAACCCACTTTGCCAGAGAGGTTTACCTGCTGGAGGTGATGACGCAGTCCCCATGGCTACTCCATGCACAGAGCAGCCGCAGGTACTGCGTCACCGCCTTCAGCAGGTAGACCTCTTCAGCAGGGCGGGGCTTGCTGCTTTCACTGGCACGGCCGCACCAGTGACAGCAGCAACCGCCCAGCCACTTCACCCTCTGCTTTCCCAGGACAACTCAGGAAAGCAAAGGGTGGAGAGGGTGGGCACTCCCCGCTTCCCCCTCTACTGGAGAGGTTTACCTGCTGGAGGCAGTGACGCAGTCCCCTCTGAGTAAACCTCCCTGGCAGGAGGCTGTGATCCACTCTCCACGGCTGCTCTATTCATGGAGCAGTCGCAGAGAGTGGAACCGGCACCCCCACCTCCTGCCTGAGAGGAGACCTCTGAAGGAGGAGGCAAGAGGCTCCCCCTCCCCCTTGCGCTTCAGGGCACGAGCCCTGCTTGCACAACGGGGAGTCTTTGACAGCTGCCACAACCTGAAATCGGCTTGCAATTACAGCTATCAACGCGAGGACCCTCATTCCTCCCCACAGTGCCCCCTGGGATATCGCTGGGAGGAAGGAGGGGGAAGGGAGGGAGCGAAGCAACCACGATGAGCCCAATCGTCTGTCGGGCTCATCGTGGTTGTGTCGCGGGTTCCAGCAAACAATCGTGGTAACTTACCATGATTGTTGCCGTGTTGTGCGAACCCGCCCACCCACCTCACTTCCTTTGGTGGGGGCTCCCGGAGTAGAACTGCTGAAGATGAACTTAGGGTCTGGGCAGGTGTATATGGGAAGAGACTATCCTTCAGGTAACCTGAAGGTAACTATATGACATGTGCATGTCATGATGCCTAAGGGCTGAACTGGCAAATATGACAGCAGATGCATGGGAACCCCAGTTGCTGAACTGCTGTAAAATGGTGGGGAGAGGGCAAGATTTGCAGAGGAGAAAAAGCAAGAGAGGAATTGGTTCTGAACCCTTCCCTCTCTCAGCACTTTCCCCTAGCCACCCCCTCAACCAGCTACTTTCCTCAAACTAATGTTCCTACCCAAATACATTTCCCACGTTGCAGGGGAAAGAGCCGGAGGGAGGGTTTCCAGGGAAAGCAGTGGGTGAAGAAAACTGAAATCTCTCACTTGCCACTTCTCCCTTGCAAATCATGCCCCACACACGTATCCTACTTTGCAGCTGTTCAGCAGTAATTACAGTCCAAGACCTAGATTTGCTGCCAGACATCTAGCTCAACCCTGAGCTCTATGTGTCTTTGTTTGTTTGTTTGTTTGTTTGTTTATTTGCAAAATGTCTAGGCCACCTTTTAGGGTAGAGTCCTCACAAGGCAGCTTACATTTTTAAGAAAAAGAAAGAGGAACAAAATATAAAACTACAAAAAATCACAATCTAATAAAATATTATCATTTAAAACCAGCAGTTCAAAACACTTCACAAGCCAGCAACACTCACACAGAAAATTAATTCAAACCGTTTATAGATCAATAAAGAATTTTTTACATACATATATATATCATCAGGCGATCACTCGTGACCGAGTAAGATTGTCTTCCGGGATAAAAGGAGGAAATTCTAAAGAAGATTGTGTAGACTCTAGCGATGGGTCCGTAAGTGACTGTGGAGGCCAATTCTAGATCCACACAGCTTCCCACAGTGAGGACACAGGTTACCAGATAGAAGATGGTCCTGTAAAGGATTCATTTGACGTGCTTTTCGCTTAGCACGTTTCTCCCTTTCACCTTGCACTCGGGCTTCTTCAAAGTCCATGGAACCTTTGTGAAAGGCCAACCTCCATTTAGATCGTTCATGGGCCAGAGCTTCCCAGTTTTCGATGTTTATATTGCATTTTTTTAGATTAGCCTTATGAACATCTTTAAACCTCTTATATTGACCACCGATATTCCGCTTTCCATCCTTGAGTTGGGAGTAAAGTAACTGCTTTGGGAGGCGGCAGTCAGGCATTCGAGCAACATGACCGGTCCACTGAAGTTGGCGTTGAAGGATCATTTTTTCAATGCTAGTAGTCTTTGCTTCTTCCAGTACACTGACATTTGTTCGCCTATCTTCCCAAGTAATTTGCAGGATTTTCCGGAGGCAACGTTGATGAAACCTTTCAAGGAGGTGGAAGTGACGTTTATAGATAGTCCATGTTTCGCAGGCATACAATAAAGTTGGTAATACAATGGCTTCATAAACCAGTGTTTTGGTCTTCTTACAAATATCCCGATCCGACACTCTTGTTCTCAGCCAAATAGCACTTGTAAATTTGAGGAGAACAAAAATAAAATCAGATCATGCATTCAAATGAGTGATTATGCAACAGTGTCTGCTTTGCTGCTCCTAATTTTAGTTTTCTTAACGACATATAATTATGTACCTGAAGTTAGAGCCCTCTTCTTAAAAAAACAAAACAGTAGAACTAAACCACTGCTGTAAGCTTAGAACTAGGAGAGCATGTTGACATCCATTAATTCATCTTTTAAAAGAAAGAAAGATGGGAAAGAAATGAGGGGACCTCCTGCCACTACGGGAAGTAACTGGCGCCACCTACATGACTAGCTGCACATCACCGGCGCTACCTACATGACTCGCAGCTTCCTTCGAATGTTGCCCTAGAAGTGTGGGAGGTAGCTATGCTGCAGCAGCTCCCACATTGCTGCCAAGAATGTATCCATCAGTGTGCCTGGTTCATACATGCACACACGAAAATCAGTTGATCTCTTAATGAATAGCAGCTCAAGGTACAGGTTGACATGTGCCAAATGCCACAGGCAGCAGTGTTAGTCCATTAACTGGGAACTCTTTCTCGAAACAAAATGGTGGAGGGGTGGGTGGGGTAAGATAAAAAGATGTTGCAGGCAGGGCTTTTTTTCTGGTGGAACTCACCGGAACTGAGTTCCAGCACCTTTTCTTCTATTAATTGCATTACAATTTAATCGCCATCTACTCCTGAGGAAATGTAATCCAAGAGTTCCGGTACCCTTTTCTCCAGAAAAAAAGCACTGGTTGCAGGTAAACAATGGTGCGGAGCTGGGTAGTTTTAGACCCTGGACTTAATGGTCTTAGACACACAGTCCTTGGAGTTGGTCTAAAGTTGGCAGTTCTCTCCCCCTCCCCCTCCTCCCCACCACCGTTCCATGCTTTACAACTGCTTAAATTCACTGTAATCACAGCACCATCATGACTACAGGGATAAAATAAAGTTTGCTTCTGCTGTCCTGATGCTAAACATATTTACCTGGGAACAAGCACCATTTTGTTGTAGAAAGGGATAATATATTTTTAGAGTAAAAATAATAAAATGAACATCTGTAACCATGTACGGTACATGCTGCCTGGCAATCCCCTGACTATAACATGTTTTTACAGAGTAAGAAAGAAAGGATGATGCGCTGAGCAGCTTCAGTCCTGGTGGACCCTGATGTGATCATGCCAGCCCAGCTGCTGAAGCCAGGCCTGCTTGCACTGTCCCTATGATCTGTCACTCTCTGGGCCAGCATTTGGGGGTCCTGGAATGTGGCCCCAAAGTCTATCACTAGCTGCACCACCGAAGGTAAATGGCATGGCAGAAGCCCCATTCAGAAAGCTTTTTGCAAATTAATTGGGTTAATGTGCCTCAGGTTCTACCAAAGCATGCTGGGATTATGTATTTTTTTAAAAAATATATCAATGGCCTTTCTCTGTTTGAAAATATAAAAGCCAGCACTCATTTGAAAGTGAATGGTTTCCTGTGGAAAAATACCGTACTTGTTTGAGGTGATGTGGGCTGCAATGAAAGGTCTACCTGTGATGTTTTCTCTGTGACCTATTGGCACATGTGCACACCAATGTGAGCACCAACTAGCACATGTTGCTGTCATCAAGTGATGAAAATGCATGCGTGAGCCAGAACAAAACTGTCCAAACTGTTAATGGCGGCTGTTGCTACATAACATCACCACCCCACCAAGCTCTCCTGGGGCCATGTCCTGCATCATCATCCCAAACTGCACCCAATCTTATTCCCTGGCCCAGTGGGTCATAGGACTGGACTGGGTGGTCCCCCCCCCCCTAAATATCCAGACATTAAAAAAAAAAAAAAAGGAGTTAATTGCATGGAATATGTAACTACCTCCATTCTTCTGGATATTTTTTGAGAAATTTAGAATCAGTCTAATAATATATCAATTGTTAGGGCCATCTCAGCTGCCTCAAAAGAAAGTAGAAACAGGAACAGCAAGGAAAGATTCTTTTTGACTACAGACCTCAAAACAAATAACCTTCATAAATTCAGCTGATTTCTAATACTAATTTTTTTCTTCGTATCTGTGACAGTTTTAGAGTATCACTCTATCATTTAAAAGCTCCTGTTTTCCTACTTAAAATTATATTAATAAGTAGCTTGTAACCTTCCTACTCTTTATGTTATTGGAACAGAACTTTTAAAGCTTATTCACATAAAAATGTGGAACAGTGAGAAGAATGAAATATCTATGATTATATACAAATTCATTTCTGACTTGTAACCAGTACATAAATCATTCTTATTAGCCCATCTGCCCAGTCATACCTATAATAGGCAATAATAATAATAATAATAATAATAATAATAATAATAATAATGTTACTATTGGCACTGGTAGAAAAGCTGACATTTGTAATGAATACATTTTTCCCATTTACAAAAGCTTCCCTGCCTGGTCACTTGGAGGGAATCTTTATTCACTACGGATGATCAGGCAAGTGTTCATTTCCTAGACTGATTTATTCATTCCAAGACAGAAATTTAGCCAAACGTTTCTGAAACAGAAGCAACATTAGTTCATAGTTTTCTTACACATCCACAATCAAGGATGAATCAATGTATATACACCTATAGGAGCTCATTGCCATGTCAAACATGCATATCCATCACTAGATTTTTTTAAACCTTGGTTACTATTCTATTGATGACTGGCAGCCAAAGGTGTGGACTGAATGCCGGGGAAAGCATTGATTTTTGAGCTGATGTGACCCGATACAAAATTTCTACCTGTGATGGTCCATTTGCACATGCAACTCATCACCTGATGTCACGGTCACTGCCATGAACATGTATTTATAGACCAACCCCTCATAGTAGGCTTGATACTGCTGCTACACTCCAATCTTCTTTGGCAATGATCTTTGCAACTGATTTTGACATTGCACAATATTTTTACAAAGGTTATTTACCTCAGACTTTCCTTGCCTGCCTGCCTGCCTGCCTACACTTTGCAAAGCATCTTTGAGTTTGCCATTGGTATTCACAACACATGCACAACGATCTATGGTACAGAAGATGAGTTTATCACATCCATTTTCCTCTTTGTCTTTACCCATAAACTCAGTATTTCATTTTGTTGCTTCTGCGGCCTTTTGCAAAGTACAAATTGTTCTGTTTATACAGATCGCCTTGTACCTAATCCAGTCCTCCATGAAGTCAATTGGATTAATCTCACCATATTCTGGGGCTGTTAAATCAGCCCCCCCACCACTTCCTGTAACACCAACTGTAACTTGTTTAAGGTTACTTAAGAGTTCTTTTTCCCCGCTGCTAATTTTTTAAACTGACCATATAATTTTATTATGCCTGCTAGTGCTGCTGTTTATTCTCCACTGTGCCTAGAGGTGGTTTTATTTGGGGGAGTTTTTCTAGGGTGGAGCACAGCAATGGACTATTTTGACCAGGGAAAAGTTTTGAAGCAAATGTATCAATTTTAAGTTTCTAATATCCTCTCACCAAATTCATGGAGGATAGATAAGTATTTCAACAGCCAACAATGATAAGGAAATGGAACCTCCACATTCAGAGGTCATGCACTGCTAGATGGACTGTTGGTCTGACCTAGCAAGGCACGTTTTATGTTTGTAGTTTGGTGAAGTGGCACAAGTACAATTCACAAACTACAATAACATCTACCATTCATCTTCTCCTTAGAAACAGTACTGTCTGTACCTGCACCTATACGCAGGTCGCCACCAACCAGTGTTTTGCCAGTTTAATCAGTAAAATGGTTCTGCCAGATAATCAGCACTGAACCCTGAAAAGGCAGTGTACTCAAGAGCCTAGATGTCATGACCACACAAGGCAGGACTCCCCACAATCCAGGGACAAGGCAGGGAACATAGAGGAGGAGACAGATGGGAGGCTCAACATGAACCCCAGAAGATCACACACACACAATTTGTATTCAGGAGGTTCCAAGTTTAGTCCCCATCATATATAGCTAAAGAATCTCAGACTGCAGGGCTGGAGACAGTCAGACTTGTGCCTGAGACTCCGAAAACATGCTGCTGATCATAGTAGCCCATACTGGGTTACATGATGATCCAACAGTCTGATGTGGTATATAAGTTAGCTTCATATGTTGACATATTTCTTCTTCGGTTTTAGGAATGATGGCCTGGAGGCAAGGGCTCAGTTCAGCATGTGGACAAGCAGCTCGGCCCACACCTGAGTGATGGGCTGCTCAGGCTGAGGAGCTGGGCCAGAACCATCAGCTTTTAAGGTCAGACAGGATCCTAATGTCTCCTTGGGTCTCCGGAATCCTGTCGGACTGGTAGCAGCAGTACCATCGACTGACCATCTGCAGTGGTGACACGGAGGCAGGGTAGAGCCTGAGTTGGCAGTTCCCCTGCAAGCCACCACGGTAGTGCAGGGAGCAAGGTGACCAAGCCCCACCAGCAAAATCCCGCATTCAAGGCCCCTGGTGCCTTTAATTTATTGTCTGAAACAAGCTGGGCAGGTCATCATAAATGTTCTTAATTCCTGGGTGTCGAAAATCTGTAAAGTATTTTAATTTTACTGCTCCCCCCCCCCCAATACCCGGTACCTATTCCATTATTTTACAATGTAATAAACTGGAGAAGTCTCACTGAAGTGTTAGATCATCCCCTTAGGCAATCAGTTTTTCATGAGCTCAGTTCAGTCCTATTCAAGCTGATCCACGTTGCCAACTGATGTGGCAGTGGCAAGCTAGGGAGCCACGCAGATGGACATCCTGCAGTGTACTGTTCGGCAAGCTCGACTCAGGTCTGCTCTGGTCCAAATAGCTCCCCTGTGCTCAGCAATGTATTAAGTTGAAGCCAAGGTCAACTTGAGCCAGGCAGAACTGAACGTGTCTGTAGATGCACTGTTAGATGCTTAGAAAGTCTGGGGAGCTTGCCTATCCCTGAGACAAGAATATAAATAAATCCAGTCAAAATTGCCATGAAGCTACACGCTGTATTTTTCCTTCTTCTTTGTATGATCCTCACTACTATGCTTCCTTTTCTATTAATGACATCTAAACGGGAAACACAAGCAGTGCTGAAGATTAAGTAATTAGGCAGTATTAGAAGCATTTGAAGCACAGGGTCACAGGGGGAAAGGGTGAGGGGGAGAGAAAAGCTGTGGGCTGCCAGTCTGCTGGAGAGTTATAAAATATTCTCCTTGCTCACAGCTTGGTAGCTGTAAAGGAGAGAGCCTCACAGACCGTGTGTTCCTTATTATCTCCAGTCTGGAAAGCTGCAGCGTCCATGGGTGAGTAAAACTCATGCTAAATATAGACAGTAAATGGGTATTTCATATAAGGGAGATTATTTTTCTTCATACTGTACAAACTGCAAAAATGATTGTGGTGTGTGTGTGTGTGTGTGTCTGTATTTTAAACAAAACCCATTTCTTATATATACCCTTATATAGTTTCATATACAAAGGCTGCCACAGATCAAATTATTAGTTGATTAATCATCCGTCTTTTAATCGATTACACTTTTAAAAATTGCCTATTACCAAATCTGTTATACAGGTATCTTTTTGATCAATCAAATAAAAAGTGAGATACCTCTCAATGTAATAAACAAAACGTATTGCTCAATGTAGAAAGGAAATGCATTTTTAAAAAACATTTTCATTTTCATTTCAATCTACAGTACAGTACCACATTAGACCCAGAATAGTTTCAAACAAGTATGTCCTTAACTTTCAGCCCCACCGATTAATCAACTAAAGCTGTAGCTGATTAACCTACTGATCAAAGCTTGCACTTGTACTTATCTTAGGGAAACTGTCATCTTCAAAAGCAGAATGACTGTCAAGAAATATCACATTAAACAAAATATCGCCTTCCAACGCCAGCAATGTAATCTATGTTATAGAATGCAAATGTCCTGGATGCCGCATGCAAAATGTTGAGAAAATTACAGACCTTTGTATCCATTTGACAGGGGGACTACGAACAGTTACAACCCTAAAAAACATTAATTGCCTGTTGCAAGATATTTTAATATAGACGATCACAATCCTTCAGACTTAGAAGCATTCCCATTACAAAAAAAAAAAAACAACCCTCCAACCCTAGAAACAAGAGAGAACTTTTGGATTCAGACTGAGCACCGAAACACCCATTGCCTTAACTTGGAGGCTAATACTTAGACTCTGCTTTTAATTCTCTCTTAAACCTCTCTGGCACTTACATAGCAGATGTAGATGTCACCTTGTGAGGATTCTCTCTGCCGCCAGTTCTCAGAATTGTCACCTTGGCTCCTGAGTGCCTGTTTCAGAAATCCGACTGTATTGCTGAAAAAAGTGGAAGCTCAAATATTTAACTAAGTAATTTTAACCCTCTCCATTTTATGCCAGCTGTGTGTACATACAGTTTTGTGACTGATGCATACCACTAAGATCCAGAGCCTACCTGAGTATCTACATTGTTTAATTATTTTGCAGATAATCTACATATGGATGCAATCCAATCCACACTTGGGCTGCATGTAAAAAGACAGATAGTCACAGCCTACCTGACAAACAGATATTCTCTCTCTCTCTCTCTCTCTCTCTCTCTCTCTCTCTCTCACACACACACACACACACACACACTAAAATTAGGAATACTTAGATCGCTAGTCAGAGTGAATATGGTTGCAATCCCCCACAAACACAAAACACAGTTGGTCACTTAAACACAATTGCAAAATAATTGGCTGCATTTCAGTAAGCTTTAAAGGCAGCAGTATGGACGGTGGGATGGCCTGAGATTCAAAAATTAACACAGACCTGTCAACTCCCATCATTTCATGCCAATGGTGTTTTCAGAAGCACCGTGCAGACAGTTCAGGAGCAGAAATTAACTGCCTATGCGCATATTTTGCGCACAGCACAAATGGACCACCAAGCTGCTAAGGAAAGGCATCGTGTTGTACCACTTGCTGTATGTAAATGTTCCAGTCATTCTGTATACAGTAATACCTTGGATTGCAAGTAACTTGGTCTGAGAGCGTTTTGCAAGACAAGCAAAGATTTTTTAAAAAATTGACTTGATAAACGAGCAAGATCTTGCAAGACAACTCAGTAGGGATGTAACCGCTTACCTCGAGCGGGTATAGCGGGCCGAAATCGGCCCCACTCATGCCCACCAGAGACTCGCTTTGATATAAGAGTGTTTTGGATTACAAACACGGTTCCTGAACGAATTATGCTTACAATCCAAGGTATTACTGTACACTTTATCTTAATTATACTCCAAATTAAGCATCTAGGCAAGGAATGAATTAGGATTTCCTAATTTTTGTTTGTACAAATAGTACTGAGGTGGAGATTATTTACATTTTGACTGAATTAACACATATCTTTTTGTAGTTGTTGCTTATTATTTATGATAGTAACTTCAGTATTAAGTACATTTCTTTGGTATAGTATATTTATTTAAGATCATCATCATCATCAGGCTATCACTCGTGACCGAGTAAGATTGTCTTCCGGGATAAAAGGAGGAAATTCTAAAGAAGATTGTGTAGACTCTAGCGATGGGTCCGTAAGTGACTGTGGAGGCCAATTCTAGATCCACACAGCTTCCCACAGTGAGGACACAGGTTACCAGATAGAAGATGGTCCTGTAAAGGATTCATTTGACGTGCTTTTCGCTTAGCACGTTTCTCCCTTTCACCTTGCACTCGGGCTTCTTCAAAGTCCATGGAACCTTTGTGAAAGGCCAACCTCCATTTAGATCGTTCATGGGCCAGAGCTTCCCAGTTTTCGATGTTTATATTGCATTTTTTTAGATTATGCCTTATGAACATCTTTAAACCTCTTATATTGACCACCGATATTCCGCTTTCCATCCTTGAGTTGGGAATAAAGTAACTGCTTTGGGAGACGGCAGTCAGGCATTCAAACAACATGACCGGTCCACTGAAGTTGGCGTTGAAGGATCATTTTTTCAATGCTAGTAGTCTTTGCTTCTTCCAGTACACTGACATTTGTTCGCCTATCTTCCCAAGTAATTCGCAGGATTTTCCGGAGGCAACGTTGATGAAATCTTTCAAGGAGGTGGAAGTGACGTTTATAGATAGTCCATGTTTCGCAGGCATACAATAAAGTTGGTAATACAATGGCTTCATAAACCAGTGTTTTGGTCTTCTTACAAATATCCCGATCCTCGAACACTCTATGTTTCATTCGAGAAAATGCGGCACTTGCGGAGCTCAGACGATGCTGGATTTCACTATCGATGTTAGCTGTAACAGAAAGATAGCTGCCAAGATAGAGAAAATAATCAACATTTTCCAGTATTGTCCCGCCAAGCTGGATAGATGGCATCACCAAAGGGTTAGCTTGCACTTGCTGATGAAGCACTTTGGTTTTTTTGATGTTAAGTGAGAGACCAAGTTTTTCGTATGCTTCTGCAAAAGCATTTAGGATAGTTTGGAGATCATCCTCTGAATGTGCGGAGACCACATTATCATCAGCATACTGAAGTTCCACAACGGAGGTTGTAATTACCTTACTTTTTGCTTTCAGCCTGCTGAGATTAAAAAGCTTTCCATCTGTTCGATATATAATTCCCACACCAGTGGGAAGTTTCCCCTTGACAAGATGTAAAACCATGGCGATGAAAATGGCAAATAATGTTGGGGCGATAACACATCCCTGTTTAACACCTGATCCCACTTTAAATGGAGCACCATGAGAGCCGTTGTTGTCCAAAATCGTTGCCGTCATGTTGTCATGGAGAAGTCGCAAGATATTCACAAATTTATTGGGGCATCCAATTTTCATAAGGATAGTCCAGAGAGCTGTACGGTCTACAGTATCAAAGGCTTAGCCAAATCGATAAATGCCATATAAAGGGGTTGATTTTGCTCCCGGCATTTTTCTTGGAGCTGACGTGCAGTAAAAATCATGTCTACTGTCCCTCTAGAGGGGCGGAAACCATATTGAGTTTCAGGGAGGATCTCTTCTGAAATAGATAGAAGACGGTTTGCGAGAATCCTAGCAAATATTTTACCTGCGGTTGCTAAGAGAGAAATGCCCCGATAGTTTCCACAGTCTGTTCTATCACCCTTCTTAAAGAGGGTGATAATTATGGCATCCCTGAAGTCTTCTGGGATCTCTTCTCTTATCCAGATTTTTTCGATGAGTTTATGAAGATGTTGTACAAGTACCCTGCCTCTCTATCAAATGTACAGAATGTAACTAAAAAAATTAAATCTATAAAAAGTACAACATTCCAAACACTAAGGAAATAAAGGAATATCAAATCAAACTTCATCAGACCATATCTTAAAAGGCTGTACCCTCCTTCCTTCCCCAATTGCCTGATCATATAAGATTGTTTTTACCTGCCATTGGTAAGAGAGAAAGGAGGAGGCCAAATGAACATCACTAGTCTAAGGGCCAATACAGAAATGCCCTCTCACTGGTTGATGGGAGGGACACTTGGAGGAAAACCTCTAATGAATATCTCAGCACACAGATAGGTTCCTACAGTGTCTCTACAACAAGGATCTTCCAATGGTGCCTATAAAGGGGTCCCCAATGTGCTGCCTGTGGGCACCTGAAAATCTTTTTTTTTTTTCCATTTTATTTAATATACATACATGGATTTGTATGAAATGCATACAGCTTTCTAGCAATTATACATAGGCTTCAACAAAAGAGACCCAAATACACATGTTCCCTTAAATTATTTACCTGTTGCTTGGAAGTTAACACAAGGTCAACTTAAATGGCTTTTCTGTGCCCTTTTGACAGCTAAAAGACTGATTTTACAACATTGGAAGGATAAACATCCCACCTCCTGTGACACAATGGATTGAGGATCTAATGACACTTTCAACATTTGAACGGGTGGTATTTAGACACCATCTGAGAGTGGATAAATATATGGATATTTGTTCTGCCTTTCTTGAAGCTTATACATAACTGCTTTTATTGATACGGTAGTTGTATTTTCATGTACACAAATATAGACTTAGGTACACATTTCATATGCATCTATTGTAAGTGATTCATTTAAATGTATGTAAAAAAATGTATCTTTTTCTTTTTATGGTTTTTTGTTGAAATTCACAGCATTATTTTTTTTTTAAAAGAAGACCAAATATCCAAATAAGTATCCATTTGAAGTTGGTGACTAAATATCCAAATAGGTATCCATTTGAAGTTCATCTACTCATATATTGTTGTAAGGTCCTCAATCCATTGTATCATAGGAGGTTATTGTTTATAATTTTGTGATATCAGTCTTTTTAGCTGTCAAAAGGGCATGGAGAATCCATTTCCCCTTCCATTTGTTAATTGCCATGAAGCAGGTAAATAATTTAAAAGAGAGTGTATATCAGTGAATATTAAAGACTGTTCCAGTACAAAATTTATCTGTGTAATAGCCTCCTCCCAAAAAGAAGCAACTACTGGACATTGCCAAAACATATGTTTAATAGAAGCATTAGCTGTATTGCACCTCCAGCAATTAGCTGAATTAGACAATCCCTTATTAAAGAGATGTTGCAGTGTCCAATAGACACAAAACAAACATTTTTGGTGAATAAGATGCAAGCTAAGATCCATAGACGCAACAGGTAGACGCCAAAGCAGCAATCCACTGATTAGGCATTTTCTGGTCATGCCCGCAGCAGTTTCTCAAATTCCAAAATGTGTCCATGAGTTCAAAAAGGTTGGGGACCCCTGCTCTACACACTAGTCTTCTCTGGTTAAGACATCTGTTCACACAAGCTTCACATTCTCTGGGGTTGTTTATAACAGCATACTGAACTACAGCTTCTGCACCTGATGGATCACTCATGAATCCAAAACTGGGTGGTGGTGGTGGTGGTGGTGGTGGTGGGGAGATAAAGCCTGGCAAGACACACCTACCCAAGCATCATGCAAAGTGGTAGGCCAAAGGTGAAAAAACTTGATGACATTTATGTGATACGTTACTATAGAGCAGGGCTCTCCAACCTTGGGTCCCCAGATGTTGCTGGACTACAGCTCCCAGAATCCCTTGCCATTGTGGTAAGGAAGTTAAGCCACTTCCTAGGTTCGTTTTCCAGCTGACTTATGGCCCAATAAATCAACCAGAGCGGGTAAAAAGAATTCCTTTTTATTCTAATACAGCGCTAGTATGGCTCCACTCCTAGGCAGAGTGGGACCCCCACCATTAGAAATACAAACATTTTTATACTCTTTCTACAAGCGTCTTACTTTCGCGCATGCGTGTTAACAAATTTTACAAGGTGAGCTCATTCTTTCTTTCTACTGTGACATAATTATGTTTTTACAATATCTGGTCTCTCTTTCAAGCAGTAAATAGCAATTAATTGACCTGTGTATACTGAGGAGTTTTTAGGGAGTGAAAGGCATCTTTGAAGTAACTTCTCCTTATCTCAATACCAATTAACTGTTAGACACAGGTTTACTTCAACAGTACACAAGAAATCAAGAGGCCCCTTAGAGGCCCTTTGTATTAGCATCATAGTATTACATTATGTTACATTTCATTATGTGAGATAGAACTTTCTACATACAGAGTAGCATAGGATTACATACAAGTAAAAGCATAGGAAATATTTGTTGCAAGTTATGTGATTATATATCCGTAGAAATCATATACTGAAATTATATTTTACCACACCATTGGCCATGCTGGCTGGGTATTCTGGGAGCTGTAGGCCAGCAACATCTGGGGACCCAAGGTTGGAGAGCCCTGCTAAAGAGTCAACAGCTGAAACAAGGGTCTGCAAAGATTCAAAATGTGCCAAAATTGCATGTTTCGTCATTCAAGTTTCAAATGGGAAATTCTGACTGTGAAAGTTTTACCTCAATATTCAGTGCCTTAAAGCTTGCCAGCATCTCTTGATTCACTTTGATTTTGGTGGGTTTCAAAAATGAAATCTTGTAATTATCAAATACTATTTACACCACTGTACTGTAATGTACTGTCAGATACCGTCAAATCATAAATATGATTACATATTAACAGCTTTGAAATACAAAAGCAAAATTTATATAAAATATCTTCATATGTCAAAAGACCGATTTTGAATCTTCAGTGACTATGCAGCCAGCCAATACAGTATTCAAATACTGAGAGAGGACATCCTATGAAGAGATTACATCGAAAACCTCAAGGGAAACATTTGGAAGCAATTCATTTGAGTGATAATCACTTGCAAATCTTAGTTCTTTCCACAAGAAAGAAATATACATGAATATTTTTTCTGGGTCTCCAGAATGATGTCACACCAGACGCATAGTGCATATCCAAATGCTCATATTTTTTAATATTACATCCCAAATACCACATCCACCTTTTTATAGTGCATGCATAGTCTAATCCTAGGTTGCTCAATGGCAAAAAAATAGCCATGGGCACAATTAAGGCATCTGTTCATAAAAGCAGAAAAACAGGAATCAACAGATAATTTAAATCCTTTCTCCACACTTCTTGAGTTTATCATCTAAATTCTGCACCCAATATGACATTATGGGCTATTTCTACATTCCTGCAGAATCACAGAATACTTCACTGTCCTTCCTACAGTGAGGTTTTCATTTAACAGTTAAGATGCTGATAATTGATCAACTATAGTTATTTAATTATCAGCCCTAATTTTAGATAGTAGCAGTTCCACTTAGGCCCTTGACTTTCAGTAAATTCCCGTGGCCTCCTTTGAAAACTAACTAACCTTCCCCTGAAAATCCAAAATTTAATTATTTGTCACTCCTCTTGGACATGCAGGTGACAGCTACCTCCTGCTGGCTATTGACTTCTGTTATGAAAGAGCTGAAAGGGATGAGATTTCAGAAGCCGTCTCACTTTGGTTAACGATTTTGTATTTGCAAGTTGAAGTGCTTAAGCTGGCTCCCTTGTGCAAGGGCTGCTGTTAAGCCATTATTACTATAGCAATACATTTTAGCCTCGTTATCTCAGCTACAAAAGGACTGACAATTATTATTTTTTATATTCATCTGTCTGCGTGTGGCCTTCCACTTCCACAGTATTTGGAACTATTTCAAAGTACCATAGGCTACCTGTTCTCATTATGTTCTCACAATTCAGTCATAGCCTTAGGGAAGTGGAATGTGTGCACTCATCCCAAGAGGACTTTCACACTCCAGTTGTCTCTCATGAGCTGTTTGGCATTCCTCATTGATTATCACTCTTCAGCTCCAAGACCTGCCTCAGAGAGGCTCTTCAGCCCTGCCTTAGATGTACCTCTATCCCCCATACTCTGTGCCCTTTCTCCTGTCTCTAACCTGGAGGTCACAGGGCCCAAAATGACTTGTGCTAATCTGGAAGCATTCCTATTTCACTCTACACGTTCAGTATGGATGCCCTCATGTTTAGCCAGGCATACATTAATTTCTCCATAGAGATGGTTTCCTGTGGTGGCTAATGAGCCTCCTCTCTATAACATTTGGTAGCACTCATCCTGCATATTGGGGCCTTCAGGCTGAGAATCTGTGCTCTGATGATATGAGAACAAGAAACCTTTCTTGTTAAGAGACACAACTCATGGATGTTTGGGAGCAGGGGCATTGCTTAACTTCGCTCAAGCATGCAAGATTATCTGAACATGGGAGGGTGCAAATAGATTCTTTACTTAACAAGGATTTTGAACAAGGCATCTAGACATCATTTGTCTAGAACAGGGCTCTCCAACCATGGATCCCCAGATGTTGCTGGACTACAGCTCCCAGAATCCCTTGCCATTAGCCATTCTGCCTGGGTATGCTGGGAGCTGTAGGCCAACAACATCTGGGGACCCAAGGTTGGAGAGCCCTGGTCTAGAAGGAAGAGCCCCTATAGGGATTCTGTTGGTGTACTGCCCACCCCGCTGCTCAACAGACTCCCTATCTGAGCTGACGGAGGTAGTCTTGGTTGCGATGCTGAGGCTGCTGGTCCTGGGAGATGCTAACGTCCATGCCGAGGGCACGCTATCTGGGGCAGCTCAAGGGGGTGGTTATGTCAATTTTTTAAACAGGTCACATTGTATTAACCTGTTTTTAGTTATTTGAGTCATTTTTAAATTTGGTTTTTAAATTTTAGTACTGAAATTGTTTATAATTTTTTTATTATGTGTACGGTATTTATATTGTATTTTATTGTATTTTTATTGATTGTTGTAAACTGCCCAGAGAGCTTTGGCTATTGGGCAGTATAGAAATCATCATCACCATCACCATCACCATCACCATCATCAGGAGACCTAATAATTTCTTCCTGTTTCACTGATGGAAAGCCCAGTTTACTATCAACATTTTGTAGTCATAAATGCAAGTTCTGAGAAGAGATATTAGGCTCAAAATCTATACAGTTCTATTGATGTTTAGACAAATGTTTCTTCAATCACCTTCACTCCACCAATTATTCTATTCTCTCCTATATTTCTCAATTTTCATACCATAGTAAGATAGTCTTCCATCTGGTCAATGTCTTTGAAGGACTTTGAAAACCACTGTGCATATGTTGTTATTCCACTGATTCAATCACTAGGGAAATAACGAAACACCTGGATTTCCCCGCTTAAATTAACACCATCCAAATTTTATAACTAATCCAAGGTCCTATTTATTCTGTACCTTGCTATTTAAAAATGACATCATTTGAGTAAAGAGGACAATTGCCATATTTTCCTAAATCAAGAAATGGAGGCAGAAATCCAGATAAGTGTCTGGATTTGGAATCTCAAAAGGAGCATAAACTGGGCAAATTATGTTTGTATCATTTATTGTTTTCAGATAATCTTTGATACTTCAGCATAAAAATTGGACCCACCTGCCCTCCAATGATGCACACACATGCATGCTCATATGCTCATACAGTTTTGTATTTTTACTTGCTGGTGAAATGGATGCTTCTGGGAAGGGGGATGAACTTGTCAGTAGCTTTATAAGTGATTGGCCATTAAACAGAAATACATTATTTGTCAAGGGAACAGCCTCATACTTCTTTAATATAGGACTAACTTTGTAAACGAATACTGTCATCATTTGCATTTGCCTTCTGAACAGAGTCCCTGAATCTACACCTGGAATGTCTCCAGTTTGGTGGAGGGGATGCCGAAGGTGAAGACCAGATTATCCGAAGTCTAAATGGAATTCTTCAAGCTCTGGCTGAAGATAGTTAAGTATTATTGAAATATAGTTTCTACTGGCTCAGCCTAAACCTAGTCCTGCTCCAATTCACCAAAATATGCTCTACAGTAATATCTCATGAAATTTTTAAAATAAGGTTTTTACTTTGCAAATCTGTTCGCCCTAAAAACCCTCTTTGGTTCTTTTCCATAAAGCACAGGTGGGCAACTTGTGACCCTCCAGATGTTTTGGCCTACAGCTCTCATCAGCCCTAGCCAGCATAACCAATGGTGAGGGGATGATGGGAGTTGTGAACCTCCAGATGTTTTAGCCTACAAGTTGCCCACCCCTGCCATAAAAGCACTAGCTTAAAGAACATATTATTTACCTCCCCAACATACCATATTCAAGGTTGAGATAATTGGCTAGTAGGTTAAGACTAACAACTGGGTTGCAGCCTGATCTAATGTGAGTCACATAAATATCTGTTTAAAAAATATATATATAAGAAATGGGTACCATAGTTCATGTTTGGAGAATGGGTGGGTAACAGATATGAAAAGGTTGAAGACTACTAGTCTAGAATATGTGAGAAGCCAAGTAGACATTACAGTGAGGAACTGGCTGCCATCAACTCATGTCCAGTTCCTCCTGTCCTTGGTAATATCTTGTGCAACTTAGCATGTGTCATGATATCATGAAGCTGTGCATGTTCCCTAGCCCCACCAGCAACAGCCAATGTTGTAAAACAGGGAAGAGAAAAGCACAAACTCATGACATGGGTAAGTTATGCTAGACATGGAGGGAGGCCAGACTAGATATCCAGTTGCCATTTTTGGTGGCCACCATCTGTTCGTTGAACATAGCTTGGCCTTGATTCAATTGTGTTAGGGCTGAGTGAACGTGCCCCCCCCTCTTCCACAGTTCCATTCACAAACTTTTCAAGAAAGATGCCCTTTGTATTATGGACCAGACAGGAGTTTCTTCACTTTCTTTCTCACCTCTCCTCAGGCAGGCAGGCAGGCACCACCGCACTGCCCACCAAAGCTCAGATATAGAATCTCTGTGCTATCTCCATATTCTGCCTGCCAGACATTTTTCTAATGCAGGGACAGGCAACCTGGTGCCCTCCAAATGTTTTTGACCATAACCCCCAAAATCCCTGACCATTGGCCATGCTGGTTGGGGCTTATGAAACTTGTAGTCCAAAACATTTGGAGGGTACCAGGTTGCCTACTTCTAATCTGTTCTACTGGATGGGAGTCACTATACAGTTAGCAGACATCACTGGAGGATGGGAAAGCATTAGAGAGGCAACTTGAAAAGGGGTGTAGTTACAGTGCCTTGCAGAACTATTCACCACCACCCCTTTGACTTTTCCACATTTCTTGTGTTACAACCTGGAATTGAAATGGATTTAATTGGCATTGTTGCCACTTGATATACACAAGATACTCAACACTGTGAAGGGTGCAACATATTTTTATTGTGGCACAAAAGTTAAGTAAACAAAAACAAACTGGCACTTGTTGGTTGTATAAGTATTCACACACACCCCTTTGCTGTGACATGCCTAAATAAGCTCTGGTGCAACCCACTGCCTCCAGAAGTCACATACTGTAAGTAGTGGAATGGAGTCCACCTGTGTGCAGTTCCAGTGCTGCATGATCTCAGATTAAATACACCTGCCAAGGAAAGTCAAAGGGGGGTGAATAATTCTGCAAGGCACTATATTCTCATAAAAGGCAATAGAAAACTAAAATTAAATTAAAACTGAAAACATTACCTCCTGTGTACCCCTAAAGCATTCACCCCAGAGGTCCCCATTTACCAGGCACAGTCCCTGTTGTCTTATACCTACCCATGGTAAAACACTCTCCCAATATTACCTGCCAGGGAAATGTTGGGGGTGCCTTTGAGAAGTGTTATTAGCAGGCTCACAAATGAGCTTCAAGTTTCAGCCTCTTCCACAGACCTCTAGAAGTTACATGTACGCACACGAATGCACAAGGACACAAAATGCCAGTCACATAGTAAACAAATACAATGTACAGCAGGCCAAGAAGTGCCTCCAGCAATGTGTAAGTGTGTATATGGCACTGATCCTGGGTGGAAAAAGAGGGGCATTAACAAGTAAACAAGAGAGTGATGCTATTTTGTATATGTAAAATGTTGGCAGGTATGGGGTTGTGTACATACGTTTATTTCTGTATGTTACCCCTCTCAAGGCGGCTCAAAACATACTGACACCATCTAGGGTTGATTTGTTCTAAGCCCTGAAGTAAGCAGGACAAGCCTCTGCAAGACAAACCTCAGAAGTAAGCAGGACTGACTGACTCAGCAGTGTTCTCCTCGGGCCCTGGGCCCTCTCCCTGGCAGGGAAAAGCTCTTATCTCCAATCTGCTGCTGTTTGGAGATAAGAGCTTTTCTCTGCTAAGCCCTGAGAAAGGTAGGCTTTTTTTCAGTGTTCAGCAAAGCAGGGGAAAGCTCTTATCTCTGAGCTTTTACTGCTAGAAGATGGGCTGGGGTGGCAGAAGAACCTGGCAGAAGAGTCCTGGCAGGAGGACTAGCTGGGCAGCAAAGAAAAGGGGGTGCGACCACCAGCTGCATGCAGCTGCAGGTTGTACACCCTTGCTATAGGGTGTCCTTTTAATGCAAGTGGGGGGACAGCAAAGTCCAATGGAATGGCCGGTCCCTGCTTTTGAACTAAGTATATGCCCATGAGGCATGCCCCCCAGAGGTTCTCCAGACAAAAAGAAGTGGAAAGAATCAAAAGGAGAGAGTTTGAAAAGCACTGGCCTAGTGGGAACATTGGCCCTCTACTCAATCAACCATCCCCAGAAGAAATACAAGATATACAATTGCACACAGCTACCTTTTAGTGTGGAGATACCTGCCCTTATTTTGCCTTTGCTTCTCTGGAAAACACAATAGAAAAAAATCATGCATCTCAGTTGGTAGTTAGTAGGGAGGCTTTGCTGAAGTAGTTCAATTACTTATTGTTAACTGCAGCTCAACCTATGCTTCACTGAGGTGGCAGCAGGTTATTTTATTTGTCAGCCCTCACTAAGCAGCTGTCACTTGCTCTTCCAAGGAAGGAGGTGCTTTATGTGGTTGCCATAACGAAATGACCTGGGCAAAGGTGGCAAAGCCTTTCTTGCACAGCCCAAGAGCAATATTTGACAACTTTTATGTAAGGATGTGCCACTCGCAGCAGGCCCAGCTTGAACTGCTGCCATTGTAGATCTGGTGACATACCATCCCCTTTGTAATGGGACCAAAGAAGGGAGGCTCTGCCCCTTCCCAGTGTCTAAAACAGGGCTCTCCAACCTTGGGTCCCCAGATGTTGCTGGCCTACAGCTCCCTGTTCGTGCGTGTGCTCGTGAGCAGCAGAGTGTGTGTGCGCATGGGAGATTTAAAATCTTGTCTTTGTGCTAGCAGAGGCCTGTTATTCCACACACAGATCTTCCACATCTCAGCTCCCTCCTTTACGCAGCGTGCAGCGTGTTGTGAAGATGCCAGCCCAGCCTGCCTGTAATCCAACTTGCTTCCAGCTTCCCCGTTTGCAGATTAATCCATGGAGTCAGGAAACACTCTGTAACACCACAGGTCTAATTCTACCTGTTTATTCACTTAGCAAGTAAAGTTCTACAGAGTATACATTTCCTAGTTACAGTCCATGTGCAGAGTATAAATGCATAGCAAGCATTACATCCAGTGGAGTAAGTTGAGCTTCACTCCACCTCAGCAAAGAAGTTACATTGTTGCAGTGACAAAAGTCCAGCAAGAAGAACAAACGAGAAGAGAGAAAGCAGTCCTGCCTCTCTCTAAGATGGCTTCAGACAGAAAACAAGTTAGCACGTCATCAGAACATACAAACCATGTGACTAGCTCATAATGCTCCCACGGTCTAGGCTTCCCATGTGAAAAACACAAGAACCCAGAAAGACATAACAAACTTGTTTACAGCCATTCTGTTCTTTCCATGTGTAAACAGTGTGCTACAGCTGGTGGAGTGATACATATCACAACATCCCCCACACAAGCTGAAGTACATCTTGTTTCACATCTGCTCAATGAGGCCTAGCGCCGTCATTAGCTTCCTGTGTCTTACTACAGGCAATGGTTTTGTGAAAAGATCTGCCACCATTTCTCCTGTTGCACAGTATTTGAGTGTTACCCACCCTTTCTGCACACAGTCCTATACATGAGAGTAACGAACATCAATGTGCTTGGTTCTTGGCCTACATTTTTCATTTTGAGCCATGCTTATGCAAGCCTGGTTGTCTTCAAAAATTGTAACAGCCTTGTCTACTGGTATTTGCAAATCAGTAAACAGTTGTTTGAACCATTCAATCTCATTGCATGCTTGAGATAAACTGATGAATTCAGATTCTGCACTAGATACAGCCACACAAGATTGTTTTCGTGTATACCAGTCAATTAAACTTTTATCATACATGATCACAGTCCCACTTGTGGACTTCCTATCTGTTGCAGACCCCCAATCAGCATCAGTGTACACACAAAAACCTCCCTCTGTGTGTGATGACAATTTCAGTTTGCAATTCATGGAACCTTTTAAATACCTTAACACACGTTTCACAGCTAGCCAATCATACATAGAAGGATTTTGGGTTTTCCTGCTAAGTATGTTCACAGCATTGCTGATGTCTGGCCTACTCACATTTGCCAAATATAGCAGGCTTCCAATAACACTTTGATATTTCCCAATATCTTCAAATTCAGTGTTATCTGTGTGTTTCTGATATTCAAGAGTCATTGGAGTGGTAACTGGGTTACAATTCTCCAATCCATGGATTTCCAGCAATTTCTGAATTTTTCCACTTTGTTCAACCAAGAAAGAACCTTTCTCATCCTGGGATAATTGCATGCCAAGATAGTGTTGTACCAAACCTAGATCTTTCAGTTCAAAGTGTGCTTGCAATTCTTTTGCAATTTTGTCTTTTCGGCTTACTGATTCTGTTATCAGCAATATATCATCAACAAAGACTAACAAATACACCCAATGTCCCAATTCTGTGTGACATGTGTACAGACAGTGATCAGCCTTGCTTTGTTTGAATCCCAAACTAATCAAAACTCTGTCTAATTTTTGGTTCCAGCACCTTGCTGCTTGCTTCAGCCCATATATGGATTTGTGCAAACGACATACAAGACTGGGATTTTCTACAAAACCTTTTGGTTACTGCATGTAGATTCTTGTAAATCACCATATAGGAAAGCAGTTTTTACATCAAAATGAAATGCCATCATTTTTCTTTGTGCTGCCAATTTCAACAACAATCTTACAGTTGCATACCTTGTTGTTGGTGCAAACACAGAATCAAAATCTATCCCATGTTTTTGTGCAAATCCTCTTGCCACGAGTCTTGCCCTGTACCTTTCCACCTGCCCCTGGTTATTCGTTTTCACCTTGTACACCCATTTACAGGTGATGGCCTTGCGCCCTACAGGTAAAGATATCAGACTCCATGTTTTGTTGACATGCATTGCATTAATTTCATCCTGCATGGCTTCAAACCAATCATTTCTCACCTTTGGTTCCATGCTCTGGATTTCCTCAAAACTTTGAGGTTCTAAAGCTATTTTGAGAGCTTTATGTACAACAGTTTTGCCACTTTGGAATTCATCCTGATATCTAACAGGTGTTTTACGTTCTTGGATTGAACGCCTTAGAGATTGACCTCCCTCCTGTTCCCCAGATATCTGCCCAGTGGTTTGTTCTGTTTCAGAAACTTCCTGCTGTGTTTCAGCCATTGAATGTATTGGCAATTCCACCAGCTGTTTCTCATCATGTGTTTGCTCGTGAAAAATCACATCTCTGCTTAAAATTACCTTTCTGTGTTGTGGTGACCATAACCTGTAACCTTTTGTTTGTCCATCATACCCCAGCAGAAAACATTCAAAGCTTTTAGCCTGTGTTTGAACAAAACATTTGCACCCAAAAATTCGTATGTGTGCTATCTTTGGTTTCCTCCCATGAAACATTTCATATGGAGTTTTCCCAGTTGTGGTGTTAGGTAATCTGTTCAGCAGATAATTTGCATTTGAAAGTGCATCCCCCCAGAAATGGTTTCCCACCTTTGAGTCAGCTAATTGAGTCCTCATCATTTCCTGGAGTGTTCTGTTGCATCTTTCAGCTACGCCATTTTGAAACGGTGAGTTTGGGGCTGTGACTTTGTGCCCAATGCCCTCACTTTCCAAGAATTTCTTAAATTTTGTACTCATGTACTCTCCCCCACCATCTGTGAGCAGTTCACCTATGGGGTATTGTTTGAATCTGTTACCAGTCCATTTCACAAATGATTCAAATTTCTCTCGTACCTGAGACTTATGCTTCAGAAGATAAACAAATCCAAATCTAGAAAAGTCATCAATGAGAGTCATGTAGTACCTATTTCCCCCATAGCTTTCTTCAAATGGCCCAGCAACATCAGAGTGTACCAGCTCAAATATTCTTGTGCTCACTCTATCACTGCGTTTCTGAATGTTAGTCCTGTGCGACTTTGCCTGACTGCATACTTCACATTCCACATAATTAGAACAAGATTTCATTTTCATGCCCTCACACAGACCCGGCATCTTCTCGATGCTCCTGTAATTAGCATGTGCAAAACGTTTGTGGAATAAATGTATACAATTATCATGAGGCTTACAATTTGCATACTTCACACTCTCATCATGTGTTACAAATGGATTTATAACATACAGAGAATTGCAAATCAACTTTTGCACAGACTGTCCCTTCACGTGAAATCACACATTTGCTGTCTGAAAAACACATTTCATAGCCATTTTGAGCTAATTGGGAAATACTTATCAGATTTGTGTCCAGTTCCGGAACAAACAATGCTCTCTGTTGACCCAAAGTAGCAAATTCAATTGTTCCTGTTGCTGAAACATCTATTCGTTTCCCATCAGCTAATTCCACATGCTGACCCGGACATCCTCTTCCAGAGATTGAAATACGTTCCTGGAGTTAGTCATGTGATGAGAAGCTCCAGAGTCCAAAACCCAAAAACCATTAGAAACCCCCACCCTTGCAATCAAACTTTTGCCCGTTTTAACTGCCTCTTCAGGTGTGCTTGTAGTTTCCCGGTTTGTTTCGTTTCTTTCTCTGTTTGACCTTACAATCTTTTTTCAGATGATTTGTAGATCCACAATTAAAGCATTTTTTCACTTTTAAAGCAGTGGCTTGGGTAACTCCCTGCTTGTTACTGCTCCCTTGGCTGTTTATCACATCAGCCGAGCTGTCTGCAAATTTACAGCCAGAATTGTTTTTCTTTCCTTGGCGCTTTTCCCACTCAGAAAGAAGTTTGCCTGACACATATTCCATTGTCAGATTTTGGATCTGGCTGCCCCTCCATCAATGTGACAATTGTGTCATATGATGAGTCAAGACTAGATAACAGAATAGAAACCTGGTTCAATGGATCAATAGTCATCCCTTGATTTCTCAGCCTGTTAAACAAGTCCCGGATCGTACTCAAATGCTCTGGCATAGAGCCACCTGGTTGCAAGCTTAATTTGTACAGCTTTCATGCCAGCAAGATTCTGCTGCCCGCTGTTTGCATTTGATACATGTTCTGCAATACATTCCAGATCTCTTTTGCAGTGTTTTGAAACTGGATAAATGGCACTTGTGAGCTTTCAACAGATAAACAAAGAATTGCTTTGGCTTTATCGTCTCGCTCCTTCCATTCATTGTATGCCTGATCCCCCACTGCAACTGGATCCTGTGTTACTACAGTCCATAGTCCCGCATGGGTTAAATAATGCTGCATCTGGAAACTCCACAGCACATAGTTCGAGCCAGACAATTTTTCCACGATTTGTGGATTCAGGGATTGTGTAACAGCCATTTCTGTGACCGGGGGATTTTCTTCCTCCTCCCCTCCAGAAATCTCAGCTTCACTTACTCCCTCCAAGCTGTCGGCCTTGAAACTTGCCTTCAAGCTGTCTAAGTAAGCCAGCCGATATCTCCCCCTTTCTTCCCCCTCCTTACCGGTTGAAGGACCAGGAGATATTTCGTTTTTGATGTCTTCTTCCTCTGCCATTAATCACTGCAATCATGGAGTCAATCACAACACTCCCAGCATACCCAGCCAGCATGGCTAATAGCAAGGGATCCTGGGAGCTGTAGTCAGGCAACATCTGGAGACCCAAGGTTGGAGATCCCTGGGGCCGGTTCACATGACACAGGGAACCGTGGGGGAGCAGAAGCCCCCTGTGGTTCCCGTGTCGTGCGAACGCCAGCCGGGGGTGCCCCCGCGGGACGGCCGTGTGCGGGAAGCACGCAAAGTGACCATGGGCAGTAGAGGGTTAAGCCCCTACCGCGCGTGGCCACCCTGCCGTGCGAACAGTAGGCGGTCGTCCCGCGGGGGCCGCACAGAGGCAGCAGCCCAGAACGGCCAGAGCTGCAGCTGCTCCGGCCTGTAGGGCCAAACGGCCCCTCTGGGCATCCCAAGCACCTGCCCCCTAGTGCCAGGAGGCCCACACTGTGGTGCGGGGACTGCGGCACCCCGCCGGACCCCGCGGATGGTCCCGTGGTGCCTCCCCCACTCACCGCCTGGGTCATATGAACCGCCCCCTGGTCTAAAAGCTCACAAAGGTTGTCCTGCACCCATGCAGTGACCTGAAGTAGTCAGCACAAGAAGATGACGTCATTAGTTGGAGCCCATACTAGTAGCAGGAGGCCACTCAGCAGACAAGATGATGCAAAGCGATATCAGCTCCAGGTTTTTGACACAAGACACACTTGGGCAAGACACCCTCAATGGACCCCCTCCCTCAGTGAGTCTACCTTCTCACCACCATTGTCCATAGCTGCTATTGATCCTCATCCTCTTTCTTACCATTGCTACCACTTGCTTGTTTGACAGGCAGAGAGCCAGGGAGCAAGTAGGCAGCGGCATCTGCTGCTCCTCCTCACCCCCACCATTGTCTGGGCCACAGCAAGAGGCAGGTGAACAAGCAGGTTGCAAGTGGTGAAGAGGAGGAGCCATTCTAGGGGGTTCTCGTCAGTGGGCCTCTGCTGCAGTGTGGGCCCATGGCAGATGCCCAACTATGCCTACCTTTGATACTGGCCCCGATACAAAGCACAACCCTTCTCCTCAGTCACTACTCAGAAGCGCTTCTGGCCACCGAGGGTGGCCTTGTTCCTTACCAACAAACAAGGATGGAGGCTAAGTTGCAACGTCATGCCAACACAGTGGATTCCACCAATGAGCTGCAGACACAAAGTCATGACATTATAATTCCAGTGCTGGTTACCGGAAGCCTCCATGTAGGTGCAAGGAACTGTCATGCCCGGCATATATTATCTCAAATTATTGCTTAAAAGACAGGGAGGCCTGGGGGCACCTGGCCCTCCTTACCTTCTGTGTTGTTTGGAAGGCTACTGGAAGCCACAATTTGGCTAAAATTGTAGAGAGTTGGTGGGGCTTGTGGATTTCATTATGGGCCCCTCTACATTCCTCCCCCCATAATTCTAGCACTGATTCCAAAAGCTACTTCAGGTGTACCCAAGGGGCTTGAATCTGCACAGTGGGACTTCCAGTTCCCCACGCCACCATCACTCAGGAACACAGCTCCTGTGCCATTCACAAGATGTTTGCTGGATACATAAATGCGTGCTGTGTGAAAAACATAAAAGTTCCTTTGAGGATGCAAAGCTCCATCCTGAAGGTGCAAGATAAGGAACAATAAAGAAAGTATATGAAGTCCTGTTTTAATATTCTACTAAAATACATCAAAATAAAATTCAACAATACTGGAACAGATCTATTTTTATTTTTATTTTAAATGCAATATTCTTTCAGCTTAACCCTGACCCCTAATCTATCCATCAGGCTTCTACTGAGAATATGGCACACCATTAGAGTTTGAACCCAGTACACAGATGATATTAAAAGGATGCCTTCACTTCAACTTAAACATTGCAGTAGGGGAGAATGCCACACAACTTGATTACCAGATTAAGAAATGAACACAGCACCCTGGCCTTGTGAGTCTGAGGTCTAACTTGATGAGACATCCAGAGATCTGTGTGATTGGATCTCCCATTTTTTTAAAGTTGTGGAGATCCACAAATCAGTTTTGGGGGAGTGGTGCTCGGGAAAAGGGGGTTAACTCTTTCACCCATGCCTCTTTCACAAATTAAATCCACACCCATCCACTTCCAAAGGTGCTAATCGCCCTGCATAGGGGAGCATACAGAAACTATCTATATGTTTTTCCTCATGAATCAAGTAGTTTTTTGGGGGGGCAATTACATTTATTTATTTATTTATTTATTTATTTACATTTATTAATCGCCCATCTGGCCGGCAACCGGCCACCCTGGGCGATGTACAAAATAAAATACATTTAACAAGATAAAATACATTTAAAACAAGATAAAATACATTTAGAAACAGTATTAAAAATTTAAAAATCTTAACCCACCCCATATTCCCGCCTGAACAGCCAGGTTTTTAATGAGCGGCGGAAATTTGGGGGAAATGGTACAGAGGAAGGGTTAAGCCTCCCTTCTTCCCTTTCAGGAAATCTTGTCACAGATCTCGGTGATGTCTCCATCAGGTAGGGTCACTTTCCTTAAAGGGCTGGATGATGGTGAGGAGAAAAACAAATTCTTTTGTCTATTTGTATAAAGTCAAAGACAGTTCAGAACTTCTCTTACCCACCATCCCTCCCCAAGGAATTCAGAGGAATTCTTCCCAATTCCTCAGAACTCCCCAATACTTGCTCTGGATGGAATAAAGAAGAGAAATGAAGACCAAGGATAGAGGAGGGGAAATGAGGAAAAGAAGAATGGTAATTGGAAACTGGAGGAGGAAGAAAAAGAGTTCCCCAAGCCAAGTGGATCTTTTCACAGGGGTAATGCTTCAGAGGAATCTGTGTCCTTTTCCTGCTTTTTTAAAACTGCAAAACTTATTTAAAAGCCCCAGGTCTGCTGGTAGTACCATGAGGCACTGTGCACAGAACCTCCCCAGCACTTCCTAGAACATGGCATCACATAGTCCTAAAACCCCTTTTGGTACAGATAAGTTTGTAGAGGCTAATTAAATCATTTGCTGTACTGAGGCCACTGAGTTTCTGCAGAAGCCAAAAGTTCCAGTTTGGGGCAGTAAATTCAGATGTTGTGTGAAATACCAGTATTCCACAGGGAGCTCTGCCTGCCCTTCCCCCTTCCTTTTCAAACTTTAATTGCAAGCAAGTTCCCAGCAGTGAGTATGTAAAAACAGAAAGGTAGAGCAGGAGGGAAGCAATGAGCAGAAGACTGTGGAAGGAAAGGTGGCCTTGTCTCCTAGTTTTAAAATCCTTCATGCTACATCGGTCTGCTAAGGGAGTGAGTCCTAAGATCTCCTAGTTACTGCAAGGCTACTGAGCTTGGGGGGAGGAGGCAGGCCTGTATTAAGGCAAATGATGTCATAAGGGCAGCTCAAAATATTTGGGGCACAACTCCAAGAAGGGAAGATTTGGGGCACATGCCCTGGTGTGCCTTATTTAATACTGCCTATGCGCAAAGTGGCAGGAAAGGATAATGGAAATCTATCATGCTGATAGCTTCAGTCCACACAATATGCATCATGATGCGATGGTAGCAGAATATTATATAGCCTATTAGAGAGCAGCTGCCATTTTAGATGGCATTTGTGGGGATGAATTTTTCTGTGCGATATGGCTGCCACCCAGTTCATCAACTGCTTTTACACACACACCTTACACATAAGCCAATTCAGTCTTCCTTTCTAACGGAGCAAACTTGTACCTGATGGAAAACTGTTTACTGCTTAGGCAATTGAAACTGACTGAAAGATGCAGACGATGAAAAAAGTAGCTCTTCCAGAAAAGCAAAGGGGAGGGAGAATTTCAAAGAAGGGAAGGAGACAAGGGAGCTTTTTACAGTTTCAAAGGCAGCCTATCCAGGTTCAGATGAAAATCCTCTGGGGACTCCAGTAACTGAATGCCAATTGTAGACTTGACAAGGCAGCAGGAACTAATGGGATATATTGCTAACCCTAAGTGCTAGTGCATATGCTGCAGCTGTCCCTGTTTACCAAAATACAGACCCTATTTTCTGGTACCTGCCCTTGGTAAATGAATCTCTATTTTGCATTTTGAGGATGCCCTTTAAACATTTTATTAGTGTGACTTGCTGTTCTCTGGGTTTCTATCCCTGTTGGAGCAGGCAGGGTGGGGGAGGCAGATACATCTCACCTTTAGTGCATATACATGTAAACACACGCACATGGGCATGCACCACTTGCCATTTCTCATGCTACAGTGGCTGAGGCACATTTGGCATGACTGACTGACTTATTATAGAACAATTATGAAGCTTTTCAAATGTCATTTGGGTATAAATAAACACGTCTGTGGGGATAAGAGTGGAATTGCAACATGCATTCATTTGAAGGTCTGACAAGAGCCCCCAGCCTATGCACATACAACTGTATGCATGTAGGGCTCTCCCTGGATGCTCAAAAACCCTGTTTGTTCAGGGTTCTCAATCATGTGGAAAGAGCCCAGGACACAAGCAGCTGTGCACATGTAGGCTTTCTTCAGGCTTTCCACTGAATGTACATAAGTCACAATACTGCTCTTCCCATCCCGTACAAGGATTCTAGCTCAGTGGTAGAGCACATGCTTTGCATGCAGAAGGTCCCAGGTTCAGTCTCCGGCATCTGCTGGGAAAGACTGACTGGGTTCAGACAACACGATAGCCCACACTCAAGGGTTGAGTCTGGGCTGTCATTGAACCATGGATTGCTGTTGAAATGTGGATTATCGCATTGTCTGAACCCAGCCACGCTAACAAACTATGGTTGGTTAACCACAAACAACCCACAGTTCACACCCAACAACAAACCCTGGGTTCTCTTCATGGGTTGTTTGTAGTTAACCAACCATGGTTAGTTAGCGTGGCTGGGTTCAAACAACATGATAACCCACGTTTCAACAACAACCCACAGTTCAATGACAACCCACACTCAAGCCATACTCAACCTTTGAGTGTGGATTATCATGTTGTCTGAACCCAGCCACTGTCTGAAACCTTGGAGAGCCACTGCCAATCAGAGTACTGGCCTAGATGGATCAGTGGTCTGACTCAGTACAAGGCAGCTTCCTATGTTCATTCATTCTATACCAAAGAAGAGAGATTTTCCTCAGGGCTGCAGTAGGAAAGGGAAGGATTAAATTCCCCTCCACAGCTGCTCTAATCCTGTTCATTTTCACCCCCACCCCCAACTGAGGCAATTCATATTTTTAAAAACCTGCATATTAGATACAAAGATACATTTAATGTCACATCACATATTAGCTTGGCCCTAATTTTGCCATGAAATTACACATGGTCTGAGAGCACATGATGCAGCCCATGTTGCTAAAGCTAAACAGCTCTGAGTCTGGTCAGTGCCTGGATGGGAAAACTTATGGAAACCCTGTGGATAAATAAGAAAGCAAGCAGAGAGGTGCTGGGGCTCAGCTATGTGATGGGCCTTGGTAGGAAGTTCTTCTCCTTGGGCTGTATCCAATGTTAGTCGTACTTAGAATAGTCCCACTGAAATGGATGGGACTGAAGTTAGAGTAACACTGGATACAACTCCTTCATGTTAAGTGTATGGGAGTCAGGGATAGTTGCCATGGGGTCAGGGAAAGGCAAATGTTTAGAAGTACTTCCCTTCATCATGTAATATTACTTCATATAATGTTACTTTAAGGAAAGACATGGCTTCTCAGGTGAAGGGTAGTGCTCAATGGGTGTTATATTCATCTTCCTATCTGTCCTGTAAGGAACCTAAGATGGTGTCCATGGTTCCCCCTCCATTTTTATCCTTACAACAACTCTGTGAGGTAGGTTAGGGAGAGAGAGAGACCCAAGGTGACTCAGTAAGCTTTATGGCCAAGTGGGGATTTGAACTCATGATTAACCACTTCTAGTTTGACACTTGAACCACTACCCCACACTGGCTTCTCAAAAGCTATTACTGTTCCTTGCACAGGGAACATCAGCTGAGGCCACAAAAGTAATTCCAATAGTACTAACAAAAGATTTCCCCCCCTACTGACTGCAGTGGCAATGCACATTTCTTTCCTTGTAATCAGAGCCAGGGAGCTTTTTCAGTGGATGGTGGCACCAGCTCCAGCTCCTGCCTGAGTTGGAGTGAGCAGGTGGCAATACTAAACTATTGGGACTGGAGAAGGGTCCATCAACACAGACCTCTCTTAACATGTCAGCCAGGTTGTTTCAATCCACCATTCAAAATTAGTCTTGTCGGGCCACAACTTGGTCATCTTCCCTCTATGTTACAACCTGGCAGCCCCGGTTTGCTATTTTTGAGAATCCCAATTCCCCTACCCTTTAACCCAATTGTGTTTATTGTTGCAGAGCACAGAACATCCAGCCTTCTTGCTGAAAGCGACGTTTTGCCAGCTTTTGCCAGACTTCTGCAAAGCAACCCACTTTATGCAGTAAAGGCAGCCCAGGTGCTGGCAGAGATAGCTAAAAATGGTATGTGGCATGACATTTAGGAAAAAGAATTGATTGCTCAGGATTCCTAGACACCTACAATGTAGCAATCTGTTCATTAGCACCATCTTTGTGAAGCTTACAGTTGCCTTTCAGACCTGCTTGCATTTCCTCAGAGTCAAACTATTCCCCTACTTCTATTTTTATTCTATTTTTTTACATTCTAGCTATTCATTTGCAGCTTGCTTTAGGCCAAAGCTGACTCGAAGTTTGAAGGGGCCCCCACACACGCTATGGGGATGCCCCTCCCTAGAGTTCACCAGTGGAGGACTTATTTTATAGTACTGTAGGCTTTTAAAAACTAAGGAACAGCAGTGCCGTTTGCTTTTCCAACAATGCCACAGATGCTTTTTCAGCCTGGGATACTGCAGGGAAAACAAATTGACAGCCACCCAATGGGCAGCAGACTTCCTCACATTCCCCCCCCCCACCTCACGATGCCTCAGACTGATACAACTTTTGTGAGGAAAACAAAATGGTGGCCGCCAGACAAACTACGGCCCCTGGAGCTCAATTTCTCAGGGAAAGGCCCAAGAGTATCAGTGTGGTAGGCCCTGCCAGAGTATTAAGGCCCCAGAATCTATCTGAGGGTGCTGCATACTAACGCAGGACCTGGGTTGGGCTCTGATCAGAGTCACCAAAAGCGTTACAAGATGCTGATACCTTCCTTGAAATTTCCTGAACTATATTATTTGTAAGCAAGAAAAAGGTTTGTAAAGACTGATCTGCAGGATCAAATCCAGTAAGTTCAATTAAAATTAGAGACAGCACCAAATCCCACAATTAGTAGGTCTTGGCACTGAATAGGGGGTTATTGGTTTATTACCCATTTTGTAGAACACTGCAAAATGCCCTCTCCTGAAATTAGCCTTAAAAGAGCAGAAACAGATCAGATCTCTGTAAGGCCCCTTTGCAAGCCTAAGACATTCATGGACACTCAAAGGGGGTGGGTGGGGAGAGGCATAGAGATCTCCTATAGCCTGCATCTTGCCCCACTAAACTCCCCTCTCAACCACCATCCCAGTTCACAGTACTTGAGGGGTAGGGAGCAATAAACAGCCCAGTTTGAATGTGAGGAGCACATGGCACAGGGAAGCATCAGGGCTGGTGCAAGGCAGTTTGGTGCCCTAGGCAAGATCAAATATTTAGCATGCCCCCTTCCCACTTGAGCCCTCCCTCCCTCCAGCCCTATGCCCATTATGAAATAAAAGTCAATTGGCAAAACCTAAAAAAATTATTATCATAATAAATTATTATCCTCCTCCTTAGCATATTTGATCATTGGGATTCTCTGGTCTGTCTTCCCTCTCTTTCTCCCCCCCCCCTTCCTTTTCTTTTCTTACCCCTTCTCTCTCTTTCGTTCTCTCTCTCTCTCTCTCTCTTCTTTTTGTTCCCCTCCCCCTTTACCTTCTTTTTTGTGTGTATGTGCAAAATTTATCTCTCCTCCCCCCCCCCACACCCCATCTCCTCTCCTGCAAGCTCCTCTTCCCCCCCCCACCCTCTCCAATTTCTACTTAAGCGTGCATGCAAAATTCTGGTTTATTTTTTGCTTCTGATATTTATTATTAAATAAAAAATTATTATTATTATTGCTCTCCCAGCCCCCCCTTCCTCCTCCCCCCCCACCCCACTCCTTTTATCATTCTCCCTGGCTAGGGGTGGGGGCTCCTCAGCTTGGGGAGAGTTCACTGTGGTTACCCCCCTCTCTCTTTCTGCCTCCCTCCCTCCCTCCCCCCACCCACCCACCCACCCACCTCCTCCAGTGCCGCCGCCACCTCCCTCCCCCTCTTCTCCTCCCCTTATGTGCTGTACGAGAAAGCAGCTTTGCTAAAGAGACCCACTTGCGAAAGAAACAGGAGCGGCATAAGGCTCGGGCAAGCGGCAGCGGCAGCAGCAGCAGCAGGAGGACGGCGGAAAAAAGGAGAGAGCCGAAGTAGCCGCAGCATGGAAAGAAAAGGAGGAGAGGGAGAGGGGGGGAAGAAAGACAGAAAGAGAAAGCAAGCCTGGGGACAACAAAAACAGAAGAAGAGACCGGCACATGGAGAGAGAAAGAAGTGAAGCTGAAGAGGGAAAAACCAGGGAGGCTTCTGATTTGGTGTGGTTTCTGCGCCCCATTTAGCCATGTGCCCTAGGCAGCCGCCTAGTTGGCCTAATGGTAGCACCACCCCTGGGAAGCCTTTAGAGCAGTGTTCTCCAACCTTGGGTCTCCAGATGTTTTTGGCCTACAACTCCCAGCATGCCCCAGGAAGCTACGCTGGCTGGGGCATGCTGGGAGTTGTAGGCCAAAAACATCTGGGGACCCAAGGTTGGAGAACACTGCTTTAAGTTTAGAGCCCTTTGAATGCCTGATAATGCCACTGAATATGCAAAGGGGCCTAGCCAGTTGTTAACTGAGCCAGGGAGAGGCAGATTACTTTTAAGATGTCCAAGAAATGCATGGGTAGCTAATCCAGTTTTCCCAGATTAATTAAAGATCAGATTCAGTGGGATATTAATCACTTATTGAACATATATTAATGAGCATTCACATACTTAATAGCACACAATATGATCTGCTTTTCATCTTAAAGCATGTTCCAGGATTGTCCTCTGAAAGAGTCCAAATTTAGAACACCTGCCCTAAATAATGGCTTTACTTTCATCGTAGTCCTAAAATCTAATTTCTTTGAATTGTACAATGCTGGCCTGTAATTTCAGAATGATAGGTGAACACAGCCTCTCTCTCTCTTGTCTATGCAGAGGAAATGAAGACCCCCTGTATAGATGCCGGCTTGGTGCCAGCCTTGATACCATTGCTGGACAGCACAGATCAAGAGATGTTGCTTCATGTAGGGAGGGCCATTGGCCGTATCTGCTATGATAACAGTAAGTAGCCACACAGCTAGGTGGTGAAGACATGTGCCAATGGAAAGGATGGGCATTTGCTGGAGTACTTTAAAGACCTGGTTTGCCTGTCATGGCTACTGCGGGTTTGTTTAAACCCTGGGTAGTTGTGAACGAGCAGGAGCGAGCAAGTGTGCTGGCTCCCACCTGCCCGCCCGCCCGCTCCCTCCAAGCTAAACAACCTAGGGATGGAGCGTTGTTGTCTATGATGTCCGAAAGTGGAATTGTGGGTTGTTTGGGGAGGAACAACCCACAAGTCTGGGTGCTCCTTTTGTTTGTTTGTGTTGATTTGTACCCCACCTTACTACCAGGAAAAATGGTACTCAAGGCACCTAAAGGTTGTCCTTCCCTAACAACCCACAATTCCGTGTTCCGACATCACAGCCAACAATCCAGGAACAGAGTGGCCCTGGGTTGTTTAGCTCAGCAGGAGTGGGTGGGCAGGCGCTAGCATGCCAGGGTTTAAACAAACTCTCAGTAGCCATGATGTGTGAACCAGGTCTAAGTATTGTCATAGTTCATAAATAATGTACGATGATGATGATGATGATGATGATGATGATGATGATGATGATGATGATGATGATAGGATCCTTATGAATCTCTGCTTTATGTTTCATTTTATTTGTCTTGCTTTGTTTTGTGTTAACATGTTGTGAAGCTAGGGGTTGGTTCCGTAAGAGTACCATCCAAACAGCTGTAAGCTGTAACGTCCATGTTAGTATGCTTAATTTGGTACATAAGGCCTTCTGTACAGATTCCAGGTCTCAATCAAATCAACCTTCCTGTCTATTTAACAGCCTTCCAGCCTTGGAAAGCCGGTTTAGTGTAGTGGTTGGACACAGGACCAGGACTGGGACTGGGGAGAACTATGTTCAAATCCTGTCCCAGCCACTGAGTAACTTTGGGCCAGTCACTGTCTTCAGGGTTGTGGCGGACTATGTATGTTTCCGTGAGCTCTCTTAAGGAAGGGTGGGATATAAATATAATGAAAGAAGAAATGCTTCGGCAGGATGGAAAGAATTGTGGGCAATGTGTTGGAGGATATGGAAAGGAGTCAGTCCAATACTGGTTAGGCCTAGGGATGTCGCTGCGAATAGGCTGGAGCGAGACCGAAATTGGCCCCGCTCGCAGCCCCCGCCGATATTCGCGGGCTCATCTTGCCGCGCCGCTCAGTCTGCCACCGCTCGGTTCGCACCGCGCCACCTGTGCAGGCTCCATCATCGCGTCATTTCTGGCTGTGATGCAACGGGCCCTGCGCCTATGCGGCTGAACCCTGTTGCTACGGTTTTGGCGTAGAAACCAGGGCAACAGGGCTTAAAATAGGCTGTTTTAAGCCCTGTTGCCCTGGTTTCTACGCCAAAACCGCAGCATCAGGGTTCAGCTGCGTAGGCGCAGGGCCCGTCGTGTCACCGCCGGTCAGCTGGAAGTGATGCAATGGGAGCCTGCGCGAGCGGTGCAGTGGATCGAGCAGTGCAGAGAGTGGCTGGAGAGCCCCTCTGCACTGTGGAGAATACAAGGATTGGGGGGGGGGGCTCTGCAGCGCAGAGAGCCGAATCGATACACCCCCCCCCAAAAAAAGGTACGAAATCCACCACTAGTTAGGACAAAGCAGAGTTTTCCCCCTTATGCGCAGCCTGGTTATTGAAACTGGTTATCACCACATGGGTTGCTAAACCCTGCTAAAAAGGCTTTTAAAAGGAAATGGATTGTCCAAACAAGGTTTAAAACTAATAAAGACATTTTATTAGTTTTACTTACAATTCGCTTATTCATATATGCAGGACACATATAGGCAAATTAGAGTCTTCATTGGAGATCACTGGCTGGAAGCCAGCTCAGACTGTGTGTCCATCTTATTGGAGAGGGAGAGGGAGAGAGAGAGAGGAAGCTGCCCACAGAGAGGCCTGGAAGTAGGGAGGAGGGGATTGTTCAGTTAACCCTTTCCTCCCACTGTAACTAGTGGTTACATTATCTCATTGATCTAAGCAGGTAATATTACAATTTCCATCACAATGGACCAGCCAATGGAGAGCAATGGACCAGGCAAAGATTATGGTGCAGGAGAAGCTGAGTTTGCACCTTTTGTTGTAGCTGTGGGCTGTTAAAAAGACAGAAACATTCTCCGGTTTGAAACCTGGCAAACATAGCCCTTTTTTTCCTGATCATTTGGTTTCTTAAATTCCCATGAAAATGTTACCTATGCCCCACACAAAATGAAAAAAAAAAAAGGATTGTGGGTGACCCCACCCAATGTATTTGCTACTGTAAGATATGCTGCTGTCTTTTAACAAGTTTGCACATTATTAGGTAACTGGCAGATGTGATGAGCAAGAGTGAATCCATAATAATAGTTTTAAAATCCCTATTAGTGTAATACCTTTATTAGGCCAACCAAAAGATCACAAAAAATGTGAACACTTACAAGATCTGCAGGTCTCGAAAGCTTGCATATTTTTTGTGATCTTTTGGTTGGCCTAATCAAGGTATTACACACTAATATGGATTTTTAAATTTTTCTTACTGTCAACATAGCTACTTTTGTTCCCCCACCCCACCCCACCCAATAACAATAGCTAAGCCATGGTAACCATTTCCCATATTTGAGCACTCAAATATAACATATCACCAGGTCCATAGCCAGAAAGTGGGTGGTGGTAGTGGTGATGAGGGGGCTTAAGGGTATATCGGTGGGCCATCATGAGAAACGCAAAGGCAAAAGCCTCAGTGCAAGGAGCTTAATATGTTTAAGTATAAATCATTTTCATTACATGAAATTTAATAAGAAATTTGCTCATTATATCCTTATTCAGTGACAGCCCCAGGAAAAAAAATATATTTGGAGAAGTGCATTTCCCGGTGGATGTGCTCTCGGAAAAGTGCCTTTCCTTCAAGTAACCATAGGAATCCAAAAGTCAGGGGTGGGGTAGGGTCTTTCAGACTAGTTACATTTGGGTCTTTCAGACTAGTTACATTCAATGGAAGTTATCTTTATTTTTTATTTTAAGCATGAAGTGTTGCCTGTCTGTCTCTTGAAAGGTGCCATTCCAAAGACCCTCAAAGCAGCTCACTACATATGCTCAAGTAGAATAATAATAATAATAATAATAATAATAATAATAATAATAGCAGCAGCAGCAGCAGCAGCAGCTCAAAAAGATGTACTACTCAATAGTTGTCATCCAAAAGCTCATGTGGTGTCTAATGGATCACAGTGGCAGTTAAGAGGTCATTCCTGCAGCCTCATTTTCACACTCACCTTTTCTAGATGACCTCCAGGAGCAGCTGGTGGAGGCCGAAGTGATCACATCGCTGGTCAGGATAATGTCAGACTATCCGGATAATGAACCTCTTGTCCGTGTCAACTTGCTGGCCTTATCCAACCTTGCAGATCTAGGTAAATAGTACTGTGTCTTTGACTGCAATTTTCTTGAGGCTCAATTGTGTTGTTGTTTAATCTGAAAGAGCCTTAGCCTTAAGCATCACCAACTCATCAACACATACACGCCCAGAAGCACAAAGCCATAATAAACAAAAGCACTTGTAGAGCAAACAAAAATTGCCTGCAACTGAGGGAGAGTGTTGTCTATACGCTATCACAAAGTATGGTATGGTCTCTCTCTTTACCATGTTACCATGCACCCTTGTCTGCGTGTGTATAAATGTACATATATGTACCTGAATGACATATGGTAGGATCTTTACCCAAAAGTCATGGTGTGCTATGCCAGTATTTGAGGTACCTGGGAGGGGAAAAACTAAAGAGGCAACACACTACGGTTTATTATAATCAAATATACAGTTTATTACAAACATTGAAAGAATAAGTACATGAACAGCATCCAGATGGGACTGGCAATTACTTGGTTAAATCTATAGAGAAATTTGGGAGCAAGAGGCGAAAAGGCCAAGAGAAATGGAGTAATGTGTGGGTGTTTTTGAAAGGTGAAAGAGGGGAAGCTAGTACTTCATAAGGAGATAGGAGGGTGATAAGGGCCAGATAGACAGTAAGGGGTCTAAATGGGTTGGAGATAGGGAATGCAAATAGTGACTTGGCCTGAGGTGACATGGGTAGCTGTTCCATGAACAGAAGGGAAAAGAAACTGAAGCAAAAATGTTACTACCTCTTCCAAGGCAGAGAGGAGGAGGCTCTTCCTCAGGGGCCTGATGTGATCCAGCAGCCATTTCTCATCTCTAAGCAGATAGGAAGTTTGTTTTCAATGAGTTATATTTAAAATCAAGTAATTCAAATACAAATTCATTTTTTTAAAATAATAAATAAATCCAGATACTGCTAAAGAGGCTCTTAGCAAGACCAGAGTTGCAGAACATTTGGTACATCAGCTGCGAAGGGCAAACCACCACGAGAAGGTAGAAATTATCCTTGAGGTTCTACAGACACTAGCAGAAAATGGTAAGAGCTGGCGACGAGTTGGCTGACGGTGGTTTCCTGTGTTTCCACACAGTCACCCAGGCTAGCAGTGTTAACTTATTGAAGCAGAGACAGAAGGAACACAGAAAGTGATCATTTAAAGGCATGTTTCAAGCAGACCTTTACAGAGCCTGCCACCTGAGGTATCAAAGCAACTTCCTTCTGCTTTCTTTTCAGTTATTTATAGGGGGGAATCAGCACACCTCCCAAAAGTTAATAACTTCTTTAAGGGCATTTTAATTATGAGTAGGAAAGCTTGCTTCTGGCTGTATCATTCTGGAAACCTGGGTACTGGGTGGCCAAAACGTGAAAACTAACCAACCACAAGTAGCCCAAATGTTATGTTCATGTTAAACTAATGTGCATTTTTAGGACTGGCTTGCACATTAGATCAGGAAAACTTGATGGTTAGTCTAACTTAATGTTAGTCTAACTTAAGTCCCATTCATTTCAATGGGTGTACTACTCCAAGTAGGGCTAACAATGGATGCAACCCAAAGATTTCCCTGTGGCATCCGCCTGTGTTGCATAGATTTCATAGCATGTGTGACTTAAAACATGTTTGGGAGCCCATTTGTTGCATATTTATCATGTTCAACGTGTGATTTCATGTTGAAAATGTAACATGAGAAGCAGCAATGAATGACAATGATGTGATAGGTAACAGGGAGGCAAAATGAACAGGTACTCAAAGGGACTGTCGTGTTTCGTTGTATATCGGGCCCACAGAATGACATTAGTACATGCATTATATTTTAAAAGCTCCCAAAGCCTTTGTTTTGATTAGATCACAGTAGACATTAGTGGCTGATTAATGCACCACGGTCAACTTCAATTAAACAAATTAAGATTAATGAAACCACTTAGGGGAAATGTCACAGTTATTCATATCTGAAATTCCAACTATTTCCTCCTCCACCTGTTTGTTCGTTCATGTTTAAAAAGTAACACTGTGTCCTCCTGATTTTAACCAACAGTCTAGAATTTTTAAAGGCATCTCAATATCCTAGACAAAGAAATCCTTTTTAAAATAGCTTATGTTATATAGCTAATAGTTGTACCATAGTTCCGCTTCACTCACATACAGATGTAGTGGCAGGGGAGTTATTTCCGCGTGGTGCAAGCCCACAGAGCTGTGGTATACGTGTGAGTACCTGTTATATTAGGACGTGAGCCCACAGTGGGTCTTGAACTGGCAACCTACCATTACCCAGCTATGGCCAAAGAAGGAATATACAAGGAGGAACAGCCACACCAGCCATTTTACCAGGTGGCTGGAGCCACCAGGTGATGCTCCCTGAAGCTTCTGAGTCAGGACTGCTCATTGGTCTGAGCAACTAGGAGACTCTGCTCTTGCTGGCTGCAGATTATTTCCCCACGGCTCTCCCCTGCATTTGTCTCACTTCCACATTAGGGCCTGACAATGCTAGAACTATGCGGGCTGGGGTGGTTGCATCTTTCCCATACAGTCATCATCACCCCATGGGACGGATGGCAATGATCAGAAGGAAAATACCTGTGTAATTTGTCTCCCCCATGTGGTTCCAGTATTCACACATATAGTACACCACAGGGAAGCAGCTCCCTCAGCACTGTGGCTAGATGTGAAGGGTTACACTGTTTAATAGTGGAGAGGTCCCATCGAATGAGCAGCAAAAAGTGTGTGTGTGTGTGTGTGTGTGTGTGTGTGAATAACTTTGAGACTACCTGCAGCTTTGTTCACTGCTGCAAGGATAGCCCTCCTAAGGTTCCCTCTCCTTTGTTACCCACACTTGTTCAGGACACATATCTCTATACATGCCTGAAACCTATTTGTCTATGTTCAGGGAATAAAAGGGAAGATCATCGTCTGAGCTTTTCTGAATAAGGGGTGTTTTACTCTAGGTGGTTGTGTTTCAATACTAATTGGAAGGTCATATAAAAGTTTAGGGTTCTCAGTGGCCAGTTGATAAGTCATGAGCCATATGCAGGCATCACAAAATTGAAAGTGTGGAAGGGAGATGGATTTGCCCCATCCACCCCGACCTCCCTGTGTTGACTGGGAAGGTCTAAAGAGAGACTATATGACCATGTCTGTCTCAATGTGGTTACAGTCCTTCCCAAAATTGGGAACCCTGATTGCATAGGGCTCCTGATTGCACAGAGGACTGTAACCACATTCAGATGAACATAGTTACAGTCGCAGCCAGCAAGAGCAGAGTCTCCTAGTTGCTCAGACCAATGAGCAGTCCTGACTCAGAAGCTTCAGGGAGCATCACCTGGTGGCTCCAGCCACCTGGTAAAATGGCTGGTGTGGCTGTTCCTCCTTGTATATTCCTTCTTTGGCCATAGCTGGGTAATGGTAGGTTGCCAGTTCAAGACCCACTGTGGGCTCACGTCCTAATATAACAGGTACTCACACGTATACCACAGCTCTGTGGGCTTGCACCACGCGGAAATAACTCCCCTGCCACTACATCTGTATGTGAGTGAAGCGGAACTATAGTACAACTATTAGCTATATAACATAAGCTATTTTAAAAGGATTTCTTTGTCTAGGATATTGAGATGCCTTTAAAAATTCTAGACTGTAGACCTTCCCAGTCAATACAGGGAGGCCGAGGGTGAAGGAAGTGAGGGTGGTACATGCGTCTCCATGATGCGTCTCCATGTCCACGCCTCAGTTTCAGTGTTGGAATGCCTGCACAGGGCTATGGTGTCATCTTGGTTGAATGAGGAAGCAGAGGGAATTTGGTGTTAACACCTCCAAGCATTCTTGGGCCAACATATAGAGGTCTGGGACACTCTCTTGGTCATTTCAATAGAGTGTCAATGGTGACTGCAAATGAACCCTGTCTTTCTTCATTTGCCTTGACCAGCTAACTTTCCAGACAAAATGGAGGCCTGAGACACAAAATGAGTGTTGGGAGGACCCAAAATGGAAGAAAGCTGGTGCTCTTTGGCAACATCCTTCTCCACAAAAATAATTTAATGCAGGTTAGTTGATCCTTCACACACAGTAATCACTGTTTTCATCAAGTAATGGGCTGAATTCATAGGTTATCCAAGCAGCACTGATACAGCTTCTCTATGGCTGCTTCCCATACTACACCAGTAAGTTTTTGTATTGAGATGAAGAATATATCTATACTACAGAATCAGGCTGGCTTAATAGCCATCTTGTCTCTCCAGAGAACTCTAGGAACTGTAGTTTGGGAGTGGGGAGATCAGCAGGGATCTCTAACAGAGCCCCTTCCCCAGACTATAGTTCCCAGGATTCTTTGAACTCATTGTATGCTTACCGTATATATATATATATATATATATATATATGTGCTGGTCTGTGACCGAAATAAACTGTTCATTCATTCATTCATATATATATATATATATATATATATATATATGAGATATACATTTATAGCATAGGTAAAGATATAGACCAAAAGAGATCACACGGTGAGAGGAGATCACATGGGAAGTTTTATTTACTTGAAGGATTTTCTCCTCCAAACTAGTACAGATTCTCACATGATCTTCCCCTCCTATGCAATCTTATTTCATATGTTGCCAAAGTGCCGTGGGATGGGATGCAATGCAAATCATAGTGTGGGAACAAGCCCTCACCCACCTATTTAGTCAGGTTACCAAGACCTAGCAAGATGCTTTCAATGTGCATGCTTATGATGACCTCCGCAGATGCCCTGAAGCTGCAGTTGGCTGAAGCCAGTATCCAGGAGGCTGTGGTGGAGATCCTGCTGCGGCTCCAGGACAGCTTCCAAGCCAGAAGACATGTGCAGCTTAAAGGCTGCGTCAGATCTGATTGTGTCATTGCTACTTGGAGGTAAGAATGAGAGAGCCGAGGGAGGGAGTCCAGATGCACAAAGCAAGAAGAACAGCTGCAGGAGTGCCATCTGGCCCTTTCCCTTGCTACAGACGCATTTCTGCAGCCTGTTGTCTCCACAGATGGCTTTTTAAAAAAAAAGTTATCATACAGCTGTAATATGAATGCAATGCCCATGGAATGCCCATATCAGCCTCCATGTACATACTACGCATTTGCCTGAGGCATTTAATGCAAGGAGGCTAGCCTTTGGCCAGAGGCTGCAGGGGGAGGACTAGTTCAGTCCGCCCACAGGCAGGTTCTCACAACTTTTCACAACCTTGCAGTAACATATAGTTAGGGCCCTAAGATAGAAAGAAAGCAGAGCTTGCATGGATAAACATATACAGCCAATTCCTGCCCAGACAAAAGCCCCATGCTGTCTAGTCTGATTGGCAGCAGCTCTTCAAGGTTTTTCCTCAGCCCTGCTACCCAAGAGCCTTTGAGCTGGAGAAGCTGAGGACTGAATCTGGGATCTTCTACACAGAGAGCATGGACTTTACCACCGAGCTATGGCCCCACACCCAAATTAGGCTTTGTGACTTGGACACACATCTCCAGTTCACTTACCATATTTGTATCCTGCCCTTCCTCCAAGAAACTACTAGATACCAGCAAGGCTGGTAGCAAGGCAGTTTGGTGCCCTAGGCAAGATCAGATATTTAGTGCCCCCCCTTCCCACTTGAGAGCGCTGTATTTTTTTTTCAAGGCGTTTCTTGCTCCCCCTTTAGCCCTGCGCCCTAGGCGGCTGCCTAGTTGGCCTAATGGTAGCACCGGCCCTGGATACCAGGTATGAGGGAAATGATGATCAAGTACATTGTCTATGAAAACCCGTGGCAATTAGCAGATCGCTTGATGCAATCTCCCATCTCTATTTGGACTTTCGAAAAGCGAAAATAAATATAGCGTGAAGAGATTTCATTAAACAGCTTCAGGGATCAGTGTCGACATATTTGAATTAAACCCATCCCATTAACATTACATATACATTGACTTTCCCCTGGTTTGATTCATAATTAATCTGAAAAAAAGATTAATCAATAATATGTCTGCTGGATACCTGAAATTCAATCCAGTTTCTCTAGGATTAAATGCCAAATTGGGTCTGTCTTTTGGACCTGATGCCTGATGCCATTACTGACTGGGGCTACACCAGAGCCTAGAGGCCCCTGTGCATTCTGTAACTCTTCCAGTGCATCCTAAGTCCAATGGCCCCTATGCCACCTCGCAGTACTTACTGAAGGTAAAGGGAGGCGGAGATGGTCTGATCTATACTGGGGAGAATGGAGGCCTTAGATCAGTGTTCTCCAACCTTGGGTCCCCAGATGTTTTTGGCCTACAACTCCCAGCATGCCCCAGCCAGCATAGCTGGGGCTGGGGCATGCTGGGAATTGTAGGCCAAAAACATCTGGGGATCCAAGGTTGGAGAACACTGCCTTAGATGGTCCAATCCTTGTGCTATGCATTTTTGGTTGCTGCTTGTACGATGTTGGATTGATGCTGCTTTATCTTGAAGGACAGTCCATGTGCAATGCTTAATTCCCATCTGCTCAACCTGTACATTTGTAAATTAAATTGTGCACTAAGAGCCTTATACGTACCTTCATCTTACCCTGTAAGAGGCTGCCGCTAGGATGTTCCACACTGTAGCATTCCCCAACCTGGTGTCCCCCAGATGTTTTGGACTACAGCCCCCAACATTCCTGACCGTTGACCATGTTGGCTGGGAATGATGGGGATTGACATCCAAAACATCTGGAGGGCACCAGGTTGAGGGAAGCTATATCTACAGCTTACAGAGGTTGTGTTAGTTAACGTTTCAAGGTTTCTATGGCATCTCACTTAGCTTTTTCTTCTTTTGGAGATATTGCTCACATAATGTTGCCTCATGTCACTGGAAAGCTTATTTCTTCTCCTGTTGAAAAACCACAGAAGGGGGCTCAGAATCTAGCCTGGCTTTCACATGCCTAGAAAGTGTTGGTTTTGGCTTAACATCACTCGGTTAAAGGTTGCTGGTCTAGCAAGCATATTTTATCTGAAGACAGAAACAGAATTTCATTTGTGTTTTTATTGTTTTCTCTAACTAGATAAAGAGAGGAGCTTTAGTGTCTGTTCCAAATATAAACATTGGGTAAACACTGGGGAATTGCAGTTAATTCTTTTTATGGTTACGAAATTGTAGTAATTACTATAAACAGAAAGCAATCCATGTAAAACAGGCATCCAATTAGTTACCCAGTTGTTTCCTTAATATTTACCAGCTGGAGTGCGGGTGGGCAACATCTCACTTGTGAGTGAAACAGAGAGGGAGAATTCGTTAAAGGTCTGAGATGGGTTTGTTTTTATTTTGGTCACTCTCATTGACTCAGGGCTGGTCTATGTGTTACCTTCGTCACATGGAGGAAATGGAAACCACCTCTGCGTAATGGCTTCTCCACAGTCCACTGCTGTAACATGTGGAATGGCACATGCTGTTATTCATCCACCTGGAGACCTTCTGAAATGTTGGCACTAGCAAATAAAAACACCACATGATGATGAAAAATGTGGTTTCAGCATGAAGCTTCCTCTACATAATGAAGCCTTGAGCACCATATTTTGGTGGAAAGGCAGGATATAAACCAAATTAATAATAATAATAATAATTATATATATATTATATATTATTATTATTATTATTATTATTATTATTATTATTATTATTAAAAACACTGTCCTTTTGTTAATCAACTCTGCTTCCCTCTATTCTACCAGTGACCTATGTAGCAGCATGGTACAACTAGAGACCAAAATCCTTCTCTGTATTCATCTGGGATGAGAGATATCGGAGTCCAAATATCTTTCTCTGTAATTCATCTAGGTTCACACAGCCCCTGGGGGGGGGGGGGTTCCTTTCCTACCCAGACTCCATCATCATCATCATCATCATCATCATCATCATCATCATCAGGCGATCACTCGTGACCGAGTAAGATTGTCTTCCAGGATAAAAATTTACAAAAAGGAAATTTTAAAAGGAGGAAATTCTAAAGAAAAATTGTGTAGGCTCCAGCGATGGGTCCGTAAGTGACTGTGGAGGCCAAATCTAGATCCACACAGTTTCCCACAGTGAGGACACAGGTTACCAGATGGAAGATGGTCCTGTAAAGGATTCATTTGACGTGCTTTTCGCTTAGCACGTTTCTCCCTTTCACCTTGCACTCGGGCTTCTTCAAAGTCCATAGAACCTCTGTGAAAAGCCAACCTCCATTTAGATCATTCATGGGCCAGAGCTTCCCAGTTTTCGATGTTTATATTGAATTTTTTTAGATTAGCCTTAAGAACATCTTTAAACCTCTTATATTGACCACCGATATTCCGCTTTCCATCCTTGAGTTGGGAATAAAGTAACTGCTTTGGGAGACGGCAGTCAGGCATTCGAACAACATCACCGGTCCACTGAAGTTGGCGTTGAAGGATCTTTTTTTCAATGCTAGTAGTCTTTGCTTCTTCCAGTACACTGACATTTGTTCGCCTATCTTCCCAAGTAATTCGCAGGATTTTCCGGAGGCAACGTTGATGATGACAACTAGAGACCAAAATCCTTCTCTGTATTAATCTGGGATGAGATATCGGAGTCCAAATATCTTTTCCTGTAATTCATCTAGGTTCACACAGCCCCTCGGGGGGGGGGGGGTTCCTACCCAGACTCCATACAACTACTGTGAAAGGCTTTGCCTGGTTCATTTGCCACAAATACATGCCACAATTTTTCATTCCACTACAAACTTACCAAAATGGAGCTTGTACTCAGAGCAAATTATTCAGTTGACACATTTGCCATGAGCCTTGTGCAATCTGGGCCAGGAAAGAAAAGCACCCATCCACCAGATGAGTGGTTGTGTGAAAAGAAAGCTAAATGTGGCTCTCAATACCGCGTTCTGCACTTTTCCTGTGCTCTTGTAGAACTGTGACATAGAGTGAGACCTTAACACAAATCTGCTGTATGAGACTATGGCCTTCATCGGTATAATGTGTTGATAGGAAGATAGGTGAAACATGAACTTTATACTTACTCTTTCATGCTCTTGATTTTCCTTAAATAATAGCGAGTTCCAGGGCAGGGTCAGTTTTCTTGAGAGGAGAGAGCAGAGTACTAAATACTTGTGGTGTTTTTGTAACATCTATTTATTTACAGATATATACAGGTTGAGTAGGGAGAAGCAAATAGACCCAGAGACAAGGAGATCTAGTCTTAAAATGGCATCAGTCCCTGGAAGGGAACAGCATCAGCATGTCGTTGCAGCCTGTTAAGGCTGTTTCTCACCAGCCAGCTTCAAGACTTTTTCTCCTACTATGTTTCAAAGTGCAAAAGTATTACTGCCTTCCTTGCCATGTTACTTTGTTCTCACCCTGGCAGAAGGGCATGACATGCATTCCAGGGTTCTGTGGACATCAGCTGACCATCAGTGGCTATTTGCAAGTACTATTTGCTATCAAGTTAAACAGAAAGCAGACAAGACTATAACAATACTATCTGCAGTCTCTCTCTCTCTCTCCCCCATTCATTGTACTACAGATGAATCCATGCAGCAGCTGTTTGCAGAGGGGAATGGCGTTATCTACCAGAGTGTTGGCACATGGCTTGCATCCAAGCACACCCAGTTACAGTTGACAGGGGCTCTGGCCATTGCTAATTTTGCCAGGAATGGTAAGGATCACTCTTGACCTTATTTGTTATTTATTTGAAGCATTTTTTCCCTCTCCTCTTCAGCTAAAAAGGCATCACAAAAGTTCAAAAACAAAAACAAAAAGCCAATAACTTAGTTGGCTGTGTTGTTTATCTGTTTGCTTGTATGTTGATAAGTTGGTTTGATCACTTAAATTGGATACAAGGAAAATATGTGTAAAAGTATCATCATTGCATCAGTTACAACCAACATTTTTTCTTTGGATTACAGTATATCTTTCACATTGCTGCAACCAAGCACTTTTCTTCAGATTATATTTTTCATTGGTTAGACTTTCTTTAAGGCTGCAGGTGTGTGTGTGTATGTGTGTGTGTGTGTGTTTGGATCAATGTGATATTTGTAAATTATTTATCTTTTCAAATAAAAGGATTACAATCCAAAAGATAGGACACAAAAGGACAAAAAGGAGGGGGGGGAAATAGGCAAAGCACCATCTCTATTAGCTTCAAAGTTCTTATAATAACCAGCTTGAGTTAAAATAGTTCAGGCAGGAGAGGAGCCAAGTGGAGCTGGTCTCTCAGCAGAGATGATAGAGCGGGCCCTGGGCCAGATCCATACCTAAGGTTTATTGCAGGACTGTATCGCTGCTGTGACTTGTGGGGCACACAACGCACTCATTTTTCAGTGCCGGTTGTGCTAGTCCTGCATATAATCATTCTTAGTTTCTTCCAGAATTTCCTGGAGTACTTTTATCACAGCTTTTTTAGTAATTGTGGTTCACTGTCGCAGTACACGGCCAGTGTGTGCTAAACTGGCGCTGTCACTGTCCGTCTGAGGTGTGGTCACGAAAGTCAGAATTAGCCAGAAGGCATGTCTGCTCAGAAGTAAATCACATTCACTCCAATGCCCTTACTCCCAAGTGAATCACATTGATTTAAAAGGAGTCTTGTGCTCGGGAAACTCAGAACGGGAGGAACACTGCTTTGGGAAATTGCATTTGGGTGGAGGGGAGGGATCCTGCTGGCTTCACCCCAACCGCATGGGAGGGCGGCAGCGGCAGCGGCAGCAGCATCCTTTGCTTTCTTTTTTGTGAGGGGCCAGAAGAGCTTTTACCTTTCTCTTTTTAAAGATCACTCCTGCACTCGTTCGCACCTGCGCAGAGATGACAAAGCAAAATATTTTTAAAAAAAACCTGTTCAAGGCAACGCCCAGTTCTACTGCTATGGAGTTAGGAGTGGGGCGGCAAACCGGGATGAGTGCAGTCCATTTAACGAGAGTGTGCCCTGTGAGTAGTGACTGCGGAACGTGAATATAGCAGTACCGTTCTGCTAACTGGATGATATACAGTGTAATGTGGATCCACCCCAGTGTCTTCTCTCTCTCTCTCTCTCTCTCTCTCTCTCTGTTGCAGCCAAGGGCACACCTAGGGCTGGACTTTGGGGCCAAAGTTCAGGGCCCCATAGAACAAATTCCATTTTATTCATGTAGTCATTTATTTATTTATTATATTTATGAATCGCCCATCTGGCCAGACATCCGGCCACTCTGAGCTATTTATTTATTTATTTATTTATTTATTATATTTTTGAATCGCCCATCTGGCCAGACATCTGGCCACTCTGAGCAATGTACAGTCCAATAAAATACAGGGGGGGGGGGGGAACACACATGCACAGTATACAACACAATTAAAAACAGTACAAAACTTTAAAATCCTAACCCACCCCATATTTCCACCTGAAAAGCCATGCTTTTAATGCCCGGTGGAAGCTAATCAAGGAAGGGGCATGATGGAGGTCACTGGGGAGAGAGTTCCATAAATTGGGGGCGGCCACAGAAAAGGCCCTCCTCCTAGTCCCCACCAGCCTGGTTTCCCTGGCTGATGGGACAGGGAGAAGGCCGTCCGTGGCAGATCTTGTTTGAGCGGCCTACTTGATGTTGCTGGAGGCGCTCCTTGAGATAAACTGGACCGGAGCCGTACAGGGTTTTAAAGGTCAACGCCAACACCTTGAATTCGGCTCGGCAAACAACTGGTAGCCAGTGCAACTCTTTGAGCACTGGAGTGATGTGATCACGCCAGCGGCAGCCTTTAACCAGGCGAGCTGCTGCATTCTGTACCAGCTGCAACTTCCGAACCGTCTTCCAGGGTAACCCCACGTAGAGCGCATTACAGTAGTCCAGGCGAGAGGAGACCAAAGCATGAACCACTGATGGGAGCAGATGATTAGGAAGGATGATTAGCATGATTAGGATGATTAGCATGGCAGTGCTATGATTTAAGTGAGTTTAAAATGCAAAACTGCACATACGCAGGGTAGTTTTTTGACGTTCACCCAGTGTTACAGACTGGATGTTTGAGCCAGGTCCAACAACGCTTTTGGCAGAGCTGTATTCTCTTCAGTTCTACCATGATGATGACACCAACCCTCCTCCAGTAAGTCAGCTTGGTAATTCACCCATGTGTGTGATACACAGAGACCACAAAGAAGAAGAACAGGTTGCTTACCTGTAACTGTGGTTCTTCAAGTGGTCATCTGTGCATTCACACAACCTGTCCACCAACCTCGCTTCGGTGTCACTATCGATTTCTATGGGTCCGGTCTACCAGAAGCAGATAGGTCCTGTGGTACGAATTTCAATGTCAGGACCGACATCGATGTCGACAATTCTCTCGGTCCCAGGGCCGCAATAGGCGGTCTCAGGGAACTGCGGGAATGGGTGGGAGCCCCACTAGGAGCATGCGTGGTGGGGGAGGGGCTCCCGCCCGATTTTTCCTCAGCTATAGAATTTTCCCGAAATGGTTTCAGCACAGGCGCAGATCCCATGTGTGTGAATGCACAGATGACCACTCAAAGAACCACTGTTACAGGTAAGCAGCCTGTTCTTCTTAAAGCGCATGTTTATATTATCAGCAGAAATCACCTCTGATCCTAATCTTTTGACTGCTTTCTTTCCCACTTGTTCAAGACATCAACTGTGTTCGGATGGTGCAGCTAGGAGTGGTACATCAGCTTCTGGACCTTTTAGAGCAACATGTGGAAAATGGAGATGTCTCTGTGCAACATGCTGCTCTTAGTGCTCTCCGAAACCTTGCTATACCAGGTACAACTAAAGCCACAAGAAAACCATCTGATTGAACAAAAAATAAATACAACTAAACCCACATATCTGATGATGAGGTGGGAAAGAAGGGAACATGGGAAGGAAGCGGTAAAGAGCGAGGCGCTATTTTCTGGTTCCTGTCGCTGATGAAACAAAACACTTCCTACTTTACCTTTAGGGGAAATGTCGAGAATGCCTTTTTAAAATGTTGCCGTGTGCACACATGCACACTGCAGCATTTCAGGTTTCAGCCTCCTCTTTCCCAGACATGTAGATGTTAAAACTCAGAGGGAGAGTGCACATCGTGACGTCAGTCCACACGCATGTAAATGAACACCGATGGACACAAAATACAAAGATGCTATTTCCTTTCCATCTCTCACCCATAACCTATAAAGGGGAGGGACTGTGGGGCTCAGTGGCAGAGCACCTGCTTTGCATCCAGGAGTTGCCCAGTTTAGTCTTTGGCATCTCCTGTTAATAGGATCAGGTAGCAGGTGATGGGAGAGACCCTTTTCTGCCTGAGAGCCATTACCTGTTAGAGTAGACAATACTGGATGAAGTGGGCATTGGGCAAAGCATCTGAGCTGGTACAAGCAACTTCCCATGTTCTCTTTAACCACCTATTTGGATAGGATGTGTTTGAGTTGCAGCTATTCCTTAATCCGTACAACCAGGTCTTTTGAGAGATTAAGGGTACAATCCTCCTATGCATGTTTAGACAGAAAAAAAAGTCCTACAGCTCACAGCATGCCCCAGCCAGCCATAGGTATGGCATCAAGAAAACATTGGACCAAAAAGAGGCTTTTTGTAGTTACTGTCTTATTCTGTACTGACAACTGAGAAGCTACACATAATTTTGTCTTTACTCGCGTTCAGTTAATTACTATAGAAGAGTTGAAAAGAAATTATGACAATGAAGTGAGGACCAAAAGTACCAGAAGTAGCTTACTTAGAGAATGAAGATATGTAAGAAAATCAGCCCTGCAAAATCCTATTCTCTACCGAATTGTTTTCAAATCTAAAGCAATCTCTTCATACAATGTACATTATTGGACCTTCTGATGAAACTGTATTCCCTGTTCATTCAATAAATATCCTTTTTAAGAGGGAAGAAGCAGAAACACAACCACAGATGAAACAGTCAAGCTGAACATGAAATGAAATCAATTAGATACAGTCTTTTAAAAATGTATGGACAGGCACAGGGGGCGTTATTAATTGATTAAATCCTCATAGTCCTGCCCATGGAGTTCTCTTTGAAAATTCTAACACACTCAAGGGCTTATGGTTTGAACTCTCTGCTACGGAAGCCCAAGGAAATTACAAACAAATTAATTAACCGTCAGATTCCCAGCATGATAAAGATGCCAGCAAGGGATGCCCGCCCGCTGCACTTGCCCTAGGCCAGAAAGAGAGCACACATACTGTCAGGAAATTGCTTGGTAGGTAATATACATCTCTTCCCAGGGATGCTTGTGCTTAATTATTACCTGGGATTGTTTCACTGGAAGAGTCGGGGGCGGGGTGAAGGAAAGAAAACTATATTCAAAAGTCAGAGGAATAAATATCCCTATCAAACAAAGTGGAGCATGTTGACCTTGAAGCAAAGATTATGGCCATCATCAAGTTATTTCCCATTCTATCTTTTACTGTACCTTTTTTGTGTAAGTCGCCAAACTATCCATGGGTTCTTTATTCCCAAGATATAATGGAAAGTATTTAAACTTTCGACTAGCATGGCTGCCTCCATCTCCGCAGTGGCAGCTGGTGAGGCTGCCATTTTGAAACTCCTCTCCCTTCCCTGCACTTATAAGCATGTACAGAATGCGATGATCTCCCCAAGAACCCTCAACCATTCTCTACACCAGTGGTTCCCAACCTTGGGTCCCCAGATGTTGATGGCCTACAGCTCCCGGCATACCCAGCCAGCATGGCAAGGGATGCTGGGAGCTGTAGTCCAGCAACATCTGGGGACCCAAGGTTGGGAACCACTGCTCTACACCATAGATAGGAAGGAACGGCTTTCATACATGAGTATGACTCCCAGAAAAAATTGAGGTCCACTTCTAGGAAACCGCCTCTCATGTAGAAATTAAGCCATACTATATGATGTTTTAATTTATGTCTATTTTTAGGGGGATACCAAAACAATGGATACAAAAGTGTAAAATATTGGGGAACATCTGCTTCTATGGTTATATGCAGTTTGTTTTCTTTTCTTTTAAAGTCATTTAGCCTCTCAAGAACCAAAACACTTCCCCACCTAAAATAAAAAGAACGAATTTTTCAGCCACATGGACAAAAAGAAGTGTTTAATTTGAGTCGGCTCAAACCAGAATATAGCTGCACAGTCCTAGAAATATGAAGTACTAACCTCTGATCATGTGCTGAGTACTTTTCATACCTGAGTAATGCCTGGGACTGGGGTGCGGGGGACATCTTCCAAGTTGGGGGAGAAGAGGAAGAAGAAGTGAGACATCCAGGCAGGCTTGAAGTTGAACCCCTACTTTCCAGTTTAGAAATTCACTGAAAAACTGCCCCTGAAACAGGCTCACAGAGGGAGGAGGAGGAGCTTACAAACAGGCAGCCAACAGAGAGTCCGAATAGCTGCAAGGCTGGGGGGAAACAAGCCCACTAGGTGGAGTGGAGCTCCCTGGCTACATTCTAGAGACCAGGCGCCCTGGGTTGTGACAGTGACACTGACACACAATAGGAATAGGTCCCCTTTTCTGTCAGTGTGGGTTTGAGTTGAGGGTTAGTTTGGAGAAGCAAAGCAAATCAACAAGATGATGCAGTTGTCATTAACTGTATTTCTCTCCCCTGCTCCCCCTCCCCCCCCCACACACATTTCACCACCTCTGGAAAGTGGTCTTAGATTTCATAGATCATAGAGTTGGAAGGCGCCTACAAGGCCATCGAGTCCAACCCCCTGCTCAATGCAGGAAACTAGAGGAGGGGGTCTCCCATCCAAGTAATAACCAGGCCTGACCCTGCTTAGCTTTCCACACTCAGACAAGCTGAGCCAGCATACTGGGTTCACACAACTCTGCTACCCTATCCCCTTTTAATTTGGATTAATTAAAAAGTCACTGGGGATCAAATGAATCAGGCTGGATTGCTTGAAATCATGAAGACAAGAGACTAAGTTCAAGCAGTGATTAAAATCAAGTTTTCAAGTTGTACGTCAGATGTTTCCCAAACAAAGGCCATACTGATTAGTTGATATAAATCTTATAAAAAGTTGATATACGGTATATCTACGGTAAATAGATTTCTTAATACTATTTAGCAGGCAATCCAAAACATTTTGCTCTAACAGGCATTGCCCATACAGATTGTATAAAACGTTGTCATGCCTTCTGTGGTCTTTTAGCAGCTTAATGACAACTTGTCACTGAAATATTGAGATCCAGATCACCAGTCGTAACACCTGTGCTTCTTGTCCCATTTTCCAGTGGCTAACAAGGTTCAGATGCTAGATGAAGGGGTTGGCAAACGGATCCAGATGCTTTTGAGGTCAGAGATGCCTCCTGTACAATTTAAACTTCTTGGAACACTCCGAATGTTGATGGATGGTCAAGGTAGGAAAATGCCAAGGACTGTCAAATAGTAACTTTTTAGGATTTATTGGCAAACTACAACGCAACAAGGGAACAATGTTGTTATATTGTAATGGGGCAAGTGCTCTTGCCAATGTGGATGGCTCAAGTTTGGCACATCAGACCAACTACATCATAAGGGCCTTTTGTCTTGTACCAGCAATGGATGATATATAACAGTAGTCAAATGTGACACTGGAGGTACTATACAGCTGACTTAATGGAAAGGAGAGCCCAGTCTAAGGGAAACATTTTAAGGTTGCAATCCTGTAAGGGGTCATGTATAGGGAGTAGGCTGCAGAGTGACACCGTAGAAGCCAAGTAGAACCGTTCACTCCCTTTTCTTGTCACCTCTGCATGAGCCACTTTGATGTCTGTGTGCTCCATTGTGGGCAGACAATTTATCTTAAGTAGAACCCCTCCTGCACCTCACACAAAAGGATCCAGCAGCTTGCTTCTCCCCAGATCCAATGCAGAGCCCACCTCTTGCGTCTGCTTGACTCCCAGGAGGGAGTCAACATTCTTTCAACATTCCTCAATGGAATTGTGGCCACTGCCTAGCTCTATAAGAACAAAAGTCTGAGATTCCAACTACAATGGTTTCCAAAGGCTCCAGAATCTCAGTACATAGACCTCACTCTGCAGGGTGAATTGTCTCACAAGCCTGACTTAGAAGATGTCCAGCTTATCTTTGAATTGGTTCCAGGCTTTGTACCTGATAAACGAAGTTCTGCCTGGCTCTTCCCACAGTGCCAGTTGCTTAAAGCTATAAAAAGCACCAAGAACATTCCCCCGGTTAACATATAAGTGATCCAGATGTGGGGTGTGGGATTGTGTGAAGAGGTTACAGATGTATTTGACATAAAATGTTATTTACTGTAAGATGGTTACGGTGCAATCCCATGCATGTTTAGACAGGAAAAAGCCCTACAATTCCTAGCATTCTCCAACCAGACATGCTGGCTGGGGAATGTTGGGAGTTGTGGGACTTGTTCCTGTCTAAACATGCATAGGATTGCACCTTTTAGAGAAGTTACCCTCAAATCTTCAAAGGCACTTCACTAGACAAGAGATTTACAAACTAGGAGTCGGCAGAGGTGGGTGTATTAGAGAGCAGACTGGAAGATAATATCCTTAGATGGTACTTCAGCCAGGACCGGTGCAGGGCAGTTTGGCGCCCCAGGTGAAATAATATTTAGCACCCCCCCTCTCCAAAGCAGCAAAAAAAAAAAAAACTGCGCCGCCACCACCAACCTACCTTCCCCCCCCCGCCCTGGCTGCGGCGGCTGCGGCTGCAGCTGCTGCTGCTGCTGCTGCTGCTGCCTCCTCCTCCTCCTCCTGAAGTGACGCGACGCGACGGGACCCCCGCGCTGTTTTTTGCCGGGGAAACCATGGCAACAGGGCTGTTTAAGCCCTGTTGCCCTGGTTCCTCCCGCCAAAACAACGCGGGCGGGGCTCCGGAAGCAACACGACGCGGAGAAGATAGGTGACGGGGGGGTTGGGGGGTGGCGATGGCGGCGGGAGGCGCAGCGGCGAGCGAGCGGGAGGGTGGGGGGAGGCGCAGCGGCGAGCTAGCGGGCGGGGGAGGCACGGCGGCGGTGGGCGGGAGGGTGGGGAGACGGAGACTTGGCGGGGGCGGCGCAGCGGAGGCGGAGGCCTGGCGGGGGCGGCGCAGCAGGCAGCGAAGAGGAGTGCAGCGTTTCCGCGCCCTCTTCAGCCGCGCGCCCTAGGCAACCGCCTAGTTTGCCTAGCGGTAGCGCCGGCCCTGACTTCAGCGTGTGTATGTTGCTAGAGCAGCCATGCTATGCCCCAAAGGGGAGATCATGACTGGGTTCGTACGACACGCTAAACCTCAGTAGGTTACTTCCTACTGAGGTTTAGCAGTGTTGTCTGGCCCCCAAGGGGTGCTTTAGAAGCCAACCTGGTGTGGCTTCTAAACCACCCTGTGAAGCCATGGCTTGCATTAGGGTTATGCTAACCCTAGTAGGTTTAGTGCGTCGTCTGAACCGGATGACACAATAACCTACTTGCAATCCAAATGGGCATAGAGCCCCTTGGCCAGAGCGGCAAACATCAGCTTCCCCAGCGTGCTCCTGCCAATGCCGGGACAGCGGGATTGCTCGCGAGCAGTCCTGCTCTCCCATCATCATCGGCTGGAGTGCGGGAGGAAGCCCCAAAGGTCTGTGGTGGGGTGGGGGATCCAGGCGCCCGGCTTGCTTGCTCTAGAGAGCAAGCGAGGCCAGGTGCCTGGATCCCCTGCTGCTGCCTTCACCGTTGCTGCTGTCCCTTTGGGCAAAAGGACAGCAGCAAAGGCAGCGGGGGCAGGATCCAGCCACCCAGGCTTTGTGATCCTGCCCCTGCCCCTGCCTTTGTTATGACAATCTGGGCGTTAGATCCCCTTCAAGAAGAGAGGCTAACCCCATCCTATTGCAAAAGGTTTGGGATCTTTGGGTGGGGTAAAGACGCACACAGTTGGTTGAAGTGTGTGCTTCGCCTTTTAACACTAAACATAGACTTGACATACTAACTCTACACTGAAATGCAACATATACACTAAGCTGAGGCACAACACATTTAGAAGGAAAAAGAGCTATTTATTCAAGAAGAAAAATAGAGCAGGTACAGTACAGTGCCTTAGTTCCTGATCTTACAATGTTTTACACAATAATGCAGACAGCAAAATATACCTGCTACATCTCCAATCATACTCTATAATCTAGATAGAAAAGATCCCTGTGCCCTGGTAGCCTATAGGCTGCAAGCAGTGGGGGAGGAAAAGACACACACACCACGCTGGCAAGGAAAGGAAAGAATCCATAGCTACCTGTCTTACTGTTGGTCCCGCAATGGAAGGGGTCCTGCGTGGCTGAGGGGAGCAGGAGGTGCTTGCTGACTTCTATGGACTAAGCTTGAGTTCTTATACTTTTCCTCTGAATCTCTTGCTACTTGGGAAGGGCAAGGGCTGTCCTTGTCTCCCTGATGTTCTTTAATCACCGTTAATCACCCTGTCCTTTGTGTGGCCTTTGTGTGAAGCCATGGCTCTTGATGGGTGTCATAGGGAGAAGCCTTTGTAGTTACCCCCTACCTGATGGAGTCCTGTCCGGGATTAGGGCCATCCTGTTTCCAGGACTGTCTTTCAGGAGCTGCCCTCTTATTCCCCCCAGGCCATGCATTCCAATCTGATCATGGCAAGCTGCCCATTCATGCTTTCTAGATCTGTCACTCTCCATTCAAGCCTTCATTTGCATCCTGTGTACCAGTCCGCTGCTGTCCTTTTACCCCAAAGGACAGCAGTGGTGAAGGCAGCAGTGCAGGGCGGGATCCAGCCCTCACCACTGCAACCGCCGCCACGCTCCTTCGCAAGGGCGAGTTAAACCCACCAACCCTTGCAAAGGAATGTGTTGGCGGCAGCGAGGCCACGTGTTGGCACAGCACACAGCCACTTCCCCTCGCTGCCGCGAAGGAGCACCGGGTCGACATCGGCGGAGTCTGCCACCTCGCCCCTTCCCAAGTGGGAAGGGGTGGGCGGCAGACCCCCCCCCTCGCCCCCCAACTCCCGCTCATTGCTGCACCTGCAGGGGTCAGGGGAGTGAGGGGGGAAAGGGCCGGGGTTGCCCTTTCTCAGCAGGGCTGCTACGGCCCCGCAAAGCACGGGCAACTGACAGCTGACAAAAAGTGCTGAGTGCTTGGGCACTTTTCGCCAGCTGTCATCCCCACTCTGCTCCCCTCAGTGCTCCCACAATGTCCCCTGGGATACCGATGGGAGGTCTGAGGGGAAAGGCGGTGCCTCTGGACCCCCGCTGAGTCTGACCATTAGTCAGACCGGGGCCTGTGGAAACTTTAAACCCACAGAGGTTTCAGAACCTCTGTGGGTTTAAAGTGACGTGTGAACCTGGCCTATTATCTCCAATGGCCCTTAGGTAGCAGGGACAGTTCCAGTTCTCTGGTAAATCAAATATCCCAACTTACCAGTTTTCACATTTCAGCAGAGTTCCTAATATCTCTAGAATTTACTTCTCTGTTTTTGACTCTAGTTAATGTGTGCTCATGATGACCACTCAATGCAGTGTCTGCCATTTCACATGCTGTGGCCAGCGTGATTCATTTTTCAATCTGAAGGCCGCTATCCTGTGCACACTTACCTAGGAGTAAGTGCCTCTCATTGAAAAAATGCATCAGAACAAATGCATGTGTAGGATTCTGGCTGCACATTGGATCACACATTATAAAATTATTTTTTCTAATATATTTTTAACTAAAAGAACAAACCCTGGCTTGGATCCATAGTTAGTAATTGCTGATCCAGATAGTAAATGCTGCTGAATGTATTTGAGCTTCATCTGTTCTATAGTAAGTACAGTCAGATCTATTAAAACATTGTTGGCCTATATATATATATATATATATATATTCATAGAATAGTAGAGTTGGAAGGGGCCTATAAGGCCATCAAGTCCAACCCCCTGCTCTAGGCAGGAATCCAAGTCAAAGCATCCCTGACAGATGGCTGTCCAACTGCACCTTGAATGCCTCCGGAGTGGGAGAGCCCACCATCTCCCTAGGTAGTTGGTCCCATTGTTGTATTGCTCGAACAGTCAGGAATTTTTTTTCTGATGTCCAGGCGGAATCTGGCCTCCTCTAACTTGAGCCCATTATTCTGTGTCCTGCAATCTCGGATGATCAAGAAGAGATCCCGGCCCTTCTCTGGCAACCTTTCAAGTACTTGAAGAGTGCTATCATATCTCCCCTCAGTCTTCTCTTTGGAAGGCTAAACATGCCCAGTTTATATATTTGGTTTAGCTCTTTTAGAAGCTACGCCCTGCTTCAGAGACCAGTGCAGGACAGGCTAGTACAAAGTAAACAAGAAACTCAGTATAGGTGGAGAAGAGCCTTTTGGCAGGGTGCAACTGGAGGTGTGGTGGGGGGGAACAGTTCATCTCAAGCAGCGTTAGTTCTGGGTGATGAGCAGCCAGGAGTATAGAATGCTGGAGGTTTACAAATCCCAGTGTTATTGGACTGCTGCTTAGAGGTGGCATGAAATGCTGTGGCTGATCTCTCAGGAATCAGGACAGGAGGCCTAGGCAGGACTGGGAAGGTAAACAGTGAGACATTGGAATAGGCAGGAAAGCTGGGAAGTGAGCATAGTGAGCCTAAAATACACAATGGCAGGATCTGGCTGGTGCCCAGGCAAAGATGCAGGCCTGGCCCAGATCTTTTATTAGCCAGGTCAGGCCAGGCCAAGCCAGACCAGATCAATGGGTGGGTGCAGCGATGCTGGAACCTGGAAGGATAGCGCGGCAGTTGCATCCCTTTCTCTGCAGCCTCAAGGTGGCTTGCTACAAAGGGCAGCAGAACGCAGATCGGCCCCCACACCCTGCCCCCGATTTCAAGTCCCAGCCACTCCTGACAGTTCAGGCAGTGATCCTTGGCATGAGAATAGGGGTATTACAAGCACCATCAATTTGTCCCAGTTTGCAATGGTGATACATATTGGAGGCTATGGGATACTATTTATTTATTTATAACATTTCTATACTGTCTTATCTGCTAAAAAGCCATCAATAATTTCTGTTTTTTAAAAAAATAATTGCCAAGGGGGTGTGTGGAAACATGGAAGGGGTGGAGAGCAGAGGGCAGAAAGACGGCACCTCCTTTTCCTCATCCAGACACCTACTAAAGATAAGTGACCTTTTCCTTTAACTAAACATTTGCTTCCGCTGCTTCGTAATCCAGCTCTGGACTCCAGCCCATCAAAATGAACTACTTTTGGAATTCATAGCAACATTAGCTACCCTACTGAGCATAAAGCAAGAAAAAAAACCCCTCAACTTTCTCTTAAGATTTATCCTTCCGTGGCAAGGAGCTCGAAGCCTCCCACCTTAATTGCCATCTGTTCTATTTACCCGTGAGCCAACATTGACCTTAATTAACTCAGCACAATACACTCCCGTGAACATGTGTCTTCTAACAAGTCCCTTAGTTGATTGCATTATCTAGTGTAAATTCATTACCGTGACAATCACCGGGTGTGTTGATGCCTGCAGAATGGAGAAACGGTAGGTTCATCCTTCACATGTGCACAGACATTAAGAGAGCGATCCTATAGCCCCTAGGCATCGTTCCCAGATCCAAGGTCGGAGATACAGCTCTGACCTCAGAGCAGGGAATCCGTGCTCCGATCCCTGTCCCCCCTCCTCTTGCAGCCGGTGTGGAAAGAACCACACTGGCTGCCTCTCCGAGGTCGGAAAAGCAGCCTTGGAGAGGGAGTAAAGGGGGAGCTTCGGGGGGGCAGGGAGGGGAGGAGACTGGGGCCGCCAGGATACAAGCTATCTTGACAGGGCTCCAGACTCCTTCCCTCCCCCTCCAAAGTGCCTCAGCTAGATAGCAGGAAATGGCCATCTAGCTGAAATGCAGAATGGGAGCTGCGGGGAGGCGGAGGAGATCACCTCTGCCGTTCTTCCTGCTCTGCACTGGATGCTCGTAAGCCTCCCAATCGATAGGATTGCACTCTAAATCTCTGTTGAGAAACGTCATTGTGTGCACCTAGTTTCCATACGCCCACCATAAAACTACTACTTCAACTCTAGCCAGGCCTTCCTAAAATTGGAGCCAATTCACACATGCAGCTTTATCACTTGATGACTGCACCATTTGAGTGACAACTTGTATGTGTGAAAGGGCTGTCAGTTATACGCTCCCCAGATAAAGCTTGCATATTGGCTCGTACGCAATAGTTTTTGAAAGAAACGGTTCCTGCATTCCGCTGCAAGCCATCAAGGACTCATTCGCACGTGCACATTTATCATTTGATGACTGCAACATCAAAGAATGTACTTGCACGTGGAAATGGGTCATCGTAGTAGAAACTTGCACATCTCTTTACATCATGTCAAACACAATGCTTTTCAGTGAAGGCAATTTAAACATTCACTTGCAAGTCATGAGATCATGAGAATGTGAATCCCCCCCCCCATTTTAAAAATAACCCACCAGTGTGCTGGTGTGATGTTTATAGATCATTGTGACCTACTTTTGAGATTCCTGACAAAACTCTAATAGCATCTCTCCCCAACAGCAGCACACACACACCCCGCCCTCACCATGCAGCAGTTAGGCTTCATTGGTGCAAATGGAGGCTTTTTAAAAGCCGTTATTCAGCCAGGGTGGGAGAGCAAGGAAAATACCTTGCCTTGATCAGAGAGGTTTCCCTGGCCTGGAGAGGGGTGGGGCCTGGGGAGAGTGGGCGGGGCCTAAGGGAGAAACTGGCAGGATGGCTGGGGACCCCTTGCAGGCCATATCTGGCTCATGGGCCAGAGGTTCCTCACCCCCTTCTTTATCCCCCTTTGCTGAATGGATGGCTTTCCTCAATTGAAATACAGTATTTTGAGACGATATGAAAGCTCTGTCTGTGACGTTTTAATGGCAATGACCCATTCATGTATGCCAGGGGTAGGCAACCTTTGGGGGCCATGGGCACATTTGACAATTTGAAAGCTGTCCTGTGCGCCACCACAAAATGGCTGCCATGGGAGGCGTGGCAAAGGACAAGTAATTTGCCCAAAAGACTGAGTACAAGGCAGAAGCGGGGTGTGAGCCCCAACACATTGAATAATTCCTTCGAGGCCACAGTTTTCAGCACCAGCAGAAACCTATTTCACAGGAATCTCAGTTGCTGGTAAGAAAGTGTGATCATTATTCTTATTTTAAGTGGGAGGGGTAGGGAACCAAGAAAAGTGTCTGGCAGTGCATTAGTGCCCTTGAGCATGTTGCCTACACCAGATTTGTGCAAACCAGCTCTCGATGATGCAGGCACCAAGCAAGTGGTAAACACACGCATGTGTAAATAGGTCTTGTGCATGTGTGTATAACTAAGAAGGTAATAAAGGATTTACCCAAGCATCCCTCCACCTGCAGTCATCGATTAAAATAAAGGGGGAGAACTGACAGCTGCCACAGCACAGGCTGTCCACAAAATGTTCCAATCTTTGTCTTTCAGCTGATGCGGCAGAGGAACTGGGCCAAGACCACATGCTGCTCAGCAGACTGGTGCACTGGTGCGATTCAAAAGACCATGCTGGAGTCTGTGGAGAAGCAAACCGACTGTTGGCATCGCTGATACGTCACAGTCGTTCTCAAGTACGAAAGGCGCTGGTTTTGATTAGTTTTCAAGAATTGATATTCATGTTTAGTACAGTATTCCACTTTTTAAATATGAATTATATTTGGATGGGGCATTTCTGAGATTATATTCTCACAACATATTCTCATGCTGGTAGTAACTCCTCTCCCCCTTGGGTGAAACAGCTGCCCCCATCCCCCAGCAATTAGCTCTACTGGAAAACAACTATGACGAAGAGATGGAGGCCAGACCTAGGTTCTGACCCCAAAACTGGACCACCAGGAAGTCCTGTTGCCACACAGCCGCTGCTCCTTCTGTAGGTATACTCTTGCTTCAGAGTTGGGAACTAAGCAGTGGTCGTGGTGGGGGAACCAGATTGTGTTCCTCAGGATCAGATTTGGTCTGGGGTCCTCCTGCTGCTGATCTCTACCCAAAACTGCCTCCAAAAACCCAGGCGCAAAAGAGGTGATGGCTCACTCCACCCCTTTTACCACCACGTTGCCAAAGGATGCATAAAAGTCATTGTCTGTGGGTTTCGGAGGCACTTACCAACGTTTGTGTTTCTTCAATATTCATTTGTTTGTTCATTAAATTTCTATAATGCCCAATAGCTGGAGCTCTCGGGGCAGTTTACAAAGACTAAAACCTTAAAAATACATTATAAACACCATATACATACAAACATATTACACAGAGAGACATATATCTAAAAAACGATTTTAAACAATCAACCACAAGAAAAATTCAAGACCTGATTAAATCTCATGATATGCTGCCAGAAGCCTGAAAGGAGGTCTTAACCTGGTGCCAAAAAGATAACAATGTTGGCACCAGGTGGGCTTCCTTAGGGAGATCATTCCATAATTGGGGAGGGGGGACCACCAAAAAGGCCCTCTTCTTTATTGCTACCTTCTGAGCCTCCCTTGGAGGAGGCACCCAGAGAAGGCCCTTAGATGATGAATATAGTGCACAGGAGGTTCATACCAGGAGAGGCGCTTCATCAGGTATTGGGAGATGGCAGACATTGACTTGATATTTACATGGATTCATCGGACCACGTTTTTCCATCTGGTGGTCACAATCACTGACTCTTAGTGGCATAGAATTTTTGGACTACTGATTTCAAGACCAAAAAAAAGGAGAATGGGGAGCCCAAGACCATCTATACATAAAATAGATTCATAGATCATAGAGTTGGAAGGGGCCTACAAGGCCATCAAGTCCAACCCCCTGCTCAATGCAGGAAACTAGAGGAAGGTCTCCCATCGAAATAATAACCACGCTTAGCTTTCCACGCTCAGATAAGCTGAGCCAGCAATGCATCTGATTCATGTTTATCTGTATTTAATTACTTAGAGCATTTTTACCCTGCTCTTCAGCTAAAAAAAGGCTCCCAGAGAGGCTTACCATCTAAAGGACACAACACAAAAGGAAAAGGGATTGGGAGGGAGGAGATAAAAAGCAGAACTCAGGCACCAGTTCTTAGTTTCAAAGTTCTTATAGGTGTTCTTTCTGGCAGGGAAGGGCAAAAATGGAGGAGGAAGAGGAGGAAGAGGATTATGTAATCCGCCTTGAGTTCCTTGCAGGAAAAAAGGCGGGGCATAAATGTAATAAATAAATAAATAATGTTCACTGCAGCTGTTCCTAATCTGGCCGATGCATGGGGCTAGGCTGGTCTCCCTCTTGCCATGGTGTTCTTCCTGGGAGGCAGGGGGTGCAGCCTTCCCAGTGACCCTTGGTTCTCTGGCCATGGATGAGGCCAGAGTCTGCAGAAAGTAATTCCAAGAGTAACTAAGACAATCTTGATCTGTGGTTTGCTTAACAGTAACCCTCCTTCAGTAGCAAGCCATGTAGAACCAAGAAATGGCGAAATACTCTGAGAAGGGACACACAGGCCATTAGGAAACCAGGAAACATGGGGGAAACAAATAGGGTTGCCATGGTTTTACCAGCCCATGCTCTCATGCTGATAACAGTTTCATCTGTAGACATTAAGAGCAAACGAGTAGCTCCAAAAGCTCCGCTTGCTGATTGTTACAGGTCAAGCTGCTGTTCAAGGTTCATGAGCAGCCAGCCTGGATTTCTTTCAGATAAATTGGCAATTCTAGGTGAGGCACACAGCTTTCCATGTTGTGATGGGGAAGGGGGAACTTTTACAGAATGCACCGTAGGAGTAGGAGTCGAGAAGAGTCCCGCCCTGTCCTAGGCAACAGCTGATGCCGATTCCATGTCCAGTCTTCACAGGCAAAGGAATGGACTATATTTTGTACACAGCAAGCACACTGGAAATCAGAGGGAGACATTTTTGGGACCAGCATCCTTCAGTCACTCTGAGTAAATCTTGCATGGTCTTCAGACAAAAATGTAGTACTTCAGAAGTGACTTTCATCTCCAGCAGTACAGATGGGGGGGGGGGGGAGATCAGAGCTTCTTTCATGTTCGGAGACCTTCCCTTCTATTCATGAGCTGCCAAGATGAGGCCTATTATGCCACTGTTACCCATAACTGCCTTTTTTGTTCTGTGAGGTTATTATTTATTGAAATCTGATCCATCCCTCTTGTTTTGTAAACAGGAAGTTGTCAAGGCCATTCAAGAGGCCCAGGCAGTGAAGCACCTAGCTTCCATGGCAACCAGCGAGCATGTCATAATGCAGAATGAAGCACTGATTGCCTTGGCCATTGCTTCTACAGTCAATTTAGGTATTCAAGCACTTCCTAGACACTGTTCCTTAAGCAGGCATTAAACAGAACATGGACTGTTTAAAAAGCCCAATTCACTTATGCAGGCCTTTATAGATAAAACTGTACTCTTTGTCCTCTTCATCATGTCTTGAGTGGGCTGGTGCTGCCCAGCAGACTTGGGGCCAATGTGAGCAGGCAGGGCAGACTGCTGGGTAGCTGAGCTGGCAAGACCAAGGGAAAGGTCTGGAACAACGCCCCTGTGAGAAGTTACAATGTCTGGGGCTATTTATGAGTGAGACATGACAGGTGTACAAAATTATGCATGGTGTGTAGAAAGCGGATAGGGAGAAATTTTCCTCCCCCTCTCATAATACTAGAACCCAAAGGGGTCATCCCATGAAGCGGATTGGTGGGAGACTCAGTACAGAAAAAAGGAAGTACTTCTTCACACAGCGCATAGCTAAACTATGGAATTCACTACCACAAGATGTAGTGATGGCCACCAATTTGGATGGCTTTAAAAAGGAATTAGACAAATTCATGGAGGATAAAGCCATCAAGGGCTACTAGTTATGATGGCTATATGCTACCTCCGGGATCAGAGGTAGTATGCCTATGTACACCAGTTTCTGGGGAACATGAGCAAGATGGTGCTATTGCATTCATGTCCTACTTGTGGACTTCCCACAGGCAGCTGGTTCACCACTGTGTGAAGAGAATGCTGGATTAGATAGAGCAGGGCTCTCCAATCTTGGGTCCCCAGATGTTGCTGGCCTACAGCTCCCAGCATACCCAGCCAGCATGGCCAATGGCAAGGGATTCTGGGAGCTGTAGGCCAGCAACATCTGGGGACCCAAGGTTGGAGAGCCCTGAGATAGAGCCTTGGTCTGATCCAGCATGTCTGTTCTTATGTCAAGCAAGACTTAAGGAGAGAAGTAGCAAAGTTGAGGTATTGTGTCTAAGCTGTTTACAGGACATGCTTTGTTCCACAGACAAATTGTATTGACTGGAAGAGGAAGTGTATATTGGAACAGAGAAAGGCAGAACTAAATCACATCGGGAAACAGATAGTCCTCCTGGAGCTCAAGCAGTCTATGATTTCCAAGAGAAAAGTGACTCAGGAAACAAAGTTCCTCGTATGGGCATTAGTCATAATACCCGTAGACATTTTTTGGTGTGGAAATTACCCAAATGACCAATCTATCTTAACGTAGGAAGTGCCACACTCAGGGGTAGTGTGTGTGTGTGTGTGTGTGTGTGTGTGTGTGTGTGTGTGTGTGTGTTGTGTGGTGCGGGGGGGGAGGGAAGAAATAATCTCTACATGCATGTAGGCATCTACATCTCTAGAAATGCCTTTTATGGGGAAAATATATTAAAACATTTCCTCTCTTTGCAGAAATAATCAAAGAGGCATTTAAAGAGGCCAAGCTCGTTCAGAACATACATAAACTTCTCCAAGATGAAAGCACAGGTCCAGAGGTGAAATATAATTCAATAGGCCTGTTGTGCAGTCTCCTGAATTCAGGTAATTTCAGTCCAATGGGTACATGAATCAGAACTGATCACTGCATGATGTGAAAGCATTTCATATTAGGAAATGTGCAGCCATAATGCAGCAGGGTTGAAGCATCTTCTCCCAGCTGTCTTTCAATATCCTCCAACCCATACAAAGTAGATTAAGATTGTATTATGCACCCTCACACACACACACACACACACACACCTGGTGCCTTGCAGTTGTGTTGGACGACAACCCCCATCATCCCCAGCCAGCATCACCAATGGCCAGTTGTGCCCTCCACATGTGTTGGACTACCACATTGGGGGGGGGGAGAGGCTGATATAATGAATTATGACAAAATCAGCTTTTAACAGCGCTAATTATGGTTACATCATGCTACATACTTTTGTGTACTTGCTCTAGAAACTTTCCCCCATCTTACCCACCTGACACATGGTGTACATCATATTTTTCTCCCGTGAATGGCCTGCTGTTGCCGTATTTTAAAACTAGCTTATGCCGGTATTGTCACCACCAGCACGCCTTGGCAGCTTGAAGGTTATGGAGACTACTGGAAGTTCTTCTGCATGTCTGTACTTAAGATTTCATAGATCATAGAGTTGGAAGGAGCCGACAAGGCTATCGAGTCCATCATCAGGCGATCACTCGTGACCGAGTAAGATTGTCTTCCAGGATAAAAATTTACAAAAAGGAGATTTTAAAAGGAGGAAATTCTAAAGAAGAAAATTGTGTAGACTTTAGCGATGGGTCCGTAAGTGACTGTGGAGGCCAATTCTAGATCCACACAGCTTCCCACAGCGAGGACACAGGTTACCAGATGGAAGATGGTCCTGTGAAGGATTCGTTTGACGTGCTTTTCGCTTAGCACGTTTCTCCCTTTCACCTTGCACTCAGGCTTCTTCAAAGTCCATGGAACCTTTGTGAAAGGTCCAACCCCCTGCTCAATGCAGGAAACTCACACAGAGCCCATAAGTTCAAAAACAGCTTATGCACGGATATCACTATTATAGGGTGCCTTCAGTGTACACAACATTTTACAGAGTAATTTCATTTTTTAAAAACAACCAGAAACAGGTCCATGGCCTAAAAGGCTCAGTCTAAATTTAGACTGTTTTCACTGAGAACGGAAAGGAAGAGGTAAGGGTAGCAGAGGGTTGACACATGTGAATGCAGCTACCTGCACTTAAGTCTTTGTCGCCTCCTGCAACTAAGCCAAAGGGGATAAGGCAAAGGTGGAACTATGTGGGTATGGGGGGGGGGTTCAGGCATAAGAGGGAGCAAGAAAGAATGGGTAAAATTGTTTTTAGGAGAGTAGGATGTAGCTCAGGATCATAGAGTGAAGGAGCAAAGTTTATGGGCAGGGCCATCTTAAGAGAGGAGAGCGGAAAGATAAAAGGGAAGGCACAAAGAGCTTTGAAAAGGTAAAGACAAGACATTTGCCTTGGACGTAGGAGGATCCCTGATCCCATGGGGAGTCTCCAGTGCATGCCAACACCCACACATAATGTGTGGTGCCGGTATGGAGGCTCCCCATGCAAGGGGGAAATATCTTGATGGTGAGCCCTTTTCAAATGTTTTCCCCAGCCAGAAGTAATGCCAACCAATAAATATTTTGTAGTGGCCTCCTAGAGAGGGCCTATTAAGTTCAAATTGGTCTCTAAGCGTCTGTAGTTCAAAGCAGAGGTACTGACCAGAACTCACACAAAATGCCAGAAGTTGGTTGAAAGGGAACTTGGAGGTCATCTAGTCTAACCCCCCTGCTCAACGCAGGATGCAACCACACCATCTCTGACAGATGGCTGCTCAGCCTCTGCTTAAATGTATTCAGTGAAGTGGAACCCACTACTTCCTGAGCCCATGTTACACCATCTAAGAGCTCTTAACATTAAGAAGTTTCTGTTAAGCCAAAGTCTGTTTATTAGAGAAGATTCATTTTGGACTGTAAGCTCCTCAGAGTAGGGACATGTCCTTTCATACTCTGAAAAGCACCATTCACACTGATAGTATTATAAAAATAAAAGTAATAATTCAAGAATGGTCTGAAGGAAAATCAGCACTTACTGGTAACCGACCTCGCAAGGTTGAGTGGGGCAGATGTGTTGCCCTCGGGTTGAGCACACGCGTGCACACACACAAGAATATTTTCTCTCTTCTCAATGGGCTTTTAAACATGTTTACTTACTGTGCATCTACACCCCTTTCTGTCAAAGCAGTCTAGGGCTTGAGTTTTAAAAGGTGGCTTAACCCAATAGACAACAGTAGAAAAAGGGAAGATCTAAAGGGGCATGGAAAATAAACGGAGAGATGTAACCAGCTCTTGCATAGCAACTTATTGGAATGGCTGATGCAAAGGAGGAGAGGCCCTGAATGGCAGCTGGTCCCAGGCCCAAGCTGATGGCAGCAGATGGGTTAGAGCAGGGCTCTCCAACCTTGGGTCCCCAGATATTGCTGGCCTACAGCTCCCAGCATACCCAGCCAGCATGGCTAATGGCAAGGGATTCTGGGAGCTGTAGTCCAGCAACATCGGGGGACCTGAGGTTGGAGCCCTGGGTTAGAGGAAATGTTCTTACCCTCTCAAACTAAACCAATGGCAATGATTCATTATAAGGTGTAACTTAGCCATATAGCTACAATCCTGAGTGCCTATACACAAAACAGGACTTGGATTCCCTGTTTCCCATCAAAAGCAGCTCAGTCAGTCAGGCGATCACTCGTGACCGAGTAAGATTGTCTTCCAGGATAAAAAAGAAAATTTACAAAAAGGAGATTTTAAAAGGAGAATTCTAAAGAAAATTGTGTAGACTCTAGCGATGGGTCCGTAAGTGACTGTGGAGGCCAATTCTAGATCCACACAGCTTCCCACAGTGAGGACACAGGTTACCAGATGGAAGATGGTCTTGTAAAGGATTCATTTGACGTGCTTTTCGCTTAGCACGTTTCTCCCTTTCACCTTGCACTTGAGCTTCTTCAAAGTCCATAGAACCTTTGTGAAAGGCCAACCTCCAGTTAGATCGTTCATGGAACAGAGCTTCCCAGTTTTTGATGTTTATACTGCATTTTTTAAGATTAGCCTCAAGAACATCTTTAAACCTCTTATACTGACCACCGATATTCCGCTTTCCATCCTTGAGTTGGGAATAAAGTAACTGCTTTGGGAGACGGCAGTCAGGCATTCGAACATGACCGGTCCACTGAAGTTGGCGTTGAAGGATCATTTTTTCAATGCTAGTAGTCTTTGCTTCTTCCAGTACACTGACATTTGTTCGCCTATCTTCCCAAGTAATTCGCAGGATTTTCCGGAGGCAACGTTGATGAAATCTTTCAAAGAGTTGGAGGTGACGTTTATAGATAGTCCATGTTTCGCAGGCATACAATAAAGTTGGTCTTCTTACAAATATCCCGATCCTTGAACACTCTATGGGCCGGTTCACACGACCCAGGCTGCCGGCGGGGGAGGAACCACGGGGACGTCCGCGGGGTCCGGCGGGGCACCGCACACGACCGGCGCCCCGCGTGCGTGGGCAGACCCCATAGTCCCCACACCGCAGTGCGGGCCTCCCGGCGGTAGGGGGTGAGGCCCGGGATGCCCAGAGGGGCCGTTTGCCCCTACAGGCTGGAGCGGCGGCGGCTCTGGCCGCTCTGGGCTGCCGTCTCTGTGGGAACCCCGCGGGACGGCCGCCCGCTGTTCCGACGGCACGGTGACCACGCGCGGTAGGGGCTTACCCCTCTACCGACCATGGTCACTTTGCGAGCGTCCCACGGGGGCACCCCCGGTCGGCGTGCACACAACACGGGAACCGCGGGGGACTTGCGGTTCCCGTGTCGTGCGAACAAGCCCTATGTTTCATTCGAGAAAACACGGCACTTGCGGAGCTCAGACGATGCTGGATTTCACTGTCGATGTTAGCTGTAACAGAAAGATAGCTGCCAAGATACAGAAAATGATCGACATTTTCCAGTATTGTCCCGCCAAGCTGGATAGATGGCATCACCAAAGGGTTAGCTTGCACTTGCTGATGAAGCACTTTGGGTTTTTTTATGTTAAGTGAGAGACCAAGTTTTCCGTATGCTTCTGCAAAAGCATTTAGGATAGTTTGGAGATCATCCTCTGAATGTGCGGAGACCACATTATCATCAGCATACTGAAGTTCCACAACGGAGGTTGTAATTACCTTACTTTTTGCTTTCAGCCTGCTGAGATTAAAAAGCTTTCCATCTGTTCGATATATAATTCCCACACCAGTGGGAAGTTTCCCCTCGACAAGATGTAAAATCATGGCGATGAAAATAGCAAATAATGTTGGGGCAATAACACATCCCTGTTTAACACCTGATCCCACTTTAAATGGAGCACCATGAGAGCCGTTGTTGTCCAAGACCGTAGCCGTCATGTTGTCATGGAGAAGTCGCAAGATATTCACAAATTTATTGGGGCATCCAATTTTCATAAGGATAGTCCAGAGAGCTGTTCGGTCTACAGTATCAAAGGCCTTAGCAAGATCAATAAATGCCATATAAAGGGGTTGATTTTGCTCCCGGCATTTTTCTTGGAGCTGACGTGCAGTAAAAACCATGTCTACTGTCCCTCTAGAGGGGCGGAAACCATATTGAGTTTCAGGGAGGATCTCTTCTGAAATAGATAGAAGACGGTTTGCGAGAACCCTGGCAAATATTTTACCTGCGGTAGCTAAGAGAGAAATGCCCCGATAGTTTCCACAGTCTGTTCTATCACCTTTCTTAAAGAGGGTGATAACTATGGCATCCCTGAAGTCTTCTGGGATCTCTTCTCTTATCCAGATTTTTTCGATGAGTTTATGAAGATGTTGTACAAGTTCGGGGGGCCCTTCTTTAAAGATTTCAGCAGGAATCCCATCTGGTCCACTAGCTTTGTTATTCTTCATTTGATTAATGGCTTTTTTTACTTCATCCAAAGTGGGGATTATTGAAAGTTCCCCTCTAATTTGTTTTGCGGGATTTGCGAAAAAATCTCATTATCCACCTTAGATTTACGATTTAAAAGGTCATAATAATGCTCTTTCCAACGCAGTGCAATACTCTTTGTCTTTTAAGAGTTTGGTGCCATCTTTTGATTGTAAAGAAATTCAACAACTTGCAGAATCTCATGATGCACGGGGCTTTTTTAAGGCCACAAGGGCCATAAAAAAACCAAAAGCAGCTACCTGCGCTCTGTCAAAATATCACTTCCGTCAAATGTCACTTCAGAACACAAAGAAACATAGAGCTAGCCATGTAATTTACCCTCACGGAATTAGAGCCTCTATTGCTTCATAATCAAGGAATCCCTACACTAGATGTGCCATATCACTTGTTAACTTAGCTTTTACTGTTACAGGCCATCCCATCAAAATATATTCGATCTTTTTTAGGTGACCTAAGACAAGAAGCTGAAGAGGACAAGATGAAAGAAACCCTTGAGAAACTCTGTGGCCACATCAATGGTAATGTAGCCAAACAGGCTCTAATGGCTCTTCAGATACTGAATGAGGAGCACGGCCCCTTTGAATTGTAAGTCATGGTTATCAGCCTGCTTATCCATCACAGCTTTCTCCACAAAATGTACCACTGCAATTAAAGTACTGACTTGGCTAAAAAGCTGCTCTTTGGGGTTTGATCTTGTGCATCCAAACATGAAAGTAAACTATAACTGGAGCTGATCTTAATATATTTTGGCTCTTGTGCTTGCTGTACTTCTCCCCCCCCCCCCAATGGGTGTTCTACCTGGGGATGAATGCATCGGTCTATTTCTGTCTGTGTGTCAGTTTCACATGTGCCCATTCAAGCATCTGTTCCATCAAACCGTGATTTTTAAACCACATGAAAAGTCACATTTAAATACTATTTTGTACCCATTACCCCACAAATACACACCGAAGTATGCATTTTTATCCTAAAATATGCATTTCTATACATTTCTTTGAGCTGAGAACTGTTTTACAAAATTCTGAGAAGGGTAAAATCCGAACAAGAACTACATTCTGATCTACATTTTAGGCAGAGAGAAGCATGAATCAGGTTGGTTCACTGAAAAATTGCAGACAAAATGAAACCACCGAGCATCCCTAGCTCCATCACGTCACCAGCAGTAGCACGCATGTGTGAAACACACCTGGGGACCCGGCACCCCCCCCCCATGGGCCTGCATTCCTGTATGCTCTATACCAGTATTCTCCAACCTTGGGTCCCCAGATGTTTTTGGCCTACAACTCCCAGCATGCCCCAGCCAGCTATGCTGGCTGGGGCATGCTGGGAGTTGTAGGCCAAAAACATCTGGGGACCCAAGGTTGGAGAACACTGCTTTATACCTCAAGGCAAAACCATTCCGGGCCACATGCAGATGTACAATCGGACACACTAGAGGGACACTCCCTCATAATTCAGACTTTTCTTGTGGCACACTTGCCAGAAATGTTAGCCACTATCTAATTACCGTAAGTGGAAATTACACTTTAATCCAGGGGGTATGTAACAACTGAATTGCATATGCAATGGGCCACCCAAATCCAGGCTGAATAGATTTGATTTTTTTTAAAAAAAGTTTTAGACAATAGACCTCACCCATCTCCTGTTCCCGATCTGTTCCCCACCCACTTTCATGCTTTTGAGTACTCCTTCCCTTTTAGCCACAGCTTATCAGCACTTCAGTCAGCATCTTTTCTAATCCACATCAGGATCCCAAAACACTAAAGCCAATCGCATACCACATCATTGTAATAGGGTAGGTTGGTGCATTACTTAGCTGTTCTCCCTCTACAACTCTTACTCAGACCCTTTCTCTCTTCCTTCCCCTTAGCTATCTATGGTGGCTAACATTTGATTTTTTAAAAGCAGAGCTATGGTAGTTGAGGCCTGGATAGATCCTGGTGGGTCAGGGTGGAGCTTGCCAGAAGCTGGAGTTTACTCATTTGCAGTATGGGGCTAATAATACTGTTCTAACTTAACAGGGTTGCTGTAAAGATTGCAAGATAATTAGATGAAGCATGCTGAACATTTGAAAATGCAATAGAAATGCGAAGTATTAATCAGTAGTAGATTGGTTAAATATACACTGTGGATACAGGGTTGGATGCAGGATCTGCTTTCTGTTGATGGAAGGGTTCCACTCATGGAAGATGCCCCTACCCAATTTTGGATCCCCCTCCCCCAGCTCACCCCATTCAGCAGGGGGCCCTGACCCTCTTGTGTAGCATTTTCAGGGGGCTGGAGGGGCTGCACTGGAGAGGAGGAGCGGGGAAGCCTGCTTCTGCCAGCCCAGGTACAGCCGTTGTAATCTGGATCCAACTTACAGGATATAAGAACTAGACTTGACAAGTATGGGATACAGAACAGTTTCCAGACGAGCAGAAGAATGTGTTTGGTGTGATTTTGCAGGAGACAGGTAGGTAGTTGTGAAGGCTCCTGGAGGACTTCCAAAGGAGCACAATCTAAACAGCAATGCATGTCACGGGTAGCTAATTTTTTTTTTTTAATGACATATACTAACTCCATAATGTAGATTTTGAAACATTTTCCTTTGCTACCACACTTGCAGATAATTACTTTTTGATCAAGAGGGGGAAATATAAAAACAATTCATTTTGTTTGTGAGCCAAGTGATTTTTTTTTTTTTTTAAATGCTGTTAAATAGCACTACTTATTTTTCAGGTGCATTAAGGACAAATTATCAAAATACCAGCATCTCAATGCATTTGTTTGCACATAATGACAACCCAGAGTAAGCTCGAGTATGGGTTGTTGTAGAATCGTCGGTTGTCGTGATGTACGAACCTGCACTATTGTTTAACTATGAGCTGTCAACCACTAACAACCCAGGTAGAAAACCCATGATGTTATCGGGTTGCGAACTCTTGGTTGTTTCTGGTTAACAATCCATAGTTAAACCACAGTGTAGGGTTCACACATAATGGCAACCCATGATTCAGCAACCCAATGTGCGAACTAGGTCATAGAGTAGCCCAGTCATTACTTAACTGTACGCTGGAGCACGCTAGCATGCTTTACTTCATATATGTAGGTAAAGGTTTATGAAGTCTAAAATAGCCATCCTCCAAAGTGGCTGCCCATTGTGAGACTGCATGGGTCACTGTGCTGGGCTTGCCTTCTTCCCATCAGGAGGCATGCTCAACATGATGGCTCTGGAATTAACGTGGACGGCAGACTTCTTTCAGCACAGGTAATTGCTGCACACTTTTAAACAGCGGTGGGGAACCAGTGGCCCTCCAGAAATTTTTGGGCTACAACTCCAATATCAATGGTACCTTCTCCAACTGGGGAGAGGTAATGAGTGGGGTACCGCAGGGCTCGGTCCTGGGCCCAGTGCTATTCAACATTTTTATTAATGACTTGGATGAGAAGGTGCAGGGAATGCTTATCAAATTTGCAGATGACACAAAGTTGGGTGGAACAGCTAATACTCTGGAAGACAGAGACAAAATTCAACAGAATTTGAATTCTGGGTTGAAAACAGAATGAAATTTAATAGGGATAAATGCCAAGTGCTGCACCTAGGAAAAAGAAACCAAATGCACAATTAAAGGATGAGGGATACTTGGTTCAACAATACTACAAGTGATAAGGATCTTGGAATTATTGCAGATCACAAGCTAAATGAGAGCCAGCGATGTGATGTGGCTGCAAAAAAGGCAAAAGCTATTTTGGGCTCCATTAATAGAAGCATAGCTTCCAAATCACGGTAAGTACTAGTTCCCCTCTACTCAGCACTGGTTAGGCCTCATCTTGAGTACTGCATCCAGTTCTGAGCACCACACTAAGACGGATGGAGACAAACTGGAGAGGGTTCAGAGGAGGGCAACAAGGATGATAAAGGGACTGGAAACAAGGCCCTATGAGGAGAGACTGAAAGAACCGGGCATGTTTAGCCTTCAGAAGAGAAGACGAGGGGAGATATGATAGCACTCTTCAAGTACTTGAAAGGTTGCCAGAGGAGGGCCAGGATCTCTTCTCGATCATCCCAGATTGCAGGACACGGAATAATGGGCTCAAGTTACAGGAAGCCAGATTCCACCTAAACATTAGGAAAAATTTCCTGACTGTTAGAGCAAGAAGACAATGGAGCCAACTACCTAGGGAGGTGGTGGGCTCTCCCACTCTGGAGGCATTCAAGGTGCAGCTGAACAGACATCTGTCAGAGATGCTTTGACCTGGATTCCTGCCTTGAGCAGGGGGTTGGACTCAATGGCCTTATAGGCCCCTTCCAACTCTACTATTTATTTTATTTATTTATTATATTTATACCCCACCTTTTTTCCTGCAAGGAACCCAAGGCGGCTTACATAATACTCCTCCTCCTCCTCTCCACTTTATCCTCACAACAACCCTGTGAGGTAGGTTAGGCTGAGTCAGTGACTGGCCCAAAGTCACCCAGTGGGTTTCATGGTTGAGCAGGGACTAGAACCCGGATCTAGTCCCGAGTCCTAGTCCAACACTCTCACCACTACGCCACACTGGCTATTCTATGATTCTGTAAGCTGGAGCCTAACAGGTTTCTGGAGGGCCACACAGGTTTCCTACCTCTGCTTTAAGAATTTTTTTTTTTAAATCTCATTGACTTTTTTTAAGCGTACATCTCATTTTATTTGGGGTGGCGGAGTTCCTCTGCTATCAGAAGCTTGGAAAATATTAGTATGATCAATGCTACTGTCTTTGAGGAGACAGGCTCAATAGGAAGGAAGCAGACTATTTACATGCACAACCCCTTCCTCTTGCACAACTCAGTCTCCAATTCATTACAAGAAGTCCAGGAAAAGCTTCCTAGGGATCCGGTACTGATATATGCCTTCAAGCAAGCACACGGAAAGCTTGGTCTTACTGGGGAGGTCTCCTTAGCAGCACTGGCCGTTAACTGCTAAATGCACAGTGCTACTTGATATTCATCCGCTGAGAAATTTGCCTGCTGGCTTTTTAACCCTTACAGGTTGTTGCTGCTGCTGCTTTCCTAGATCAGGATATGGAAATTATCCTCTAGCTGACTTCTTCATTTACAAGCCTCCTGCATCCTTTTTTCAACCCTTATGCCACCAAACAGATTACTGTGAGGCCTTAAGCTATGCAGAGAGTTTGTTGATGGAGTTTATCACCTGGGGCAAACTGAGAGAGTCCAGCACAAAAAGATGAATCAGTAACCAGGAATCCTGCCGTTTCCTAGAAGCAAATGCAAATAGTAGTATTTTTTATGGCTGCAGTAACAGAAAATACAGTAAACACACAGCAGAGAGCCTCACCGCCACTCTCTAGAAGGAGCATTAGTTATGTGAGCTATCGGAGAGAAGTCGTGACATATGCCTGGAAATGTTACTAGTAGATCAGGGGTGCGAAATCTCCAGCCCAGAACTGCATGCAGCCCTCAGCCTAATTTCATGCAGCCTGCAGAGACAGGGTGACCGAAGGAGAAAGAAACAGAAATAGATGTGGTGGCACAGAGAACATGCAAGGTATAAAATCCTGCAATGTTGCAAACTCCACCCACTGCTGACTTTGGCCCCACCTACTGCCAGCACGCACCCCTGACAGATTACTCTCAAAGGTGCAAGGCCCCATCCCTGCAGATGAAACACCACCTCCACCCATACTTGTGTATTGCAGGGGTCCCCAACGCAGCACCCATGGGTGCCATGGTGCCTGTGGGGACCTCCAACAGCACCTGCAAAGCTCTCCACTGCCCCTTCAAAAAAAGTTTTGCACAAAACACTGAAAACCATTATGGCGCTAGATCCTCCTTCCTGTTCCTGAACCTGCTGCTGATCAGCTGTTCAGCGGGAAGGAAGAGAAAACAAGGTAAAGGGGTAGAGGGGAAAGAAAAAGCAAGGCTAGGAGTGGAGAGAAAGAGAGCAAAGGGGAAAGGTCTTTGTGGGCAGAAGAAGCAACTCTTTCCACTTCCCCCTCCCTCCCAGCCTCTAGCTTTGCTATTTCTCTCCCACACACACACATATGGCAGACATTATGTGACAAGCCGCATCCTCCATGGGAGCCATTTTGTGGTGGTGCCCACAGCAGTTTCTCAAATTCCAAATGTGCCCATGGGTCCGAAAAGGTTGGGGACCCCTGGTCTATTGTGTCTCTGGCAGTAGATTAACCCACTTGCACACACAGTAGCTGTTTTGTCTCTCTCCTTGGCTCAAAATACCCAGGAAACACAAGTCACAAGAGAGTTGCTAATATCCCATGGGAAACATCTCACATATTGCAGGAACAACTTTTCTTTGCTGCAGCAAATCGCTAAGGGCTCAGTTTCAGTTCTCTACATGTTAGCTTCATTAGTCCATGAAAATAGGCCCATAAATCCTCAAGGTAACGTTTGTTTTAAAACCAGCTTTATATAAAACAGTATTGCCTAGTGTTACTGGCAGATAAATGTTTCACTTTAAAAAACAGTTTCACACAAACACTAAATTTTTTGTTGTTGTGGCTTATTCTGTATGCAGTAAAAAATATATACAAAATTACACAAATACAGACGTTATTATGTATGTTAGGCAGTGCAGGAAAGTCTTCAGTCCCTGAAAAATCAGGCAGTGTGAAAAACAGTAACAATCCAGCCAAAGTTAAGCACTTTTATGTCCCATTGATTTTTAAGGGATTTTTAAGGGAAATTTTAGAATTTCTAAACTCTAAATTCAAAGTGCTTAACATCCAGGGCAATCCTATGCAGGCCTACTCAGAAGTCAGTCCTACTAAGTTCAGTAAGACTTACTCAGATCAGTGTGTATAGGATTGCAGACTTTGGCTGCATCATGCCCTTTGTTAAGAAGAAGCCCAAAGCAGAGTTATTCCAATGGTCCTTGAAACACATTATTGACTCCATTGTCCAACGCTGTATTCTACAGAGGCATTTAAACTGGAATGCCTGAAGGATGGTCCAAAAATTTGAAGGCACACGGCATCCATTTCAGTGAGCGTCATATTAAACTACGTGCATGAAAGGTCACATGGCCCACCAGCCCAAAATCCAACCCTACTTTTAAAAGAGAAATGCAAGTTTCCATTTTCACTTTCAGCCAGACTCTGGAGCAGCCTTCCCCAACCTGGTGCCCTCCAGATGTGTTGGACTACAACATCCAGCATCCCCCCAGCCAGGGATACTAGGAGTTGTAGTCCCATCACATTGAAAAGCACCAGATTGCAAGAAGGCTGCTCTAGAGCAGGAATGGTAGAAGGTAGATTTTCAGATGTTTTGGACTTTAACTCCCACAAGCCCCCACCACCATGGCCAATGGTCAGGAATGCTGGGAGTTGAAGTTCAGATCTATTTTCTGCCCATCTCTGCTCTAGAGCATGGCTGCCAAGCTTACAACCCACCAAGCAGAATGCAGTCCATCAGCCACGTACACGTATGATGTGCTCCTCTGGCAGCTTCCGATTCAGCAATCTCCAACAGAGAGAAAGAGGCTACTAGTGGGCACCCACACATGGCTGATAGGCCACACATTGTGCTTATTCCGATATAGGACAAGTCTAAGCACATCTATTTGCCAGAGCACATGCCTGGCGTGAAAATGATTAACATGTTCTTTCTTCTTCTTCTTAGAAGAGTCTTGCATTATTCAAATACCACTGAACCTTTAAAGGCATCCAGTAACCTGCATATATATCTAGGAGACTTTAGCATATCGGCTGTTCTTAAGTCCACTTAGACCACAGTGCTAGCATACTGTTCTGAAAAAAGACAGTAGATACTATGTTCTGGAGCAAACTGATGGAACTGTGGACATTTCCCACGGAGGTATGCTTCAGTGTATCTAGAAGAACAAGCAACTTCAGTCCAGCAGATAAATGATTTTAGAAACGAGTACTATATGGAAAAGTGTTAGCAAACTGGTAAGGGAACACATTTTCTTGTTCAAAAGTCTATAAATAATACCATATTACAAAGGTCTGAAAGGAAGAAATGGCATGAGAATCCAGTCTTGACCTTTCCAAATAAGTCGGTGGTCTGATGCTATTAAACATACAGATAACTTACTTCTTTATAAAAATCCATGTAGGCAAGGATTTTCAATACGATGCAAGTTCTTTTGAAATAACTCCAGTGTTCTTTTCAGATCTCTTGCACCTGAAGTGGATACATTAGATCTGGCCCAAATAAGAGGAACTCCCTCCTTCTGTACAGCTGAGGTCCCCATTAAGACTTTAGGCAACTTTAGAAGTCTACACAGCCACCCATCTGTAAAAACATGGCTTCTATTTAAAAAGCGTACACACTGAATACTTCACTTGGTCAACATGCACAACATTCCCTGAACAAGTTTTCAATATCAAAGGTGTTTTATATATCTTCTCCCACCCACACCCCACCCTTCCCTAAGATGTAATCATTTGGTATCATGGGACTTTCTTCTAGGCACTGATCAACATTTGGAATGTAACCATTCTAATCTCTAACTAATGTAAAAGGAGAACCAAGGCAGCTTTTCTTGGACAGTAATCACTTTAGGATAGGAGCTTCTAGTAGTGTCCATTGCTGCCCACTTGAGCTTTCACATCTGTGTACAGAAGGCTGAAGATAAATATACTTCCCTCCAAGAGTTGCAAACCAATTCACAAGGTGGGTGAGAAGAGGAGCAGGGGTTTCTCAGCTCGGGCTTGTAGCTAAGCAAGATAGCATCCAGCTATACATTTTAAAAAAGAAATATTATGGCTTTAAGCTCTACGCATCAAATCTTTCATTTCTTTTCACTTTGCTGTTAAGGTAAGAGTAGTGAAAGTCGGCCTGTCTTTACAGATGATCTCTACTTTTATCTTCAGAAGTGGAAGCCCATCTTCACAGCTTCAATATCAGACATCAGTGACCGGGCCAGGTAAATCCCAAATATCTAACAAAGGAAAGAAAAAAGAGACACACACAAAACAAGTACCATTTAGAAAAGAGAAATTATTTGGTGTGCTTCCTGAAAATAAAAGGAGATAGATTCATATATAGCCTGTTACATGTAGCCTGGAAGGAACTGAAATCTATCTTAATGGTTCTGGGATACTACAAAAGCCAGCTACAAGAACTATGTAGTGCTGCTAAAAAAAATTTTTTTTAAATCATTAGGACTTCTCAGTCTTGAGTAATTTGGAGCCAATGAGGTTTTTGCTGCTTAAGCCACTGGAAAATGCTATACTCACTTCAAATTACCGTAGAATGCTTTTACAATTGATTTGTAAAGCTGAGATTTGTGACCTTAACTTGGAAAAGAAGTGTTTTCCTGTTTCAGGCTACACGACCTGTTTATTACTCTATTTCCCTTCAGAAGGAAGTAGCAACTGCACAGGGGTTGGGCAGGGCTCTCTCTCTCTCTCTCTCTCTCTCTCTCAAAGCAATGCATTAAAAAAATATCTCTGAACAATCTTCTTGACCCAAGGGCAAAAACACAGAACAACATTGTTAAGGTTACCACCCAACCAGTATTTTATTGGCCGAACCAGTAAAACCATTTTCTGTCAGGGAGTTAGTGTCAAGGAGTCTGAAAAGCTAATGAAATCTAGGTTCTGCCACATTCTGTCCCCAACCTGCTGGATTATACTCGGGACTCCACCCACCAGCGTTGGTATTTCTGAAATTTCATGGCTCTCCAAATGGCGTTTGCATTTGAGGGTCCCTCCCACAATCCACTGCTGCCATCATCTTGGGACTTTAGGTTGGGCCAGTTGTGAATGTGGTAGCTATGTGAGGTATGGTGTAGAAGCAGGACATGCCTTTCTGGGTGCTCGATGTCTGCAATGGGCACTCATGGCACTGCCCCCCACCCTATCTCCTCATCACTGTCATCTGTCTCTTCAGCAGTGCAAGTAATACTATGGGGGCATAATGTCATCTGACCAATTTGGGCAGGTGGAGGATGATCCAAGTAAGTTAATTTTACCAAGTCTAGTGGGGGACAGGGAAGATGTCCATGATAGCGTGTGCCAATAGCATTGTATGGCAGCACACTGCATAGCTCTCCAGGATTCCCCAGAACCCCCCCCCCCAACTACCAGTTGTTTGGTGGTTTCCCCATTTTTGTGCAGTGTTTTTCCCATTCTGAAAGGTTGACGTGCCCCTCCTAAAGTTTAGTTATTGGCAGTAAGCGCTTTAAAGTAAAAAACGGAAACTGGCCTTTACTGTGAATTTCTGTTCTCAGAGCCTCACAGAGGGCATTCTTTCACTTTGGGATGGTGCCTCCTTCTGGAGCACATAGGCAGAGCCAAGCTGTTGCTTCTTCTGTGAGAGGAGCCACCCCAGACCATGCTGGCAGAGCAGAGACTGACCCCTCATATCCCTACTAGAAGGGAAGGAAAACATAGAAACTGCGCCAAGGGAGTACGGTAACAATGAAAACTAGTGAAACTTAGTCCCCCATAATTATAGGGTACATGAACCGAATGGTAAGAAAAGGACAGGGAGGGACATCAACCACAGGAGTCCCTAGCTACCTCCCCACATGGGTGGTGATGGCAGAAGCTGTAACCCACATCAACCCCTACACTCAACAGAAATGATACTGCTCCCTGAAGGAGGGTGGGTGGAATGCCCTCCGTGGGGTTCTGAGAACAGAAATTCACAGTAAAACCAATTTCCATTTTCTCCAGAGGCTCACAGAGGGCATTCCTTCACTTTGGGACATACTTGAGCAGAAAATCAGTAGGGCAGGATCGAAGGAACAGTACTCTAAGGCACCACCACCTTCTGTAAAACTTTTCACCCAAACGCTGCATCCGCCGATGCAGCAGAATGTATCTTATAATGTTTTGTTAAAGTGTGGACCAAGGCCCATGTGGCAGCCTTGCAAATGTCCAGAATGGGCAGGACCCCTTTAAAGGCTGATGAAGTAGCCACCTCTCTTAAGGAGTGGGCTGTAATCCCAACTGGTGGCTCCTTCCCTAGAGCCTGATAGATCAATGCTATGTCCCTCTTTCAGCCACTTTGAAATAGAAGATTTAGACACCTGGCTCCCCAGCATCTTAGAATCAAAAGAAACAAAAAGGGCTGAGGAATCCCTGTGGGCCAACGTCCTCTCAAGGTAGATTTCATAGATCATAGAGCTAGAAGGAGCCTACAAGGCTATCGAGTCCAACCCCCTGCTCAATGCAGGAAACTAGAGGAGGGGTCTCCCATCCAAATAATAACCAGGCCTGACCCTGCTTAGCTTTCCACGCTCAGACAAGCTGAGCCAGCATAAGCCACAGGCCTGTATAGAAACATAGTGCCCTCCTCACATCCAGGGTATGCCAGCTGCTTTCCTTGGAGTGGCTGAGGCTAGGACAAAAGGAAGGCAAGGAAATCTCTTCAGACCTATGAAACAAAGAATTCACTTTAGGGAGAAAGGATGGATCCAGATGTAGGACCACCTTATCTTCATGAAAGAAGCACAGTTGATGGTCTGCTGACAGGGCCTCCAGCTCTGAGACCTGGCGAACTGATGTAATGGCTACCAGGAACACTGTTTTAAGCGTGAACAGTTTCAGAGAATATGTGGCCATGGGTTCAAAGGGTTTCCCCATGAGTGCAATCTGAACTCAATTAAGGTTCCAGGTAGGAAACTGATGAATCATGGGAGGGTGGTGGTTAAAGAGGGCAACCCCCTTCAGGAATCTTTTCAGATGTGGATGGGCGGAAATGGCCGGTCGGTCCTCACACCCCAAAATGCTACTCAGTACTGCCACTTGTTGTTTAATCGTGTTAGTAATGAGCCTTTGTCCAAACCCAAGGACCTCCCAAATTCCTCCCAGGGAAGGGAACTTGCCCTTGCACCGCTTCAGGAATGTCTTCCATGTAGCATTATAGACCCTGTTGGAGATGCCAATAAAGTTTTTAGAATCTTTGTTAGATAACCAAGATTGGCTAGCCATTGCCATTCAGCTTCCAAGCTGTCAGCTGGAAAAATGCTGAATGAGGATGAAGTACAGGCCCCTGAATTAGTAGGTACCTCCTGTGGGCTAGACGCCATGGGTTCTGTATGGACAGGTTGACTAGGTCCAGGAACCAGAGCTGTCTGGGCCAGTGAGGAGCATTTAAAATCACCAGTGCTGCCATGTCCTTGATCTTGTGGATGACCCTGGCGGAAATGCATAAAGGAGCCCCTGTGGCCATTCTTCTTCTAGAGTGTTTGTTCCTGCTGCCATTGGGCATGGGGACCTCAAGAAATACTGGAGCACTTGCATGTTTTCCTGAGAGGCAAAGAGATCCAGGCTGGGTCGGCTGAACCACAGAATCAGTTCCTGGAATACCTGAAGATTCAGGTCCCGCTCAGATTCCCTGAAGACTTGACAACCCAGTCAGTCCGCGGTCAGTTTGATTGCCCCAGAGAGATGTTCCGCCACTATGGACTGGGTATGATCCTCTGCCCAGGTCAACAGTTCCTTGGAGAGACTGAATGGGAGTACTCAGTACTGGAAATGTCTGTGGTCGTAATAGAAGCGTAGGTAACGACAGTGAGATAGGCCTCTGAGAGGTCTATGGATGCCAGGAATTCTGCCCTGGATTGGTCTCTACTATAGATCTCAAAGTCTCCATTTTGAAATGTTTTTGGACACTCATTTATTGAGCCATCTGAGGTCCAGTATAGCCCAAAAGTTCCCATTATCCTGGAGACTAGAAATTTTTTTTAATAGACTCCAGATGTCTGTCTTTGGCATTGGTTCTATTGCTTTGATGCTTAGTAGGTGATCTATGGCTTCCAGGAACTTCCCGTGTTTCTCTGGATTCTTGGATCTTAGAGAGGCTATAAATTGGTCTCTGGAGGCGGAAACCAGTTCCAGGGCATATCCCTTAGAAACGGTTTCCCTTATCGGAGGTAGTTGACAGCCATCTTTCTGAGAAGTGCATTAGGCGACCCCAATCTGCTGTTGAGTGGTGGTGCCCATGGCGTCAGGAGAACTGACATCTCTTCCCTTCCTTGTTGTTTGAGGTGAAGGAATAAGGAGGAGTGTGATTGGAGGTTTTCCTTGGTGGCTTGGAAGACCATTCCATCTAGGTTTGAATCCTCCTGAAGGGCGATTTCCATTCTTATTGAGGCGAAAGGAGAACTGTTGCTTTGATCTGCATTCTTCCTTTTTTGCCATCAGAAATGCTTTTTTCTTGTCTTTTGTCTCCACCAGCTTGGCGCCCTCAAAGGAAGAGTTAGCTAGTCAGGACTGTGAACCAGGATCCACAGCCCAGTGCCGCAGCCAAATATTTCTCCTGGCCAGTGTGTTAGATGCCATAGCCCTGGCGTTGAATTGAAGGGCATCCAAGGAAGAATCTGCCAAAAGAGCAGCCGTGGAGGTTATTTTCGTTAGATCATCCTTAAGAGGCTTGGGAGTAGTGTCCCCTCTTGCTATGTCTTCTACCCAAAGGAATACTGCTGTGGAAAAGAAGGAATTAGTTGCTCAAGCACAGAAGGTAGCCACATCCACTTCAAAATCCTTGCAAAGCACCACCTCCATGGGTTTGTCGCACAGATCATTCGGACCCCCTTCCTCGTCTCCTGGCATGATAGCGCTAGAGATGAGGGCCGCCTCTGGTGCGCTCACGGTGGGCACTTTAAATAAGTCCATAGCTTTCCTGGGCAGTGAGTAAAGCTTACTGGGTAGCTTGTGTACTGCTCTTGGTTTTGCTGTGTTAGCCCATGCTGCTTTCCAGACTTCCTTGAAAGATTCTGGCAGAGGGATAGCCATGGGCTTGGCAGGCTTTTGGGGGAAAGCTGCCTTTTCTCCTTTGTGTCTTAAACCTCCTGCTGAGTCTTGTGGGTTGGGGGCCTCCCCCAAGAGCTGGAGTGTGCAGGAAGCTTTAGTTGGATGCACAGGGAAGAGGACCAAATCAAAAGAACCTGACCTTGGAGGTTTCGGTTTCTATTTCCTCCTCAGAAAGTGCCCCATGAGTTTCCTTGTGATAAGAAATGGTCTACACCAGCCTTTCCCAACCTTGCACCCACCAGACATATTGGACTACAGTTCCTATCATCCCCATCCAGCATGGCCAATGTGGACGAATGGAGTTGTAGTCCAACACATCTGGAAGGTGCCAGGTTGGGGAAGGCTGGTCTACACAGCTTCTTGAGAGGCTGAATCTACCAGAATGGTGGCAAATTTCAAGGGCAGAAGGGAGAAGGTGAGGAGCAGGAGAAACCCCAAATCCCCCATCAAATTCTACCTTGGGTGGAATTCAGCAACAGTATTTTTTTTAATGAAGTAAAGACCACTCATCAACCCTTTTATATTTTATTCCTCTCTAATAGTTAGTCATCCCCCAAAATGTGAGATAGTAGACAGAAAACCCACTCATCCTCCAGCTAGAAATAAGATTTATTACCTGAACAGGCTAGCCACCACTCACCTGCAGTAATGAAATTCCGACAAAGACTCCTGCCACAATGTAAATATTCCGGGGCAACCAGGCTTCCAGGGCAGGGATGCAGCCTTTAGTGAAGATGCGCTGATCCCACGAGGATGTGCCCTTGAAGAGGAAAACAGGTGGGTGGGGAGGTGGAAATATTGCACACATGTATTTCATTTTTGTTTTCTCTGTAAAGGCTTGACACTGGCTCTTTTTTTAAAAAAAATGAAAACCTAAGTCTAAACAGGAAATTTGAACCCATGTAGGGGAGTCGGGTCTGTGCACACTGCCCCCCCCCCGTCCTCACCATTGCTACATTGAGTGGTAAGGTCTGAAGGGGGCTTCTGCTTGTGTTCATTTGAACGTGAGTAGAAACCTCAGGACAATGGAGAATCCTGCTCAACATGGCATGGCGAGGAACAGAGAGGGCCAGGCGGGTGGCTGAGCACAGCCCCATGCCCCCCCTACACAGTTTATTTCCTGTTCAGGTATAACACCTGAACAGGGGTCAAGATGATCAGAAATCAGAATTCTACGCCTGCTACTATCTGGCCTTTTTCTGGACTCCTGTGGAATCACAGCACACACACAGCCCTGGCTATAGGCTCGTTCACACGTATTGTATTTCACCCTCAATTCTGTAAACCACCCAGAGAAGATAGGTTGATAGGTGGCCTGATAAATGTGGTCAATAAATAAAGAGATGATCTGCACGTGCAAACGAGCCACCATAGAATGCACACCACAAATAGAACTTTCATAATTTAAAAGCAGTGCAATGCTTTTTCAGCACCAACAGAAATCTATTTCACAGCAAACCCAGCCGCTGGTAAGAAAATGTGTTAATTACTGTTAAAACTGGGACGTAGGGATGTGTGAGAAATGCATTTCAGTTCGTTTTTGGTCAGGATTTACCTAGTTGGCACCTTCCGGATTGAACACAGACTCAATCTGCGGTTGAAGTTCATATATTTCTGAGCTTGCAATGTGATTCGTGGACTCCCCACCTCCGCAAAATGCATTCGACAGCATGCATACATTTCAAAAATGCGTACATTTCAAAATGAGTACATTTTAAAAATGTGCACAAATACGCTTTATTCGTGGGAGAAGAATGCATACATTTAAAAAATGCGCACAATTGATGCATACATTTGGAAAATATGCATGGAAATACACAAGGATTTTCATGTGAAAAGAAAAAGTAAAGCTCGCAATCAGATAGAGACTCGAGTCAGAGCAAGCTTCAAGATGGAATTTGGAGAACTTCAGTGAGCTCAAGATTTGCTGATTTGCACATCTCTAGGCCCAGGGCACCTGGGTGGGTACCGAGAAAGGTGTCTGGGAGCACACTGGTGCCCAAGGACACCACGTTGCTTACCCCTGCCTTTTGGGGTCTCCAAAGCTTGACAAGGAGCAATGCTGCCCACCAGTCTTTTCTAGGTCACAGGGCTAGAGGGGAATTAACATCTTACATCCATACATCTAAACTCCAGCCATTTTACCAGTCATCCGATTAAGCCACAGCACCCAGCAATGCAGACAGGGAACTACTCCACATTTCAAGCACATGCTGATGGCAGATGACAAAAACAACCAATGGAAAGATATGCTTGCAAACTATAGTTTCCCACATGATTCTGGAAAGGCTACTGCTATGGCAGTGGATACAGGTTTCTCCTGGTTTCTCAAACAAAAATCTGTGTGTTTCATTGGCTGATGCTTTCTTTAAACTGACCCTACATACTAAGCCACTGAGGGGCAGCGAAACTGGTGGTGAAGGGGAGGAGAATAAATTAGAAAAAAAGGATAACAGAGGAAACACTCACCATACTCCTGACATCATAGCCACACTGTGTGTTCACAACATTTTGCTGAGGAGAGAATAAAAATGAAGGGTTAATATAGTTTATCAGCCATGATGGGACTTTTATTCATGTCTTGATTTAAACACAGAATCGCAGCATGAAGAGTCTTTTGGGGTGTACCATGCATTCAGGACTTTAGAGGACACTTCACACACACACACACACACACACACACACACACTTCAGGAAACATTTCCCTTCCAAAGTTGCTATATTACTATAGAACCAAGAAGACAGGAAATAGCTCACCGCAGGATCTGGGATGCAGCAGGAAAAAGGGACCCCACACCTCTCACGGCTTTTGCTTGTGCTATTGCAGTTGAAGTAAATGTTAAGGTCCCAATCATTTGGATTATCGGCGCCACAACATTGATTCTGCAAGGTATAAATCACTCTGTGTAACAACAGGGATGTACTAAAGTATTCAATACTCAGAACAACTCCCTGTGACAGGAATCTAACTCTGTATTCTAAACAACATAAGCAGAAGGGCTGTAAAAATTATCCTGTTGCAAAACACGGTGTGATGGGGAGCACTGAAGAGAAAGACATCTAGCATTCCCAGCACTGCTAAGCCGCAAGCACTCTCCCTATTTCTGGTTTATTTGGTTGGGTTGGTGCAGCTGTGGGAGGGAGAGATAGACCTACCGAGAAACAAGGTACACACCACCAGCCTCACGTGACATATCTGTTGCTGGGCTCCAGATTGGAGGGAGGAGAACAAATATTTGAATGCCTATTCCACATAAAAGGTTCCCTGCACATATAAAACTAGTATGTTAGGACAAAGATTCTAGACTACAACTTCCTCCCTGGCATGCTAATTTTGTATGTGTGATCATTCAAACAACACAGCAACAAACAGGATGCTAATCGAGTCGCTTGGCTTTGGTGTCATCATTATTTTAAATGGTACGTTCATCATTTGTGTTGCTATATACGGTATGCATCCCACCTTTCCTCCGAAGTGCTCACGGTATTATACATGGGTTATCCTTACTACAATCCAATGAGGTAATTAGGTTGAGAGATTGTGACTAACCCAAGGTCATCCAGAGTGCTTCATGGCTATGGCTGGGTGTGGATTTGAATCCAACCCCTACACCACTCTGACCACATTTGTACTCAATGCCAAACCATGGTTTTAGCACAATGTTCATAAGCTGGAATGTGCCCAAGCAAAGCTGAATTTCTAAAACCAATTTCATACAATAAAACCAAGAGTAGCATAAAGCAAGTCAGCATAAAAACATGCAGATAAAACTTGAAACCACACTAAAAGCTTGGTGAAATAAAAGGGTCATAACAGCTCACCTGAAGCTGAGAACCAACCAAGCCTCTCTAGGGAGGGAGCTCCACAATCTGGGTGACACAACAATAGTTGTCCTGTCTTGTATCCCAAGCAATCACGCTTCTGAAAGTCGTGAGCAAGGATACTGTGGCAGGAGGCAGTCCTTCGAAAACCCTGGCCTCAAACCATTTAGGGCAGGGGTGAGGAACTTGTGGGACTCAAACTCCCATCGGTCCCAGCCAGCATGACCAATGGGCATGGATCACGGAAGCTGGAGTACAACAACAACTGGAGGGCTACAAGTTCCCCAGCCCTGGGGAACTGGGGTGACATGATTGGCAAAGCAGGCACCAGAAAGCAGTCTGACCATTGCATTTTGCATCAGCTGAAGTTTCCAGAAGCTTTTCAGAGAGAGCCCCTCATACAGCACATTACAGTAATCCAGATGTGACCAGGGCATGCATGACAGTGGCCAGAACTGCTTTATCCAGCAAGAGGCATCACTGGCATACCAGATGAAGCTATGGAAAAGCACTCCCACCCACAGCTGCCACCAGAGCATCCGGAAATAAGGCCAGGTTCAAACACTCCCAAGTCCTTCATAAGAGAATGCAGCACCATCAAGAAGAGATCATATCCCCACTCTAGCTCAGCAGTCCTACTGACCTCTACCTTGCCTGGAATAAGGCTCAGCTTATTAGCCCACATCCAAGCCATTACTGCACTAACTGGTTCAAAACGTCCACTGCTTCTTTGGCATCAGATGAAGAAAGGAGAGCTGGGTATCTCCCGTGTATTGACAACATCAGACCCCAAATTGCTGGAGAACCTCTCCCAGTGGTTTTATGTAGAAGTTAAACAGCACGGATGGTAAGACATAAGTTCATGATGCTCTAGAGGCCAAAGGGTCCAACAGGAGTCCCACAGCACCAGCTTGTGGGATCTGCCAGTCAGATAGAGCCAGACCCACCACAAAGCAGTGCCCTCCAATTCCCATCCTGAACAGGTGCCTCTGGGTAGGGGTAATCAATTCAAACCATTCAACTTCTACAATTCAAAATTCTTCAGAGAATCTGATAAATAGCACAGTTAAAGAGCAGTAATTTTCTAGCCCTTTTCCTGCCCCCCCCTTTTCTCTCTCTGTGTGTGCCACCCCCTTCTTTCTCTCTGCTGCTGGAGGAGGGACAAATCTGAACTGGTCATATGTAGAGGGCTTTTGAAATTAGGCTAAAGGCTGTATAAAATTAGACCAAGGACTACAAGATGGCAGGCTGCCCACCCCTGATTTAGGCTGAAGAGATATATTTTTTAAAAGACCCATAAAGGTTAAGGACAATTGATCAAAATAGCTTACCATTTTCTGCAACGAATCTATGAGGTTCTGCAGGTCAATATCATCCCGGTAAGACTTAATATTGTTCTTAAAGAACGTATCCACCCGGGCCCTCACCCAGTCTTGGAACAAGAAAGCCAGCACAGCCACTGTCAACTCCATGACAAAAATGAGCACAATTGTGCCACAGAACTGCAAAAGGGAGACATGAGGTGGGTTAGGGGGAGATGAAGCAGGCCAGTTGTTTTCCAACAATGTTCCAGGGATTCCTGGAGGCTCCTCAGGAGCTTAACAAGGAGTTCCTCAATAAGGAAGATCAGTAATTGTGATCATGTTTACCTGAAAGAGAGCTTGCCACTGATCTTCCCCTCCAATAGCAACATAAAGGGATGAGGGAGCATCGGGCACACACTGAATTCACATGTATCTGGCTGGTTTCTCATTGAGTATCCTAAAATAGGTCCAGAACTCTTTGAAACACATTGCAGTTCCTTGGCATACAGTGACTGAGTTCAGACAATCAAACAATCCATGTTTAACAAACCCAACAACAAACCATGGGTTAAAATTCTGGGGTTGTTTAACCCTAAACAACCCAGAGTGCCGGGTTCGCACCAGGAAGAGGAAGAGGAAGCAGGCGAGCAGGCAGGAACCAGCTCATGCTCACAAACAACCCATGGGTTAAGAACATGAGAAGAGCCATGCTGGATCAGACCACGGGTCCATGTGGTCCAGCATTCTGTACACAGTGGCCAACCAGCTGCCCACAGGAAACCCACAAGCAGGACATGAGTGCAACAGCACCCTCCTGCCTATGTTCCCCAGCAACTGGTATACAGGGTTGTTAACCATGGATTGTTTGATTGTCTGAACCAGGTCAGAGTGATGTGGAAAGGGATCCCACTGAAGGTAGCAAACTTGAAAACCACCAAGGCCAACAAGGATTTTCATGTAAAGCTCATCAAGATCAATAAAATGGAATGTGATAACCCCCTACAACTCCCACTTCCCAATCCTATGAAAGAACTGTATCTCCTTTGGTTGTAGCAATCTGTAAAATGTGTTAAAAGAAACAAGATAGCTAGGCAGAGAAAATGGAATCTTCCAAAATATGTGAGCTTGAAAATAGAGTTAACACTTTTGTGATAACCCACATACCCCATTTATTTGAGCTATGAGAGAAACGGAATTTGTTTTTGCTCTTTAAAAATGCAGCTCAGAGCTCTTTTTTCTCTTCCTTTTGGTAATTCATGATTAATTAGTGTGGATTTCCAATATCCAATATGTGGCAGGTATGATTCATATTTTGTTGCATTTTGTCTGGGTGAGGTTAATTTCAAACACAGAAGGCTAAGAGATACAATTGAAACAGAGAAATATGTTAATACACACCACAAAAGACTAAAGTATCATATGGACTGTTAACTACCGGTACCTTAGTCACCACAAAGTAGAAAATAAATGCTCTTCAATCCCCACTCTCTGAAAATACTTCTTCCCATATGTAATAAAGGGTTCCAACATTCTGACAATGTCAATATTACCTTTCCCACCACCCCCAGAGGTGAACCACTGGAAACTCCTGCAGGTACGCTACTGGGCCTTCACACACCACGTTTCTTGGTGGATGGAATCTGGGGGAACCTCCAGGGCTTTGCAGTTATAACTGGCTGTCATTAAAAAGGCAAAGCTAGATACACATTCTAGAGTGGGGTGGAAGTGGTCTCAACTTGCATTCATTGCATTGCCAAGGGATATGTTTCCTTAGCAAAGAATGTAAGTTGAGACCACTTCTTACTAGATTGTAGGTCTTGTCTTCACCCAAAGATTCACAGAGGACCCTATCTGTATTCTTTACCCTATTATCCTCCAATAAAACTATAAGTGGTAATTTCGAGAAGGATCTTAAGAATCTCTTCCCAAGAGCAGCTGGGCATAACCAACCCATGGGCAGAAGATATGCACCTGACAGATGACATTTCCAGTAGCCTAGCCATATACATTCTACCAGTGGTTTAAGAAGCCATCTACAGAAGATGTTGTAGTGTGCTTCTTGCAGTGTTAGACACAGCCTGAATGGAGCTGCTGATTTTTGATGCTATGGTTTAGGGCTATTTCAATAAGTTTCATAGTGTGTCCAATTATAGTTGATTTATCATCTGCCATCTTAGCCATTTTATAGGTCAACCAATTACATAAAACCAATTATTATTTTTATTGCTGATTGCTTTAGATGTTTTATTATAGAAAAGGGATTCATACATTGTACATACAAATAAAAACCGCAACACAGGTGCCTTATGATTCTGAAGGGAGATGAGAGAGATTTAAGACTTCCAACATGAAGAAAGGAGGAATAGCCATCCTTAACATTTTATTTTTCATTACACTAATGCTCCAGAACCAAAGTAAGCCCTTCACTCACAGTCCCACTGAAATTGGCCTTCACTGATCAATCAACTAAAGCTTGTGTTGATTAATCTTTTGACTGTTATAATTTGGGATGCTTTCATTTAATCTAGTTCTACCAGAATTGCACAAAAAACAAATAAAATGCATTTCCATGTAATAAGTCTTGGCTAATGGGGACACAGACCTGTACTTCTCTGTGGCTTGTTAACTTGTGTTTCCTCTACTTGCACCGCATCTCCACCTATTCTCACCTCAAAGCAGCAGATGTTAAACACAAAACATACACCCCACAATGTGACTACTTACGAATTTCAGAAGGCAGATGTTCTCCCGCAGTGCCCCTACACAGCCAGCAAATCCCAGAATGAACATTATCCCTCCAACAAACAAGATAAGGACCACGGGGTCAAAGCCAGGAGACGGGTAATTTTGGATAAGTCAGAGAGCACACCCTAAAACAAAACAAAGAAGATAAAGAATGAGACTCTGCTATGCTTATACTGATCAACTATATACCACTCAAAAGCAGGGCTGTGTGCATGCCAAGATTCCACATAAGTGCACAAAAAGTGGCAGTGAGACCAGGACACAATTTCCTGAGGTCAGTTCACTCACTCTCCTTTTACAAATAAATATAAAAACCTGGATGGAAGTTTCTAGACCTCATGACTACTAAGATATTCCTGGAAAATGTGTGGGAAGGAATGCATGTTGTAATCTCAGAAACAAGAGAAAAGTCTGAATAAGATCACCATGGTTGTGGGCATAACTTCAATGTCATTGCTCTTCCTGGGATTAGCAAAACCAGAATTATGCAAATTTGTACAATTTGCATAATATATATAGTTCACAGAACTTGGCTTTCTTAGCAGAGCATTTTTATTTCCCAGGCATTGAACTTTGTACCGCAAACCAAACCAAAACAAGCAACAACAAAAAACCCAAGCCATTGTTTTATTGAAAAAATGTCAAGTTTCACATTTTTTTCATTTAATTTTATTTGCAATTGTAACAAAACAAATTAAAAAAGGAGGGGGGAAACTACCAACAATACCACTACCTAATAGAAGGAACGTAACAACAACGACAACACAAGCATATCAATTCGCAATAACTATTCACAACACCATTAATTAAAAAATAAAAAAAACCAAGAGTGGAAAAAAAAGATTTGACACTTCTGTTTCCCATTTATACATTAATATAAGCAGACCATATATCTAAATAAGCATCTAAATGAAAATGGTGACTATAGGATATACATTCAATTGCAGCAAGAGCTGTAAGATCTTCAGACCACTGAGTAATAATAGGTGGTGGGTGTTTATCCTTCCAGGCTTGAAATATGAGGCTTTCAGAGTCCACTTTTACTGTCCATCTGTTAATCCCCACATCACAGAAATATACTTTAAAAGCGAATGAGCATCTGCAATTATCAAAGATTTTTCAAGAACAAAATTTATGCGGGTGATATAACGTCCAACCAGAAAGAAACCACTACAGGGCATGCCTATATCATATGCTTCAGCGATGCACTGTCCACATTACAATTCAAGCATCTAGGAGAGCTAGCCAGCTTCTTTTTAACCAGCTTCTGTGGTGTCCAATATACACAAAACATATTTTTTTTGTTGAATCGGCTTCAATTTTATATCTACAGAAATAGTACATATGGAAGCGAAGACAACTTCCCATTGATTAGGCTGTATATAGAGCATTCCAATTCCCCATTCCATTCCTCTCTAACACACTGAACATCCACTTTATTACATTCCAAAAGACATTTATAAGCAACTATTGTAGGCTTAGCTTTTTATAAAGATCCAATTAATTCCTCCAACAATATAGGAGGTGTTGAAGCACTTGTTGCTGATGGCCCATATATAGACAGCAAAAGTCGCTGTAATTGAATATATTGCCACCCTAGATGGTAAGTGATATCTACACTGCAGTAGTGAAAATGGTAAAAACTCATCATCTGATCCTATTACTTGATCTAAAGTATAAATTCCACTATCATCCCAATTCCCCCATAAAAAAGGCTGTTTCTCTATTTTCAAATCAGGATTCTCCCTTAAAGTTAATTTAGCATGAGAATATGGATCAAACTGCAGCTGACGAGACATTATGTGCCATGTCTGTGTAACTGCCGGAATTGCAGGTGGAGCCATTCCTTTCTTTTTAATGGGCCTAGATCCTAGTGCCATACAGCCAAAAAGAGGTTTCAAATAGTTTAACTCCAAAACAACGCATGGAGGAGTATTAAATGAAAAAATATATCTTCCAATCATTGGCACGAGGTAACAAATGAGCCTTATGATATAAACTAAGATCTGGAAAATTAAATCCTCCCTCCCTAATTGGCAACTGCATCCTCTTAAGTGAACAATGGGGGGGGGGACCACACCCCAATAAACTTCTGAAATGCTGCACAGAGTTTTTGAAAATACGTTTGGGAACTATATAAAGGAATATTACGCAATACATGAATTACCCATAGTAAAACATTCATCAAAAATATTAACCTTACCCCAAGCACTTAAATTAAGCGATGCCCCTCTTTCTAAATCTGCATGCAATATACTTACATTCAGGTTTATAATTTGAGAAATATCTCTGGGCACTTATATTCCAAGATATGTTGTAACTTCCGGACACTAGAGGAATTACCATTTAAATATTACATCTGATCACTTAATACTACCTACTAGTATTAATTCAGATTTTGACCAATTGATAGAATAACCCAAAAGTATATCAAAGGTATCAATTAATCTTATTAATTTTGACATAGAAGACTCTAACCTACTGATAAATAACATTTTGTTGTAATAATAAAGTTCAAGATAGTGCACAGCCTTGTATGTTGTTGGGAGTATTATAATTAGGTTATAAGGTATTAGGTTCATTATATATATAAAAAGTTTCCATTCTGTAAGTTGGATTGTGTATGAATTTACAGTAATTCTGTAATGTAAGAGTGCACAACCTTTTCAGCACCCAAGGGCTACGTCCGATGTGGCCCTCTTCCAACCCCCAGCGATCCCTACACCTCAGCACACAGAGATGGAGGGGTTTAAACCTCCCCTCCTGTTAGGCCTGGGCATGTTCATGCCAGGCCCTTGACCAGAGGGCAGCCATATTAGGCTTCTGAGAGCATTTCCTGTCTCTGTCTTGCTTGAGATGACTGCCTGCTCCTTCGATACAGTGGGAGCGAGAGATGGGCCAAAGGACTCAGGCAAACTTTAATTGGTTCTTGGTATGCAAAGCGAGCTGCGCTTATCTGGGTTTGGGCCTACTGTGCTGACAACCAACATACCAGGTGCACCAGCCCCAATGGCCAGCTATGATGAGAGCTCACCCTGCTAATTAGCCTAGCAATATTGTTGCACCCTAACTGTCAGCTTCAAGGCCCAGTAGCTATGATGTACAGCTTAGCTGCTAGCATTAAGTGAAAACACTAGAAATGTATAAGAAGTTACTGCCTCCTTTGTTTCGGGTTCGGACCCTTGAGCGCCACCTGCGAGCCACGCTGGTCCGTTCCCGGCTTGTTTTGGGTATGCATGCACTCTAAAGTCACTCAATAAAGCTATCTCTTGTGAACAATCTTTGAATCCAAAGCTGACTCCTCGTTTCCTTGAGATCAAAACAAACAGCAAGCCACTGGTTCTCCAGGTATCAGGCGTGATACACCTCCCTACCAAGATCTAGGGATCACTGGGAGATTGGAAGAGGCTCCAGTATCAAAGGTGGTATGCCTATGTACACCAGTTGCTGGGGAACATGGGCAGGAGGGTGCTCTTGCACTCACATCCTGCTTGTGGGATCCCCTTCAGCAGCTGGTTGGCCGCTGTGTGAACAGAATGCTGGACTAGACGGACCCTTGGTCTGATCCAGCATCAGGGCTCTTCTTATGTTCTTATGCTTTCACCTCTCCCATTCCCTGGCAATCTCCACTGAGACTGTGGTTTCTCTGCCAGTACAGTAATATCTTGGATTGCAAGTAACTTGGTTTGAGAGCGTTTTGCAAGACAAGCAAATTCTTAAATATTTATTATTATTTTTACTTGATATACAAGCGACGTCTTGCAATACAAGTACTGTAGTACGGCTTAAATTAAAAATCTCTACAAATTTTTTTGGGGGGTATTTCGTTTTGATATAAGAGTGTTTTGGATTGCAAGCACGTTTCCGGAACGAATTATGCTCTCAATCCAAGGCATGACTGTACTAGCAATGGGAAAACAGCAATCCCAGAAGCAGGATCACTGGGTTTTGGGAGAGCCTTTCACCTCTCACATCTCCCAGTGATCCCCAATGAAACTGCTCCTCCGCAAGCTGCAAATCAGCTGGGCTGCAGGGGGAAGTGGGCGGGGTTCTGCCAGCTCCACAGGCTGCACCAAGAGCAGCCACAGTCTGTGGGCCACAGCCACAGTCCATGTACCTGTGCTGTAATGGATGAACTGAAATTTTTGATAAGGATATAATGTATGAAATGCTTGTACAAGATAATATGTACGTTTATTTTCAGAATTCAAAAAAAAAAAAAAAAGGAAGGAAGGAAGGAAGGAAGGAAGAAAACCTTCCATTTGCAAGATGTGATTCCCGGAGGGCATATCTTCCAAAAAATTTCTTAGGAAAGAGGAGGATCACATCCATTTGTATACCTACAAATCTTGCTAAATCTTCAGGTGATGATTTATTTATTTTTTATTTGGCTCCCCAAGAAGAGAAACTAAAGAAGGAGATCATTTGATCAATGTACACAAAGCTCCAGGCAATCCTATTTCCAATAAGGTGTGTGTGTGTGTGCGTGCGCGCGCGCACACGTGTTTGTGTGAGTGTGACTGTGACTGGACAGGGCATTTAATTACAAAAAGCCTGTATAATCTTCCTTAATATATTTCAAAAACAATAGAACTTAAGGATCACTTCACACATTACGCTGTTTCAGCTGTCTACTTAAGTATACACCTGAATATGTAAAATGCACATGTAACCAACATGATTGGAAATATGCGCATCATAGAGGTAATTTGTTAGCTCTCTGTCAAATATACAATGGGGATAGCAAACCCCAAGTGTCTTTGTAAAGTGGCCCTAAAAATATCAGTTCTGCCAGCCCACCTGAGGACCTTGCAGTCAAAAGAAAGAGGCTTCCACTAGGTGGCACTAACAAGCTGAGCAGTAGCGGCATGATTTCCATTTCTGTTTTGGAAAGAGCTGCTAGTGTAGCTGTATGCATTTGTTTCCTGCACCTGAGGGAAAGGGATACAACAGAATCATTTCTGGGCAGATTCAGTAGCTAACACATATCACCAAACAAGCCATTGATTCTCAAAGCTGGGCCAAGGGCTTATTCTTGCTTCTAGACCAGTGTTCTCCAACCTTGGGTCCCCAGATGTTTTTGGCCTACAACTCCCAGCATAGCTGGCTGGGGCATGCTGGGAGTTGTAGGCCAAAAACATCTGGGGACCCAAAGTTGGAGAACACTGGTCTAGAAACCTAAATACTTACATTCCTAAAGTATATCTAGGTGTTTCAGTAGCTCTATTCAGATTCATGCCATCAAAACAACTTTCAGAAACTCCGGGAGAGTGCTTAGGTGTGATGGGACGAATTTATAAATTAATGATGTGTGTGTGTGTGTGTGTGTGTGTGTGTGTCTATCCCACAAATGGTTCCACAGCGTCAAAGATGAACTGCTTCACTGGAATGCTATTTATCAAGAGCACGCTCTTGGCATCGGCCTTGGGTTTCCTTTTAAATCAACAGAGCCAGCTATCAAAACAGTAGAAGGGGTGGGGGCGGGGCAGAAATCCTAGCTATCCAAAATGAAATGGGGTGTGGACTAGAATGTGGACAGGATGCTAAGTGTTACGATTAAATGAAGAGCATTATTAAAACACACACAGAGAGACAAACACACACAGTTCGATACAAAGAAAAGTGAGGGGAAGGAAAATAGCACTGCCCTACAAAACCTTACACAAGCATTCACAGAAACTTTTGCACAAAGCTCTAATAATACAGAGATTCTGGAACAGTTCTTACATTTGTGCTTGCACAAGTGGAAGAACATCTTTGGATTCAGGTTTACTTTCCCCACACAGTGCTCTAGTCTAATTTTTTTAAATTATTATTATTATTATTATTATTATTATTATTATTATTATTATTATATTTTTAAATCGCCCATCTGCCGGCCACCCGGCCACCCTGGGCGATGTACAATCATTAAAATACAATAAAACACAATTAAAACTACCATACATTAAAACATAATTACAACACAATTAAAAATATAAGTTTTTTTTAAAAAAAGAACTAACCCACCCCATGGCTGAAAAGTCATGTTTTTAAAGCCCAGCGGAAGTTCATCAAGGAGGGGGCATGATGAAGGTCACTGGGGAGGGAGTTCCATAACTTGGGGGCCGCCACAGAGAAGGCCCTCTTCCTTGTCCCCACCAGTCCTGGCTGCTCTGGCTGATGGGACAAAGGTTTAATAAGCCTTCAGTGAACAGAAAAATGCCTTCCGCATGCGGAAGGGAACCTTTGGATCCAACCTTTACTGCTAACAGATCCGTGTTTGGATTGCCTGTGTGGCTCTCAGAGGAAACACAGAACCAAAGAGGCAGAGGTCCAATCTAGTTGTGCCAATGGTGCCAGTACTGGGGGTGCGGGGAAAGAAACATGGGCACCAAGGAGATTTACCACTACTCTCAGCCTATATACTAGTAATCCCTATTTTCACCTGTAAAAAACATTGCAGGGGATGAGGCAGTGTGATGATATAATTAGAGTGTTGAACTTCAATTGGGGGCACATGGGTGTGAATCCCTCCTTGGCCCAAGGTCAGAAAGTGAGCTTTGTGAATCAGTTGCACATTCTTGCAGAGTGGTTGTGAGGATACAACAGAGTAACCCCATCCATGTACACCAACCAGAACTCTTTGCAGGAAGGGTAGGAAATAATTGGGAGGAATAAATAAAATGAAGGTTCTCATCTTAGAGAGATGAGAGAGAAATGCACAATGCTATAATTTCTCATTAGAGAAAAGAAGGCTTCCTTCAGAAAATGGAAGTCTTGCCCAAATGTGGAAAACTAAAGGGAGCACAAGCTTGCACAAAGGAGATGCAAGCAGACAATAAGTGATGTAAAAAAGCATTTGAGCAGCATCTCACTAACAACATCAAGGCCAATAATAAAGAATTATTTAAATATATCAGAAGCAGGAAACCAGCTAGGAAGGCAGTTGGACTGTTGGATGATAACGGAGTTAAAGGAGTACTAAAGGAGGATAAGGAGATTGCGGAGAAGCTTAATGAATTCTTTTAATCTGTCTTCACTGCAGAAGATGTAGGACAGATACCTGTGCCTGAACTGATGTTTTCAGGAAGGGAGTCTGAGGAACTGAGGCAAACAGTGATGACAAAAGATGAAGTTCTCAACCTTATTGACAAATTGAAAGTTAATAAATCACCACGCCCAGATGGTATCCATCCTTGTATTCTTAAAGAACTCAAATATGAAATTGCTGATCTGCTAACAAAAATATGTAACATGTCCCTATGATCAGCCTCTGTACTAGAGGACTGGAGAATGGCCAATGTAACACCAATTTTCAAAAAGGTAACTGGAGCGGATCTGGGAAATTACAGGCTGGTTAGCTTACTGTCTATTCAAGGTAAATTGGTTGAACACAGTATTAGATAAAATTAGTAAGCATATAGAAGGACAAGCCCTGTTGAGAAGAAAACAACATGGCTTCTGCAAAGGTAAGTCCTGTCTCACTAACCTTTTAGAGTTCTTTGAGAGTGTCAATAAACATGTGGACAGGGGTGATCCAGTAGACATGGTTTACCTAGACTTTCAAAAGGCCTTAACAAAGTCCCTCACCAAAGACTCCTGAACAAACTTAGCGGTCATGGAATTTATTTATTACATTATTATTACATTTATCAATCGCCCATCTGGCCGGTCACCCGGCCACCCTGCTAACAGATAAGAATAAGAAGGGAGGTTCTCTTATGGATCAGTAACTGGTTAAAGAACAGAAAGCAGAGAGTAGTAATAAATGGTAAATTCTCCGGATGTAAACAGTGGGGTCCGACAGGGAACTATATTGGGACCAATGCTTTTCAACTTGTCCATAAATGATCTGGAATTAAGAGTGAGCAGTGAGGTGGCCAAGTTTGCTGACAACACCAAATTATTTTGGGTGGTTAAACAAAAAGAGATTGCGAGGCGCTCCAAAAGAATCTCTCCAAACTGAAGAATGGGCATCAAAATGGCAAATGTGGTCCAATGTAAAGTGATGCATGTTGGGGCAAAAAATCCCAACTTCAAGTATAAGCTGATGGGATCTGAGCTAGCAGTGACTGACCAAGAAAGAGATCTTGGGTTGTGGTGAACAGCTCAATGAAAATGTTGACCCAGTGTGAAAAAGGCAAATTCCACGTTACGTATAATTAGGAAAGAAATTGAAAATAAAACTGCCAAGATCATACTCCCCTTATACAAATCTATGGTGCTACCACACTTAGAACACTTCTAGTCACCACATCTAAAAAAGGATATTGTAGAGTTGGAAAAAGTGCAGAAAATGACAACTAAAATGATCAAGGGCCTGGTGCTACTCCCCTATGAGGAAAGGTTACAACATTTGGGATTGTTTAGCTTAGAAAAAAAAGGTGAGTAAGGGGAGACATGACAGAGGGGTACAAAATTATGCATGGTGTGGAGAAGGTGGATAGGGAGACATTTTTCTCCCTCTGTCATAATACTAGAATCCCGGGTGATCCCATGAAGCTGATTGGTGGGAGATTCAGGACTGATAAAAGGAAGCACTACTTCACACAGCGTATAGTTAAACTATGGAATTCACTTCCATAAGATGTAGTGATGGCCACCACTTTGGATGGCTTTAAAATGGGATTGGACAAATTCATGGAGGAGAAGGCTATCAATGGCTACTGGTCCTGGCGGCTATATGCTACATCCAGTATCAGAGGCAGTATGCCTATGTACTCCAGTTGCTGGGGAACATGGGCAGGAGGGTGCTGTTGCACTCATGTCCTGCTTGTGGGTTTCCCATGGGCAACTGGTTGGCTGCTGTGTGTGAACAGAATGCTGGACTAGATGGGCCCTTGGTCTGATCCAGCACGGCTCTTCTTACGATCTTATCTTTTATATTTGTAACATTCCTGTTCTCTCACAAAGAACTGCTTCTGTTCCCTTTTCATTCCCGTCCCTCTCCTCCAACTATCATACACTGATAAATCTGCTGCATGGCTATCCTCTACTGCGATGTCAGATTTCCATAGCTGCAGCAGTTTGGAAGTGCCACTGAAGTAGTGAAAAACAGCTATCACAACAACAGTTCACAGGTTATATATTTCTCTTATATACCCGGGGACAGTAGGGAGAAATTGCACATGGAAAAGGGGAGGGGGGCAAAGCCGCAAAGCAGAAGGCAACTATTTCAGGTCCTCGCATCCTAAAGCCTGCCAAATAAGAACATTTTCATCTCCATGTTAAAGGGCTACGGTAAATTGAACGTGTGTTACCGGTAAATCAATCCTTGATCCCTTTAAAAGCAGGAGGAGGAGAAGGAGAAGTAAGGGTACCATAGCAACGGTTTTCTCTTGTATCTGGAACTTTGCTTGTTTTGCATGAGGCTTCAGACACAGCCTCTAATTTAACTTAAATGTAAACATGCCAAATATCCCTTTGCCTTTTCCCTTCCTGCCTTAATCTGCAAATCCTACCATTGCCCTATGGTTAACTGCAGAACAGCCAACATGTTTAACAAACTCAAAACCCACAATCCTATAAAAAGGAGCCATTTGGGAGGGGATCACCTTAGCACAAGGAAAACAGAATGCAAAAAGGATTGTAGGCTAAAGGGAATGCTTTCCCTCCCTTCAAACCAATCCCCACAAATAAACTCAAGGTGGCAAAGAGTACCTGAGAGGTGGAGGGGGTGGGAAGGGGTCTGCTCATTTTATCTCAAGACTTCCAGGAGCTCAGTTTCATATAGAAAGAGTGCGGAAGGTTTTTCACTTCCAACATTGCTGCTTCATTTTTGTCAAATATGACCCTCTGATCTCAAACATATTCCCAGTGGCTCTCAGGTATGTTTTGGGGCACCTCAGGGCATAGAAGGGGAAAAAAACATTGCCCAGAATTAGACATGTCCCCTCTAAGAATAAATATAGAAAGCTAGGCATCCAGATGTCAGGATCATTCCCAGCCTCGATTCAAACATTATCGTGTAGCATAGGCACTTCTGGGGGGCAACATCCTACGCCGCACCAGTAATAGTTGTATATCTAAGTCACAAAAGAGACAAGGTATAATATGGCTATTAAGAACACCAAGATCAGCAGTCCAGATAAGGGGTGAAGGGGAGGAGACATCATGGCTTCCTCACCGCATGGTAAATGCTTGAATGGGGCCTGAAAGCACAGTGTTTCATAGATTTCCTAGATCATAGAGTTGGAAGGAACCTACAAGGCTATCGAGTCCAACCCCCTGCTCAATGCAGGAAACTAGAGGAGGGGTCTCCCACCCAAGTAATAACCAGGCCCGACCCTGCTTAGCTTTCCACACTCAGACAAGCTGAGCCAGCGTAAGCCACAGGCCTGTATTGTACATGTCTACATAGAAGTAAGCCCAACTGATTTCAATAGGATTCACTCCCAAGTAATGTATTAGGACTGTACTCTAAGGCTACAATCCTATACACACCTGACCTGTGAACAAGTCCAGTTGAACGCCGTAGGACTTACTTCTGAGTAGACCTGTACAGGATTTGGCTATCCAGATTGCTGTAATGAATCCAGCCTCTTCTCACTGAGGAAATATCATTCACTCAAATCATTCTCTTCTACAGCAAGGCCAATTGAGTAAAGAAATTTGAACTGCTGTCCTTTTCTACCTCCGCGCTTATTTTTATAAATTGGTGCAAAATCAGTTTCGCTTTCAGGGGATACAAGGAGAATGACAGCACATTTTCTTACCTTTTCACTCCAGGCCCAAAGACCAGCTCCAAGAAAAGCAACTCCAGCTAACTGGAAAAAGAAAAGTACAGATGTATTATTTGCTGGAAAGCGTTGTTTCATTATTGTTTCCCACCCAGAAACAATAACTATGATCCAATATGTGCATGTTTTCCGAATGGGATGGGACAAGATGCATGGTCATGAAATACTGGATTCAGGCCATCTGGCACACCCGTGTATGAAAGCTTCATCCCCAGATGACATTTTTAGAACTGCTGCCGCCGCCTTCAGCTACAAAAGGATTCAATACAAGTCTAAAGCAATGCACATTGTTCAAAAACTAAATCCTAACCGCATACCCATAAATTGAATTGGCTAGGACTGTCCTGGGACTATGGTGGGTAGCTCAATTAAAACGTCGACTTGGTGTGCAGTGAAGAAAGGGGAAATCCATATTAGGGACTATTAGAAAAGGGACTGAAAATAAAACTGCCAGTAATATAATGATTCCACATAAATCTGTGTTGCAGCTTAATTTGGAATTCTGTGCGCAGCTACTCTCAAAAAAGCTATCGGAGCTGGGAAAGGGTACCCGCCCCCCCCCCCAAGAAAGGACAATGGAAATGATCAAAGGGAGTGGAACACCTTCCCTAAGTATTAGTGTTAGCAGTCTCCATGTTTCCAAAGTGGATCCGCAGCATGTGAGTGAGAAAGTGGGGGAAGCCAAGCCAAGCCAGGATTCCCACATAATTGGGGGGGGGGGGGCACACAACACTCTTTCCACCAGAGATAGAGGAAAATGTGGCTTTACAATAAAGAAAAACATAAAACATCTCTAAAACCCATGGGGGCTTTGGGCTGCATATGCCAGCTGAGAACAGTGCAGAAACAGGCTGAGGGGAAAGCCCCCAAAGTGGAGGGAATTGGCATCCTCCAAGCTGAATTCTGCCCCTCCCCATATGAACCCCCTCCCGCCGCTTAAAAGACCAGGGAAGGAACCTTTCTGACGATCTTCTAACCTGGTCCCAGAGTTTGGCTACTCCAATGCCCCAGAGCATAGCGCAGGGGCACGGGGTGGGCAAAAAATCTGGGACCCAGGTTGAGAACACTGGCTAAGCCAAATGCCCACTGGCCCCTCCCAGCTGTGATCCACGGATGGGGCAGAGAAATCTCCTGCAAGGAAGCAGCCACATCCCCAGCTGCCACGAGGGTCCTTTTGCCTACAGACACAAAAGGAGTCAGGGAGACCCGCCCCAGGCACTCACTCCGTCCAAGTCAGGCATAGGCTGACACAAGCAGAGGGGCTATCCCCAGAGGTGACACCATGGAAAAGTGAAGTGGGTGGTGGAAGAGAGCGAGGGGAAAGGGGGACTCCCTCTCCTTGCCCTACCCCTCTTCTCCTTGCTGTTCGGGGGGGGGGGGGGCAATGCTCATGGATCTGCAGCTGGTAATACTAACACAACACAGATGCCAACATCAATTGCCAGAGCAGAAAAGAACAGTCTGTGGAACAGGGTTAGGATTCACATGAAACCTTTAAACATCCTAAAAAGGAGGGTTTCAAAGGAGATGATAAAGTAGAGGTGGTGATGAAACAGGAATAAAGTCAGTCAGAGAGGGGGCAGGGAAACACAGTTACCTTCAGACTGAATTTCTGGACTTGTATATATGTTGTGTTAGGACTGCTCACAGTTTGTTCTCCCCTACTAGCAAGAAACAGATTTGGATTTCCTGACTGAGACGTAGCAGCCATCTTGGTTTCCACCGCACAAGTGTACATTTACCCCGCCTACTCCAAGGGCATTTATGTTCTGTTCTGAACAATAAACACAGCTGGGTGCCATTTCTGCTTATTTACTGTTGTACGGCACCGGGTGCAAACATTTTCACAAGAAAAATAGTCAGAATGAAAAATAATAAGGCTCAGCAGCAGCATGCCAGCTCAAGATGGAAAGCAGGACACAATATGCCATTAACAACTGAAGTCTCATCACTGGGCCCATTGTGGAACCATAGCAGGGATGCCCTGAACTAATTCCTCCATGTAGTAGATGCCAGTTTAATGTTCCCGCAGAACCTTTTGACCTAAACATGACAAAATGACCCTTCAGTGCCCTTTCACTGCTTTGTCGGGTCCATTCTCGTCTACTATGCCTACCCTTTCCCAGCTCTGGGAAAGCACATTTTGTTATAGAAACAAAGACAATGCTTGTGTTTTATATTTGGTTTGAACAGCAGTCCTTGTGCTCTAGTTTTTTAAAAATAAATAAATACGAGGCTTTCATGATGCTCCATGTTTTAGCACATGAGTGTGGGTGATATTTTCTCCTGACAATAAGTAGAACCAAGTTAGAAACTCATGGATATGGGAAAGGGAGGAAATTGGGCTCAGAGGATTTATATCCTCCATACCCAATTTCCACCCCAATCCCAGGATCTTTTGAGCATTAATAGGAACAGTCCCTCTTACTGACAAAAGAAGCCTCTGGGTTGGATCCAGATTTAGAGGAGACCTACCAAAATCAGTGGGCAAGATTTCTGGCCACAGGCTTGATTAGGATTACAAGGGTGGCTTCCCCATACCAAGAAAACCTCATAGTAAGAGAGTACCTCCGGGACGGGTCACTTGCAACAATAAGGCAGATTTATACAGCATTCCCAGGGTGATTGTTTGTAATGTATGCTTGGACTCTAAGGGTCATCATTCAGGTCACAGAAGACACAAAATGTGCATGCACTAACTGCATGTCCAGTTCACACATTAGATCCAGAAATTGTAATGGAGCACACCGTCTCCTCTGGTACTATAAACCACAACTGCATTCATGCATGGGGATTACAGGCAGTGATCTCAATTCAGTAGACTGCATCAAGGCTTTGCAATACCTGTTAGGCTGTGTTGAGCACAATTCTGCCGCCTTAAGCGCCATTTCCTGGTAGAAAGGTGGGGTATAAATAAAATAAACAAAAGGCTAAAAGGTAGTTACTAAACTGGTATGGTCAGAGGTATGTGCTTTTTTATTATTACCGTAAAAAATATTGCTCACTGCCCAGAGCACAAAACACCTCTAATTGCAATTGATCACTCCCATGTGTACGCCAGAGTATGCATCTATACTGAGGTTTAAAAAAAAGACTGTCAAAACAGAAATAAGCCTAACGATTTAGACAGCTGCTTTGGCTGCCACACTCAGTGGAAATATTGAGCTCCAGGTTTTCAAAACAGATGCGGGGAGCCAAGTCAATAGCTGAGAGGGTGGAGGAAATTCCCATGCCGGCTTCTGCATTCCTACGAATTCTCTCCATCCTCTGCATTCCTAGGACTATTACCTTGGCTCCCAGTGCCTGTTTTGAAAACCTGGACTTCAGTGTTGCCAATGAAGGTGGAAACCAAAACAGCTGTCCAGAACATTTTAAAGATTAACTCCTTTTTTTTACTATTTCATCACCAGTGTGATGAGCACACATGACTGAGGATGGGGCTACTCAGAGAGGAGCAGGCTTGATCTGGGGATTACCAGAGCAGGCAGTAGACGGTGTCCTCAATTGCGCTCTTAAAAAAAACCAAACTTTTCTCCTTAGGAGTAAATAGCAGCTGTTCATGTCTATGGGAGCTGGTGAAGTGCCGCACTCTGGGATGTTATTGCAGAAGGACCAAAAGGTGCCGCCCCCACCACTGCCTGGCCCTCCCCGACACGGATCCCTCAGCGGACACCATGTGCACTCCCACAGCGTGCAAGAGATGCAGCACAGCTCCGGGGGGGGGGGGGGGGATGGGGGACGGGACCGCTGCATCTTTATAAAATACAGCTCATCTGCCCACATACAGTCCACAGGCATTTTGGGGGCATTCAGCCCAAGGCCAACCTCTTCTGAGCCCTTTACCCAACAAGGAACATGTGCACACCTGGGGTTGCATCCAATATTAGACCAACTTAAGTCACATCTACTTCAATGGGTCTACTCTAAGTAGGACTAACACTGAATTCAACTCCAAGTTATGCTGTCCAGGTGCAGTTATCAGCTCCTTGTAGCTTAAAGCATCAAAGTGTCCTGAGGCATCTCAAGGAATAACATATGTATTGTGACATGAACTTCTGTATGCAAGAGCAAAACTCTTGAGATAGCCTGCCTTAGGGCATCTCATTTTCGTTTCCCTCTCTTTCTTTCTTTCTTTCTTTCTTTGCAAGGGACAATTTCTACTGCTATGTTCTAATCCTTTCCGAAAGCCAAAACTATCACTGGCCCCCACCATAGATATTACTTTGCATGTAGTAATATATAGACCAGGAACATAGCAGGAAATGCTGACAGTGTGGTATCTTTGATAAGGATGAAAGGGGGGGAAAGCAGAGAGGGGGGGGAGGAAAGAAAACACAACACACTTTTTTGTATTAAGCCAAGAGAGGCCCTTTAGATAAATGCATTGATTAGAACCTCACTGTAGCTCATGCAAGGGTCAATGCAAATACAAAGGGGCTGCATGTTTAGCCCTGCCCGTGAGGTCACATAGCTCTTCCTGGCCTCTCACATCACATGCTGAAGTATAACTTCTGCAGTGGGGGGCACCTTTTCTATCTGCGCAGGCTCCCTGCACAGATTATATCTGAGGGGCTGGGTGGAGCGGCACAACCTTGGGGGCGGGGCCAAATGCATGGGCCCGCAGCCCCTTTGCACTCCTATTGACCACTGTGTGAGCATGCATGAACAGCCAGAAGACAATTAGTGGTGAAGCTAATAAAAAAAAGTAACTTGCCCAAGATCCTAATTATAAGGCAAAGGTGGGGTCTGAGCTCCAAAACACAAAAACACTCTTTTGAATCCAAATAAAGGCGGCTCTGGAGGGCAGCACATCACTTTGCAGCATACCAGCCTACCCATAAGAAGAAGAGGAAGAAGAGGAAGAATTATATAATAAGTTTTAATAAAAATAAAATAAAAATCAGGACAGACAGAGAGCCTGGCGGGCACCAAGAGCGGTGTCCATGGGCAGACTGATGCCCATGGGCACCACACTGGAGACCAGCCCTAGATGAAGGATGACCAGCTATTAACACACTATCCAAACCAGGTTCTCACATGTTGATTCTAAACACTGATCTGGTTCGCGCTGGTTTAAGCCACGATGGGTTGTTTAAGCCGTAGTGCATGCCAGGCACCACGGGCTGTTGTTGGGCTATTTCAGGGTTGTTTCCCCCTTCAACAAGCCCTGCCGCACGGGTTCAGACAGCACGACAAGCCATGCCCAGGCACATAATTAGGCAAATGGTGGCTTAAACAAGCTGTGGTGATCATGTGACTTGGGTCAATGAAGGCTGGATGCTGAACTCCAAAGTCCTCAGGCCCAAGGAAATACTGTTACAATGGCTCTCCAGGTGACTCAAAGCACACCACTAAGTCTCTTTTGGGAGGGAATGGAGGTGGTTTGTTAACTTTTCACTTTGCAAGGCTTTTGTGGAACCTGAATGGAAATGGGCATTGACAAAATGTATTTAATTCTTGCTCTCCCATTTTCATTTATGTACTGAGAGTGAGAGAGAGTGTATTTGAATACGACTCCATATCTAGGCAGATCCCAGAGTGGTGAACAATATTTTATTTTTTAATTTATTATATTTATATCCTGCCTTTTTTTCCTGTAAGGAACCCAAGGCGGCTTACATAATCCCCCTCCTCCTCTCCACTTTATCCTCACAACAACCCTGTGAGGTAGGTTAGGCTGAGAGTCAGTGACTGGCCCAAAGTCACCCAGTGAGTTTCATGGCTGAGTATAAAAACAATGCATTAAAAATAGTATAACATTAAAACCGTGGCTGATCAGCAAGGAAGGCTTCCCAGAACAAAGATCAAAAACAAGACAGTGTCAGAGTCTGCCTGACCTCGAGGCAGGGAGTTCATAGAAATCGAGCCGCCACACTGAAGGCTCTTCTCCTGGTGGACTCCAATCAGGCCACAGGGCCATGTGGAACCACCAGGAGAATGTCCTCCCATGACCTCAGTGACCGGGCAGGCTGGTAAGGGAGGAGGCTCTCTCTCAGGTATCCTGGTCCCAAGTTGGTCAGGGCTTTGTACACAAGTACCAGAACCTTAAAACCTGGCCCAGAAGCGAATAGGCAGGCAGTGCAGTTCCTTCAGCAAAGGACTTGCATGCTGAAAAGGGGCAGCTCCTGACAACAGCCAAGCTGCTGCATTCTGCAAGAGCTCCAGCTTCCGGAGCAGCCTTTGCAGCAAAGCTTCACTTGCTTCATTGCACAACACATGATCCAGCAAACTTAGTGCAGCCATGAATGGGGCTTGCCAACCTCCCTGGTTTTGCAATCTCAGGCAAGCAGCAAAGCCAGGAGGTTTATCAAGCCCTGGTGGCTTGGTAGATCACAAGATACACAGGCCTGGCTTTAAGAAGTCGAGCTTCCTCTTTCCCCTCTCCCCCCCAAAACACCACTCTTCTCTCTGAACAAAGTCTAGCCATTTTTAATTTCAAGAATCCATAGTCTGCTCTCACTTCCTTTGTTCTAAGAGCAGGACTGGTGCAGGGCAGTTTGGCGCCCTAGGCGAGATAAAATTTGCGGGCCCCCCCTCTCGTGCTGTGGGGGGGGGCTCTGGAGCAAAGCAGCCCTGCTCTGCAAACACCCCCTCCACGCCGCCGCCACCACCACCTACCTACCTACCTAGCTTCCCCCACCCTGGCTGCTGCCGCCGCCTTCGAAGAGGAAGTGACACGACGGGACCTCCGCGCTCTGTTTTTTGCCGGGGAAACCAGGGCAACAGGGCTGTTTAAGCCCTGTTGCCCTGGTTCCTCCCGCCAAAACAACGCGGGCGGGGCTCCGGAAGCGACGCTGAGAAGGTAGGTAGCGGGGGGAGGCGCGGGGGAGGGGGCGGTTTGGTGGGCGGGGGAGGGGCGGCTTCGGCGGGCAGGGGGAGGGGCGGCTTCAGCGGGCGGGGGAGGTGCAGCGGCGGCGGCTTTGGCGGGGGAGCCGGGGCGGGGAGTGTGGCGGCGGCTTCGGCGGGCGGGCGGGGTGGCGGGGGAGGAGGCCCAGCAGGGGTGGCGTGGCAGCGGCAGCGAAGAGGAGCGCAGCATTTCTGCGCCCTCTTCAGCCACACGCCCTAGGCAACCGCCTAGTTTGCCTAGCGGTAGCGCCGGCCCTGTCTAAGAGCAACAGATCTAGCTGCCTGGGCATTAGAAACAGTTCAAAAGTTTAAGGTATCCTTTGATCTGGAAAATATATAATGTCGGTTGCCCTTTGTCAATACAATAAGGGACCTGGAAGAAGCCCTTCCTAGTAACTATCTTTTGTTTATTAGGAAACATGTTCTATTGTGCCATCAAATGGTGCTGAGACTAGAGTTGAAAATTGAGCCTCCGCCGGGGCAGAACGAGGCCGAGCATGGCCCCGCTTGCACCCCGGCGAGGCCTTACCTCCTCTTCGTGGCGGCCCGCACACTCCGCGGAGAGCCGCTCCAGCCACTCGATCCGGCGGAGAACCGCCCACGCTGTTCGATCGGTCCCGTCCTGTCACTTCCGGGACCGATCTGCGCCTGCGCAGAGGCCCATTTCCCAGCCCGAACGCAGAGAGCCAGGTGAGTGGCTCGTTCGAGCGGCACTGTGCGCCGCTCGAAAAAACGAGGCGGGGAGCGAAATAAGGCTCAGGCAGCGCGCCCAGCCTTATTTACGCTGCTAGCTGAGACAAAGCTTCTGAACAAAGGTTACTGAGTTCACAAGAAATATGTGCGTGAGTGAGAGAATATGAATGTGGAAAAAGAAAACTGCCAAGACTAGGGTTTCTTTCTTCTATGATTTGAGGAAGGGGTTTTTTGGAGGGGGGGTGGGGAGGATATAACAAAAGTCCAGCCATTTTGGGGCAAAAAGGTTGCATAAATATTTATTTCATTTTATAATAGCATTTCCACAGGATTTTTTGAGTCTTCTAAGCACTTCACATACATTATTTCAGTCAGCCTTGCAATATTCCCATGTTAGGCGTGGGGGGCTGAAGCTGTGACAATACTGGGCTTGCCTAAGACGTTCTCCACCCCTCGTGAGTTTATGGCTGAGGTGAGATTTGAACCAGGGAGTTCCTAGCTTATAAATGCCCCCACTTCAGGGTTTATTAATCATACTCTAAATCCCCAACACCCGGAAACATTTGCATAGCTTCTCAGTAAATTATTTCTATAGACTCAAGAGGTCTGTCGCCAAACCAGAACATTAGAGCAGGCTGAAAGGAAGAAAGATTTAGTTAAGAGTTCTTGGGTTGCTTCTTGGTACCTAAAGATCAACATGGTCTGGAACAGCTTCCTCAACCTGGTGCGCTTCAGATGTTTTGACTACAGTTCCTATTGGGCTGATGGGAGCTGAACTCCAAAACATCTGGAGAGCACCTGATTTGGGAAGGGTGGCCTAGAATGTTATTGAATCACCTTAAGTTCTGTGAAGGACTGCCAACCGGTCCTTTATTCAAGACCAGAGATCAAAGGTGCAAAACTGCCAACCTTAGCTCTGCCATCTTGACCTGATTCTCTCAGGGCCTTGCCCTGGGTCTATACACTGGATTTAGCACTGAACCACAGAGGAACCACACACACCGTGTGGGGTAAAACCAGGAAAGTTTATTTAAGGTAAACAGATTACAACAAAAGGTGGGGAATGAGGGAAGAGGGAGAAAGGTGGGGAGACACTTTGGTATACCCAGTAGAGCTACAAAACAACAAAACTAGTCCCTTACTATATAAATACCCAGGCACTTACTCCCTTTGTCTGGGGGTTGGTCCTCTTCAGGGTTTGCCTCAGCAAAAAAGCCCTACTCCCGCGAAAGCGTACAGACAACAACCCAAACCAGAAGCCACAGCAGCAGTATATTCTTCCCACCCCCCACCCCTCCTTTCAGTAGCCCAGCTGCCTTTGGCCAATCAGGATGAACTTCATCTGGGCTAGGAAGAAGAGGGGTGGTTCTTTGCTCATGAATATAGTGCTTGGGCCGCATTTGCATGCAAATACTTGTGACAGCCCACCATCACCAGCACACCTTCTTTCACTCACAACAAAAAATCAAAAAGCCTGCAAGGCTAGGTTTGCATACACAAGAGACATGTTCAATTCAAATGGGAGCTTTAACCTTTCGGCTGCCTGACAGGCACTCTTTGTCTGACAAGCTTTACAGGGTTGCTGCTTTTTACACAAGTCTGTTAGGGGGAGATAGCTGACTGAAATGTGGAACAACTTTTCAAATTGCCTTTATTTTAGCTTCTAAAGGCTTGCTTCTGCCACCCTCCACCCAATGACATAAATACACCACCTTTTTTACCAATTGCCTGAGCTTGTGGCCCCACCACCCAGGCTTGAATGGGATGACTGTCCCTTGTCAGAATCAAATGCTGAACCAGGGAGGCTCCACCCAGGCGGCCAGAAAACACAGGCCGGCAATCTTCCAGCCTCTCGGGCTTGGCTCACTGAGCTTAGGAAAGGAGACAACTCTAATTCTTCTAGCCCCCTGCTTTGTTTCAACAGTTTCTAACAGATATCTCTGGAAAATCTTCCCTTGAGGCACTTTGACAACATGACATGAAGGTTTTTCACATACACTTGTTTACATACAATTTCAAATTGGCATGGTACAGTTTGGGCTGACCTTTGCATTTGGGAAGAGACAACAAATAGTTCAATTTGCTCACACACTGGATCACAGTCTCAGGCCCCTCCCACTCCAGCAACAATTTATCAGTCTTTATTGGCTTTAATATCAGCACCCGATCCAGTCCTTTGTGAAGGGAAGTACCCCTTCTCCCCTCTTCCAGCTTTGCAGCACCAGACGCCTTGAGGGGAGGTTTTCTTTTCCATGCATTTCCAGTAGACTTGAATTGTTGGGCAGCACAGCAGGGGACAAAGTCTCTCCTTGGGGGGGGGGGGAACTGTTTTCTGATGTGGGGGCAGGGGAGCAGTCTCTTTCAATGCCTGAAACTACGCCTGCCCCCCCTGCTTGCCCAAGTTCTGCCTGCTGCTGCTTAGCTTGGCCACGCATTATGGCCCTCCTCTTAGCAACAGGATAGTCCAAGTTCAAAATCTGAGTCTCTCTCCCATGGGAGAGATGCAGGGCATGTGCCCGCCCCCCTGAGTCTCGATAACATCTTTGGGGCACATTGTTAATACAATTAGACTCACCAAACTGCTGTTGGCTCAAACAATTCAGCTCTTTACGCACAAGTCTCTTAAGGGAGGCTTTCTTGGGTCTTCTGCTCCTGCCTCTGGAAAGGCGTGCACGCAGCCCATCTCTTGCTTCTGGCCCTCCTCTCCTTGCCAAGGGCTCCTCCAGCTCCGGTTCTTTTGAATCACACACTTGCCGCCATCTGCTCACTTGCTGGGGCACACAGGGATGCAGGTCGCTTCCACACAGCCACAGCCCTTGATCCTCTGTGTTGCTCTCCGCTCTTGCGCTCGATGGGGATGCTAAGACATGGCTCAGCTTACTCACTTGCAGCCGCTGCTCGCAGTCTCTGCCCAGAAGTTTGGGACAATTCCTCTTGAGGTGTCCTGGATCCTTACAATGATAGCACCCGCTGTTAGCCGAAGTAGAGCCCGCCCGGGGCTTCCATGCCCCCCTTTCCGGGTGCTCGCCTTCTTTGCTCTTTGCCAGCGGTCTTTTGCTTGCCCCCTTGGCCTCCCCACGACTGGGAAAGGGGGCTCAGCCCTGCCTTTTTCTGCCGGTACAACCCCATCCAGTTGTCCAGCATGGCAGCTTCTCTCCGCCAGTCCACAGACCCGTGGTCTTCGCTTCTCTGCCTTGACCTGACTGCTCTGGCACTTTCTGCAGGCAACTCCTTGCCTACCCACTCAATAGTTGAGATCTCTTGAGCTACCAACGCTCCCACTGGCAATTTGGCTCCCATTACCTGGGCAGCCCATTCAAAGCTGTCTGAGCGTTTTCCCTGAGGCTCCATCTCACCCTATCTCTAAAAAACAAACCTCTACTCAATGTACCAAAGTCTCCCCAAATCTTCCCTATTTGCCCACGTGCGCCCACTCTGCGGTTCAGTGTCGGATCCCACCTCTGACACCATGTGAAAGACTGCCAACCGGTCTTTTATTCAAGACCAGAGATTAAAGGCGCAAAACTGTTTCTTCACAAGTTCCCTCTAAGAAAAGCTTATACCCAGGGATTCATAGATTCATAGATCATAGAGTTGGAAGGGGCCTATAAGGCCATCGAGTCCAACCCCCTGCTCAGTGCAGGAACCTAGAGGAGGGGTCTCCCATCCAAGTAATAACCAGGCCTGACCCTGCTTAGCTTTCCACACTCAGGCAAGCTGAGCCAGCATGAGCCACAGTGCCAAACCTCTTTAGCACCAGGACCGACTTCAATTTCAGAGCAGCTCTCAGGGGGGCGCATTCTAGTGGTGGGCGGTTCCGAAGGCAAAAGGGGCAGCCCCCCCCCCCCCAATACAAACGATACCACCTTATTGTAGCCTAAAGCTCTTACTGCCAGCAATTAAGCCTTAGGAGAGGCATTTCAACCTTTTAGAATGGGGAGGAAACTGTGCAAAAGCCGGGAAACCACCTAACATTCAGCAGCCAGGGGGAAAGGGGTGACTGTCTGGAGAACCCCAGAGGGCTGGACTGGGATACCAGGTGGGCTGGATTTGGCCCACAGGTCCAAGGTTCAACGCTGCTGTTATACCCGCTTGAGATTCCAGTTAATGCCATCTGCCATTTTAGATGGAATATTTTGTAACATTCCATATACTTGGGTGGCACTGGATTTGTAGAACAAGAAAAGAGAAGGAGAGATTTGCCATATTTCCTCCATGAACTCTTGAAGAGGTGGCAGTTTGGGCCTAAATTTGGAGAAGAATAATTTTCTGTTTTCAAACAACTAAGAGTTTATGCAGAAACTGTCCACTTTTTGCTTTAGTGCAGAAATCAAAACAAAATATTATGGATGTCCCTAGTTCTTGATTGTATTTTGGATCAATGGTATTTTGGGCTGTGTGATTACAACTCTGTTCAATTTGATCTTGCTCATTTTATTTAATCTTAATTTGTGTCAATTTCGTTACGATCTATGGCTGAAAAATTGTGCCAGTACATTCAGTCGTCTATCCTCAGCCTTCCCTGATCCGGCTCCCTCCAGATGTGCTGGACTACAACTCCCATCATGTTCAGCCACTGGCTGGCGATAATGGGAGCTGTAGTCCAACATAGCTGGAGGGTGCCAGGTTGGGGAAGGCTGGTCTACCTTGTTTAACATTAGGGTTTCTGGCCCTACCACCCTGTGCTTTTAAAGTTTAAAAGCTGGAATACAAAGCACAGAGCCTCTTTCAGCTCAAGGACCAAGCTCCATTTTGGAAAAGCTCTCAGAGGCTGTATTCCAGTAGTGAGCAGGGCCAAAGGCAAAAGGGGCGGGGCCAAAATTTCCAGCATTTTAACTGAAAGCTCTTGCTGCCGGTAACTAAGCCTTAGGAGAGGCATTCCAACCTTTTAGAATGAGGCAGGGGCAGGGCCGGTGCTACCATTAGGCCAACTAGGCGGCCGCCTAGGGCGCCGGGCTAAAGGGGGCACCAGGAGCATAGGGCTGGAGGGAGGGAGGGCTCAAGTGGGAAGAGGGGGGCGCTAAATATCTGATCTTGCCTAGGGCACCAAACTGCCTTGCACCAGCCCTGGGCAGGGGACATGCAAAAGCTGGGAAACCACCCAATGATCAATGGTTGGGGGGAAGGGGGTGGGACCAGGGGAAGGGGCATGGCCTTCTGGGGAACCCCGGAGGGCTGGACTGCAATTCCCAGAGGCCTGCATTTGCGCCCCTGTTTAAACAGCAGCCCAATATAAAAAAGAAGCAGGTGAAGTGTTTCGAAGCCTGGAAAAAAAATGGTGAGGAAAGCTTCCCCAAACTAAGTTTGTGTGGTAGCCTGCAACAACGGAGCCGGAAATGGCAACATTAGCTATCAGGTTCTGAAAATTTGAAAATCCAAGTCTTATGGGGAGGGGACAGCCAATGCCATTCGCATGTTGTTTCAATGAAAGAAAGAGAGCCAGTGTGGCGTAGTGGTGAGAGTGTTGGACTGGGACTCGGGAGATCCGGGTTCTAGTCCCCACTCGACCACAAAGCTCACAGGGTAACTTTGGGCCAGTCACTGACTCTCAGCCTAACCTACCTTGCAGGGTTGTTGTGAGGATAAAATGGAGAGGAGGAGGACCATGTAAGTCACCTTATGTTCCTTGCGAAGAGGAAAAAAGGTGGGATATAAATGTAATATAAAAATAAAATGTACCGGTACTTACCCAGAAGATTACATTGTAACTGAAGAGTAGGTATTTGTGCCAACAGCTGATTTCAGCAGAAGCATACCGGTAATAGTGCATCTTTTATAGAGTTGTGACTACAGAACCAGAAAGAAGAAAAAAGAGAAAGATTCGTTATCAACTTACCCAAGGCTACATAATCACAGCCTTAGTATAGTTTTCATTATTTGAGTTTAGTTGGTTTCAGCAAATATAGCAGAAACCTATACCACTTTCAATGGAACTAACTCCCAAGTAACTGCACATAGGAATGCAGCCTAAAGTACACTTACAAGCTCTCAAGATTGTATGTTCCAGCTTGTCCATACAGTATCTGATGTCCTTCCTGAGATCCTCATATTAAAAAAAAAAAAAAAAAAAAGCAAATGTCCCCTCTGTTAGTCTGTAAGATATTTTTTTTAAAGCTATAAAAAAATCCAGTCGAAGTGGTCAAAATGCAACACAGAAGACAGGGTTACCAGGTGCTAATCCCACATTTTAAAGAAGCTGAGTGTTGGCACCTGTAACAGAGAGGACGAATTTTCTACAGTGTTCACACCTTTGGCCTATTGTAAGGCTGCAGACTTTGACTTGAAATAATGCCTAACCAGGGTTTGTTTTGAAATGGTTATTACCAATTCCCCCCCCCCATCTTTAATATCCAACTTGTTCCTCCCTCATGAAACAAGCATCAGCTCAGAATACAATGATTAGCAAAGCATCTGGATTGATTAGAATGTGCTGCAGCAAGCAGGACACACATCCTATAGTGTCCCAAGTCATCCTTCCTTCTAACTAGAAAATTATTCAAGGTAACAGCTTAGATCCTAACTTCAGAAGAAAAGTTTCCTGTCCCCTCCTCCCCACAGGAGCCCTATCCTCCCTTGCTCAGGAGCTGCCCCCCCCCAGAGACTTTTCAGGGGTCACAGATGGCTTCGGGGGGGGGGGGGCAGGAAACTTTCCTTCCCTGAATTTCCTTAAGCTAACTGATCTTAGGATCCAAGCCAACATCTTTAAAGCAAAGCACAGTTCAATAGTAAAACATCTATCTATCCTGATGAATCCTATGAACAACAACTTTTAACTTCAAAGGCCCTTTGTTTCCCAGAAAATAGTTTTAATTTCACAACTTGTAATTATGGCTATAACTTGTTTACAAGTAATATAGGCCTACAATTTGAAGTTGTTTACTGTTATTGTCTAACACACCAGGGAAAATGCTTCAATCACCCACATCCACCCACCCACTCCCCTGGTGGTCTCACCACTGTAGCCAGGATAATAATGCTCCTAGAAGCCAAGGGATTATCAATCTTGAGCAAGCTTTGATTCACAGCTAACAAGAGAGCTCCAGCCTCTTTATTCTACATTTGGTATATTTGGATATTTATGAAGTTAAAAAACCTCATTTACTTGATGCAACTTCGAATTTACAGCATCCTAAGCAACACTAAAAACTTCTGGCTTTAGGTCAACTCAGGACAATTCAGTAATGGTTATTAAAATATGAATATGGCAAAGTGATATAGATTCAGAGCCTGTATCTAGAGGTGCACTGTGGGAAAATTTCCAGTAATTTATTTTTCCGTGGAAAATTTTCCGTTTCATAAGATCATTAGTAAAAATTAATGGATGTCAATTGCAAATACAATATTAGATATGCCTGGCCATTTCACAATTGTAGTTAACGTTTTTAGGTGACTGTCCCTAGCGTACATATTTGTCACTGGAATACATTTGTCTCAGACTGAAATGGAACTAATAAATATTGACAGAGAAACGGAAGGTGCTCCAGCAACTTAGTGGAAGAGAGCTGTTGTTGTTAATCTTAAAATGTAAAGGAAGTACATGCTATTGTCTTTAAACATTTTATTCCAATAAACATTTACACATAATATACCATTTAAATCACATTGACCTGGTGTGGATGACATGACAACCCGTCATGGGTAACTAGCCATGGTGGGCTGTCGTGTCGTCCAAACCCAGGACTGCTTCACTAACGGTGGGGCCAGGTTTTTTCAAACACGCCACCCTGAGAACCCATGGGCTGCTGTAGGGTTCATTTTACCCATGGTGGGTTGTGGTGTCGTCCAAACCCGAGTGACCAATCCCACCATGGCTAAAGTGACACGGCAAGCAAGGCACAAGACAAGAGCGGCAAAAAAACAACAACCTTGCTGCTCCTGGCGATCTTGTCCGTGCCGCTGCCAGTGACAGCCCCTCCAAAGTGCCCAAGCAGCACATTGGACGGGCTGTCACTGGTTGGCCACCCCTTCTTCTTTTTAAATGCATTCCAAAAGTGCACAGTCTTTTTTGTCATTTGTTTTAAATTATTTTTTCTATTTGGACTTGCGCAAGTGCAGAAGTGTGCACTTCCGCAGGTCCGAAATAGGAAGTCTCACCTAGGCAACGTCTGGGGGTGGGTACCTACTGCCAAAGTGTAGCAGGTACCAACCCTGGACATTGACTCCGAGAGGCTCCAAATAGGTTTTGTTTTCACTTTGCTTTCCCCTATCAGTTGTCAAAAGGCAAGCTGTCAAGGGAAAGCAAAGATCTTTGCTTGTGAAAAAGTGGTGGCAAGATTCACACACCCTTCGCAGCGAGATCCTCATGTTTTTCTTTTTTGCCCTGTGTGCAGTACTATCCTCAGGGTACTGCACATTTTGCACTTTCCCCCAAGACTCCAGCTACTCAGGAAAGTGCAAAAGTGCTGCCACCCACTGACAACTAATGACAAAACTCTGGGTCCCCTTTAAAATGGGGTTTTGACAGGGCAATTGGTGTTTTTGTCAAGGACATATGGCTTTATACAGGCTCATGTATAAGGTCATTTGTATAGGCTCATTTCATTCACAATAAACTTCACAATAAATGTATAGGCTCATTCCCTCACAAGAAACCATGATTTATCCTTACTTCTGAAGGCACCATTTGATCAAGATGCTATTCAATTTGGTGTTTCCTGGCAGACAGAACTCTGTGGGAAATTTGTGGATCTCAGCCATTTCCTTCCCCTCTGAGGGCTCCCAGCTGAGATCAAATCTACATGTTAAATAACTTGTTCAATTTGAAATGGTGACAAAAACTATTTTTTATCCCACCTTTCTCTCAAAAAAGGTGACTCAAGGAGGCTAACAAAATCCATAAAATATCACTCAATACTTCAAGTCCAAAAACTCTAATAAAACTGTATGTATGATAAAATGCCTGTTATGAATACAACGCAAATGCTCTTGTGCAGTTCCAAACTGTGAAGGACTGCAACCGGTCCGGTCCTTTAGACGAGAGATAAAAGGTGCAAAACTGCCAGGCTTAGCTCTGCCGTCTTGACACTGATTCTCTCAGGGCTTTACCCTTAGTCTATACACTGGATTTAGCACTGAACCACAGAGGAACCACACACACCGTGTGGGGTAGAACCAGGAATGTTTATTTAAGGTACAATAAAAGGTGGGAAATGAGGGAAGGAGAAAAAGGTGGGGAGACACTTTGGTATACACAAGTAGAGCTACAAAACAACAAAACTAGTTACTTTACTATATAAACACTCAGGCACTTACTCCCTTTTGTCTGGGGGGTTGGTCTTCTTAGGGCCTGCCTCAGCAAAAGCCCTACTCCACGCTCCTTTGTGTCCAGACAACAACAACCAAACCCAGAAGCCACGGCTGGCAGTATCGATTCCCCCCACCCCTCCTTTTTTCAGTAGCCAATCAGGATGAACTTCATCTGGGCTAGGCAGGGGAAGGGTGGCTCCTAGGTGTCAGAGGGGTGAACAACTGATCATGACTAGAGTGCTTGGGGAACATTTGCATGTGAATACATGGGAGACTCTGAGGCTACATTTGCCAGAGACTCTCAGGCCCAGAGTATCTGTATTCTACTCTCTGACTATGGACTAGTAACTCACTTATAAACCTAGCAGTAGGTCAGTAGGTGATCACTCGTGACCGAGTAAGATTGTCTTCCAGGATAAAATTACAAAAAGAAAATTATAAAAAGAGGAAATTCTTAAAAAAAATGTGTAGACTCTAGCGATGTGGAGGCCAATTCTAGATCCACACAGCTTCCCACAGTGAGGACACAGGTTACCAGATGGAAGATGGTCCTGTAAAGGATTCGTTTGATGTGCTTTTCGCTTGGCACGTTTCTCCCTTTCACCTTGCACTCGGGCTTCTTCAAAGTCCATAGAACCTTTGTGAAAGGCCGACCTCCAGTTAGATCGTAAAATTTAACGATCTAACTGATGTAAAATCATGGCAATAAAAATAGCAAATAATGTTGGGGCGATAACACATCCCTGTTTAACACCTGATCCCACTTTAAATGGAGCACCATGAGAGCCGTTGTTGTCCAAAACCATTGCCGTCATGTTGTCATGGAGAAATCGCAAGATATTCACAAATTTATCGGGGCATCCAATTTTCATAAGGATAGTCCAGAGAGCCGTTCGGTCTACAGTATCAAAGGCCTTAGCCAAATCAATAAATGCCATGTAAAGGGGTTGATTTTGCTCCCGGCATTTTTCTTCGAGCTGAGGTGCAGTAAAAATCATGTCTACTGTCCCTCTAGAGGGGCGGAAACCATATTGAGATTCAGGGAGGATCTCTTCTGAAATAGATAGAAGACGGTTTGTGAGAATCCTAGCAAATATTTTACCTGAGGTAGCTAAGAGAGAAATGCCCCGATAGTTTCCACAGTCTGTTCTATCACCCTTCTTAAAGAGGGTGATAATTATGGCATCCCTGAAGTCTTCTGGGACTTCCTACCTCTCGCCGGATCGTCACCTTGAAGTGGTGAGTGGACTTGCGTGTTCTGATGAACCCTGTGAGCAATGCCGTCGGGATAAACCTAGCAGTTCGTCTCTAAAGGATATACTTTAGTCAAGGGGCACAGTTTGCAGGGAAGCAGCAGCAGGGGAGAGGGCAGATACTTAACCCTTTCCTTAGCCTGCTGCTTCCCCCTTAGCTGTTCCTCAGCTGCTTTTGTACCAAATGCACAAAGCAGATAGGAGATTGTGGGGGGACGCACCTGTCCTCCCATCTGACACTTCTCTGCAAACAACCTTCTCCCAGTGTTGTTTTGCAAAGAAAACACAACAGCCAGTGGCGTCATTAGGGGCGGACTCAAGAGACAGAAGTCTGGGGACCATCCAAGGGGCCCACAAACAATGCCAGGGGGTGAGTGACAGATGGTGGGGGTGGCAGCAAGCTGCGGTGCATTGTAAAGCAAAGCACTGTGCTATTTCCTCCTTCCCCCTCATCCCTGGTCTCGAGGAAGCGGCCTCCACAGCTTCAAATCACCAAGGAACAGCTTCGCTCGGGAACGTAGTTGCGAATGTTGAAAGGGGCTGCTCACCTACCCTGCACTGTGGGGGGGCAGGTGCTACTGAAAAACTCCTTTCGCCAACCCTGTCTGCCACGGTGACACGGTCTCAAGATAAGGTCCGTGAGAGGAGCTTGAGGTGGTGAGGCTGCCTTTGAGGTATAGAGGGAGACAACAGGGAGAGGATTGTTGCGGTTGAGGCAGCCTTGCTTTGGGGGGTATGGGGAGGCTGGTGGATGGAGACAGGAATGAGAGTAATGGCAGGATGAGACTAATGGCAATGTGAGAGATTTGGGCAGGGGTCAGTGGGTGGGCGGGGGTCAAGGGTCACTTGGGGGGGACTCGTATGAGAACTTTGCAGTGGTAAGGACTCGGGAACCCAAAATGGAGGAGCTGAAAATGGAGGATTATGGAAATAAGATGGATGCTGTACAGGGTCTTAAAATATCGGATGGCCACACAAAATTTATGCCCGAGGATGAGAAAGTCACTTTGATTAGTGAGTCTGGAGTGGCTCTGAACTTGGAAGATTCAGGAGATTTGCTGGTTTGCTCTGTCAGAGAGATTACAGTGAATCAAGTTCGCCAGCAGTACCTCTCTATTGCAGCGGGTTTTGATGACGCAGATGCAAAAAAATCTTTTCAGCAAGTACTTTTCTGCGAGGCTGAGACTGGAGGACAAGGCTTTGGTCTTTCTGACCAGCAAGTGGAGTCATTTTGCCTTTGGTGCTGCAAAGTTGGAACAGGACAGAATTGTCTTCCACAGAGGAAGAGAAGATTAAGGACTTAATTAGGATGAAAGAACACCTGGTGAAGAGATGGAAGACCTGGAAGAGATGATAAAATGTGTTATGGATTAAAGAAAAAATAGTTATGCTTACTGTGCACTGGATTATTTGAGACGGGGAGAAGATGTGATGGAATGCAGATGGAACGGATTTAAATGGAGATTTGTTCTTCTAATGAAATAGTGGGAAATTGTGTGGCTAAAAGGGTTGTAACAAGTTACATTTTACTTTCAAAGAGAATGTTTTTAAGATGAGGGATGGATATGTAAACTATAGGTTGGGATGTGTAACGAAATTAGGAAGGAATAGATAAGAAGATTGAAATTAGAATCTGTCTCGTTTAGGATTAATGCATAATAGGTGGGAAAGAAGCTAAGGAATCTTATAAAAATATGTGAGTGGAATGCATATCATTGTTTACAATAGAAGAATGCTTAGTAAAGATCTTACATATACTTCTGATAACATTTGAATACCGGTAACTAATATTTAGGGTTGAATGGAAACCTCTAATAGTCTTTTCTTGGAGAAATTAAAAATGATTTGTGTTCTTTGTGGGTTTGGTGAGTAAGACATTTTTTTGGTATAATGGAAAAAAGTGAAACTTCTTTGTAATTATACACTACAAGAAACTATTGTTACTTATACTTGCTGTAGAGAGAATCGAAAGTCCATTTTAGTTTAGCTTTGTAGTATGTTGTATGTAGTGTTTGAGTGTGTCTTTAGTAAACTTAAAATTCATTCAAGGGTCATTTGGGGGGATGTGTGTGTGTGAGAGAGAGAGGGGGGGGAGAGAGAGGGAGAGAGAGATGGAATAGAGGCCTATGAGGGGTTTGAAGAGGGATGGGCTATGGCAAGGGTTAGGGGTTTGGTGTCAGATTTGGAGGGAGTTATGTAGTGGACTGGTATGGGGAAATGAAGATGGCAGATATCTAGCGCATTGGCCAATACTTGGCCTTGGTCCAGCCCCCACTAAAAAAGCAACACGTGTGACCCTGTGCAGTGTAGCCCTCTGTGGAATGTCTAGGGTTCAATCTCTAAACCTTAAGGGACTACGGTAAGAGGGAGAGAGTGACTGTGAGGAGAAAAAGGAGAGAGAGACAAAGATCCCAAAGGGCAGTTCTGAGGAAATGGTGAAGAGGGAAAGAGACAGAAAAGAGAGGTCCAGAGGAGGCTGAGAAAAGACCGGGAAAGAGAGCAGCAGCAGCACGCTGCTTCTCCCACCTACCAGTCAGCAGTGGCTCCATAAACAACTGTTAGTGATTGAGGCCTAGTACAGCTACTTCCTAGACTACACAATCAGCAAGAAGTCTACATTGGTGAGCCATATAACTATTGGTCTCCCTTCCCTCTATTTTATTGCTTAGAGTCTTATTTTAAATTATGTATTAATCTGGATGTTGGTTTTGCTTCCCCCGCCCCTTCTTTTACCTTTCCTGTTACATAATCCTTGTTTCATAAGTTGCTCAGTGGTCCGCGTTCCCCGCCACCACCACAACCTGCGTTCAGGGAACAGGGGTCCTGGCAAGCTGGAGGCACCACATTCCCTCATCTGCTGCTATATGAACCCAGGACTCATGGCTTCCACCACCCCACAGGGTCACTCTCAGGGAAAGTGGGGTTATACAAGGTTTTAGAAAGACAGACAGACAGACAGTCAGAACTCTTCCTACCACTGCCTTGTAAGCTTATGGAGGGAAGGCAGAGCGGGGAGGAGAGCAGGGTGGCCAGGACAGTGTAAGGGAGAAAGTGAAGTGGTGGCAGCAGGGAGAGAGAAAGTGGACTGCCCCACAGGGAAGGGGTGGCAGGCCCCCACAGTCCTGATAGCGCTAACAACAGCGGGAGTTTCAAGGCACAAGGTAGCAGCAGAACACATTGTTCTGGCCTCACAGACTGTCAGTCTTTCACCTGTTGTTGACATAGATTCAAGGTGAAAAGCGAAGGTTTAGTAGCAGAGTATATTCTTCAGTTTTTCAGGCACAAGCATTGATGGCCTTTCTTGGGTATTTTCTGAATTTCAGATAATACACATTTTGCTGAACAGTTTTTACATTTTCACTATGCCACATAAGTCACAAGAGTTGTTCCAATGTCTCAGAAAACCAGCGCTGTGTGGCCACCAGTAAGCCTAGCCAATCCGTCTGGAGGAATGCAACAGAATGTCACAAATAGAAACCCAATCCACTTAAAGCACAGCATCTCAGCAAAACAACAGTCCTAAGTTGGATCTTCTCCCCTCCAAGAACATAGTATGTGGTTAAGACCACAGCCCTGTTTAGCAACCCCAGTCCAGTTTAGCAGTGGAGAAGAGGAAGTGAGACCAACCACATTTGTGCATGAACTTTTAGTTCTTACCAGTCAAAGATCTTGACTGGGCTTAAAACTGGTTTAATGGCTATTCCCAAGGAAATGCAGTTGGGGGGGGGAGGGATTGCTAACAGAGAGTGGTCAGCATTCTCACCAAAAATAATTCCCAAGATTCATTTGGGAAAGCCGTGACAGGCTAGCTAATATAAAAATAGCCTAAGACAATAGTGCGGATCTAGGGCCAAGTCACACGTAAACAATTCAGCTCAGTAAATCATGGTTTATTAAGGTAAGAAAAAGCATCAGGCATGCACCCTTCACCCCCACCCCTCCCGGGCTGACTTCTGCACTTCTCTCCTGGCTAGTTTAAACCAGTTCCTAGTGACATCTTAACCAGGAAATTGCAGCTTAATCTCAGCTTACTAATATATGAAACCAGGATCAGTTTTGCTACCTCAAGCTTTAAAAAAATCAAGCCCCAACACAACTTGCATAACTCTTTGCTTCTGTCTCTGTCCAAATTCAAAATTACAAGACTGTTTCAAGCCTTTCTCCCATTCCTCTCACAAATGCTGATGGGAAGATTTTAGACATGAAGACTGCAATCTGATGCGTGGTTATTTGGGAGTAAGCCCCACTGAACGTAGTCAGACTTACTTCCAAGTAAATATCATAGGATTGGGTTGCACGGACTTTTCTTGATCCCCAGATCACCCATCAATTACTAGGCAGGTAAAACCAGAAGGATAAGTGTGCTCATGCTAATCGGCACAGCCAGAATCATACCTCCATGCATAGCAAAGTTACTGTGGCGGACTGAACCTGGTCCATTGCGCGGGTTTGGCACCTTAAGAGTTAACCGGCACCGAAGTCGTGCCCTGTACGCGGCTGTCAAAACCTTTACTTTCAGCAGTGAGTGAAATTGACAAGGAATCCCCTTAGAAACACAGGGAAGCCACAAGCTAGTCAGTTTCAAAAGAGTTTAATGGAGTAGAACTAATAGACTACAGGAATTTCACAGTATAAACAGAACAGTCAATATAGATAGGAAAACGGAAGTATTCAATTTGCTTTCTAGGTAGGCTTTGCTCCAATGCAGAATATTACCTGACACCAGAGACTCTGACTCTAGGTTCTAACGTAGCGGTTTGCTTTGCCGATCGCCGGGTGCCCTGCCCGGGGTTGGAAGTTGCTTGGCCCTAGCCGGAGCTAGCGACCTGACCTGTGCAAGCCTGCACCATGTTCCCAACAACCCTTTGTTCTTTTGCACATACCTTTTCTACCCTCCCTTGCCCCCTCCCCACCCTTGATGATCAGGTGGGCTGGTCCCACCCCACAGGGTGGTGGCACCTTTCAGGTGCTGGCATCTCCTGGGTACTTTGGGGTACTTTGCAGCTCTTTGAGACTGCGCCCCCCCACCTCCGGAATGTTATGCACTTCCTTGAGGGAAGTGTAAATGTGCCCCATTGAAGGTATGCAGATGTGGCAGATGTAGTTTATGTATAACTGGTCTGCCCAGAATTGTGTCTGCTGTGCCCCGGGTGGGGGATTATGCAGACAGAGGGGTGACAGCGGAAAAGGGGAAAACATGTCAGGGTTCAATATGTCAGGGTTGAGCAGTGTGCTCAGGCTTTCTCTCCACAGTTACCCATAGTATCCCTCAGCATTTATACATGATGCGATATCAAGAGTATAATACCCTACTGTTGTCAGACGACTGAGCATGGTATTCTAAGATGTCACGCATACAGGTTTAAACCTGACACCGAGTGTTTAGTCACACATGCCTGTATGATCATGCAATTTACTCAGTATTTAAAAACTCATCGCTGAATGTATGAGCTGGTTCATATGATATGAACTTTCTGTCCATGGTGATCCAGCTGTGACGCCTCATTCACATGCGCAAAGTTATCACCTGACACTCTATTCAATGGCCCAGGTTCGCACATCACGTTTTTAAAAATTGTAGGTTGTTGTGAACGAGGCAGCGCGTTGGTACACGGTGACTGATTGCTCCTGCTGCAAGCAGAAGCAACAAGCAACCCACAGTCACTCTGTCCCTGCATTCATTTACCGTTGCATCCAAACCCAGATCTCTGGCTTCTCTCTTCCTCAACACGTCAGAGAAACAACCATAGAACAAATATTATTTCTCTAGCTTGTCAGGGGAGAGACTAGCCAGAGGTCCAAGGTTCAGACACAATGCTGTTTAGCTGCTCCCACTTGCGATGGGAGCAATCAGGCAGCATACTAGTTTATGACAACCCGCAATATTAAAAAATTGTGGTTGTCATGATGTGCGAACTGGGCCAATGAATAATGAACATGCACACCGGCCTGTGGCTCAGGCTGGCTCAGCTTGTCTGAGCATGGAAAGCTAAGCAGGGTCAGGCCTGGTTATTACTTGGATGGGAGACCCCTCCTCTAGTTTCCTGCATTGAGCAGGGGGTTGGACTCAATGGCCTTGTAGGCCCCTTCTAACTCTATGATCCTATGTTGAACTATATGCGAACCAGCCCTGAAAATCACATTCTGCTCCCATAAATGGATATCCTACATGGTCTGTCTCAAATTACATGGTTTGATTTTGGTTCCTGTCTAGGTTCAAAAAGCAGCAGATTCCATGCTGTAAGTCAGCCTTCTGCAACTTGGCATCCTCCAGATGTGTTGGACTACAACTCCCATCATCTCAAGGCAACATGTCCCTATAAGAGTTGCAGTCCAACACATCTGGAGGACACTAAGTTGGGGTAAAGCTGCCATAATTGGTCAAGGCACAAACTTTTAAGTCTCTTCAAGGTTCATAGATGAGTCAGCCAATTACATCAAAATACTTCCATCATGTAAAGAGAGGCTGCTTGTACAGTCACTCCTCTAACTCATTTCAGACTTGGATTTGTTTACACAAACAAGAAAGTCTAAGGCAGAATAGAGCAGTGGTGAGATCAAGAGCCTCAAAATAAGAGATAGGAGGCTTGCATCATGTGCTGTTCATACGTTTTGCCATCATCATGAAAATCACTCCCTGCCCTTGGATTTCAGCTACTGAAGCACATACACAAACCAGGCCGTGATAAGAATAAAACTTTATGGGATGGATCCAGGATCTGCCTTCCGTTGACAGGAACGGTTCTGCTCGTGGAAGGCGCCCTCACTCAATTTGGGGGGATCCCTCCTCCCCCTCATACCACAGCTCACCCCATTCAGAAGGGTCCCCCTTTGCACAGCATTTTCAGGGAGCTGGAGTGGGTGGGGAAGTTCGCTTCCACCAGCCCAGTTGCACACGACTAACTCTGGATCCAACCCTATATATTTAAGAAATTACCGGTACTTTAGCTAAGAAGGGAAAGACTGCCCATGTGATGAGTTGTACATTTAAGTAAGGCTTAAGGCGTCTCTGTTATCAGCCACTCACCTCATGGTAGCCAATGCTGAGTGTGTAGAAACAATCATTTACCAAGCGGCAATTTACCATTGTGCGCTTGCGACTATGTGGTAAGTCGGCTGTCCACAACATCCTGTCAAATTGTTACAGGAGGTTTCCCCACATCTGATCAGGAAATGTGATGAAACGAAGGAGTGGCAAAGTGCCTAGGCACTTTGCAGAAGACCAACTTACCACACATTTATATGAACACCATGACAAACTGTCACAGTAAATTAGCTGCCATATTTATGTAACAGTTCTGTGGATTCTTCTGTCCTGCCTCTCTTTTAAGATTCCGACTACTCCCGAAAGCCTGCAGCATCATATTGAGAATTTGGGGCCCACCTACATTCAGTAGCTTCAAACACAAAGTTTTCCCAGGCAAGAGACTGACCATAATACATAGGGTTTCATGGTGCATATGGCACGGGGACTGTAGATTGGGCAAACCTGTGTTCAGCTCCTATAGTGTACTGTCCTCTCCAGTGGTGGCTGCTGAATGGTTTGCTGCTATTTCTCTCTTCAGGGAGAGAGTGAAAATGAAGGATACTAAATCCATTTATGCGCAACACCGTGCACAATGAAAATGAACACACTGGAAGACTTTGGAGCAAACTCTCAATTTTGATCAGAGCACACCTGTCTAAATCAAGAAGGAAGTGGTAGGCAATTTAATTCTGGACATATTGAAGACAAAATGGAGACACAGAAGTTACATTCCTTATTATGCTGGGGAAAGCTATAGCAAGCCAGCTGAAATTTATTTATTTATTTATTTTATTTATTATATTTTTTAATCGCCCATCTGGCCGGTCACCCGGCCACCCTAATAGGCTGAAAAGGAGCACATCTTCCTGACTACAGGGGCATTACGATTCCATTTGTTCTAAATAAAAGAACTGCACGAACTATGGGCCTGTATGAGCCCTGGTTGCCACAGCAAGCATATTTGTGGAAGCCCTAGTGTCCTTTTTAATAAATTCTATATTAAAAAAGAAATGTTGAAAGCAGCTTATTACCTAGATGGTTAATTCCCTTAAGCAAAAGAAGAAAAATGTTGAAAGCAGCTTATTACCTAGATGGTTAATTCCCTTAAGCAAAAGAAGAAAAATATGGATGAACCTCAACTAAAAACCGCACTCGATCTTCTGCCGCACCCCCAAACACAGCAGTACCTATCAGTAAGGGGGAAGGACTTAACCACACGTGTTGCATGCAAAAGGCCCCATATTCAATCCCCAGCATCTCCAGGTAGGGTTGGGAAAGACCCCTGTCTCAGACTCTGGAGAGCTCAGTGGTGCAGTGGAGCCGATCAAAGCACTGGGATTAACGAGGCTCATGGGGTGACCTTGGGCCAGTAATTATCTCTCAACCGAACCTACCTCACAGGGTTGTTGTGGGGATAAAATGGAGTGGGGAGAAACAGACTTCCCTGTCCCCTCTGAGATTAGCAGTAAGGGCCGATTTGCACAATTGCTGCAGCCCACCATGGCTTATTTAAACAACGGTGGGTTGCGGTGCATGCTGGCTGCCCTCAGAGGTGTGGCTGTGGGGACTGTTATGATGAGCGCCTGAACTTCAAAATGTACCACTAGATCAGGGCTCTCCAACCTTGGGTCCCCAGATGTTGCTGGACTACAGCTCCCAGAATCCCTTGCCATTAGCCATGCTGGCTGGGTATGCTGGGAGTTGTAGGCCAGCAACATCTGGGGACCCAAGGTTGGAGAGCCCTGCACTAGATCATTGGGAGAGCTGCTGCCAGTCAGTGTAGACAACACAAAGCTAGATGGACTATTGGTTTAACTTGTTACAAGGCAGCTTCTTATCTGTTCTGCAGATGGATACATGGAGATATTCAGCTAACCCAACTGCAACTGCACATAACTGCTGCCGCATAAGAAGCATAAAACAGAAACACTGGAGTGAGAGGAGTAATAAAGCAAGACATGTCTGACCCCTCCCTCCTTATACCGCAAACATCCAAAGCACCTAGTCTTCCTAGGAAGATCCTACCACTGGATCCGCCCTCTCCCTCACCCCCGTGAACACTCGGATCTGGCTGGCACTGGAAAACAGGTTGCTGGACTAGACTGACCTTTCTAGATTCGTACGTTTGTTTTATTTATTTATTTATTATTATTATTTATACCCTGCCTTTTTTCCTGCAAGGAACCCAAGACGGCTTACATAATCCTCCTCCTCCTCCTCCTCTCCATTTTATCCTCACAACAACCCTGTGAGGTAGGTTAGGCTGAGAGTCAGTGACTGGCCCAAAGTCACCCAGTGAGTTCATGGCTCCACCTTTCTCTTAGGTTACAAGTGTCTAACATCAGAAGGAGAAGGAAGGCAGGTTAGTAAAAGAGACTGCAGACCAACAACTTTTGTGGGTTTGTTTGCAAAGCTAAAGCAAGCATCAAAGACCCCCTTCTCAGGTTTCCTTTTAAAAACGCCCAGCTTCCAGGTTTGGTACAGGTTTTGCAAGCATCTCACATGACATTGTCAGCTACCCCGAAATGTTATTCTCCAGAACGCAGAAAGCAGCTTAAACTCCATGGGCCTAGATTGTAAACCAAACTTCTAACATTCTCTTTTTTGCACCACAGAAGGATAGGCAGTGTGAATATTCAAAAGCTAACCAGCTCAAAATAGCCCAGAGTGAAGTCTTAGAAAGAGATAAATTCCTGAATGAAAGGCTAACAATTCAAAAGGGGAAAGCCCAAGGGAAAACTTAGCTCTGCTGGCATATTAAAAAGCTGCATCTCTTAATTTGCTGGAGGGACTACCTGGGATAGAGCTTCCCGCAACCCAGTGCTGTTTTGGACTTCAACTCCCATCAGCCCCAGCCAGCACAGCCAATAGTCAGGAACTGGGAGTTGTACATTCCATCCCCGTAACGTTTTGGACTACCACGTTGGGTAAGGCTGCTGGGATGTAAGGAACACGGTATCTGAAACATATTGGCACAGTCAGAAAACTTTTACCTAGCTTCTTGGCCCCTAACAAGAGTCTTCACAAGTGACAGGTATCAGGAGTGTACTGTCCAACTGTTCCAGAAAGCTTGTTCTTTCAGCTTTTTGGGAGTAAACAGTTCAGTGGAGTTTCCTGTCACAGTTCACGCGGGTTCACTGAACCCGTGACCCAAAAAATAAATTTAAAAAAATAGAAAAGCCGACAAGCTACCTCTCTTCCTCATTTTGTATGTTGGCAAAAATTATGCATGCAAAGAAGAACTGGCTTCCAGAAAGGGAAGGCAGGTGCATAACATAGATGTTCTTGATAGAAACTGGCACATGTTCAGAGAGCACTGAGGACAATGGAGTGGTTCATGGGGTGGTGGCTGTAGTAGAAGCTCCTTCTTTTGGCTTCAGTCTGGCAGAAAGACATTGGGACTTCTGCCCTTAGCTGTGAACACCCTTCTCTAGAGAGATTAGGATCTGTAGGGGGTGGGAATACAGACGATGTCATTGACTTGGTTGCTGTTGATTGGAGGTCAACCAGCAGGGCAGTTCTGTTCTTCCAGGGTTTTTTTTCTTTTCTTTTTTGAATTTTTTAAATTTTATTTTAAAAAATAAATAAAACACTAACAAACACTGGAAAACATACAATAATCCACAAACTAAACTAAAACTAAAATGAACTTCCCAACTTCTCCACAGCAAATTTAAGTAACAATAATTATTCTTACACTGTGATTACAAAGAAACCTCACTTTTTTCTATTGTCCAACATATTTTCTTCTTATTCATCAAACTCCCAAATACATCAATCCTTATTTCCATGATTTCTGCAAAAAGTGTATTAGAGGTTTCCCCTCCACCATAGACAAAAATATTAACTTATTTGTAACGACGAAAGTCTAACCTTTCTACTCATATATATTTATAAAATTCCATGACCAAACGTAATATTAATTACAACCCTATTTAATCACCAATTTTCCTACTATTTTATCAAAGCCTCCCCCCCTAAATTTAAACCCAATTTTTCCAATGTTCCTCTAGTTTTCAAACTTCTTAACTCAGGAATAAGGAATGTGCAGTCCTCCAGATGTTACTGGGCTACAACTCCCATCATCCCTCACCACTGGCTATGCTGGCTAGGGCTAATCAGAGTTGTAGTTCATCATCATTTGGAGGGCCACATGTTCACCATCGCTGCCCTAATCCCTCCAGCCCCTTCTGCTCTCCTCTCCCTCCTTCTCTAGGTCAGTCCTTACCATCCCTATCCTCTCCACCTGCCTCCCAGGATCCCCATTTGGCCCTCAGCTTCTAAACCAGTGTTCTCCAACCTTGGGTCCCCAGATGTTTTTGGCCTACAACTCCCAGCATGCCCCAGCCAGCTACACTGCTACGCTGGGAGTTGTAGGCCAAAAACATCTGGGGATCCAAGGTTGGAGAACACTCTTCTAAGCTAAGGTGGCTGGAAATCATACATAACAAACTGGATGACCTCCCTAATCTCAGATAAACAGATGCTACCGTAATTGTGGTTGTGTTAGTGGTGAGGGAATTATGCTCAGAAAATGTTCACACTTCCAAAACGGAGCCCTCAAGCAATATTACTCAGCATATTGTTTTGCTCCTGCCAAAAATGCTCCCTCCTACATAAATATTTATGGCACAAGAGCCATTTTTGACATAGCATTGGGCAGCCATAGACTAATTAGACTGGCATTGGCCAAATCCTTTCCCACAGTTTTAAAAAAGAAATGTATAAGGAATTAAGATTGTATAAAGGAATTAAGAGTAAGTTATGGACTGATTGCATTTAAGGAATTTTTTATTTTTATTTTTTGGTTACAGATTTACTATCTGGCCTTGGACAAACCACAATCTCTGTTAAGGTAGGAGAGGTGCTGGCAGGGGCATGGATGGGATTAAATGGGTGTATATGACATGGGAAAAGAGTTGGAGTGGGTGGGAAAAACATCAACTGGCACTGAAGCTGGGAGAAGGACATATCAGGATGCTCAGCTGGAAGGGCCTCACAAGAATATAATTTCTTCTTCAGTTTCTTGAATGTATAGCAGAATTTTTCAACAACAAAAAAATGCACCCTTCACAAAAACATACATCACAGCAACCGCAGAAGCCTTGAATAATGCAACTCTCTCTCTCTCTCTCTCTCTCTCTTGCTATGCTTACCAAAACCACATTTCAAAAAGGAGCTAGGTCAAGTTCCTTCAACACCCTCCACCCAGCACCTGAACACAAAAGGGCAGAACAAAAACTAACATCAAAACCAAGAAAACTGTGGGATGTTGCATGCTCATACTAGCCATCAATCAGAGAAGTGATGGTCCTGAAACACTGCTTAAGAATGATCCCAAACTCAACCCTACTAAGCTTACATAAAATCTAGGGTACAATTCTTCTTGTCCCTAAGGCAGGTCTTCTCCCCCCCCCCCCCCCCGTCCCCTAGAGATTGGTAGGATGTAGTTGGGAAAGCAGTCTTCCAATAACACAGACACCTGAGCACCTCCACTGCTTAATGACTACTACTTTGCAAAGGTACCCCCACACAAGAAATCAGATGACTAGTAGAAGCACAGTCCAAAGGATTACCAAATTAAGATCGCCCTTCCTGGATTTAATGGACAAGATAACAGGAATTGCCCTGATGGCTTGAAATGTAAACATGGCCATGATTATTTGAGCATCTGTGTTCTCATGTGGTCCCAAGCTCCCAGTTTATTGTTATTTATTTATTATACTTATACCCCGCCTTTTTTCCTGAAAGGAACCCAAGGCGGCTTACATAATCCTCCTCCTCTCCATTTTATCCTGCCTCAATATGTGGACAGAGGAAGAGGCTGCTGGAGTGGTTAGTTGGTTAACACAGTTGACACTTGGAGCATGTTGGCCATGCTGGCTGGGGGATAATGGGCATTGTAGTCCAACACCTCCGGAAGGCACCAGGCTGGTTAAGGCTGCCTTACACCATGCCTACCATTGTTACCTCTTCCTACAACTAGCTTCTTTTCACAAGCCTCTTCTTGGCCCCACTCTTTTTTTCTGTATGTTTCTTTCCTGCCGACACGGATCGATCTTACTTTTTGGGTCCCAAACTGTTAACACGCTTACATCAAGGCAAATCTGCATGCCTACAGGAGAGCTTCAGAGAGCCAGTGCTGCCAGGGTGCCAAGTAGAGTTCCTCACCATCCCCTACGCTTGCCTCCGCAAACTGAACACAATTCATTTATACCAAAAGTGAGAAAGGTGTGCATAATGAAGCACTATCCGCACTCCGCAGCTTCTTGTAAGCAAAAGCTGCTTGGGAGGGGTTGATTCTGAGTGGAGGAGTGACCCGTGATTGCTGTTTTCCCACTCCAAGTCCCACACACACACACACACACACACACACACGCACCCCAACCAGCAGTTCCAGACACATGTTTGTGAGAATAAACAAGTACCGTATTTAAATCTCAGGGGGAGGGAAAGAGGAAGCAGTTGAACAGTGTGCCATTTGGGGTTGGAAAAAGAGCTAGCAGGAAAAGGATAATATGCTCTTTCCCTGCTAGGTATCTGCTCAGATTCACCCACTCCCAAAGGCAGCTTCTGTTCACAAAAAGCAGTTATTAGACCTGTGTTTGCATATCTACACTTTTGGGGCATGGGGGGGGATCCATTTAGGCTGAAAAGGAACACATCTTCCTGACTACAGGATTACGATTCCATTTGTTCTAAATAAAAGAACTGCACGAACTATGGGCCTGTATGAGCCCTGGTTGCCACAGCAAGCATATTTGTGGAAGCCCGAGTGTCCTTTTTAATAAATTCTATATTAAAAAAGAAATGTTGAAAGCAGCTTATTACCTAGATGTCATTATTGTTTACATTGGAGGGATTCATAAGCAACCAGAGCCCTATTCAGAAGTTATAGCTCCCTCATAAAGCAACGCACAAGTTGGCCCATGCTGAGTACCCATGCCCCCGATACTGTGTGGCACAACTATCCCAGGCCCTGATGTCCGCATGTACAGTGCAAACGGCTGCAGAGAGGAGGTATTGCACATACAGCCATATGCACAAAGGCTTCCATGTGATCTGGAACACTGTGAGATTGGGGTTCCAGGTCACGTGGGAGCTTTTGCACATATAGCTGTATGCACGAAGGCTCCATCCTTGCAGATGCTGGCACTGTACATGCGGACCCCAGAGGGTGGAGCTAGTTGAGGCACGCGACTTGACTACCTGGCGTGGCTCCCTGCTCATGTGTTGCTCTACGCTAGAGGTGTAGGAGATCCTACGCAGGAGTTACTTCTGACTAGCACTCATTTGTTTAGTCTATTCCTGGGGTCTGAAATGTGGTGTTCACCAAAGTTCCCTTCCCCAGCCCTCCTAATTTTAATTTTATTTCTTAAGATTTTTTAAATTAACTTTTTAAAAAAAAAACACTAGGAGGCTGACATGCTGCAAAGCAAAGCACTGCCTTCTAGCGCCATCTTTATTTGGGTTCAAAGGAGTGGTTTTGTGTTTTGAAGCTCAGACCCCATCTCTGCTTCATACTTAGGTTCTTGAGCAAGTTACGGTACTTTTCTTTTAGTCGTACCAGTTGCCTTCTGGGAAATGAGTGTTTTGTGACTGGCCATGCCCACCATGGCAGCCATTCTGTAGAGAACCCACAACATTCCCTCAATCATTTTGGCTGCGTGTAGAACCCCAGTCAGAACATAAAAGCATTAGAAACGCAACAAAAAGAAAGTGACCAGAGGGCATGGATTCCACAATGCAGTAATACAATTCTTTCCATAGAATCTCCCAAATATGAACTATCCACCCAGTTTTCTCTATGAATGAAGAAAGGAGTTTGAGATGTGTTAAAGAATTACTGTTCTGCACTGATTGATTGCAGAAAAGGCTTCCCTGACCCCAACACCATGTATTGGGATAGGGGTGGATCTTTTGCAGGGTTTTGGATCCTTCACAGGGAACCTAACCAGCCTCTCTCAACTTTAATACCACAAGCCAAGGCTGAAAAAGGAATGGTTTGGCGGTTGCTGGAGGACTGCAGACCTTGCAAAATTACCCCCAAAGTGGCAGTGCAAGAATGTGCTCCAAGAAAAAGCTTCAAAATGATTGAGATGTAAGCACCATTCTTATGCATGAAGCAGCCTCTGGAGATAACCAGCTTGTGCTAACACAAGCGGTGGAGGAAACATTTGCTTCAGCTGAGTTTTGAAGGCCTAGGGCAGCCTTCCCCAAACTGGTGCCTTCCAGACGTATTAGACAACAACTCGCATCAGTCCCAGCCAGCTTGGCTAATGAGTAGGAATCCTGGGAGCTGTAATTAGTGATGTGGGTTTTCAGGGTGGGGGGAACCTATGCAAATTAGGGTCATTTGCAAAGGGTTATTTGCACTGGAAACTTTTCAGTTTGCATCAAAAAAATTTCTGATGCCCTAGAAAGAGTGATCAAATTTAGTACATTTCTCTTATTTGAATTTAGTAAACAAAACAAAAGTACCCCATGTTAATGTTCTGTCCCAATACACCACAAGTATTTGACTTGAAATATTTGAGGGGGGAAATTAAAGCACACTTAATGAGTGGCTTCACACAACACGGCAACCCATTCTGGGTAACTAGCCACGGTGGGTGGCCGTGTTGTCCGAATCCAGACCGCTTTCCGCAGGGTGGCTTGTTTTGGGGCAACAAGCCCACCCTGACAACCCATGACTTGTTAGGGGTTGTTGATCCCACAACGGGTTGGCGTGTCATCCGAACCTGGGAGACCAATCCCATCATGGGTTGCATGATGTAGTGAGCAAACCACTTGGCAAGAGCAGGGGGGGGGGAACCTTGCCACTCTTGGAGAGCTCACCCGTACCGCTGCCAGTGACAGCCCCTCCACCAATGCCCAAGTAGTACCTTGGAGTGACCGCCGCTGCTTTGCCACCTTTTTTATTTTATTTTAAATGGGGCTGTACAAATGTGCGCAAACGTCTTTGTAATTTTTTTGGGGGGAGGGTCTTCTGGAGTTGTGGAAGTGCACACTTTCAGCTGTTAAAAATATATGAAGTCTTGCCTGGTCTCTTACCTTGTCAGTTACATCTGTCAAAGGTAACAACAAGGAGGCGAGACTGCATACAGTATAGGCTAAATTGAAAACAGTTGACAGCTGTCAGTTGGAATGCACTGGCAAACAGGAAAGAAAATGTGAAGGTAAATGTACCAAAATGGGGTGGGCCGCAGATCTCCCCCTTAGCAAGGTAATTGTCTGGGTTTTAAGTGTGGAAATGACACTTCTCAGTGCCCTCCACCTTTGGGACACTTCCTGCTGCCTGAAGCAGTTCGCTTCAGCTCTCTGCATGGTCAAGCCAGCCCGGGTCTTTAACCAGACTTCCCCTTTATGTGAAAACTAAACAGCTTGAATGCATCAAATGGCTTCAACTGGAACAAAGTGCCTGTGTTGTGCAATGCTTTGTGTTTTATTTTATTTACTTAGGAAACGTATACCCCTTCCACTGCATTTGCATCACTTGGGGCAGCTTACAAAACAAAAACAGATGAGTCTGAAGTAGCCATCCCTTCTGTACCCCAGCCTTCCTCCAAGGAGATCAGAAATCCTCACAACCAATCAACAGGTGAAGCCAATTGGGTTGAGTGATAGTGACTTGCACCAAGACTTCCCAGAGAGCTTCAAGGCCGAATGAGGACCTTTTGAGCCCAGATCTGTCCGCACCAAGTCCAGCACTCCATCCATCACACAACACTGGCTCTCCTGCGACACACACATAAACCAAGACTCTCTTGTTGGCTTCTGTGCAGCTAGATATTTTGGAAAGGCAAAGAACAGAAGTGGCCAACTCTGCCACTAAGCGATCCCAGGCAATTGCACAGGACATAACTTTGTAAAACCTGCTGCTACAGCAAACTTTCCTATTTCGGTGCTGCCTTGACAAGCGTGGCATTTCTACTCAAGATCAGCTGGGAGTGAAGGGAAGGCAGAAGGCTGATTCTATGAAGCAGCAAAGCAGGGTCAGGCAACAGTCTACCAGTAACACAAGGGGAGGGGGAAGGAGAAGAGAAGCATCTGGTGCAACACACAAGACATGGACATGTGAACAACAGCTGTCATTCAGGACCACCCCACCTCCAGCTTCCTCCTATGCTCTGCTGCAACTTGGTGCAAAACAAGCACAAATAGTAATATCAGAAGCCACAGGGAGGGGGGCAGTGGCTACAAAACAAGTGATTGTGACCGCAGAACCTCTTTCAGGCCGAGGGCCAAATTCCATTTCATAGAAGCTCTCAGGACCACATTCCAGTGATGGGTGGGGCCAAAAGCAAAAGGGGCAGGGCCAAAATACCAGCGTATTTTAGCTTAAAAGCTCTTACTGCCAGTAAGTAGGCCTTAGGATAGGCATTTCAACCTTTAAGAATGGGGAAACAACTGCACAAAAGCCGGGAAACCACCAAACAATCAGTGGTTTGTGACAAGCGATGTGGTCACAAGCAACTATTTGTGCGTTTCTGTGGAAAAGTTATACAAATGCATCATCTCATAAAATTAGTCACATAACAGATGAACCCAATACAAGTCAAACTGGGCAATGGGAATGGTTACTGGTCAAACCTAAAATCAATGTTGAAATTCACTATCCCAAGGAAATGCATATATTTATGCATGCAAGCTTTCAGGCATGCTAAAAGGAACAAAGTGCACCATGATATTCTGAATGAGCAAGCTAAAGAGTGTCTGGATGGCACTACTACTAGGTAAGTCTATAGCTGGCTGGAGAGCCTTACTCAAAGGCTGCATTTGCATGTCATGACAACCCACCCTGGCAATAGGCCACGGTGGTTGGTTGTCATGCAAACAACCCATGGTGAGCCCTGACAGATGAACAGGCTCACCATGGGTTGTTGGCCCCCTCCTACCCCATCGGTCCTCCAGTGAGTATCCCAGGGAAAACCTCAGGAGGAATGAGTCTCCCACCACCTCCACCACCTTCCTGCGCCTTTGTTTCTTTTAAACTTTTTTTGGGAGGGAGATTGCGAAAGCCGGCTATGAAGCCGGCTGTCACGATCCCCCTTTTGACAGCAATGGGCAGTCCCTTCAAAGTGCCCCAGCGGAACATCGGAGGAGCTGCCCGTGGCTGCCCAGCATTTTTTAAAAGAATTTCTTGCACACAAACTTGTGCACAATTTTTTTTAAAAAAATTATTTTTGTGCACACAGAGTTGTGCTTAATTTTTATTTTATTTTAGCGCAGTTGCACAACTGCAATATTTTGCAGTAGCATGGCTCTGGGGATTTGAAGCCTCGGCTGGGGCAATGTCCAGGGGGGTGCCTGCTGGCAAGGGGCAGCAGGTACCCACCCTGGGCATTGCCCCCAGCCGAGGCTTCAAATCTATTCCCGCCCCCCCCCTTTGGTTCCTCTTGACAGCTTGCAGAAGACATACAGACATATGTCCCACTCCAAAACCACCCAGTTCCCACTCAAACCCCCTTTTTTAAAAGGGACCCAGAGTTTTGACAGCTAGCTGTCAAAAAACCCTTTCCCTTGAAAAAGGGGGGAATGCACTTTTGCACTTTCCCAAGCCCCTAGAGGCTCGGGACAAAGTGCAAAATGTGTATCCCGATGGGAACTAAATGGGAGAAGAGGATCTTGCTGGGCTTGTTGCCTATGCACAAGCTACCCTGCGGGGCGGGTTCACACGACACAGCAACCCATCGTGGGTACAACAACCCCTAGAACAAACGATGGGTTGTTGGGGTGGCTTGTTGCCCATGCACAAGCTTCTCCAGGGAAATCGGTGAGTTCCCACAACACGAGAACCCATCGTGGGCATCAACCCATGATGGGTTGTCATATCATGTGAACCCAGTCAAAGACTGCTTGTCAATGGTTCCTCATTAAACTGGACAGAGGTACTGAGTGGGGTGCCCTAGGGTTTAGACCTGGGCCCTGAACTCTTCAACATTTCCATTAATGTCTTAGAGGAAGAGGTGGGGGGAATGCTTATCAAATTTGCAAATGACACAAAATTGGTGGGATAGCTAATAACTTAGAAGACAAAAACAAAATTCAAAATGATATTGATAGGCTAGAAAACTGGGCAGAAAATAATAGAATGACATTTAACAGAGGCACGTGAAAACGTTATTCATTTAGGAAAGAGAAACCAAATGTACAGGCTTTACAATAGTACATGTGAAAAGGATCTTGGAGTTGTACGTAGTTGACCACAAGCTGAATATACTCAGCAGTGCGATGTGATTGCAAAAAAGGCAAATGCAATTTTAGGTTGCCCCAACAGAAGTATAGTTTCTAAATTATGGGAAGTAATAGTTCCACTCTACTCTGAGATGGTCAGACCTCACCTTGAAAACTGTGTCCAGTTCTGGACATCATACTTTAAGAAAGATTCAATTAAATTGGAATGGGCTCAGAGAAGGGTAATAAAGATGATCAGGGGGCTAGAAATTAAGGCTTATGAGGAAAGATTGAAGGAACTGGGTATGTTTAGCCTTGAAAAGGGAAAGCTGAGGGGGATATGATAGAACTTTTCAAGTACCTAAAGTGTTGTCCCACAGAAGAGGAAAGCAACCTGTTCTCTATTATCCAAGATTGTAGGACACGAAATAACAGGCTTAAGTTACAGGAAGGCAGATTTCGGTTGAATATCAGGAAAAACTTCCTAGCAGTCAGAGAAGTCAGACAATGGAACCAACTGCCTAGGAAGGTGAGGGGTTCTCTTGTCACTAGAATTATTCAGGCAAAAACTGGACAGCCATCTGTCAGATTCCTGCACTGAGCGGAGGGTTGGACGCAATGGCCTAAATGGCCCTTTCCAATTCTATGAATTTCAGTGCCAAAAGTTGCCCCCCCTTAAAATCTAAAAAACCTAAGGGAAGCACGTAAATAGAATTGTATTTTAAAATATTTACAAGTATCCAATAAAAATGAATTTCACATAAAGCTTCGTATTTATTTGAGCATTTCATCCACATTAAGTGCACTTCACTGATTCCCCCACCCCCTTAATTCATTTCAAATACTTTTGGCTACTGGAAAATCTTTTCATATGACATACTGCAATGTGCAAGCATGCACTTCCACCCTGTCCCTTCCAGAACATCGGCCTAGAGGCATCTTTGCTTGTTACTTACACAGGAGTAGCAGCTACTAGGCCCAATTATTTCCCGACTCTGAGCTGGGACTACTGCTGAGCTATGGGAATTCTGGAGAGTAGGGAGAAAAACACTTGCCAAGTCTGCTAGGCACTGCCAGCCCAGATCCAACCTGTTATTCCCGCTTTCCTCTCCTTGGAAGTATTATAACGTAGCTGAGTAGTTAGGTGTGTGAGTGGGAAGGTTTCGAAGTTGCACATATAAAACATTTCAAGATGTTCAGCTCAATTTTATTAAGGAGCCCAGACAAAGAGATAGTGAAATGGCATTAAAAAAATAAGAGATAACAGTACTATTTAACTAAACCTAGACTGCTTTGGTCTTTAAGCTAGTTTCCATCGGTAGTGTACAAAAGTATCTTCAGCTTGGATGCTCCCAGTCTTGGGGACCTGTCTTGGAGGGAAAGTAGCTGAAGTTCTCCCAGGTCAGTGAAGAAAGGGGCAAGATATGTTCTAGAACTAGCTATTTTTATGCAGTAATGTGGGTTTTCCATATTGAACTGGACAATTTTTTGGGAAATTTGCACTGGAAAATTCTCAGTTTGCACAGGAAAATGTTCTGATGCCCCAAAGAGATCTAATTTAGCATGTTTATTTTACTTGTATTTAGCGAACAAGCAAAAAAAGTACCCCATGTTAATTTTTAGTCCCAATGTACCAAAAGTATTCCATCTGAAATATTTGAGGGGAAAATTAAAGCACACTTAATGTGATTCCAATGTTTTATCATGACAAAAAAATTATCAGAATACGGTACTTGTGAAAATGTAAAGACAACAGCATGTACTCCCCTTACATTGTTTATTTCAGTGACATACAGTAATGTATTTCAGTGACATACAGTACATGTATTTGCTCACATACTCACTCAGGATAATCACCTGAAAAACATTCATTACAACTTTGGAACTATCAAGCTTGCCTAATATTGTATTTTCAATTGGCCGCCAGGACTCACCAGATCAAGTCATCCTCCTTCTCAGGTTGAAAACACCCAGGCAGCTAGGTCTGCATGCCACAAACTAATGCCACATAATTTACATTTAGTAAACAATTTTTTAAAAGTAAGTCAAACAAACATGCTAAATCATATATCCATTGATTTAAGGCAGTGAAAAGTTTTCTGTAAAGTTTTAGCAATCCAAAATTTTCCAAAACCCCCACATTGCTGCTAGTGATTGCTTTGTGTGCGGTTTTAGTTGAGGATTTTACGAGCTTGGCTCTGTTTTAAAATATCTTTTCTGTTGTACAGTACAAAGGACAGGATACAAATGTGATGGTGACTTTGAATACCTGACAGAAAAAGCAATAAGTAGTATATGGAACAAAGGAACTAAGGGTTTTTTTGAAGTTGTAGGTGGAAAGAAAAAGGCATTCTTTGTGGAAGCTATTCTTGTATTTCCCCTGTGTAAATAGTCAGCAGGAGTGTATATGTACACACTTCCCAACTTCCCCTGTTTCTTCTTTACGAACTAGTAGGCTAATGGCCCCCTTGTTTGGTGGAAGACATCTGGCAACCTTATTTAAACTAACTTTGTCAAATTATTTATCCTTTAAAGAAAAAATTAAGGGAGATACCGGTAGTTCAAAACAGGATCTCAAAAAACAGCTGCTCTAAAAATATTTTTTAAAACCATAATAAAATATCCATGAAATAATGCACCAAACGAACACATCCACAGTCGTCAGTCTGCTACATATGCCAGAACAAAAAAAAACCCACTTTGGCTGTCTAAGCATCTCAAGTGACTGTGTTTGACAGACATAACTCAGGAAGGACTTCCAAAACCATGTTTCCATGATAACAAAGGAGCTGTTCTGGGTCACCAGTAGTGCAATGTCTGGAAGCAATGTGTGCCATAGGTTTATGCCATAATACATTTGTTAGCTTTTAAGCCAGGGGTGGAGAACCTGTGGCCCTCCAGCTGTTGTTGGACTTCAACTCCCATCAGTCCCAGGCCCAGCCAGCATGGGCAATGGTCAGGGATGATGGGAGTTGGAATCTAACAACAACTAGAGGGCCACAGGTTCTTCATCCCTGATTTAAGGTGCATCAGGACTTGGTCGTTTTTCTGGAAGCAGTGGCACAAGGAGCAAAGTGGTGCTTCACTAGATCATAAGTGGTGCTCAGCACCTTTTTTTTGCTGTTTGTTTGTGAAATGCCTCTTCCCCCCTGCCCCCACTGCTGTGTGAAACTAAGCCTCAAAGGCTAGTTGGCGGGCAAATGTAAATATATGCAGACAAATAATAAGCCTGCACCACAACTCTACACCTGATGTGTGGCAATCTGACCATTCACCTGAAGAAAGAAGCAACTTGTGAAAAGATTGTTTTACTGAAACAATCTTTCTACAACTCATTGGAACAGGTTACCATGCAGTACGTCTGTGGCCTGGAAGAGGCTCAATGGCCCAGTTCGCATGTGAAGCCTCCAGGGGGGAATTTCCCTGTGGGGCTTCTCGTCATGGCAGCCACCACCATTTTGAATATTCAAGCAACAGCAGGGGCACGTCGTAGCTTGTCATTACGTGCAAACCCGGCAAGGGCGGGTTGTTGGGAGTGCTTGACAAGCCACCCGGAACTCATGGGCTGTTTTAGGGTTGTGGGTGGCTTGCCAAGCACCCCAACAACCCACTCTCGCCCGGTTTGTACATTATGACAAGCTACAGGCACCATCCCCACCCACTGCTGTGACGAGACACCCCATCGGGAAGTTCCCCCACAGTGGCTTCTCAATACGTGTGAATGAGGTCGATAGTTCTGACCTCTTAGCAACAGTTATGAGATTGGAACTCGGCTGCAGACATATACACCCCCCCCACCTCCTGTACATGGCACTCGCCTCTCCCCTTTTGTCTACTTTAACCATAGTTTAGCGTTGCGTTTGCATCTCTGCTGACCACAGACTACTGGTTAGCATTAACATCTTAGCCCAAACTTAAAAACCAGGTTTTGCAAACCCTGGTTAGTGTTAACCATGGCTTGTGTCAGTGCAGAAGCAATGCTGAGCCACATTTAAAGCCAATAAGGGCTTACATCTGTACCAGGCCTGTATACCAGGGTGGACTGATTTAAATCATTGATTTTACATTTAAAGAGAAACGTTTGATTCGAAGTTTCCCACTGAAACATTTTCGTATATTTCCTGAACAATGGTGCAAATCTGACCCACCATGTGCCCATGGGCAGCGATGTGCCCCAGACACCATTCTTGGCCCAAAAGGTCGCCTACCCCTCCACTAAGCCATGCTAATTTACATCTAAATAGAGTATTATTTACACTGTTTCATTCTTACAAGCAGGCTTTGCATCTCTTTGTTTCACTGTGCATATTTTTACCAAGAGGTAATGTCTTTAAAATATTCCCATACAGGGTCTTTCTTATGACCAGCAGTCCAGCACCCATGAGAGTTTGATGTTAACAGCACAATCCTATACATGTCTACTGAGAAATAAATTCCACTGAGTTCAATGGGGCTTACTCCAAAAAAAGTTGTTATAATAAGATTGCAGCCTAAATATGGGAATATAGGCAGATGCCTACTGGACAATTGGGTCATCTCCCCCCCCCCCCTAGTTTTGTGCCTTTCAACTTCACTGTCTCAGCCCTCCTCGCCCTCACAAAAACTAAGTAGGAAACTAAAATGAAATGCTCATGACCGATAAGGCAAAGCAAGGTTTGACAGTTACTATGCAGACTAGAACATATTTCATATTTGGATTGATCCTTTATTTGATTTTTTAAAGCCTCATTTAACTCAATTTATCTGGTAGAGACATTGATTCAGTTTAGAGATTAACTCTATGGCTTACAGTCTTATACCCAAATTTAATGTTAACCTAGTTATTATTTAAGAGAAACTCCATATTCATATTTTTTAAAAACAAGAAATCCAATTTGAGCTTTTAAAAATCAGGTTTTTCTCTCTGTGCATGTGTTTTTAATCGATTTTTATCATACCCTTCCACCCCCACCCTTACTGCTTACAAGAAAAGTATCTTTCAATGATGGCAGCAGGAATGCCATGATCATTTTTCTCAAGGCATCAAGTTTGCAGCATGGAGAAATACAGAACAAAAGCTGGTGGGCAGAAACATTCTTGGCTCTCCAGTGAGAACTCTGTATCAAATGCTCACTTTGTCTTATATCTGAATGGCCCACATATTTTGATACAAGGTCATCAAGAAGTAGGCTCTTGATAGGGGGGAGCCAATACTCACTGGCCCACTTCAGGACACGCACATTTTAGCATCATAAGCCTCTATCGGTTACAGTCTAACTTAAAATCTAGTTTGTTCCAATCCTGGTGTAGTGGATCCCAGGTTCCTAGAAATGTAATTAGATCTCAACAGGGCAAGATTAACACAAATCTATAAAATAAAGGAAAGGGTAAGTACTGCATTCAGCTGATAAAGAAAGGGAAGTCAATACATATAGCAATGATGTCAGAACAAACAAGCACTTCCAGCATTTAAATAAATGCAGTTTCAACAAGCAGTAGCACTGATACCACAGGGAGTCTGTTGCAGTCCTGTCTCTCCTTCCCCCATCTCCAGAGGTGTGACTTCGGAAAACACAACCCCCCTTAGTCAGTCCTTCAGCTTGAGTCACACCCGACACACAGCACAGATCTCTGGTTCTTATAGGAACAGACGCCTTTTCTGTTAACGGACTGTTTCTCTGGGCGGGTTTGCACAATCACAATCCAACACATGCCCAGTCGCAAGCTGCCTAATTAGCATAATTACCCCCATCCGGCGCAGGGTTGTTGTGCCGTCTGAACCGGGAAAGGGTGGGTGGCTTACAAACCACCCAGCAACCCTAGAACAAGCCATGGGTTTCAGGGTGGTTTATAAACCACCCCAGCCAGCCACCCTCGTAGGGTTCCAACATTACGACAACCTGCGCCCGGCGAGAGTAATTGTGCTAATTAGGCAGCTCCCCATCAGCACGTGCAGGGAGGGAAAATATGCCACCGTGGCTTATTTCCCCCTCCTCCACGACTGCGCAAACCCGGTCTCTTTGTCAAATCTTTTACCGTTAGTCCTCTGTTGTCTCAGGTGCTTATTCTCGACTTCTTTCACTGCTTCCTTCTTGTCACATGAAGGCGTTCTTTAGATTCCCTCTCTGGTCAGCCATGACTCTCCCTCCCTCCAGCTCCTCATTCTCTCCCCCTTCCTTCCCATCAACTGCCAACCTTCCTTTTCCGTTGCCTGGGCAACGTGCTCCCTTCTCCCACGGGCCGGGGCGGCGGGAGTCCCATGCACTGCAATACCTATCTGATCATCAAGCTCCTTCTACACTGCTACACTGGCTGGGGCATGCTGAGAGTTGTAGGCCAAAAACATCTGGGGACCCAAGGTTGGAGAACACTGTTCTACACCAATACTGTAATCATAGTTTCCTGCTTCGGACACAATGGAAAACTATGGTTAATTGAAGACTTCCTGGGCTAACCACAAAAAATTAGCCCCCTTCAGGTGCTCTCCTTCATATGATCATTATCATGTGGAGAAGGGGTGGGCAACTTGTGGCCATCCAGATGTTTGGGCCTACAACCCCCCCTCAGCCCTAGCCAACATAGCCAATGAAGGATCATGGGAGTTGTGGACCAAGACATCTGGAGCGCCACAAGTTGTCCAAGCCCTACATGATCAGGGTACTAAATCATGGAAACCTACACACATAGAACAGCCCCCCCTCTTCAGATCTTCTCCTCCAACGTATGGATGGCGGGGAGGCTACAGTGGAGGTAGGGCCAGTAGGCATGGCTCCACTCTCTTCCCTCATGCAATTACAATTGTGTGGAGAATGCCTAAAGGAGGCGGCTGAGAAGGGAGAAGGAAAGGGGTGGCACAAGAACCAAGCACACTGGCACAAGGCTCATGCATATCTTGGCTTAATAAGCTAAGATAATATCTGTACAAAGTAGGCCTCTCTCTTAAAAGCCATGATTTTTAAAACTGTTTTTAAACTGCTTTTAAATACTGCTACAAAGTTTTATACATTTGTATCCCATCCTCCTTCATAAGAATGGTACACATGAGTTCCCAGGTGGTCTCCCATTCACATACATGCCAAGCTCAAGATTACATGCTGTGGTCACCACAGGAGTGCCACCAAAGGTGTCCTCCCCAGGGCAAGCAATCCCTGAACTGAAAATACCATTAAAATGTGTAGCACTTTTTCACACAATGGTGCCCTAGGCTGCGCACAATAATTAAAAAAACACGACACAATCAAAGAAGCATCACCACTGTTGCACATCAAGTAAAGAAATCATAAGGAACAGTCAGAAAACAGGCTAACCACCACAGGCCAGATGAAATAAGATGTCCTAACAAGCCACTTAAAAGAAACTAAAATGGCTGCCCACTGAACTTTCCGAGTGAGAGAGTTTGACAGTTTTGGCACTATAACTGTGAAAATGCAAGTTTCAGAAGCTGATCAAATGGACCTCCCACAGCTGACACGCCTTCAACAAGGACTCTTGCAATTGTCTTAAAACCAGGCAGGCACATATGGATAGAAGGACCTCCCTAAAGTATGCAGGGCCCAGGCCATATATGTAAACCACACAAGGCAGCCTTCCCAAACCTGATGCTCTCCAGTTGTTTTGGACTTCACCTTCCATCAGCTCAGCCAGCATGAACAGCATAGTCAGGAGTGCTGGCAGTTTTAACCCTAAACATCTGGAGGGCACCAGCTTGGGGACGGCTGCCATATAGATTCCATTATGCACTAAAGGAAACTTTACAAGTATTTTCCCACATGATTCATCCCCATGATGTTGGGGGTGGGGGAGAAAGAGGGAGGCAAACAAAGATGACCACAGAACCAGGACCATCTGGACTGTCCCTTTCCCCAACAGGGCCATCTACCACCAGCTGTCCCATGGGAAGGATCGTGCTGACTTGTTATGCTATGATATTGTCTATTGTGGGTTTTAAAAAATGTATTTTGATGTTACTTGTAAGAAGCCTTGGAAGGATCTGTACCCTGAGAGGTGGGATATGATATGTATGTGTATATGTGTATATATGGTAATAAATAAATAATAAACACAGGCCTGAGAAAATACAGGAGTGACACACAGCCCTCAACTTCGGGTAACCCAATTGAACGCTGCCATTTGTGGAGAAGCAACACAATACTTGACAGATATAGCAGCTGTTTGCCTGGCTTTGCTTATCAGTAAAAAGCAGCACTCAACATGTGACCAGCCTACAGTGCTGGAACCCCACTAATGTACAAACACTCCGTTGCAGGTCTCAATGACTTCATCACACAAACTGCTAGAAATTTAGTACAGGCACTTAAGGATTCACAATTAAACAGGAAACTCACACACCAAGTACATGGGCAGGATGGGGATTGCTTGCCATGGGCAACCCATTTTCAGTCACAACCTTTTTGTTACTTTCAACGCATGCTCTGGCCCATGGATAGCTTCCAATATAGAACAAAAAACAGGCACCTTCAAAGCTACTACCACCACCTGCTCCCCACTATAATATCTAACATGCTTTAACACAGCCTTGTAAATAAGCCCACAAAAGCTAGTAGCCTGCAAGTGTTTTTACTAGCCTGCATTTCTGTGATGGCTATGAAGGAGAGGAAGTCCGATCTTCCTCTGCCAGCATGGAAATACAGAGCTGTTCACACTTAATGACATCAGGGCTGTCATTAAACCAACGGGTTGTCATGCCTGAGCAGCTTTATAGCACAACCCACGATCAGCTCCTTCGTAGGTTGTGAAGCATGAAGTGCGAACCTGGACCACTGGGTTGTTTAAGGGCAAAAAAAAACCCCAGCGGTTAACCCAACCATAAACCATGGATTAGCCACTGGGTTGTTTAGCTCTTAAGCAACCCAGAGGTCCAAGTTTGCATGGCCCGCTGCAAAACCTACGCAGGAGCCAATCATAGGTTGTGCGCTACAGCAGAAGAGGCGGGTACCCTGCAGGAAGCGTGCCTGTTCGCGCACGACAACCCATTGGTTACATGTGAACCAGGTTGCAGCTGCCCTCTTAGTAGGCTAGCAAAAAAAGGAATGGGGTAGTGGAGGGAGAACAAAGTCATTTCTTTCTCCTCTGGCAGCCTGTAGCAGTTCTGTGGAGGAATGAATTTCCCTACCACTGTGGCTAGCATGGAAACTGAGAGAGCTGGAAGAAGAGGAAAGATCTGTTTGACCTCTGCCAGCTCGCTCACTCACCTGCATGTAATTCTGTGAAGGATCACTAGCAGGATCCTTTGCGTGAGTTCGGCGCTTAACGGGTTAACCGGCACTGGGTTACAGCCCGTACGAGCGCTGGCGACCACCTGAGAGGCTTTCGCGCACAAGAGGAAACCAAAGCCCTTTAAATGACCAAATAAGGCTTTTATTTGTTTACACAAAACACAGATCGGAACTAACAGCTCTCCAGGAATACTACAATGTCAACACAACCTTAGTTGACCCCCTGCGTTACTCAATGAACAGGCTCCTAGGCTAGCGGATTGAATCTAGTCAATTACCTCAGATCAGAGACTCTACGCTTAGTCAGTTTCAGCCTGGCTCCGGGTCGGCCGATCCGGGGATGAGACTGGCTTACTTGGGCTGCCGCTTGAAGGACGAAATCTGGCCCCGAAGTACCCTGGGTTCCCAACAACCCTTTACCGGAAGGGAGAGGGGTTTTCTACCCCGGAGTTCCCGCTCTCCCCGCCCTCCAGGTCAGGTGGGGGCTTATGCCTGCCCCTTCGTTTCAGGTGGGCTTATTCCTGCCCGAGAAGAAGGTGACGTACTGGTACTTTACAGCTCTTTGAGACTGCCCTGATAGTTTGATGGTCCTTGATGGTCCTTCCTGGGTTTTTGTGGATCTCCACCGAGACTCTTCCTTGTTGGGGATGATGACCTGTCTGGCTGCTTCTCCTGTGACTTCATCCCTCCTCCCTCGCCCCCTCCCTTAGGGGAAGACTGTGTGTGTGTGTGCAGACCTGTGTTGGGCTTTCTCCACAAATTCATTGTTGCCTATGATGTTAAATACAAGGCTACTTTTAACACATACTGTGCTCAGGCCTGGGTCCATTGGATCCTGTGATGCTCCACCCCCACTGGGCTCCAATTCAGAAATAAATAGAATCAGTCAACTAGAAGCATTGGGATCCAGTCATTTTCAGCTAACTGGGAAATAACTAGAACAATTAGTGAGTCACTGGGAAGTACAGGAAAGGGAGTGGTTGCAGTTAAAGCACTTGTGTATCATGCCAGGAACCCCAGATGAGTTAGTCCGCCAGAGATTTTTGCTTTGCCTAGCAAGTCCACAGGCTGGGCCACTCCTGTAGGTGGTGAGGTTTATAATTTGCCCATGCAAAAGACCCCCAAGCCCAGCAGCACCACCATTCTAACTTTGCACAGGGCACCCAAGCAATTCAGAGGCAGCACAAGAGATTTCTCAGGCTGACCTCCCCTCTCCTCTTCTGTGTGGAGACAGCCTACAGAGGTGCCTTGCCCAAGGCTCCCCAAATTCCTGGAGTCAGTGGTATCCACAGGAACACTCCAGGAGAGGATGCATTCACAAGAACACCGGTGAGCAGCATTAGCGCATCCAGGAGAAGTTAGTTTTCCATGCACAAGGAGTTACAGTAATACCTTGGATTGCAAGTAACTTGGTTTGAGAGCGTTTTGCAAGACAAGCAAATTTTTAAATATTTATTTAAAATTTTTGACTCGATATACAAGCGACGTCTTGTAATACAAGTACTGCAGTACGGCTTAAATTAAAAATCTCTGTACAAATTTTTTGGGGGAATTTCGTTTTGATATAAGAGTGTTTTGGATTACAAGCACGTTTCCGGAACGAATTATGCTCTCAATCCAAGGCATGACTGTATTTGTAAACACTGGGAAGCATTTGAATCTGCAATCTCTCACCTTCAGTTTGAAGGGGTGGAATCCAGGAGGGGCTATGTCACATCTTTCTTTGCAAGTTTCAATTTGAGTTGAAAACCCACAATTACCAGATACACAGAGCGTAAACGGTGACAACTTTAGCACACTATTTATTTGGTTTGTACCCCCCCTTTCTACAAAGAAAAATGGCACTCAAGGCTGCTTACGATCATAAATAAAACATGATTAAAAATAATAAAACAAATGCATTAAAACACTATTAAAAACACAATTACAGAATAAAAACAGCAACATAAAAAGGTCTTTGCCTGCCGGTGGAAGGACAGAAGAGACAGAGCAAACCTAGCTTCCCTCGGCAGGGAGTTCCACAGCCACCGAGAAGGCCCTTTTTCACGTCGCCACCAATCGTGCCTCTGAAGGCAGCGGTCTCAAAAGAAGGGCCTCTCTCAAAGATCTTAAGACCCAGACAGACTTGGAGAAGGTTGTCTTTCAGGTAGCCCGGTCCCAAGTCTTTATAGGTTATAACCTTTAATAGGGCTTTATAGGTCATAACAAGCACTTTGAATTCTGCTTGGAAACAGACCGGTAGCCAGTGAAGCTGTTGCAACAAGGGAATCATGTACTCACTGTAACTGGCCCTGGTCAACAGTCTGGCCACAGCATTCAGGACCAGCTGACAGTTTCTGAAGTTTTCGAAGGCAGCCTCATGTGGAGGGTGTTACAGTATTATTTATTTATTATAGTTATACCCCACCTTTTTTCCTCCAAGGAACCCAAGGCAGTTTACATAATCCTCATCCTACTCTTCCATTTTATCCTCACAACAACCCTGTGAGGTAGGTTAGGCTGAGAGTCAGTGACTGGCCCAAAGTCACCCAGTGAGCTTCATGGCAGAGCGGGGACTTGAACCCACATCTCCTGAGTCTCAGTTCAACACTCTCACCACTACGCCACACTGGCTCTAGTCCAAATGGGATGTAACTAATAGCCAAGATCCTGCCCATACTATCACAGAAGTCAGTGCTTCTTTCCTTCCCACTTTTTGAGATGGACCATGGCAATTTTAACACAAAGTTTTACAGCATTATGCAGTTAAAGTTTAGGGATGAAAATGAAAACACATGGGGACTAAGCTTGAATAGTTTAGGCTGCAATCCTATACACACTTACCTGAGAATGAGTCCCTAATGGGGCTTACTTACAAGTAGACATGTCTAGAGCTGCACTGTTAGTTTTGAGCCAACTATTGCAGGAATAACCATCCTCTTATGGGATGCCCTGTTATCAGACTCAAAGTGCCTCACCCGCATACCACTAATATACACTCACCCTAACTTAGCAGGAAAAAGATTAGGGATCACATCCAAAGCTTTCACCTGGAACCAACCTAGTGACTAAGCAGTTCAAAAAGCCAAAGGGATGAGACAGGGTGGGGCAGAGAAGTATTAACTTTCCAGTCAAACAAGGGAAACAAACACCTTTTCAGAAGACAGGAAGTTATCCCTCAGGAAAAGGAGAAACAGGATTTGGGTTCTATGGAAGGGTCGGGGGGGGGGGGATATCCTATAAGAACCTCTCAATACAACTTAGTTCCATTTAGTTAAGTCTGCCAAATTCGATAGCGTTTCAGGAGAAACTCAAATAAGAGTTGTTGTTTTTTAAAGTAGATATTGCAATAAACATCTGATAAATAGGAGTATTTCTAACACAGGATTTCCGGGGTGGGGGTTGAGGGTAGACAAGTTTCAGCTTTGTTTTCAATAGTATATAAGCACTTATGTGTAACTAGGCAATTAGGAGTATATATTTAACATGAATTGAAAGAAAATGAAGTCACCCAGCTCACAAGCACCACCGACAGCTACCACAATACACAAAATACTAAAATGTTAAGAGTTACTTCCAGAACTCAAAAGCAGAGAGGATAGTACTCTCTGCACAAGCTTTGTTACACCGACATCCTCTGAAGGGCAATCCATTTCCTGAAGGGCCCTACAGATTACAGAGGAAAGTATTTGCTTTCCTATTCTGAGCAACTAAATCCCGACACACAATAGAGAGCTTAGATCGGCCACGAGAGAACAAGGCAAAAAGGAGAGGCAGTCGGCCTTGTAGGAATCGATCGAGGAACAATCGACTTTAATTCCCCCCCCCCGCCGCAAAAAAAAAAAAAAAAAAAAAAACACCGAGAAAGGAAAAAAGGGGTTAAAAGTGGGATCAAAATTCAAAGCGGATCCGCTCGGAGTGCAGGAAACAAGACTTACCAAATCGCACCTCGTAGGAACCTACAAGTTTCCACCAAGTCGGGGGAAAGAACCCAGAAGTTGCGTTTGAAAAAAATTATTTTCAGCTTCTTTCCTGCTTTAAGAATTCCATGAGATCGAGTTCTCCGCACGCACAAATAAAGGCACACGATCCTAGCCTGGAGGAGAGTGATCTAAGCGAGAAAACACAGAGGACCCTCTGCGCTGCGCGCGTGTGTCGCTCCGTACACTGTTTTCAGCAGCACCCGATCACGGGCAAGCCCTGGCCACGCCTGGTTTTTCTTTCCCCAACCGACAGAGGCGGGGTTTGCTTGCGTGCAAAGGGGAAGTGCCAGGCGGGCAAGCAGTTTCCCATCGCGTCCGTCCCCGTCGTCCCCCGTCCCCCCCCCGCATAACATCCGTCAACCTGATCGGGCTCTCTGAAAGCCAAACTTTCTAACAGTGTTGACCGATCGAATGGGAATGATGAAGATGATAATGATAATAATAGATCAACCGAACAAAAATAATAATCAGTAGATCTGATTATCTGAAAAATACCCTCAAATGTGGTAATATGTGGCTTTACACAATACTGAGATTTGTCTTTTTTATATGAGTGTGTAAAGAATATATATATCCCACAACAAAGTATGAAGGAACCTTTGCACAAGTTGCTTAATGAAGTCAGAGCAGGGAGAGGGCACAGCGTCAGATGGCCAGACAAGGTGGAGGGTCCTCTGCAATCGGCAGGATGGTCCTGCTCAGCTCCTTTTGCTAGCTAGAGTAAGTCTTCCCTCCTTGTCTCGCTTTTGCCTCCAGATCCCAGGGAAGCCTTTCCAGAGGGCTTCTTGGGGGTCGGCTAACTCAGTCCAGGCCTATGATTGGCTACTCAGAAGTGCCCTGAGTAGGAGGAGCTTATTCGCAGTGTTCCTAAGGTGAAAACCGATCACCGGGTAGAGCTCCGTTTGAATGTGTCTGCAAGTGCTGCTCTCCCGTTTCATCCTAAAACTCTGACCGTGCCGACATCGCGATGTTTAAGTCGACCTTCCCCCTCCTATTCCCCCCCCACTTCTTATTTTTTTTTTTTTACGTCTTGCTTCATGAAGAGATCTGGAGATCTCGACAGCTTGCACATTTGGGGGGGGGGAGGTGACTTTTGAGTTGGCCTAATAAAGGTTGCCAATCCCAGTTTTAGATTCATAGATAAAGTTGGAAGGGGCCTACAAGGCCATCGAGTCCAAGCCCCTGCTCAATGCAGGAAACTAGAGGAGGGGTCTCCCGTCCAAGTGACAACCAGGCCTGACCTTGCTTAGCTTTCCACGCTCAAGACAAGCTGAGCCAGCGACCAGCGTGAGCCACAGTAATACACCGATATGGATTTTGGCATTTTTCTCGTGGCCTGCCTACTCAGCTAGCTTTGCTTTTTAATCTCTTCAGTTACTGCCTCTGCCTCTCTCATACCCAATTGTAATGGGGTGTTGTAGTGGGGTGGGGTGGGTGGGGCAGGGGCTTTGTGATGGAAAGAGGAAAAAAGCACAACCCCATAAGTTTGGTATCCCCTCAAAACCTATGCCAAAAAATTGTGCTGTTTCATGCCACAAGCTGCAGTTTGTGCCGCCTCCGCCACCCATACGTGTGTAACAGACACTTCTGATGTGGGGTCTTACTGAGCACCCCAAAGCCAACACTGACACATCTCCTCAAAGCCCATGCCAAGGTGTTGTGTTGGGGTGTTGACAAACCCCCAAATCCTGTGCTGCGGCCCACCTCTTAGCTTAGAATGACATATCCAGTTGGGAGTTGAGCTGAGAATTTGAACCTGGGTCTCCCACCAGCCCCCGCTGGCATAGCCAATGGTCAGGGATAATGGAAGTTATAGTCCCAAACATCTGAAGGACAACAGGTTGGGGTTGGGGGAAGGATGTTCTAATCTAAACCTGCAACTGGGAAAGAGCAATGTGCCTTTCCCCCTCTGCTTCACCCTGTTCTGCTATCCTGAGTAGCTCCACTGGGCTGGTGTTTCCTCTTTTTTGGACCACACAGGGTGGAGCTGCAAGGGCATGAACTCTGGGTGAGCCAAGTAACTGCAGAAAAAGTGTGTGTGTATTATATATATATATATATATTCATAGATAGAGTTGGAAGGAGCCTACAAGGCCATTGAGTTCAACCCACTGCTCAATGCAGGAAACTAGAGGAGGGGTCTCCCATCCAAGTAATAACCAGGCCTGACCCTGCTTAGCTTTCCACGCTCAGACAAGCTGAGCCAGTGTGAGCCACAGGTCTGTTGGGGGGAAATGTTGCCCTAACCGTACATTCCCTTATTCCCAGCCCTGTCTCCACAGGCTCCATAGCATGGCAGAGCAGCATGGGCCCTGCTGAGGGGTGAAAAGGCTGGATGGAGAGGGGGAAACACTGCTATACTAGAGATGTGAAGGCCTGGGGGCGGGGGACAGGGAAAAAAAGAGTGGGGGTCAGATTTGTTTAAATAGCATTCCCCCCCAGGTATTTTTGGAATGAGGATTCCCCACCCCCCTGAATGTTTCCATTTTTCTCCAAGCCTTCACATCTCTATGCTATACCCCTGTTAGCTCCCTTCAGCCATTCCCAGATTTTAATTTTCACTTCCTGAACTGTCTGGATGAAAAATGGGCAGGTGGAGCAACGGTGCTTGGAGGTTGCACCCCACAGCATGTACGTGCTCCCCAGAGTTCACTTCCCCTACCCCCCAAGCTTCTGGGTTTGGTTGTTGTCTGGACACAAAGGAGCATGGAGTAGGGCTTTTGCTGAGGTGGGCCCTAAGAAAACCAACCCCCCAGGCAAAGAGTAAGTGCCTGGGTGTTTACATAGTAAAGGAACTAGTTTTGTTGTTTTGTAGCTCTACTTGTGTATACCAAAGTGTCTCCCCACCTTTTCCCCCTTCCCTCATTTCCCACCTTTTATTGTAATCGGTTTACCTTAAATAAACTTTTCCTCTGTGGTTCAGTGCTAAATCCAGTGTATAGGCTAAGGGCGAAGCCCTGAGAGAATCAGTGTCAAGACAGCAGAGCCAAGGCTGGCAGTTTGGTACCTTTGATCTCTCGTCTTGAGATAAAGGACCGGTTGCCGTCCTTCACAACTCTCAGTTACGTATTTTTCGCTCCATAAGACGCACTTTACCCCTCAAAAAAACTAGGTGGAAATGTCTGTGCGTCCTATGGAGTGAATATAGTAAAAAAAAAATTTTTTTTTTTTTTTTACTTTCCTCTGCTGGTCCGGAAGAGCGGAGGACTCCTGGGTGGGGCGGGGGAAGCCCCCGCCTCTCAGCTGATTTTTTTTTAAAAAAAATTTTTTTGTACCATACAGTAAGTGCGTCTTATGGTCCGGTGCGTCTTATGGAGCGAAAAATACGGTATGTTTGTGGCAGGGCTGGCCCTGCAAGTAGGCAAAGTGAGGTGGCTGCCTCAGGCGGCAGATGCTGGGGGAGGCAGTAGCAGCCCCCTCGCTGTTCCCCTTCTCCTGAAGTGGCAACCAGTAGCAATGGTGTTTGCTTGCTGCTGACCTGCCCTATCTGTCTTTCTGATGGAGTTCCTTTCTTCCAGTGCCTCACAGACTGCACCACTGGGAAAGGCTACCGACTGAGCGAGAAAGCACAGGGGTAGCCAGCCCAGGAGGCATTGTTTTGTTTTATTTATATATCCATAGCAATGAATACATATGAAAAGCATATACATATGAAAATACAACTTTCTAGCAATTCTACATAGGCTTCAACAAAAGTGGACCAGATATCCAAATAAGTATCTATTTGAAGTTGGTGTCTATATGCCACCCATTTAAATGCTGAAAGTGTTACAAGGTCCTCAATCCATTGCATTAGAGGAGGTGAGCATTTATCCATCCAATGTTGTAATATCAGTCTTTTAGCAGTCAAGAGGGCATGGAGAATCCATTTACGCTGACCAAGTGTTAATTTCCATGAAGCAGATAAATAATTTAAAAATGTGTGGGCCAATGGATTACCTCTTAAAAATTGGGTACATCACACTGCTCAGCTTATGGTTAAATATGGTCTCTCATTGGCTGAGCTTAAAGACTTCCCATTAGACACACAGAAAAATATTTTTAAGCGGACTATAAGGGAGGTTGTTACTAAAAATGATTTGAACTCTCTGTATACATCCACATGTGCTCCATTGTATTTTAAACTTAAAGAAGTTCGTGAACATGTGTATTATTTTAATGAGTTAACATTTGTACAACTTTGGAAAGCCTTCAGAGTTACGGTTAAATATAATGGATACCGCTTATAGAGATGGGAGGCATAGGGGTATCCCAGTCAATGAATGTACTTGCATTGGTGGTTGTTCTGAATTAGAGATCTTATTCATTATATTTTGTGCTGTCCCTTATACAAGGACCCAGGGGAATGGTTTTTGGTACCCTTAATCGCAAGTTTCCCTAGCCAGAGTCCTTTGGATATGGCTTTCTATCTCTTAGCAGATATGGATAAATATGTGACCTGGCATGTAGCTCTCTTTGCAATTGCTGCTAAGAAGATTAGAAAGAAATATATAGCAGAGATAGCTATCAATTGCAAAGGAGATGACTATATTTGACCACATTTCATTTATATTACATCGCTGATTATTTCTATATTTAAATTTTGTATACAGTAAAACCTTGGATTGCAAGTAACTTGGTCTGAGAGCGTTTTGCAAGAGAAGCAAATTTTTAAAATAAATTTTAACTTGATAAACGAGCAAGGTCTTTCAATACAAGCGTAGGGATGTAACCGCTCGCCTCCAGCGAGCGTAGCAGGCCAAAATCGGCCCCGTTCACGCCCGCCAGAGACTCGCTTTGATATAAGCGTGTTTTGGATTACAAGCACAGTTCTGGAACTAAGAGCCCTCCCTCTGGAAGCACTCTAGGGAAAACCAGCGTCAATTTGGAGTTCAGAAGCAGCAGGGGGAGGGGTGCTTAACCCTTTCCCCATATGCCGCTTTTTCCAGGGCAACTCCTGCTCCCTCAATTTTTTCTGCCTGTGGGGTTGCCAGATGTGTGTCTGCAGGGTAAACACCTGTACGGGACCACCTGGTGGGGAGTGAATGGGAGGTAATTTGGGAGGGAAAGTGTTAAACACCCTCCTGCTGCTTCTCTGCACCAAATCACCCTCCTCTGAAACCACTTTTCCCTAGAAGCTACAGCTGTTGGGTTAAAATATATAAGCTTGTATATAACAAGTCTTTAGGCCCTGGTCTGCAACAGCAAAGAGGACTGCAAATAAAAACAAGTGTAGTTGGCCAGCAGAGGTCAGTGTTATAACTGCCATTACTATAAAAGATAAGCCACAGGTTGTTTTAGTTCAAGCAGAATTAAAGAGGGCTCTTCAAAATGTTACTAATCAAATCCATATTTTGACTCTTCTGATAAATTTTTCAATTAAAATACAATCTTCAGCTTAATTTATTCCATCACCACTCTGATGACTTTGTCTTTGTTTCTGGTTCTGTAGCACAGAAGTTACGCTAATTAAAGGCATAATCCTATGCATATTTGGACAGGGGGGAAATGCTGTCTGGGGCATGCTGGGAGTTGTAGCACTTTTTGCCCTGTCTAAACATGCATAGGATTGCGCCCTAAGTTGCCTTTTTCTGAATTTTCAGCTTCCAGAAAATTAAGCTACCAGCAGCAAAATCTTCAGTAAAATCCTGCAAATGTAACTGTTTAGCCAGAAAAAAAGTTGGTCAAACCACCACATGCATTTCAGCAGAACTGAATTCTTACAGTGTGGTTATAGACTGGGTTTGCACAACACATTAAACCCGAGTAGGTTTACTGCGTGAGTAAACCTACTGAGGTTTAAAGTGTTGTGTGAACCCGGGAAGGTTTAGTTAGGGTGGTTAAGGGGAATCTCCTTATCCGCCCTACTAAAACATGGCTTGCAGTAGGATTTACTTACCCTACTGAAGTCTAGCGTGTCGTCTGAACCCATGACACTCCAACCCTCCTGCAAGCTAAAAGGGGCATAGAGTAAACAACGGCTGCCGCTCTGGCCACGGGGCTCTAGCCAATGACAGCCGGCCAAGTGCCCAAGTGACACTTAGTGTGGCTGTCATCGGCTTCCGCATGCGCCGCGGATGATGTTGGGAGAACGGGATTGCTCGCAAGCAATCCCACTCTCCTGGCATCAGCCACAGCATGGGGGATCCAGGTGCCCCGGCCTCACTTGCTCTTGAGAGCGAGGCCGGGGAGCCTGGATTCCCTGCGCTGCCAGCACTGCTGTCTTTTCAGCCGACAGCAGCAGCAGTGAGGCCTGGCCAGCTGGACTGCATCCCCGCCTTCGCCTTGCCACCCAACCGCCCTTATTCTCCTGTGGCGAGGCGCAGTGGCAGCTGCCGCCACCACACACCTCTTCGCCACCAAGACCCGAGTAGGCTAAGCACCTTGTCCCCCTCCTATCGCTGGCTCACAGTCAGCGATAGGAGAGGGGGAGCAAGGCAGGGGTCTGTCACACGGCTTTCCCACCCCTTGCGTTGTTTCTCGTGGCGTGGATTATCCTAAGGATTCTATTTTTGTGGCAAAAAAGGTATCATCTCTATGTATCACTTAACCCAGACAATCTAGAATTGGGGACTCCAATGTGGTGCCTCTCTTGGTGCCCACCCCCTGCCCCTCTCGATTTTTATTTTATTTCTAAAGATTTGTTTAAAATTCTCTTTCTTTTTCTTTATTACATTTCTAAACCACCCAATGGCCAAAGCTCTCTAGACGGTTCACAAAAATTAAAAACCCCCACAATTTTACTGGGAGGGTGGCAGTCATGTTGCAACGCAAAGTGCTACTCCCCAAAGCCATCTTTATTTGGGTTCAAAAGTATGGTTTTGTCTTTCCACAGCTCAGGCCCCACCTCTGCATTGTATTTAGGTTCTTGGGCAAGTCTCACCAGTTTGCCTTCTGTTTTGTGATTTAACCATGGCAGCTACCGTATTTTATGAATCAGCAACTCCCCCCATGGCAGCCATTTCATAAGTGCCCACAACTCTCTCAAAATACCGTATGTGCCCATTGACCCAAAAAGTTTGGAGCCCTGATCTAGAACTTTTTTCTTGGCCCACTCTGTTTTTTCCAGGAGACCCGACCTGGCATTGATATGCACACATGCTCTCTAAAAGGCGAAGGGTATCTGTAATCTCGAACATAATAGGCCATGGGCAGGGTTCCTAGCTGCACACTGCTACTACATTGCTCCCAACGAACAAGAGGGAACGGCCCCCATGACTGACACACCCACGTGGTTCTGGTATTCGAACACTTACAGCAGCGGTGTGGCATCTCAACATGGAAAGCAGCTCCTGTGCTGTTGAGGGAAGTACAAATGTCCCACAGACCGTGATTAACAAATTTGTGGTACATTTGAATATGCAGTTGATGGATCTTCTAATGCTCACCATCTTTCCAACTGCAAAGGCTTTGAAGATGGACAATATATGGGGGAATGAAACTCTAGCAAGGAGGGGCACTCAACTCGTGCCCCTCCCCAAGGAGCATTCCTGATTGGCTCCTCTCAGCATACAGTGACAGTGGCCCCCACAGTGACATCATCTCATGAGGCAAGTCTGAGAGGTCACCACAGCCTTCCTAAGCAAACAAGGTTCAGCAAAGGAGCTCTCTGGGGAGCTGTTGGTCTTTTTGTATTTGAGGAAATGGGGAGAATCTGGGGGTATGTTTATGAGATCTTCAGGTGTTGCCAAGTACTGAGTAGTTGACATCTATTGGGGAGTACATAATACCTATCTATGACAGCTGGGAAGCATCAGCAAGTAATGGGTTCAGATGGCTTGTATAATTACAGTGCAACTGTGTTTACTCAGAAGTAAGCCCCATTGTATTCAATGGGGCTTACACCCAGGTAAGTGTCCATAGGATTGCAGCCTAAGGCTCTGTAACCCGCCCAACCACCCTACATAGTAGTCAGTGCTATTAATCTCACCATATTACAAACTGGGTGGAGACTTGCCTAAAGCAGATATTTTAATGGGGGATTTCCCAGTTTGCACTCTTAGCATGGAACTGCACGTTACATGCAAATGTTTGTGACCCAAACTCTGATGGCAGTTTCTTTTAAGCTTTAGAATCTAAGGGAAAAGCAGCGGCAGAGGGATTTATTATTATTTATTTCATTTCCAAGCACATGTTATGTTAAATGCATTGCATGCAGTTTTGTATAAGGGTTTTAAAAATTTAATAGTAAGTGGAAGGGGGGCCCTGTTCTGAATCAGGACTACAGTGCACAGAGAGGGAAGGTTTAACCCTTTTCTCCTCCTCTGTAATCCTGACAAAAATACAATTCAGCACTTCAAACAGTGATAAGGGAGGGGGGAAATTTTTCCAACCACCTGCAGCATGGGGGTCGATTTTGGTCAGGATCACAGTGGGAAGGAAAGAGTTAACCTGATGTGTTGCGGTCCCAATTCAAATGAACACCCCTGTGCTTACTATTTAAAAAATCCTAGCCTCCACTGAAGGCAATGCATTTAACATCATGTGTCGCGAGTCACAAATCTAGATGTGAGGCAGGAGATCTGTGTTTGGGAAGTCCTTTTTTAAAAAAAAGTTTAAGGAGCAGCCACACACATCTGTATTGTCTGGACAAATAGCTTCAGGGAATGATGCTGACTTGAGAAAATAGCACAGTAGGAAACACCTCCCCCCCCCAGTTCCAAACATGATCCCCACGCACATGGTTGCGATTAACTGATCACAGATCTCCAAGATCACATGTAGTTTGACCCCCAGGGCAGAAAAGAAATACCCTGCCAGAGTGGAAGCCATGAAGAAATAGGGACTCACTGGTTAGGAAGGAGGAGGACACACAAAAACAACCAATTTTCACTTTTGTAATAATTTTGAATGTAGTTTTTATTAGTTTTCCACCATCAATTCTCTGTGCAGATACCCAGATACACCCGTCTGTTTTGTTCCAACTGGAAACCATCCTGGCCAGATCTTAAAATTTCAGATCAAGCCCTTCATTAAACCAGTAAGACAAAGACAGAAAGGGTCACTGGATATCTGGAGCCAACAGTACTAAACTGCCTAACACAGATACAATGTGAGTTTATACCCAGACATTCTAGGTTTTGTAAATAAGAGGGCAACACATATCTTTATTTTTTAGATTCTGAAGGTTGTGGCTTGATCTTCTTGACAGCATCAAGGACAGCATCAAGGCTCACTTTGTCTCCAAATTCCTTCTCACGATGCTCCAGGAGAATACCCTAAAACAGAAGGGGAGAATATAGGTTAGGAACGCACTTTTGCACAAGGCTACATTCGAGTCTACCACACTTCTGCAATTCTCCAAGCTATCCGATTCAGTGCACATGAAGGAACTGATAACAAAGGGCAGGTTCCCAATCCTCTTATTTAAAACTAAAGATTCTAGTTCTCATTGTTGAGATTTAAAAACGAAACAGAACTCCAGTGTTCAGAGCTCCCCCTCTTGCAAGGCATCCAATCGTACAAGGGACATGATCTACAGCAAAAATTGCTGTTTCTCTGCAGCATCTCCTTCCCCCAGCCTGCCAAACAACTGTTTGGCGGATTGGGGGAGTGCAATTCTGCTGGGAAATAAGGCACTTGCGCTCCCCACCCCTAGGATTGCTAGGATTCTGGTGGCAGTAGGGGACTCAGTAGAGGCCACACACAAAAATCGGGGGTTTCATGTGCCTGTGGGCCATGTGTTAGCCACACCTGATCTATGGAGATCCTTTCTGTCTTGATTAGATATGGGCAGTGTTCAAATATCAATTCTTATATGCAAAATACAAACCAAACCGAAGTAAACATGTTGCATTTCTTCAACATGCCCATTTTTGTCTGTATCACCTTTTCTAGTTCTACGCATCCCTTTGTAAAAATTGCTTCACAACTTTGCTATACCCATTAACCAAAGGCAATGGAGCATTCATGCAAGACAGCTCATCTCGCCCATTTCAGGAAAGAACCGTAGGTCACTGGAGCTGTCTTGGGCTTTCTTTCCTTAAGTCATATTTTCAGCCCTACAAATACCTCTGGCAGGGTACAGTCACTTCTGCTGTTTGCTGAAGACATGGGGCTGGTACAAAATGGCCTCAAGGAGAGGGTTAACCCATGTGGTGAGGAAGGTTGTGCAAGCCAGGTGCTCTCTCTCATGCCTTAATGTGCATACGATTTATGCAGCCAGGCAGTGCATGAATCAGCCCGTTAAATATTCTGGATTCTATGCCTTCAGGGAGACCCCTACGCAGAAGTACATTCCTGTGGGGTGCACCCCATAAACCACATTTACTGTCTACTTTCTCCTGCAGTGCCCTTAAAAATCATCTGCAATGCAAAGCCTGATCCCCATGCCCTGGTAAAGCTAGTGGTATTTTTAATTTTGCTACACTGGTTAAGAATGATCATTTTGCTCCCTGACCTTTTCAGAAAGGTCAACCACCCTGTTATAAGCTGAAAAACAACGACCTGGGAAGACGGCAGAATGGAAACGTTTTTACATTGTTTCCAGCTTAATATACCGTATTTTTCCATCTATAAGACACCCCCATGTATAAGACGCCCCCCACTGGGCAGTTTTGCAACTGCACGGTTCTCTCCTTGGCTTACTTCTGTGTATAAGACGACCCTCAATTTTTAGTCTAGCGATTTTAGGAAAAAGTATAGTCTTATACATGGAAAAATACTGTACCAAAAGTTGGGCCCTCCTCTGTGAAGTACTTGGCACAATGCTCAACCTAGTCCGAGTTCTGCTAGATTAGAGCACTGAGCTCCAGGATCCTTCTATGGGTTGAAAACGACAAAGAACACAGATCCACAGGATGCCTGGAAACCAAAAAATTACATTTTGCACTCCCACTCACATTTTTATTCATGTGTATGACTGAATATAAGTGGGAATGCAAAATGTACACACACACACACACACACACACCATACCTGGTTCCCAGGACCAATCACGAAAACTCCCCCCAGGACAATGCCTTCTCCATCTAAGTTGCCAGTAAATCCATTCTTCCAAGCACGGAGGAAATTCCTCCAGACACGGCAGCGAATAAGGCCCATGAACAACATCTTTCTTTTCTGAGGCCCATAGAATAGTTTCTGTAGAAAGGGATTAGAAAAATAAGCCGAAAGAGAAAGAGAACTACAATGATACTTAAACAATGATACCTGGAGTGAAGGTAGCTGTAGTTACCACAGTATAAACAAGGTTCAGCTCACTATAGGCAGGGCTGTGTGTCTGCTGCCATTCTGCAGGAATGCAGAGAAAGTATAGAACGTGCTACTCAGCACACACAAAAATCAGCTTCCCAAGGACCTCGGCTTTTAGAATACAAAAGCAAGTTTCTAGCCCTAATGGCTACAAAAATGTGCTTAGATTGAAGTATGTGGGCGATGCCTGCTGAAATCTCAGAAGCCAGAAAAGTAGCTGTGGGAGATCTCCAGTGGCTGGGGGGGCATGACTTCAAACTGCATAACTTTTTTTTTTTTAATAATTTTTATTTATTTTTTTAAAACAATATAAAAACAACTAAATAACAAACATACAACTTATATAGTGCTCCCGTCACCACGGGACCATATAGTACATTCTATCTCTATAATCTATAATTATTCATTATTCCAAAAATACAACATATCTTGACACGGCATACTCCCTTTCCCCTTATTTAACACAAAATCCAAAAATAAACCCCAAATATCCTTTAAAAAGTTTTTCTTTAATTGTCCCCTTTTACATTTGATATTGCAAGTTAACATATCATTTAAAGCCATATGTATCCCACACTTCTTGCTGAACTTTCCATTTTCTTGCTATCATTAATCTACCCGCCATTAACAAATTTACAATTAATTCTTTAACATTTTGAGGACCAGTCACCTTTTCGGTTATTGATAACAATGCTAATTTAGACAAACTTCTAAATCAACACCAACAATTTCTGATATTTCTTCAAAAATCATTTCCCAAAAGTCCAATACATTTTTACAACTCCACCACATATGAGCATACGTACCCAGCTCCTGACAGCCTCTCCAACACATTGGAGGACATTTATTATCTATTTTGTTTATTCTCACCGGAGTCAGGTACCATCTCCAAATTAACTTATAGAAATTCTCTTTTATCCTTATTAACATCAAACTGCATAACTTATATAGGTTGCTGACTCCAGCGTTTGGCACAGAATCGGGATTCCCTGGCTGCAGAATGTTAATTCCCTTTTAGCATGCACGCACACACACACACACCGCCCAGCACACTTTATAGTTACGTGAATGGCACCTTCTTCTGTGTGTGTGTGTGTGTGTGTGTGTGTGTCTCCCTGTCTTGCTACCTTCTCACTCATCTCTTTCTCCCTGCCTCTGTGTGTGTGTGCGCACGCACACCTCTCCTCCCTGAGTCTGCACCCTGATCCATGCACTGTTTGCAGAGAGGCTTTCACGGCCACAACCACAAAACACTGAAAGATGAGATGATGTTCATAACCATTAGCTTTTTAATGCTATTGGATATTCTGATGTTTTTGCTCTGCATCTTGCATAAGAAACCAGGGACTTTATAATCTGCTATCTGTATTGTGAAGTCCATATCGAGGACGAAGGACACCGGAGTTGGACTAGCAGAGGGAAGCAGAGAAGGCAGTGTTTCAAAGATAGAGAAACAGACTGACTTTATCATGAGTTGCAATGCAGACAGGGTTTACAGAAGAGGGACTCGTGGGGTGTTCACTGCGCTAGCCAATTCTTTACAGCTATGAGCCATGATCCAAGGTTGGGGGGATTAAATGGGCCTAACTCTGAGCTGGACAGTTGCCATAAAGTTTCCTATAGTAATGAGAAATAGAATGTAGCTTTGTGGGGGAAGCGGAAGGAGGAGTGGCAGAATGGAATGCATCTTGTGGGAGATTCAATGTGGGAACTGGGCAATCTGCATAGCCGTGTGCAGGCGCTGGAATGCGGGAGAAGGAAAAGGGGATAGGAATTGCCACAAAAAGGAGATCAGTTTTCATGCTGCCCAATTCAGAACCCCCCAAATTTGCCTCCTGTTAATAGTAAGACAGCTTCTTTCCCCTTGAGACATGCAGACTGTGCTCAAGAGTCACACCTACCATTAGTAAACATAGCAACATGCTCTTATTTATCCCTGTTTGCTACTACTTGTTCATGTGCTCTTGTATGGTTAGCTTCCCCCTTTCAGAACGTTGGATGACTAATTGGGAGACACAACCCTATTTCTATAAAGGATTAAAATTATGATGGGAGTAAATAGCTGCCCTAATCTTTCTGTTTATCTATGTGTACTTATAGGGAAATCATGCAAGAACACGCCACTACTTGAAAGCTGAACTGTTACGTCCGTTAATGATATATAAATAGAAAAGCAAAAGCCAATTAACCTCTTAAGTAGCAGCTCTGCTAAGCTAATCTAGATGCCAGCAGCTTCCCTACAGAACCTCCAGTCACAGCAGAAAGGACTTGAAGAGGCTTGCAAGGGGTGGAAATGCACCCACCCACATCCCTCACCACAGTGGCTCTGGTGGGGCATTCCCATGCCATACAATGGAGCTTAACAGTCCAACACAAGCAGATCTAGTTACAGAGGCAATCCCAATACATGCCCCATGAGGAAGATCGTAAGAGAGGCATGCTTTGTAGCCAGAAAAAGAGGAAGACAGTAAGAGAGGCATGCTTTGTAGCCAGAAAAAGAGGAAGATCGTAAGAGAGGCATGCTTTGTAGCTAGAAAAAGAGGAAGACAGTAAGAGAGGCATGCTTCGTAGCCAGAAAAAGAGGAAGATAGTAAGAGAGGCATGCTTGTAGCTAGAAAAAGAGCTGTCATCCACACCCTGGATATTTTCACACACAAGCATTTTTTAAAAAACGAAATCGCTTCGTAATACATGTTAGCCAGAATGCCGATTTGTATTATAAAAACTCTCTGTTCCACATTTACAAGGATCACACATTCAGTCAAGCAGCAGTGGACAAACTCATAGGTACGGTGTTTTCTCACATGAGATTTAAGCCACCTTTGAGCCTCTCCCAGGTAAGCATGTGATCCTCGTTCCAGAAGAGAGGCAAGTGAACGAATGAGCACTTTGGCCAGCACAGGTTTTACACCCGCATTACAAACCAATTCAAGCAAGAATCACTTTAAACTTCGCATATGAAAATGCCTTTAGACAGAGTGTCTCAAAGCATCTAATGAAAATTTCAGAGAGAGAGAGAGAGAGAAGGAGAGAGATGTGGAGGATCAACAACCTGAGCACAGATCAACAATTACCTTACCTTTTCATCCAGAAATATTTCCCCTTTGAAGTATGGCTGGAAATCCTCCACTTCGGTCCCAATGTTCTCTTTCACAACAGCATACAAGGGGATGCCCAGCTGGTCAAGCTGAGGCTTCAGAGAGGACAGCTCAGCAGCCTCCTAGAATGAGAGAAGCATTGGGTTTACAGGGTTGCAGCCTACAGTGATCCCTCTTTAGCTACAGCACTCACATTTGCCCTATCAAGACATGCCCTGGAATTAAGTTTAATGCTCGAAAATTCATGTTAAGATTGTATCACAGACAGATATGCTGGAATGGGCTTTTAGAACTGGAGTTCCAGTCTGTTACAACTAAGTGGTATATCTAAGGCAGGGGTGGGCAGAAAGTAGATCTCCAGATATTTTGGACTTCAGCTCCCAGGATTCCTGATCACTGGCCATGTGGCAGGGGCTACTGGGATTTGAAATCCAAAACATCTGGAGATCTACCTTGTGCCCACCCCTGATCTAAGGAATAGACAGGGACTTCTCAGACCTTTTTATTTCTGTCTGTGATCTGCTGCTTCTCAGTTTTAATTCTGTCGTTTGCTTGCCTTATTTTAATGTCTTGATATATCAGTTAAGATTGTAAAATATTTAAACTGTTTATTACATTTTTGTTTTGTTTTTCACTATTGCAAACCATTGTTGTAATAATAGTCTGGATTGAGGATTAGGACTAATGCTCATGTTAGGCCTAATCCTCCATCTAAATTAGTTAGTCTTAACTTAGATGGAGGATTAGGCTTAACTTCTGCATTACCATTAGACATTGTTTGGTTGTAGATTTGTACATTATAAACCACCTTCCCCAACTTGGGGCCTCCAGATGTGTTGGAATGCAACTTCCATGGTTGTTGGTGATGCTGGCTGGGGATAATGGGAGTCATAATCCCATTGGAAGGCACATTTAAAGGGCACTAGGTTCAGGAAGATTGTTGCAAACCAAGGAAATCTAAACCTTAAATTAATAGAAAGTTCAGTGGCTGAAGGGTCTCTCCACTGAGTCAAAACATCCCACTGCATCTCCACAGTTCACGACACATTTTCAGGAGTCCAATACAGAACAATAGGAAGAAGGCAGATGTAGGAGTACATGAGCATCGAAGAGAAAGTGCCAATGGGCAAGGCTGATTCGGTAATGTTGCCTAGCACAGCTCTTTCGAGTGGAAGCGGTTTGGAAGAAAAAAGAAGAGGAAACAAATGCAGATCAAAAATATCAAGCAGCAAATATGAAGCTATTTAACAGAGTACAAAAAACTGGAAACATGCTTGGGGTCTACAAATGTGGTCACACGACAGCATAAATTTCACAGAAACAGAAGAAGAGCCCTACTGGACAGGACCAAAGGCTTATCTAGTCCGGCAACCCATTTCCCACAGTGGCCAACCAGATGCCTCTTGGGAAACCCACAAGCAGGACATGAGGGCAACAGCCCCCTCCCACGCTGTTCCCCAGCAACTGGTATCCAGAGGGACGCGACCTCCGATCCAGGAGTCAGCCTATCGCCATCACGACTACCAGTAGCCATCGACAGCCTCCTCCTCCATGACTTTGTCTAATCCCCTTTTAAAGACATCTAATCTATTTTGATTTTGGTAACCAGCAGGAAAGACCTCTAGCATCGCCTATCTACCACAGGAGTAATACTTTAAAAGATGCAAGACAGAGAATCTGTCAAAATGCTGCCAGGCTGCATCCTGTGATGTAATACAGCAGGGATGAGCAACTTGTAGCCTTCCGGGTGTTTTGGCCTACAACTCCCGTCATCCCTCACCACTGGCTATGCTGGCTAGGGATGATGGGAGCTGTAGGGCAAAATATCTGGAGGGCCAAAAGTTGCCCACCCCAGCAATACGGCATTAGCATTATGGGTTGAACAGGAGAGGATGCTATAAAACAGTCCTCCTGCAGACCACTGCTTATTTGTTTTCTTTAAAATTATTTTTAGGCCTTCCCTGTAAAACCCACGCACTGGCAAAAAGAGCTACAAAAGGCACATCCCTCTTTTATCTCTGTGGAGCATGAAGCATGAACTGCCAAGGGGTAAAAATCTGTAACCATAGCTAACATATAGATTAATAACTTTCCCTGAGCCGATTTCACATTGGAAATGGTTCTATTAAATTGCTTCTATACAGCCAGTCTTTAGGGATGGCACCGTGTAAGCAAGGCACCAAATAAGCCACCGTAGCGCAATGTAAACAGACGCTAGGGAACCGTGAAGAGTTCTCCTTTCTTGCAACCTGCATATTATTTCATGTAACTACTTGCAAGTCCCCGTGAGTAAGACACCCCGGGAGGTGCTGTTCATCCAACTTGCAAGTAGTGAAGAGTTTCCAGGAGTGCTGATCTTGGCGTAGTTCCCTGTGAGGTGGTAAACCTATGCCTGGACTGTACTACTTCAGACAGCAGGTCAAGGCTCACATGACTGAATGCTCTGCAATGGACAATTTTTAAAAAATCCTTCCACATAGAAAATCGGGTATCAGGAAAAAAAGGTCTAGAGCCTTCTCCCTGACTGCTAGCTTTCTACATGAAATGAGTTTTTGTAGAGAGGAGCATTAAATCATGCAATCCCCACCTACAGTGTGATGTGGTACAGGCCAGACACAGGTTTACCACCTCAGTGGGAACTAGACCCTTATCTCTCTGTCTAATCCACAAGCTTCTTGAAATGACAGCTGGTTAAACCCCATCATCTGTTCTCCAGAAATACCCACAAAGGAACTACCATAGTACCTCTCGGCACAAAAATCATCCGGGTCGCCGCACTGCCATGATGACCGCACCATTCTTCTTCCACAACTCCCCTGCTTTGAATGCTATTTGCTCTCCTAAGGGAACAAACAATATTATAGGTTATGGTATGGTACTCCCTAATTCACTCGGACAGGAGGTAGACTTTGGAGACTACCTGAAATCCAAGATCCATGAGCAACCTGTGCTAAACAAAATCACTTCTCATCTAAGCCACCATGCCACAGGCTCACAAATCATATCTCAATAACAGAGGATAGTTGAGCCTTTCACTGCACAGCAAACAACTTTTTCAGAAAAATGGAGAATGATTATCTTTGTTCCAAAAAGTAGATCATTGGCCGGCTTCCACAACCAAGGAGTGCTCCAAAGCTAAAAATCCCTCTACTGGAAACAGAGCTGAGGTTTTCCATTAGCCCTTTATCCACACCTGAAAAACTAGGCTGTTCCCCACCCACCCCAATACAACTTTCAAAACATATTGTACTTCTTTTCTAGAATTCTCAGCTTGTGGAGGACCCCCAAGTCTCACCTGCTCCCAGAGTCTTCAGATCTGTTGCCTCTAGAAAATCCAACGAGGCCTTTTCTGCTTTAGGCAGAAATAAATCTGTATTGGCAAGGATTATTCCTGTCACAGCAGCCCCAATGGCTCCAAGGCCAACAGTCCACATTGCCACGGAGACAGACCCCAGGTCGAGCTGTGAACACATGTCTAGAAACAAAGAAAGCAGAAAGCAGTTTCAAAACAAAAGGATAATAAGAAACCAATTTTATCCAAAAACAACAAGAAGAGTCTTGTAGCATCTTAAAGACTAACAAATGTATTATGGGTACAATAGACTGACATGGCTACCCCCTAGAAATTGTTACAATTTTATCCCAAGTACCAATGAGACTATCTTGGCATAACCTTGGGCTTGCTGTTCAAATGAGTTCCCAACTTGGACCAGTATGGATTCTCCAAGCAAACATCATCAAGATACTGCTTGGTTGTGTGAATCAAAAAGCACTGTGGGAGTGAGGGGGACTAGGGTTAGAGGCAATGGTGCAGCTAGGGTTCGACCACAGGGCTAAAGTCCAGGGCCCTGCAGCCCCCCCCCAAAAAAAAAAACCAACCAGAGAGCTGCAGGTAACAGGGGCACTAGGCAAACAGGCCTGGCATCAATGCCTGAGCATGCCAGGGCCCACTAGGCTGATGCTGGTAGCCGCAGCATCCATAGATTTCAATCTTTTCTACAACAGAATGGTGCTTATACCTAAGTAAATGTGTTTAGTGTTAGGGGAGCAGAAGCAAACGCCGCTTTATTCTTGTAGTCATGATTTAGGTGAGTTTAAAATGTGAACCTGCACATGCTCAGACTATCTCAGGAATGTAGAAGCAGTTGTAAGCGTGGAATGGCGGTGGTGGTGGAGGCGGGGGGGGGGACGACGACAGAGAAATGTTTGCTGTGTGCTTCACAACTCAATACAGAAGGTCAGGGTTGAAAATTACCTAGCTGCACCACTGGTTGGATGCTGGTCTGTTTTGTCAACTGACTGGTCCATGTACAGTAATACCTTGGATTCCAAGCATATTTCATTCCAGAACCGTTCTTGTAATCCAAAACACTTGTATATCAAAGCAAAATTCCCCATAAGAAATTTGTACACATATTTTTAATTTAAGCTGTGATAAAGAATGATAGTGTAAAGTCTTCATTTTTCTTGACCGTACTACAGTACTTATATTGCAAGACATCGCTTGTTTATCAAGTCAAAATTTATTTAAAAATTTGCTTGTCTTGCAAAACGCTCTCAGACCAAGTTACTTGCAATCCAAGGTATTACTGTACTCAAGAACACCCTTTACAGACCCAGGGATGTTGATAGTGCTTCAATATTTTCTGTCAGCTCATTAAGGTTTTGGAAAGAAGGAAAATCGGAAGCATTTGAAATAAAAACATTTATTATTATGGTTATTATGATTATTACCTTTATGTCCTGCCTTTTTTCCTCTTGCAAGGAACCCAAGGTGGTTTACATAATCCTCATCCTCCTCTCCATTTTACCCTCACAACAACCCTGTGAGGTAGGTTAGGGTGAGAGTCAGTAACTGGCCCAAAGTCACCCAGTGAGCTTCACGACCAAGTGGGGACTAGAACCCAGGTCTCCCGAATCGCAGTCCAACTCTCTAACCACTACACCACACTGGCTCTCTTTAGTAACAGGATAATTGTTATCACTGCAATTCTACCTAATAAAGGAAGCAATAATGTTGTTTTTTTTAAAAAAAGAACTGGTAAGTAATTAGGGTGCATTAGGCTGTTCGTTTTTTTTCTGTAATCCAAGATATTTAAGTGCCTTAAAACATATTAGACACTCCAGTCATAATACTTAGTTGTTTTTGTATCCTCGGTATCATGTTTATGCACAGCATCTCTTTCACATAATCTCTTTTTAATTCTGCAAATCCACCATATTGCACAATTTCACACTTTACTTCTGGGAAGGACTAAACTGGGTCAGGGAGCATTATAGGAAGCTGCCTTATATTGAGACAGACCCCTGTCAGACACTGACTGACAGCAGCTCTCCATAGTTTCAGGCAGGATTGTTTCCTAGCCCTACTTGGAGATGCCAGGGATCGAACCTGGGACCTTCTGCATACACAGCAGGTGCTCTACCACAACAGTGTTGACAGCAAAAAGGCTGATGACATGTTTATGCCTGCACTCTAAACTAGCAGCAGCTTCTGGAAAGTCTTCAATGTCAGCCCCATGTGTCACGCAATTGCAGTCATCTAATCTGGCAATTACCCAGACATGGACAACCGAGACCAGACAGGCTCTGTCCAGATATAGTCATCACTGGTGGTGCACCAGCCTAAACTGGTGGAGGACCCTATGAACCTCAGAGGCAACCTGGGCCTCCAGCAATAACCCTGGATCTATGAACGCACCCAACGTGTAAGCTTGATCCTTTAAAGGGAACACAAGGTCATCGTAGGTTGAGAGGCACCTCCCTGGGCAAACAAACCACCCATTCAGCTTATCGGCGATCAAATGTAGAGAACACCAAGTGATGCCCGTGCATGTGTGAACCTAGTTAGACAGCTATCCTCATGCGGCAGTGATATCAGTAGTGCTCTCGTGGGAACATCTGCGCAAAAATGCTCTGCATTACTCATTCGTTGCACAAAGTAACAGTTGTGTCAAACTGAGCTCCCTCTAAGCTACGACACAGTTTGAAAGAGGGAGAATCGAGTGAGAAGCTCCCTCATGCTTGACCTTGGAGGCTGCCAAGATCTTGTTTGTGTAAAATTCCAAAGCAACACATTGCAATATATTGCAAATTGCATGGGATTCATCCCAGGCTTTGTCACGGTGAACTCCCCAATATATAAAGGCTGGGAACTCCACAGTTATAATAAAAATGAAGTCGGGCAATGCAATAAGTGTTCATGCATAACTTGGGATGGGGAAGGAGGGAACAGCTGTGTTGCTAGAACAGAATTTAAAAATAAGGGACGTTTGGAGCCCTGATGTATGACATAAGCAAATCCAATCCAAATTACATGGGGCTAGAACAAAACAAGAAGCACATAGAATTTTGATTTGTGCAGCACGGATCCAAGGTCCCCTAAGGATGTGACTGCAAGGAAAGCAAAAGAACCCTAAAACTTAGCAAGCAGACCTTACTGCTTCCTGGTACCCTTGATCAATAATACACTAATTGGGATGCTGGTGAACATCAAGGCTGATCAAGAGATATGACAGGGGTCTGCAGCTGGCAGCCCTTGGGTCAGGTCAGGCCCCCTAGGACATGCTGGCTGGCCTCTTAGTAGGCAGCCCAGAGGTGAAGATGGAGGAAGCAGTGGCTATAGCAGTGGGGCTTCATGGCACGCTACAGGAGGGCAGGGGTGGAGAGGAAGAGAAATGCTTCGGTGCAATCCTATATACATTTACCTAGGAGTAAGTCCCATGGAAATCAGTGGGGCTTATGTCCAAGTCAACATGCACAGGACTGCACCATCTGTCCCATCCCTCACTCCCTTCTGGCGACACTAGGATCTGGCCCTTCGGAATCATAAAATATGCTGGAGCAGGGATGATGGATTTGTCTGTGATAAAACTTCTTAAGAGACTTGCCTCAAATTTTGAGAAGCCAGGTTATCTAGACAGTCTGCGTGTACGATATTACTATTAATGTAAACCCTCCATTTTCTTGAACCTACCCTGCCTATCTCACAGTTAAATTATCTACCCTTCACTTACATCTTATCAGGCTTCCACCCCTCCGGTTTCTCAACTGTTACCCATGGGTGGGTAGTGACAGTGACCACTGACCGCCTCAAGGACCTATCTAGTGATCCAGCAATTCATTGCTCAACACCCCAATTTTCTCAGACAACTGAAATACAACTTTGTGATCTTTGCTGCAACATTTAAAGTTAAACGGTTCTCTCTTTTACAAATTTCACATCAGTGCACATGTGGTGGTGGGGAGACCAATACCCAAATGTCATATAAATGTATGAAATGACTACTGTTCTAATAGTAATATTGATTGAAACTTAGAAATGACACCAACTGATTCTACATACAAGGGGAACGGTGCAGCCCCCACATTCAGGTGATGTACAGCAGCCTTCTTCAACAGGGCGCCCTCCAGACTGTTTTGGGCTTCAACCGCCACCAGCCTCAGCCAGCATGGCCAATGGTCAGAAATGCAGGGAAATGTAGCCCCAAACATGTGGAGGGCACCAGGTTGGGGAAGTACAATATAGAGAATGGCCTCCACTGTGATTATTCAAGTTGCAGTTTTAAATTTCCCTGCCACTAGCACCGAAACAAGAAATGTGCTGATTTAAAATGGTATAAACTTCTCACATTGGAAAGTACAACGGATTGTCATTTCATTCTGGCTAGAAAATCACTGTAGAATCTGTAGCTCGCTTGGTCGGTTTTTTGGTACTGGCAGAACATACACCTTGGTTCAGTTCATACGCCTGAGGCTATGAAGAGAAACTGCTAGTCAGAGGAGGCAACTCTGAGCTAGATGAACCAATGGTCTGAGCTTGCATAAGGCAGTTCCTTATATATCTTTAGTCACATCTTTACATTTTGGTGCAATTTTGTTCATATTTGCTTCAGCTGCAGCTATTGCTAAACCTTCCCCGTGTCCAAGGGGCAAACTAGACAAGACGGTGGGAGACCTGTATTCAAATCTCCCATTCATTCTAAAAAAACAAAACAAAAAAACCAAATACAGCCTTAGACACCCCAATTCAGACTGGGGACATAGCACTGGGGAAAGGGGGGGGGGGGTTTAAACCTCCCCTCCAATGCCATTTTCTAGATATGACCGCCGCCCCCCCACAGCTGCTATTAGCCCCATGGGGAATAACACACAGGTAGCCATATAGTTTCAAATATATAAATATCTATGAATGATTAACATCTCCTTCTCTAAATTGATACATCAGCATAAAGCAGCTACTGTGTTTGTTCTTCCATAATGTATTTTTTAATATAAAAACCGTAACAAGTAAGCAATGAGCAAATTAAATAAGTAACATGAGCAATTCAATCAGCCATACAAAGGATAGCCTGTCATCTACAATGTTACATACATATCATATAGGCTAGTTCGGTGTCGGTGTGGTTCATACCATGCAACGATCATGGTATAAACCAACCTTCTCCAACCTGGTGTCCTCCAGAACTTTTGGACTTCAGTTCCCATCAGCCCCAGCCAGCATGGCCAATGATCAGGGATGCTGGGAGTTGTAGTCCAAAGCATCTAGAGGGCACCAGGAAGGCTGGTATAAACCATGAAACGGGGAGGTGGTGGGGAGAATGCATGTTTATTCCTTAGGCATGAAAAAAAACCCTTCACCTTAGGCACCCCCAATTCACTGTAATGTAAAGTAAGCTCAGTACCCTGTTAATGAAACACTCCAAACACACACACACATAATGGGGGGGGGGGTTTACACCACAGAACAACATACCCCTTTATTATAGAATAAATCGAGCATGCAATAGCACAGATTATTGTGTCTGTGACGGGTAGTATTTTTTTAAAAAAAATTCTTCTGAGGTCAGTTATGACTCCAAATATAAGTTAAGAGAATGCACTTACCAGCACTCCACACAACTAGTCCGCCTGCAGATGCACACGCCTTTTAACATCTGAAGTCCATCTGGATCAGAGGAAGCCAAGAGCCAGCCAGGCTAGCAGACGGGCTGCAGCTGTATGAAAAGGCTCGTGCAGACGGGATGGTTTTTGACTCATCCTCCTCAAAGACAACCATGTGGGCAGGCCCAGGCACACGGCCAGCAAGGAAAACCTGGGTGTCAGCCCAAGCACATGACCCCAAGCACTGTTACCCAACACACGTCATGTTGAAATAGGGTTGGCTCATTATGAGTATCGTGCAAGAGGTGCAGTGGTCAGAAGTAGTGATCTTGGTTGTGTGACCTTAGTCCCCAGAGTTACGCACAGACCCTGGGAATGTAGGGATGTTATGCTTATTTCAGCCTTGCAAATAAGCACACAAATGTTACTTGGCCATGAAAAGCTATTAGTAGCCTGCCCGACCACATGCACTTCTTTAGTCGGTTACATGTTGGAAGAAGCAGTTTTTATGAAGCTTCGGCTGCTCAGAAGCGATTCTTACTCACCAAAGGCGACCAGTGCCTATGTACAAACTGCTGCTCAGATTACCATGCTATGGGCACAATCCTATGCACACTTAGAGAGAAAAGAGTCCTACAATTCCCAGTATTCCCCAGCTAGCATGGCTGCCTGGGGAATGCTGGGAGTGGTAGGACTTTTTTTCTGTCTAAACATGCATAGGATTGCGCCCTAAGAGAAATTATGAACATGTCTATAGCTGGTGCAATTCAGTGTGAGAATTACCACATTTAGAGCCAGAGATGTGGAGAAAGTGGACAGGGAGACATTTCCCCCCCTAGAACCCTAAAGGGGTCATCCCATGAAGCTGACTGGTGGGAGATTCAGGACAGATAAAAGGAAGTACTTCTTCACACAGCGTATAGTTAAACTATGGAATTCACTTCCATAAGATGTAGTGATGGCCACCACTTTGAATGGCTTTAAAAGGGGATTGGACAAATTCATGGAGGAGAAGGCTATCAATGGCTACTGGTCCTGATGGCTATATGCTACCTCAAGTATCAGAGGCTGTATGCCTATGTACACCAGTTGCTGGGGAACATGGGCGGGAGGGTGCCGCTGCACTCATGTCCTGTTTGTGGGTTTCCCTTGGGCAACTGGTTGGCCACTGTGTGAACAGAATGCTGGACTAGATCGACCCTTGGTCTGATACAGCATGGCTCTTCTTATGTTCTTAGGAGAGTGTTTATATCAAGCTAGCTGGAGAAAAGATGTTGCAGACTCCAGCTACTTACTGCACTAGGAAAAAATGGAACATCCAGATTGTATTCTGTTGAGACAGAATGTGGAATACTTAACAGAAACAGACTTCTTCTTCCAATTCCTGAGAAGATACCATAGCAGTAGTAACTGAAAACCCAAGTTCATCTCCCGAGTCTGTGTTTGAGCCATTTTGTAAGACTAACAGCAATGTTACTACTCAGACCATCACTTGCTTTAATCAAGTTATTTGGAAGCCTTCCACATTTTGAGATGAGTGACTGATTACCTGAACTACCAGATGTTTCTCAACAGTGCTGATCTAAACACTTCTTTAAACAAGAGGGGGAAGATGTGCGGATAGTGTCATTATATAGTTTCGTCACTAGATGGCATTGGACTTAGTTGTATCTTGGTGGAATCAAAAGTTTCCAGTCGCAGTTTCATAGATTTCATAGGATCATACTTGGAAGGGGCCTACAAGGCCATGAGTCCAAGCCCCTGCTCAATGCAGGAAACTAGAGGAGGGGTCTCCCGTCCAAGTAATAACCAGGCCTGACCCTGCTTAGCTTTCCATGCCCAGACAAGCTGAGCCAGCCTGAGCCACAAGCCTGTTCTCATCCGAGACAACAAAAGTTCCTGTCTCGCTTTCTGACTGATGTGTCCTCTAAACCAGGGGTCCCCAAACTTCTTCAACCAGGATGCACACTTGGGAATTTGAGAAACTGCTGGGCGCCACCACAACATGGCTCCCATAGAGAATGTGGCTAGTCACATAATGGCTGCTGTGGGGGCCTGGCTAGTAAAAAGAGGTGGGGGGAGAGAAAGGGCAAGGCTAGAGGCTTGGAGGGGGAGAAACAGCAAGATAAAGGGGTGAGTGGGAGAAAGAGCAAGGCTAGGTGGTAGGAAGGGAGAGAAAGAAAGCGGCTAGGGACAGGGAAGGGAGAGAAATAGTGAGGAAAGGAGTTGGGTGAAGAGAAACAGCGAGGCCAGAGGCTGGGAGTGGAGAGAGAGAGAGCGCAAAGGCGAAAGGTCTGTGAGGACAGAAGGAGATTGGGTGGGGCCAGGAAGCAACTCTTTTCTTCTCTTCTTGCCCTCTGAACAGCTGATCAGCAGCAGGTTCAGGAACAGAAAGGAGACCCTGGTGCCCTAGCTTTTTTCAAGTTGTTTATTAAAAATAATTTTTTGAAGGGGCAGGGGGTGGAGAGCTTCGTGAGCGCTGTTGGAGGTCCCCTGCGCTAAACCTTCCATGACAGTTACGTTACTGAACTTAATAGATTCTGCAACTTGGGAGAGCTTTTTCCACATTCATTTTCAGACGTTGCAATCTTAATAGAAGAAGAACGCTAGGTATCCCATGAAGACCAGAGAATGTATTTTTGTGGTTCAATGGAGACAGAAAAGCTAGGTCATTGTTAGTTGTACTGTTCGTCACAGAGTATTCTACAATCGTTTGAATGCTTTCCCCAAAAGGATTTTTTGAAATATTTCAAAAAAATTGGTGGTGTTTGAAATATTTCTGTCCTGCCTATGTCCTGCCAACAGGCCTCCAAGATGGCTGACAAGAGAAACATTAACACAAAAACATAAGATTATTTTCTGAAGGCACTGGTGACTGATTAAACCATTGGGTGGGACGATGGTGTTAGATGTTCAGCTGCCCCAAGAGTTTCTAGATTTAACTTTTGCTGGCTGGGAAAGAGAAGTCTGTAGTCCATATAGTGGCTAAATGTGCCCAAATGGCAGCAAAAACTCATCTGATCATATTGGGGAAGCAGACTATTCATTGCACAGGTGATAAAATTCAATAGAATGTTGTGTATCTGCATTGAGGTGTTGAGTGGCTCTTCGGCATCACAATCCTATACATGTTTACTCATAAGTAAGTCCAACTGGGCTTACCCCCAGTTAAGTGGGTATAGGATTGCAGCCTTAGGGTGCAATCCTATGCATGTTTGGCCAGAAAAAAGTCCTAAAACTCCCAGCATTCCCCAGCCAGCAATTAGTTTTTATTAGTTAATTTTATGAATGTATTGTTTAAGAGCACAATCCTATGCATGTTTAGACATTAAAGAGGCCTACAACTCCCAGCATGCCCCAGCCAGCTCTGCTGGTTAGGGCATGCTGGGAGTTGTAGGCCTTTTTTCTGTCTAAACATGCACAGGATTGCACCTTAACTGTCTTTCGCGGATTTATGATGGTATGTTTCTCACCTGTTATGGATTTACTGCTGTTTGAATGGTTGTTTTTACTGTATTATATTTTAATGAGTGTCATGTTGTATTTTATTGCATTATAAACCATCTTGTGAGGGCTTCTGCCCTAAAAGGAAGACTAAAAAAATACTTGAATTGTATAATACACACACTTACCTGCAGGACAGGCAGCTTACAAATAAATCACTCAAATACGTAGTCAAATCAGAGAACAGCAAATAAAAGCAGCAAAGCACCACCATAAAATTAAGGGAGGCCACCATACGTTATCTCATGTTGGAGAAGGCAATCCTTCAGTTTATATGTGCATTTTAAAAATATTCTGTGATGTTACGAGCCTTCTGACCATACAACAGAGAAATTACGAGTTTCGAGATGCGCAGTTGTGTGCACATCAGACATTTGTGTGTGGATCTGCCACTGCAGATAAAGCTATGATGCCACATCCGTTACGAAAGCATACCACGTACAGAAGTACAGAAATACTCTGTCAAAATAGCAATACTGCAATCAGAGCCAGCTCCAGCTTTTTTATTGCCCTTGGGCAAGACACTGTCAATGCCAAGACACTGCCAATGCCACCCCCACAGTGAGTCTACCTTCTCACTACCTGTTCCCATCCTCTTAGCACTGCTAACACCTGCTTGCTTGACAGGCAGAGAGCAAGTAGGCAGTGGCATCTGCTGCTCCCTCTTCTCACCGCCACTGTTCTATGGGCCAGAGCGAGAGGCAGGTGAACAAGCAAGGCAATGGTGAAGAGGAGCAGCAACTCCAGGGGGGTTCTTGTCAGTGGGCCCCTGCTGGGATGTGGGCCCTCGGAAGTTGCCCAACCATGCCTACCCTTGATGTTGGCCCTAACTGAAATACTCTCATCGTCTTTGCTCAATGACCCATACTGAGACATTTAATTAAAAGACTGCCATGGCAAATCAGCATTGCCACACTGGAATCGTTAATCCAAAGCGTTCCATCCATATCTTGTCAATCACTATCTTAGGTTATCATGTTTATACACACCTGTGCATGTTGCAATAGAGACTCCTCTCATAATACACACAGTGTCTAAGGAATGACGGAATATAAAACACAACTGAGAATCTCTAGAACAGGGGTCTTCAAACTACGGCCCGCGGGACACATCAGGCCCGCCTTGTCGTTCTATCCGGCCCGGCGGCTGCCCGTGCAAAAAGGGCAAAGCCCCTCTCTACTCAAGCCAGCTGCAAAAGGCTGGAGGGGAGGCTGCCGCTGCTGCAAACAGCTGAGCAGCGGGACCGCGCTGCCCAGCACGAGCGGCCACGTGGGCTCCCCCGCACTCACCCCGGTCTGGAGAAGATGGGAGGCACGGAGCCGAGCAGAGGAGCCTGTAACCGGCTTCCAGAAGCAAGGCTCCTCTTAAGGCTGGAGGCAGGGGCAGCTGCCGAATAGCAGAGCTGTGTGACTGCCGGGCTGCTCAACAAGCGGCCGCCCTATTGGCCCATGGCCTGAACTGCCGATCTCCGCGGCAACAGCAGGCAGAATGGTGGCAGCAGGCACACGCCACAGCGCCGCTCAAGAAGCGGCAGCCGCCCCAGCCCAGCACAACCCCGGGAGAAAAAAGGCAGGCCCGGGGAGGCAGGCATGAAGCGGCAGCCTCCCCCCCCCCCCCGCGGAGCTGGGATGGGAGATGAAAACGGGTGAAGCGAGCGGCCGCCGAACATGGCAGAGCCGCTCTCAGCGGGAAGCCGGCGGCCACCACACAGCTGACCGGCGGAGCCGCGTCCTTCACTGGTGAGTGGGGGACCCGATCTGAAAAGAGATCCTGGGAAGTTCAGGTGTGTCCCCCTAACACACTCAGCCCACAAACACCAGCAGTTTACCCCACACAAAGCACTCACACACACAGAGCAGCCAGACAAAAGCAAAACACTCTAATAATTTGTATTTATTTATTTATTATATTTATACCCCGCCTTTTTTCCTTCAAGGAACCCAAGGCAGCTTACATAATCCTCCTTCTCTCCACTTTATCCTCACAACAACCCTGTGAGGTAGGTTAGGCTGAGAGTCAGTGACTCTTTTATAATGTATTTCAGTTTACCCCACACAAAGCACTCATACACACAGAGCAGCCAGACAAAAGCAAAACACGCTTATAATTTGTATGTAGCCTTTTATAATGTATTTCAATTTTAGACAGCAAAAAAGGTAGTACATTCTTATTTTTTAAACCCACTTTTGCCATCAAAATAAAATTCCATCTTCCATTTAATCACTTATTATTTATATATTTATTTATTGCATTTATACCCCGCTCTTCAGCCAGAAAAGGCTCTCAGAGCGGCTTACACAGATTAATAATAAGACAGTCGATGCCCTCAGGCTCACAATCTAAAAGACATGACACAAAAGGAAAAGGGATTGGGAGGGAGGAGGAAGAATGCCAAACTCAGGCACCAATATAATGTTTGGCATTCTTCCTCCTCCCCCCCCCAATCCCTTTTCCTTTTGTGTCATGTCTTTTAGATTGTGAGCCTGAGGGCAGGGACGGTCTTATTATTAATCTGTGTAAGCCGCTCTGAGAGCCTTTTCTGGCTGAAGAGCGGGGTATAAATGGAATAAATAAATAAATAAATCATTAATTTATACCCACTTTTGCCATCAAAATAACATTCCATCCTCCATTTAATCACTTATAAACATTATAATTAATTTATAATAACTTTCCATTTAAAAAAAAAAAATTCACCCCTATCAAGTGAAAAAAAAGGACCCAGGTCTTTTTTTTTACTTGATCCATTCGTTCATATTTTTTTCAAACTATAGTCCGGCCCCCCAACGGTCTGAGGGACAATGAACTGGCCCCGTTTAAAAAGTTTGAGGACTCCTGTAGTAGTGGCACAGTACGTCCAGATTAAGTCACAAGCAAGGCACAGTGAAGTAACCGTGTGGTTTGTTTATCACATACCAAGCTCGGCTCACCACCCATGTTGTTTTGATGTACAAATTGAACTTCATCCTTTGCTGCTCCCTCTGTACAAACATTTCCATGAATATAGTATCGATTTGCTCAATAGCCATGCCTCAGTTTTAGGGAGAGCAAAGACGATTACTGATAGTCAGTGCAGAATGACCTTAACATACTATGAGCCAATTCATATTTATCAGCAGTACTGTGTGAGTCGCTTTCTCATGCCACTTCACATGCAGCTTGCGTATGAAGGCACTATGTGGGAAAAGCTGATGATGTGGTTCCTTCCCACATGCAGACTACCCAGCACACATGTGCAGGCATGCATGTGAGAAGGAACTGCATCACAGGCGCCACATGGCACCTTCATGTAGAGGTGGCAGCAGGCACATGGCACCAAGATGATGCGGGAAGAGGCCACAGGGAAGTAGCTCTCATGCTGTCAATAGCGAGTGAAATGTAATACATGTAATGTAATAAATAAAAAAGAAAGAAATGCTCTGCAAGACACCTATAGCAAGGTTGAGGGCTTCACTGTGCAGTGTCTCGCAGTGTTGCTGATTTAGCCCTGAAAGGCATTACTTTTAGACTGCATGTATTTCCACATTTACATTTTATGCTGTGCATTAAAACATACACACACACACACACACACACACTTATGTTAGCTGCCTTGATTCCAGTAGTTGAGAGGCAGGATATAGATGTGGTTAATTACATTATTGAAAACAGTTGTGAAAATACCCCAACTATATTTATTATTAATCCGAAGTTCTTGAACTTTGCTCATTTGCTCTTGGATTCTGTAACCTTTCAAACTAACATTAACTCTTCTGCTTATATCCCATTTCTTTCTTTAGAAATAGAAAGTTCAGGACCACTTCAAACATGTATTTTTAAAAGGTGCACCTATCTTCAAGTGTATACCTAAAAGCGTACGACATTAATGCAGCATTAATAAGTGGATCATACAGAGACCGCCCTCAAGCAGCCATGATCTGATCGCCGCTCCTTGCGGAGTATACAGTTAATGGCAAATCCAAGTTCGCCTCTGCAAAATGTGTGAAATGGTACACTGCAGCCATCTCCAAATTGGGGCCCTCCAGAAGTGTTGGACTACAATGGCCATCATCCCCAGCCAGCAAGGCCATTGGCCACACTGGCTGGAGGTGACGGGATTTGTAGTCCAACACAGGCTAGGGAAGGCTGCTATACCGGATGAGAGTGCTGGGCTTTACTCAGGGAGACCTGGGTTGAAATCTCTGCTCAGCCATGATGAAGTTCACGGAGAGACCCTGGGCGTCAGTCACACGCTCTCAGCCTAGCCCACCTCACAGGGTTGCTGTAAGAAAGAAATGAGATAACCTCCCCTCTGTCACCCTGAACTCCTTGGAGGAAGACGGGCAGACAAATGCAGCAGATCAATAAACTGCTCTCAGAGCTGCTTACGTGGAGTGCCCCACTCAGTGCCTGATTCACACTGCTTTCACTGTAGCAATGCTGCAAGACCATTCACTGCAGCCAGTAGATGTGCATTACTCAGTAAAAAATATATATTGTAAAAGTAAACTTTCTTACTTCTCTTTCCTTTCATCAGCCCTTTAAGCCTCCAGGAAAACAATTACCCTAAGTAGCTCTGTTAGCCATTAATAACTCATCTCTCTTGGATGACTCAGTCACAATCACTACAAATTCAACTGTGTGTGTGATTCAGTTCCGACTTGCTTTCCCCCACCAGCTCCCCAGCAATGCCTAAACTATGCAGCTGGAGCAGATGGGCAAATGCCAGTGCCCCGAGAGCAAATTAAAAAGGCAAACTTTGTGCACGGTCAGCATTTGGTGGCAAAACAACAATCCACTTCCAAAGCCTGCAGATGTACTAGAATTTAAATTTTATATTTGCATCTGGCTTGCAAATAAACCCGGAGCTTTAGGGAAGGGGCAGAGCACATGCTTTGCATGCAGAAGGTCTCGGGTTCAGTCGGAGACATCTCCAGTTAAAGGATATCACATAGCTAGCAGGGTTTCTATCGGTAAGACCTCTGCATGGGACCTTGAAGAGCCCCGCTGCCAGGCAAAAGAGGGCAGCCTTCTCCCCAACCTAGCATCCTCCAGCTGTGCTGGACTACAACTTCCATCCCCAATAAGATAGCTGGCCAGCCTCTGCTTAAAGATACAAGAGGACAAGGCTCCTGCACCTTTAATAGCTGTGCACTTATTAAAGGTGCAGGAGCCCTGTCCTCTGTTTCATCTAGCTACCCTCTGAAGACCTTTATCAAAGCAGATCAGCTGATACACTTCTTGCACATATCAGGGCCTTCTAATCCTGGAAATGGCAGTTGATCATTTATCTTTTTGGTGGAGATGCAAGCACTTAGGGTTTGTTTGATTTTAGGAGAATATGATTATTAAATGACAGGCTATAGTTACTGAAATACATTAAAGGAGCAATCCTTTTTTCTTTAATTTAATATTTTTATTTAAAATTTTTTTAAAACAATACAAAGAAAATAACGCACACATATAACTAATATAGTGCTCCCATCACCATGGGACCAAATAATACAATAACTCTATAATTGTTCATTATTCCAAAAATACAACATATCTTGGCAGGGATAAACTCCCTTTCCCCTTTTTAAACACATATTCCAGAAATAAACCCCAAATATCCTTAAAAATATATTTCTTTAATTGACCCCTTTTGCATTTGATATTACAAGTCAACATATCATTCAATGCCATATCCCATACTTCTTTATACCAATCGGTAATAGTGAAAACTTGCTGAATTTTCCATTTCCTTGCTATCATTAATCTACCTGCCGTTAACAAATTTATAATTAATTCTTTAACGTTTTGAGGACCGGTCACCTTTTCCGTTATTGATAGCAAAGCTAGTTTAGGACAAACCTCTAAATCAGCTCCAACAATTTCTGATATTTCCTCAAAAATCATTTTCCAAAAATCCATTACATTTTTACAACTCCACCACATGTGAGCATATGTACCCAGCTCCTGACATCCTCGCCAACACACTGGAGAACATTTGTTATCTATTCTATTTAATCTCACCGGAGTCAAATACCATCTCCAAATTAGCTTATAAAAAATTCTCTTTGATTCTTATAGACATATTTTTCAATATTCACATATCCCAAATCTTGTTCCACTCATCCTTTGATATTTCCTCTTCAAACTCTGTATCCCAAACTATTTTAAGATTTTCTGCTTGCTCTTCTGATTTCTGCAACATTTTATAACATCTTTGTAAGACCCCTAGCTGATGCATTTCCTTCTATAAGTTCTCTAGACATAACCAACTGCTCAAATGCAGTGAAATCTCTTTCATGCTCATGTCTCCTCTTCCATTTCTTACCCCATTGTACTAGTTGAATTAAATTTAACCACGAAATTCTTCCTGCCCCAACCCTATCAATTATTTGCTGTCTTGTCTCCATTTTTTCCAGCCAATCCATTAAACTTATCACCTTTTTCTCTCTAAAAATTCGTTCTAAATGTCTAACATTCTCGGGAAAATCCTCCATAACCACCACTGGAATAAGCGGGGATATACCTGGTAAAAATATTTCCTTATTTCTACCCCAAATTTCTAACATATTTTTTAAAAAGGGATTTTCTAATCTTTTTGTCATAATATGTCCTTGTTTTGTAAATAAAAATTTATCCACCCTATTACCCAATTCAAATGCTTCTATTTCCCACCACATAAAATCCTTTCTAACAATAATATCCATATATCTAAGTTGATTAGCTATATAATACCATTTTAAGTTAGGGAGACCAAGTCCCCCTATTTTTTGAGCTTTATACCATCTATTCTTAGTAATCCTTGAGCTTTTCCCCCCATTGCAATAGCTATTTAACATTACTTGCCAATCTTTAATTTCTTTCTCTGATATCTTATATGGTATCATTCTAAATAAGAAATTAAACTTCGGTAAAATCTTCATTTTAATCAAAGCTATCCTGCCGAACCATGATAATCCCAATTTTTTATAATCCTCTATTTTATTTTTAACTTCTTCTTTTAATTTTTTAAAATTCCATTCCCCTATTTTATCCATATCTTTTAATATATCAACGAAAAGTCCTACAACTCCCAGCATTCCCCATGACTTTTCCCCTATCTAAACATGCACAGGATTGCACCCTAAATTTCTTATTGAATTATATTATCAGTTTCAAACCAGAGCACAGATGCACAGTAATTGGTTCCACTGTCAAAACTGTTCTTACCATTAAGAACTTTCTCTGGCATGGAAAGCTTCATGTGGGGAAAAGCTTCTGCTGCTTAATTTCTGCATGCCAGGCTGCCTTAAAAGACAGGTGCTAGAAAAAGAACATGAGAAGCAGCAACCCTAGTTGTACTGTAAGCTTTATTTTCCACGTCCTCCATAATTTTATCATTTTTATTGTTTTGTGGCCTTGTTCAGGCACTGTTGTAAACTGCCCAGAGAGCTTCAGCTATCGGGCGGTAGAGAAACGAAATGAAATTAATACACACACACACACACACACACCCTACTTATTATGCAAGTCTAAGCATTCATAAGCTGACATCCCACTAAATTCAGATAGACTTCCTCTGTGGTAACTGTGATTCAGATTGCAACATTAGTCTTAATGGTTCCTTCCAGTTAAGTACTATGGAACTCTCCACGATCTTCTAATAACTTGCTTAGGATCGCAGCCCAAACTCAAACATGTTTACTAAGTCCCACAGAATTCTATGCTACTTACTTCTGACCAAGTGTGCATAGGATTACAGTGCACATAGGATTGCAGACTTCGATGCAAGACCAACTGAAACCAGAGGCAGGGAAACAGCTGTTCCTAGCTGGAAGGTGGCCATGACTATGAATTTATTTAATATCATCCCTAGTGTTATTATTAGCCTACCCCATTAATGTTTTACTGAACCCACACCCTATGTTCAACTCATTATAGGAGGGACGGCATTGTTGCAGATAAAGGAGGGTCAGAAACAGCTGTATAAAAAGGACAAACATGGAAAAAGATAGCTGAACAAGCGGTTATGTCCCAACAAGTATCAAGAAAATCATTCTCTATCCAGGCATTTCCTTCAGTGTGTTTAGGAACAGCGCTTGGGGCACCTTGTGTTGTGGACCCTGCTTAGGTGAGCTGCAAAACAATGTGCTGCCAAGCAGTCTTCCAAAAAGCACAGAAGGAAATGCCTCAATTAAGGTCAATTTCCTCAAAATGCATCACACATCTGTCCTTTTTGTGTGTGAAAGGGAACATGTTACCCCACCTTCTGGCCACTCCAGCGAAGATCAGTAGACTTACACTAAGGATCAGCTACTGGAAGACTTTGGGCCAAAATCTGGCACTTTAAAGGATAACACCTGCTGGTTCCCAATTGCCAACCCAGAGGTGAAAAGGCTGTAGAGACAGCTGGTATCACAGGACTTATTGGCAGGCCCACACAGGAGCTTCCACTAGTTCAGGGTGGGCAACTTGTGGCTCTCCAGATGTTTTTGCCTACAACTCTTATCATCCCTCACCATTGGCTATGCTAGCTAGGGCTGATGGGAGTTGTAGGCCAAAGCATCTGGAGGGCCACAAGCTGCCCACCCCTGCACAAGCTCCTTTTCGAGTCAGCCCTCCAGAAATACTAGTTGTTGACCAGGGGCTTTTTCAAACTCAAACAAGACCCTGTCTACTCAGCTTTTCAAACACCAGAAATCTGGCACAATAAATTTGTGTGCATTTTTTTAAAAAAAGTTCAGAACTACACGACCAAAATCCAGTGTACTTGTTTATGAGGAAATATACCACCTTTAGGACAAATACAAAGTTCCAGTTCCCAGAAGCTTTCAGCTGTGCTTGCAATTCTTGTTCCCACAAAGCAGGAGGAGACTCACAATTACTGTTCTCTCTTTACAAAGTACAAAGCTTGCTGTAAAGGGAGCAGAATGGATTATTTCTAACACGCCACCCTTTACACAATGGGATTACACTGCTTCTCAACTGGATTCAGGTCACAAATGTTTATATAATTCTCAGCTCTGTCCTCTTTGCATTCCAAACAGGATCATATGGCAAGCCAAGCCCTAGGTATATTTGAATGTACGGTATATTTTAAAATGTGTATTTAAAACCAGGGAAGGAAGCAATCAACAAAGCTATCTAATTACTCCCTCTGTACCCCTTTTTATGGAAGTAGATCCCAACTAGCCAAGTATAGAACGAAATCACTTTGTCATTATTTAATTCCACCAATTCGCATCCACCTGCACAATCAGAAACCCCATCCCGGAACAGTTTGGAGAGTTTTATTTGTACTCAAGTTCTTTGACACAAAGATCAGAAAAACATCCAACCCACTTGGCTCAATAAGCAGAGAGAAAGTGGGCATATTTCAGACTGTATGTGATTATTCCACAGTAGCACCTATATCTTTGGCCAACACATCACTGTACATACTATCAATATAGGCAATTCAATGGGTCCATGTGCTAGGTAGGCATATGAAAAGGACAAACCTCTCTGCTCCAAAATAAAGGGCACCCATTTGACTACTATAGTTATTGTGATGTATAAAGAGAGAAAATAATCACAAGGGCTTTTAAATAGGCTCGACAACTTTTCAACCTGCTACTGTAGCTGTATTTTCAACAACAGCTTAGCGTGCAGACTTTAGTGGTTGCTAATGTTTAACTACATGCTGTGAAAAAATGACACCTACCAATTTCTGCACATCAAGCTGCTGTTCAAGGCACAAGAGCAGACCAGCTATTTTCTGGTCACCTGGCAACCTTATACTTAAAATATGCATCATTGCAATTTGAGGCACGTACATAGGAGTAGGGTTTTGGACTTTGCTGAACCTTGCAAAACAAAGGCAGAAATGGTGCCCTGGTTTCAGTAGATCTACATTCCTATCCACAAGCCAGATAAAATGGAATATTTGTATTGGGCTCTGCTTGCCTCCTAATAATGAACCTATTTATTTATATTCATTCTAAATTACTTTTCTATTAAAAAAATATTCAAAAGCAGTAACCTCTTAACACTGCAAAAGCAACAATTCATACATTCTAGGACAGTCACTACAAAAGTTATCTGTACTGGTGAATAGCCTCTCCTCATCCTTTATAGATAGCAGTGATCTTTCTGTAAAGTAATATGGTTAGGAAAAAATACCAAAGGCCATAACTTTGTAGTCTCACTGAGATCAATTTGATTGGTACCCTGATCCTAAACACACACATTCTTGTAGATGAAGGTATTAGCAAATGCATTGATCCCATTGAGTGAGCCAACAACACCGGCTACACTCCAGTTCTGTTCCTACTTACTCAGAAGTAAGCCCCACTGATTTCAAGCCCTACTGAACCATTTGAGGGAAAAGATAGCAAAGCAAGCTTCTGTGTTGCAACTTGCACTGAACCCTTTTTCACACATTTATATCGAAAGTCCTAACTTGGAAGATCACTTTTAGACTCCTAAAACCACCAGGAAGTATCATTCCACTTGCTTTGCAATTATAACCAAAGCTCACTGATTTCAACAGAGCTTCCAAATCAAGGTGGGTTTTTTTTTACCTCATTTACATTCAAGGTAGAGAAGGGGGTGGGTGGAGAGGCAAGCAGAGACTTGCATCAAAATAGCCACCTTTGAGCTCCATATTTTGGGGGGTGGGGTGGAAAGGAGGGGTTATTTATTTTATTTTTAAAATTATATTTATACCCCTTTTTTCCTGCAAGACTTTTTTCCAGTCTTTTTGGAAGACTGCGGCGTACATAATCCTCCTCTCCATTTTATCCTCACAACAACCCTGTGAGGTAGGTTAGGCTATAAATTAAATAATTAAATACATGCTTATAGGCCAAAGATGGACACTTTCCTTTGTAGGCTGCCTTTCTAAAGATGCAAACCCCACAGTTGAGCAATACCTTTACTAGGACCAATCAAAATGTCACAAAAGAGCAGGCAAGTTTTCAAGTTCTCCGGAGCTCTTCATCAAGCTAGTACATAAAGCAGGGGAGTGGGGAAAGAAATTTTTTTTAAAGGGGGGAAACTGCTGTGGCCATGAGGTCTGCATTTCACTCCCAGTCTCAAGGTGGAGATTGCTGACTGAATGAACTAGTCGCTGCCAGGTGCTGCAGGTATCAGAATTACATCTCTCGGCTGATGAAGAATTTGGAGAAACTGAAAGCCTGCACGCTCTTTTGTGACACGGTGGTTGGTTCTAATGAAGCTATTGCCCAACTGCGGATTTTGCATTATTATTTTTCTCTCTCATGGCCCAACACTTTGTTTTTTAGTTTGGGGTGTGTGTGTGTGTGTGTGTGTGTGTGTTCTGTTCTGTTTTTAAAGGTGAACTCTTGTTCACTAGATCCATTACATACACCAAAAAAGCCCATCCTTGGGCATTGTCTGGAGCACACTGTAGAAGAAGAAGCAGCTCAGAGGACAAAACACTCGCCCCCTAGCCAGCCCTGCTTGCTTTTTTGCAGGGGTTGCACGCACGAGGTTCTGCAGCGTTTCCCTCCCTCTGTCCCTTTCATCGCACGAGCTTGGCTACTGTCGAGCTCCCGGGGACTACTCACACTTAGAGTGGCTGCACGAGATGCTCCTGCTGGTGCTGACTCACCATCCCGCCGCGGCGGCTCCGGATCAGGTGCTTCCCGCCTCCGGAGCCCAGCCTGTCGTTACCTGCATCGGCGACCCAGGACTTTGTTTCTGGCAGCCTTGCCGCAAACCGCAAGCCTGGGAGAGCAGAAAAAAAGCTCAGGGTGACTAATCGATCCCTCACACACTGATTCACAGGAGCCCGCTGCGCAGAGAAGTCTTTTTGCATAGGAAGGACAGTACAGGCACACCTCGTTTTATTGCGCTTCGTTTTAGCGCGCTCGCAGATATTGCGGGGTTTTTTTTTGTTGTTTTTTTAAACAAATTGAATGTTTGTGGGAACACTGGAGCAAGTCTATCGGCGCCATTTTTCCAACAGCATTTGCTCACTTTGTGTCTCTATGTCACATTTTGGTAATTCTCATTATTGTTATATTTGTTATGGTGATCAGTGATCTTTGATGTTACTATTGTAATTGTTTTGGGGTGCCATGAACCGCACCCATATAAGACGGCGAACTTAATCGATACACGTGTGTTCTGACTGCTCAGACCGTTCCCTCATCTCTCTCCCTCTCCTATTCCCTGAGACACAACAATATTGAAATTAGGCCAGTTAATAACCCTACAATGGTCCTCTAAGTGTTCAAGTGAAAGTAAGAGTCGCACGTCTCTCACTTTAAATCAAAAGCTAGAAATGATTAAGCTTAGTGAGGAGGCATGTCGAAAGCTGAGATAGGCCGAAAGCTAGGCCTCTTGTGCCAAATGTGAATGCAAAGGAAAAGTTCTTAAAGGAAATTAAAAGTGCTACTCCAGTGAACACACGAATGATAAGAAAGCAAAACAGCCTTATTGCTGATATGGATAAAGTTTTACTGGTTTGGAGAGAAGACCAAACCAGCCACAACATTCCCTTAAGCCAAAACCTAATCTAGAGCAAGGCCCTAACTCTCTTCAATTCTATAAAGGCTGAGAGAGGTAAGGAAGCTACAGCCTACAGAAGAAAAGTTTGAAGCTAGCAGAGGTTCATAAAGTTTAAGGAAAGAAGCCATCTCCATAACAAAAGTGCAAGGTGAAGCAGCAAGTAGAAGCTGCAGCAAGTTAGCCAGAAGAGAGATGGAATCTACTCCTGGTGAAGATGCTGTGAACATTGTTGAAATGACAACAAAGGATTTAGAATATTACATAAACTTAGTTGAGAGGATTTACTCCAATTTTGAAAGAAGTTCTACTGTCGGTAAAATGCTATCAAACAGCATCGCATGCTACAGAGAAATCTTTTGTGAAAGGAAGAGTCAATCGATGTGGCAACCTTCATTGTTGTCTTATTTTAAGAAATTGTCACAGCCACCCCAATCTTCAGCAAGCACTACCCTGATCAGTCACCAGCCATCAACATCAAGGCTAGACTCTCCACCAGCTAAAAGTTTACAACTCGTTGAAGGCTCAGATGATGGTTGCACACTGACTACAGTATAGTGTAAACATAACTTTTATATGCACTGGGAAACCAAAAAATTCATGTGACTCGCTTTATTGTGATATTTGCTTTATTGCGGTGGTCTGGAACCGAACCCACAACATCTCTGAGGTATGCCTGTAGTTGGTTTTTCTTCAGGATTGTGCCGCTTCAGGCTGCGAGGGATTACATGCTTCAGTGTTCACTCATATTTTATAAAGAAACTGCCTCTAGAAAAATAGCATGTCACTGAAAATGTTAAGCTGAGTCCCTTCCCCACTCCCACTTACTTTCAACATGCAGGGAGTTTTAAATAGGAGTAAAGATTGAAACATATAGGATTGTAGCCAATGTTAGTCCTACTTAGAGGAGACCTATTGAAAGAAATAGGACTTGTTAGACTAACATTGGATGCAACCCATTATCCACACATAGACGCCAAAGTGGTACATTTGGCACCAATAGAAGATTTTTATTCCCCTAGGCTTTTCCATTTTAAAATGTTTTAGTGCTTTTTAAATTATTTGCACTAATCTTATCTCCTGTTAGTTTTATGCCATTGCTGGATTTATTTTGTTTTTAGGCTTGCATTTAACTTCTTTTTGTGATTTTCATGTTTGCATTTCACTTCTTTTCATGGTTTTAATTTTTTACTAAAACCCACCCAGGAAACCTTGGTTATTGGGTGGATTATTCTAAATAATTACATGTGTGTGACTGTGCGGCATCCTGACAATTTATCATCTGAAGCTGCAATGCTAGGCTCATTTACAGAGGAGTAAGCCCTATTGGACGTATTATTTGATTTGCCACTTGCATTTTAACCAAATTAGCTTGCAACATTAATAAAATACATCTTTTTAAAACTTAAATCCATGAAGATAGATATTGGGGAATGAGAGGAGGGAGAAAGAAGAGGTTGAAGAACAGAATTTTAAAATCCTGAGCAAGCAAAATACTTCCACAGATGGGGATATGTAAGAGGGAATATAAGAACATGCAGTTTCAGTTACCTTGCACTAACTGAAGTGCACAAGCCAAAAAATAAGTGCAAGTGGTTGCCTTGTTTTGGAACATGAAATCAACAGATTTCCAAACATTCGCTGGGATGAATCTAGAATTGCCACTTTTTGTTGACAAGAATTCTGCTACCTAGGGCTGAGTGCCCCTAAGCATGTGTCAAGTTCCTAAAAATAAAATGCCTAAGCACAAAGCACCCCAGCATACATTGACTGAGTTCAGACAACACAATAACCCAAAGTCAAGGGTTGAGTGTAGGCTGTCGCTGAATCATGGGTTGTTGTTGAAACGTGAGTTATTGTGTTGTCTGAGCCCAGCTGTGCTTACAAGCCATGGCTTGTTAACCACAAACAACCCATGAAGAGAACCGGTCGTTTGTTCTTGGGTTGTGAACTGTGGGTTGTTCACCATGGTTTGTTATCTCGGATGAGTTCAGACAGCACAATAACCCACGTTTCGACAACAACCCACGTTTCGACAATAACCCATACTCAACCTATACGCAACCTTTGAGTGTGGGTTATCATGTTGTCTGAACCCAGTTAGTCAGAGAATGTCTTTCTTTTGTGGAAGGAAATCACCTATCCAGAGGCAGTCTGGTTGGATCATGAAATGTGGTGCGCTGCCACCTCAGTCTCACCCAGAAAGCCTGTCTTGAGGGTAAGAAGAAAGTCAATCATTCAGCTGTGGAGGAGAGAGTTAGACTCTATTTATTTAGTTGGCTAGTTTGCACAAAATTATGCAACAGAGTTGACAACTTTTCAATTTGGCCCTGTAACTCTGCCTATAACAGTTTGACCCACAGACATTAACAAGTACAGTAATCATGTTTATTTCCATGCAGTGAAAAGATTGACTGTGATTTCTGCACACCAAGCTGCTGTTAGGCACACAAGCAAGTCAATTTTTAAAAAAAAAAAACTGGACAGTTGAAAACTCATGTACAGATCTGCCAAATGCACCCTGCACAGTCTCTGGGATCCTCTTAGTAAGGGACAGAGCCCCATGTAGCAGCCCAATATCCATGAGTTTCCATTCACTACACACAGCTAGCTTTCAGTGAGCATGCATGAGCACTGCACTACAAATGCATTCACCACACTAGACCTTGGTTGTGCACAGCCATGCATGTGCATAGTGAGAACATAAGAGGGAGGAGAGCACTGCTGGGCCAGACCAAAGGACTAGCTAGGTCATGGGTGGTCCAAGACACTTTGCTGCCTGAGGCAAACAAAGGACAAGGTGGTGCCAGCCCTCCATTCCATGTACAGAAGCCAGCCGGACTGGCAGCTGAATCTTATTTCAACACTGGCAACGGGAAACCATCCTCCACCACACCTGAGGGCAGCAGGCGAGCTTAGGGGTGCCAGTCAGGCCATGGGGTATGCACAGCTCTATCCTCCAACAGACGGAATGGCCAAGGGGTTGTCACTGCCGCCCCCTACCAAAGTATCTGCCACCTAAAGCAGTTGCCTCACTCTGCCTAATGGTAAGTGTGGAGAAATAGTGCCAGAGTTTCCTGCACCACACCCACACACACCTATAAACAAGATAATCCCAGCTGGGGGCTGGGAAAGTCATGCAAATATACCTAGTTTCTCTGATGGCTCCTGACTGTGCGCAGCCCCAGCCGAAGAGTCTGTCTTTGATGGCTGATGGCGTGGCAAAGAGCCACACCTCCCCTGCCTGGCCCAGATGAAGTTCATCCTGATTGGCTAAAGACACCTGGGCTACTGAAAGGGGGGGGAATCTATACTGCCTGCCTGTGGCTTTTGGTTTTTGGTTGTGGTCTGCACATGTAGGGCTTTTGCTGAGGCAGCCCTGAAGAGGACCAGCCCCCAGGTAAAGAGAGTGCCTGGGTAGTTATGTAGTAAAGGAACTAGCTTTGTTGTTTTGTAGCTCTACTGTGTATACCAAAGTGTCTCCCCACCTTTTCTCCTTCCCTCATTTCCCACCTTTTGTTGTAATCTGTTTACCTTAAATAACCTTTCCTGGTTTTACCCCACATGGTGTGTGTGGTTCAGTGCTAAATCCAGTGTATAGACCCGGTCCCAGGGCAAGGCCCTGAGAGAATCAGGTCAAGACGGCAGAGCTAAGGCTGGCAGTTTTGCACCTTTGATCTCTGGTCTTGAGTAAAGGACCGGTTGGTAGTCCTTCACAGTAAGGCTGGCCTTGACATCCTGTTTCCAACAGTAGCCCGCCAGATGCTTACAGGAAGCCCACAAGCAGGACAGGAAGGCAACAGTGCTCCCTGTTATTCACTGCCCCACACACTAGTGTTCAGAAGTACACCACCTCAAAATGTAGAGTGAATCAGTTGGATCCCCCCTTCCAGCTATACATCCTCCAGTTCTGGTAATTGGCCAAGTTCAACTTCATAAGTACGAATTTTTGCCTGTAGACCATTTCCAGGACTCAGTGTCTGTACTCTTTTTTCTGAGTAAGATAACGTTTCTCTAATTACTTCTCCACCCATGGTAGGAATGTCTCCACAACATGACTCTGCAGTGACCCCTTTTCACCCTCCTGAGGTACCAAGTAGAAACAAAGAAAGAAAGGCGTTACTATTTTTCTTCACAGCAGTGGCCATCGTATAACATGCAGAAATTTTGCTTGCTATGAGTCATAACATTGCCATGACTCTTTGTTTTATTTATTTATGTATTTATTATATTTATACCCCGCCTTTTTTCCTGCAAGGAACCCAAGGCGGCTTACATAGTCCTCCTCCTCCTCCATTTTATCCTCACAACAACCCTGTGAGGTAGGTTAGGCTGAGAGTCAGTGACTGGCCCAAAGTCACCCAGTGAGTTTTGTGGCCAAGCGGGGACTAGAACATTTCTCCCTTCAGAACTCAAGAAAGTCTGTAGACACCATAACATCATAACCTGCCCAGCCTTCCCTTGTTTATTTTGTTCTTGCTGTGCAGACCTCAGCCTTTCCCTCTTCCAAGTGCTATCCAATAAGGCAGGGTTCTCCAACCTTGGGTCCCCAGATGTTGCTGGCCCACAGCTCCCAGCATACCCAGCCAGCATGGCAAGGGATTCTGGGAGCTGTATTCCAGCAACATCTGGGGACCCAAGGTTGGAGAGCCCTGCAATAAGGGGAAAAACTTACTTCAACAGATAGAGGCATGAAATGCTCTAGTAAGGGACGGAGCTTCATGTAGCAGCCCAATATCCATGAGTTTCCATTCACTATGCACAGCTAGCTTTCAGTGGGCATGCATGAGCCCACTATTTATGCTGATCTAAAAAGGATTTAAGAAGAGATTATACAATTTCAAATGCAACCCATTTTGAAGAACTAAAGAAAATATGTTTCAGAAAATTTCTACCCTTTTAGCCCCCCAAAAGTCCCTCAAGCTAGCTTCCAAATTAAAACACAAAAATACAATGAAAATAATGAGGTAAAATGCAAATCCAATAGTGCTACAATATGTTCTGAGAAACAAACAAAAAAAAAATTACCGGCCACTGCATTTTGCATCAGCTGGAGTTTTCAAACACTCTTCAAGGGCAGCCCCATGTAGAGTGTATTGCATTAGCGCAATCTGGATGTCACCAGGGAATGAGCGACAGTGGCCAGCCCTGGATGATCCTGGAAAGGGCACAGCTAGGCACACCAGTGAAGTTGAATAAAAATACTTGATTGGAGCTGCCATCTTAGACTCCAGGAGCACTACCAAGCTGATGACCAGGTGCAATTCAAGGTGCTGATTATTACTTTCTAAGCCCAAAGAGGTTTGGGACCATGCTGCATGAGGGACTGTCCCCCTATGTGAATCTGCCCATCCCTTAAGATTGGCTGATATTGCCTTCTTACACATGTCAAGGCCTTCTGAGGTATGGTTGATGGCAATGTACAAGAGGCTGTTTTCTGGGCTAGCGCCCTGTATGCAGAATTCCCTGCCACAAGAATGTAGGTTATCTTCTTTACAGGGGTTCCGCCGGCTTTTGAAAACTTTTCTCTTTCAGCTTCACGGCTGAGTGCGGACTAGAACCCGGATCTCCCGAGTCCCAGTCCAACACTCTTAACTACGCCACACTGGCTCTCTTATCTGGATTCAAGTCTCAGCTCATTGCATCCAGACAAAGGTTCAAGACCTCCACAGCTTCCTAGGCATTCGAAGAAAAGGAGAGAAAGAGCTAGGTATCCGTTGCATATTGATGACACCCAACTCCTAATCCCCAGATGACCTACCTGAGCAGTATCATGTATATGTTTATGTTGAACAGGATGGAGGACAAGATAAAACCACACAGTTCAAAAGCCACAGGACTGAGCAGCAGTCCCCCAGCACGACCTTCTGAAAGCTATCCTCTAGGAATGCTGGAGTCACTGTAAAACAGTTCTCCTAAGCCCCATTTCCATGAGACAACCCAGAACAGGACCATGGTTGATGGTACTGAAAGCTGCTGAGATTTCCCTCAGAAGCATATAGGGGTGCACTGCCCGTCCAGTTCCATGCATAGTCCCAAAACTGGGCTGGAGCCCCAACAGGAAGGGATCCAAGTTATCAGTATCATCCAAGAAAGCCTGGAGTTGAACCACCACTACTCATTCAAGCACCAAATAGGGTTGCAGTTATCCATAATGGTGACATTTAATGACTTTTTCCTTTCTTTTTTTTAAAGCAGGGGCCTAATCACTGCTCCTTTCAGAAGAGGCAAGGCATTCACAAGCACCAACACCCATCAAGGCAAGCCACCTCTGGTCACCTTCACAAGCAAGAAAGGGCAAAGGTCAAGAATGCATGAGGCAGCCTCAAACTTCCAAACAACTTGTCTACATCTTCAGGCTGAATTAAGCTGGAAGTTATCCATCAAAATAGGACAAGCAGATGCTGTGGGGACATCCCTCTCCATGTTTGCTCTATAAATTTACTATCTATATTATACAGCAATACCTTGGAGTGCAAGTAACTTGGTTTGAGAGCGTTTTGCAAGACAAGCAAATGTTTAAATATTTATTTAATTTTTGTTGACTTGATATACAAGCGACGTCTTGCAATACAAGTACTGTAGTACAGCTTAAATTAAAAATCTCTACAAATTTTTTTGGGGGATTTCGTTTTGATATAAGAGTGTTTTGGATTACAAGCACATTTCCGGAATGAATTATGCCCTCAATCCAAGGCATGACTGTATGTTCAATTGCTGGTTAAGCCGGTTTTGCAGATTTCTGAAATATTTCAAGCAGTCACAATACACAAGCATCGGCTTGCAACCGTAAATCCTGGAAATGGCAGTTGATCATTTATCTTTTTGGTGGAGATGCAAGCACTCAGGGTTTGTTTGTTTGTTTTTAGAAGAATATGATATTAAATGACAGGCTATAGTTATTTAAATACATTAAGGGGGCAATCCTATGCATATTTAGAAGCGAAAAGTCCTACAATTCTCAGCATTCCTCAGTTGTAGGACTTTTTTCCTGATCAAACATGCATAGGACTGCACCTTAAATTTATTATTGAATTATACTGAGGATCAGTTTCAAGAGTCAGAAAAGTGATAAGCAATTCATTTGTAGTAACAAACAAGCAGTTGCAGAGTAAGTTTTGTCTGACCACACTTGAGACAGAAGACAATCTCAAGCTTTAAATAGGACCTTTACTTAATATTAACAAGCATCTTATTCTTACACAGCTAAAGCAGCCAAAGTAGACAAAAGTGAAATCAAAACCAGCACCCCAGCTCCCAGCAGAATTAACCATTTAAGGCCCAACTGTATCAGGGTGCCCGTAAGCCCCTTAACTCTGAGGTTTGCAAGCATCCAATGCAAGCAGGAGCAGAAGCGGCGGCGGCAAACATCGCCTCCCCATCCACCCGCTTCCCTGTTTTGCTAGATGGGCTTTTTCGCCCATCTAGCTGAAGCATCTTGGAAGGGGAGGGGGAAAGGATGGAGCACCGGCAGGACACCTCATATCCTGGACTCCCGTCTCCTCCCCACCCTCAAAACACCCTTTACTCCTCTCCAAGGTCACTTTCCCAACCTCAGAGAGCAGCCAGTGCGGTTCTTTCAACGCCGGCTGCAAGGGTGAGGGGAAGGGAGAACAGAGCTCCGATTCCCAGCTCTGAGGAGCACAATCTCCAACCTTGGATCCGGGAATCCGAAAAATCCTATGGTCCCTCCTCAGATGCTGTATAGGGACCATAGGATCACTCTCTCCGTGGCTTTTCAACCAGTTATTTTCTGCTCCATACAGTAGGTTTTAACTGATGGCTGTTGTATATTCCAACAGAAGCAAGGCAATGGAAAACAGTAACTGCCTCAGGTCAGTCCAGGAGGCTCTTAGCCATTATAGTTATACGGAATCCCCATGCATAAAGGCAGCAGACAGCTGGTTGAAGTGAACCGTGGAGGGCTATTTCCTTCATGCCCTTCTTGCAAGCTTCCCAGAGGAATCTAGCTGGCCATTGAGACCGATGCACTAGATGGGACTTTTGGATGGGTCAGCAAGGCAATTCTTATGTTCCTATAAACTAAAGTGGTAGATATTAGCAAAAAAATTAAAATCAACAGACCTTTGAAAAAATGGAAAATGGGTTTCAGCAATCTGGATAAGTGGATAAATAAATCTGTATTATTGGAACACATTGTACGGAAATAATGGAGAGACATGCTTTTGTAGTTTTCTGGTGGGGAAAAAAAGGCTTTCCCCCTTAAGACTCTATGCTCTGCATTAGTCTTAAGGTGCATCCTATGCAAGTTTAGACAGAAAAAAAGGCTGGCTAGGGCATGCTGGGAGTTGTAAGCCTTTTTTTCTGTCTAAACTTGCATAAGATTGCACCTTAGAGTATCATTTACAATACAGACCCCACCTCTGCTAAAGTAGTTCTGGAAAGTCATTCCCTCCTTTACAGTTGTTCCAGTTCACCAAGTAATTCACTTCAAACTGCCCGACAGTTTTGAGTTGGACGAGATTTCCAGTAGCCCAACACAGGCTCTGTGGAGGGCCTGTGTACCTATCAAATCAGAGAAGGCACAAATAGCAGAAGACGGCTGCCCAAGTTCTAAGTCAGGGTTGCTTCAGCCATTGCAGAGCAGCAAATCTGGGTTTGCCTCAACATGTGTACTTCAGTCACTGAAAGTAAATGACAAGCCATGGGTTGTCAGGGTGGCTTCTTGCCCCCAAATTAGCCACCCCGTGGGAAGTGGTCTAGGTTTGGATGACACAACAACCCACCGTTGCTAGTTACCCATGATGGGCTGTCGTGTCATGCGAACCCAGTCAATGACAGAGTAAAAATAACATGGACAAAATTGAGCTTTCCTTCTGGTTTATATTAGAAGCAGTGGCATTTTGCAAGTCAGCAGAACGGGTGTGTCTACAAACATCTCACTAGAAGTCACAGTGCTTCCTACTTGGAAAATAAGCAGATACAGTCTGCCACAAGACAAGTTCAAGAGTGAAAGATGCAGAATAAAAATAAAGGTACTAGAACTGTAACATTATCTTTAATATAAAAAATAAAAATATCCCATCATTTCCATATACAATATAAAATGCGGGGGGAAAACAACACAAGATTTCCCCCTTCTATAACAGTTTGGCAACAGCTTGTTTCCTCTGTTCTGCAGTCATGTGCTCACAGGCTTCCAAGACGTTTGCTACAATTAAAGTCTGTTGAATTGTTTTGGATTTCACCCAAATTCTTCCATTCATTCCCAACACCAGCTCAAATGGATAAAGTTGTCCCAAATCCTGGATGATTTGACAATCTGGAGCTAAGAGTCTGAAACCAAAATAAAAGAAGGGGGGGAAAGCAATGCATGGTTATGGTAAATTCTTCATATTTCAAACTATTTTCAAACTCGGCATGAAACTCACTGGGTGACTTTGGGCCAGTCACTGACTCTCAGCCTAACCTACCCCACAGGGTTGTTGTGAGGATAAAATGGAGAGGAGGAGGAGGAGGAGGATTATGTAATCCGCCTTGGGTTCCTTGCAGGAAAAAAGGTGGGGCACAAATATAATAAATAAATATTAAGAGCTGTTTGTATAAAGCTAGATTATTTTCTTTGGGACCCAGCCAAATCCATGCTGGAGTTTGGAATATATAGATATAGATATAGATATATTCGCTGAAAAAGTGGAATTGCAATCAAAAATCCATAGGCCCACTCACCTTTGAACCTAGGAGCTGTAAACAAGAACACTACTCCACACAATAGTAGATGAGGTGTATAAAACTGTTCTTGGACTGTAATTCTTTAGACAGCAGGTGGGGGGGGGGATTGCTCTTCCAAATATAGATATAAAATTACCCTTCACCTAAAAAAAATATGTCACAGAGAACAGTTCTTGCTAGGCCTTCCCAACGTTAGGGGTTTTTCAGGGGGTTGGGTTATGTGCAGGGAATTTTTGTTCATGAAGAAACATTCAATTATGTGATCTCTCTCCTTCCCCAGCCTGAAGTAGTACAGTTCATGAAGGGTTAGTATCGGAAATCCTGATAGAATGTTGTATTGATAGGTGGCTTCTTTAGGGGTAGAAGCTTTTGATCCAAGCCTCTTTAAACTTAAAACTTTGTGGGGACATCCAAAGACATGGAGCATGAAGGCACAGGTGCATGGACCGTAAGAACTAAACCTGGTTTGTACATAACAATCCGCGTGGGAGTGGACAAGCACAGCCTCCTGCCCATTTGCCACTTCTGCTTTTAATCAGCTTTCACGAACAACCTAGGAACTTCTTCCTGACTTCTTGTGATGTGTGAACCCTGCACTCTGGGTTGTTTAGGGTTAAACATCCCAGAGTTTTAACCCAACAACAAACCATGGATTCCTGGGGGTTTTCAAAATGCGGAAGCGGGCAGGAGCCAGCATACTTGCTCGCACTTACTGTTTGATTTGCAAACTGGGCCCTAGAGAGTTTATTAGAGTCCCGACATCAAGAAAAGGAACTGTATGTGTGCATGCACAAATTATTGTTCTAAATTCATTATAGTTCTACTGTGGTAGAGCCTCATTGCTCTTATTCAGGACATGTCAAAGCATGTGGTTCTCTCAAAGCAGATGTCTACAAATATCTCTTTCTGATTAAAAAGAGATACCTCCTTTTAGGAGTAGAATATGGATTACAAGGGAGTGCCCAGCCAAATATTACAAATAGTTGTGTACATAAGTTTTTGCATATTTGAGAAGTTTCCTTCAAAACACAGACTCAGAACTGTTCCTCTTGACAACCAGTTTTGCTGAATCATTGGGGCTTAATTTGCTATAGCCCTTAGCCTTCAGTTAGGCTATGCTTTTTTAAAGTTATTTCAACCACGGTTTATAATAAATATGGCAAAATGATATTAAGCCTAGTCAACATGTAATGGTTGTACACAATATCAACTGCTTGCGTGACCTACCGGTAATCTAGAGAAAGGCATGAAGGAAATAATTGACCCAATTATTTCCACGCCCAAAAATATACCTAAGGCAAGAATAAGAATTCTATCACACTTACTTTCTTATTAGGCCTAATGACACCTTGAATAAGAAGCCATCTTGTCCAATTACTCCCATTCCATTTGCTCGGCCACTACTGTCTATACAGACCATTTCAGGTTCCATATCTTTATTGGCGACAATGAACTGGCCATAAATAAGGTCCCCCACCTAAGAAAAATAATTAATACACATTTAGAACTATTCCATCTATTTATGTTAACATTTTATGACAGTTATCCAGGGTTGCACTTTACTTATTATACTTATATACAGAGCAGTGAGAAAAAGGCATGAGATATGTAAATAGCTTTGCCTCAGTGTGGACGCCTTTTTAATCAGCTCTTCTTGGTGGATATTACAAGCACCTGATCAGAGATAAATTTAAATGGAGACCATATTTTTGAAGTGACAAGAGCTGAAGGGTCAGAGCTGAAGGGTCAGCAACACTGACTCTGCCCAAGGACTCTCTCCTGCGAGAGTGATCATTGGTGTGAGGATAGATGTGTCACGAGTGTTCATCTCAAGTGTAATTCATATGTGCTTATTCAGATGCTATTCTGTTATTAAAATTGAATAATTTTATCAGGAAAATGTGTTTGCCAGTTATAGAGTTGCTGGCTGTTCTCATTAAACAGGATAACAAAAGCCATGAGTTGTAGGGTTGGCACATCAGTCAACTCAACAGTCAAATATTGTCAAACTATGGTCTGATATCCCAATTTAACTAACCAGTTAGAGTAAGTCAAAGTTCCCCAAAGTTCGGATATCCAGAGGAACTGTGGTAAAGCAGAAGATTTTATCTCTTCCACAGGCATGAAAATGAGGAATGTTGAGGAGAAGCTTGTGAGCCTGACCCTTGTTCCTGTAATGCTAACCATGATTTAGCATTGCATCTCAACCAATGAGCTGTATTACCACTTCCCAGATTAGCAAGGTACAAGAATGCATGGATACAAATACTATTGAGAAATTAACTTGAAGTAAGAGGGTTAAGCTTCCCAAAAGGATTGGTGGGAGAAATCCAAATGGGATAAACCTAAATGGATTGCTGATAGTGATCCAAAGAAAATATATATAGACCTGAACCTAAAGGGGCTGGTGAGAGGGACCCCTTTGAGAGAAAGGAGAACTCCTCCAGTCCGAGGTGGTTGATTATTGGTAAAAATGTATTGAGTCTAGATGAAATATAGCATAGGCGTATGTGCTTCTGTTGTTTTGTTAGCTGTTACTTCTTTTTTTTAATTTTCAAACTTTTCTTTATAAAAAAAATGATATCTCTAAAATTAAAAGTGAAGTGGTTTATGGAAAGAAACAGTGAGTAAATGTATTATACTAGAGAGGGATTCTTAATATTCTTAATAATGGGATTTTAAACTGGATTAAAATGTTGATTTATATTTGGGGAGGGTGAGATTACTTGTGTCCTACTTTGGGATTTTTTGTTTTTGGTTTGCCGTAACTGAAAGTGAGGTTTTGTTAACAGAAAATGTTGTAAGAATAACTGTGGTTGCTTAAGCTGTGGAGAAGATTGGAAGTCCTTTTTAATTGTGTATATTGTTTGTTATATATGTGTTTTTGTGTTTGTATGAAATGAAATAAATTTATAAAACACAGAAATTAACTTGAAGTAAATAAATATTTACTTTATATGGAAACTGTTTTTTATATAACAGCTTATAATACATCAAGTGTAACTTGGCTGATCTCAGAGCTTTTCTCTGGAGTGCACAGCCATCCAAGCCAAGCAGTATCGAGATACAACTACTAGACTCTTAATTGTCCAATGCTGTATTTTTAAAAGGCATCCAAGAATGCAAAATATAAGGAGCCTATTCCTGTTACTCTTGGCTATCAAAGCATGGCAATAAGTAATTTTTTTATTATTACATGCCTCTTCCAAAGGTCAAGATCTCATGTCAAAAATCAACAGATAGAGAAGGAGAAACATACAAAGGAATTTAAACTCTGCTCAAGGTGTATGATGTGATTTATTTAGACATGTCCTCACAAAGATATTCTTATAAAGCCTTGTGACTAAGGAAAAGTGATGTTGATTCTACACTACTATTTTGAACAATTAACACAAGTTTTAACAGTGCAATCGTATGCACGTCTACTCAGAAATAAGTCACACTGAACTCAAGGAGACTTGCTCACAGTTACCGTATTTTTCCATGTATAAGACGCCCCCCACTTTTCTAACCCCAAATTCAGAAAATAATATTTTGGGTGGGGTGTTCGCGCCCCGCCGCCGGCTCAGCCACCCCTCCTCCCCTTCCCCCGCAGGAGACGCTGGCCACAGGACTTCCCCCCCCACTCATACCATACTTCCGTGTATAAGACGACCCTCAATTTTTCAACAATCAATTTAAGTAAAAAGTATTGTCTTATACACGGAAAAATATGGTAAGTGTGTATAAACTGCAGCCTTCGCGAATCTCTGCTGTCATCATATTTCAGACTCCTCACCTGCACGTTTGGTCTGTTTCTTTTGGTTGCACCTTCAAATGCCAGGTAGGACAAAGATGCTTGTTCACTTCCTCCAACATCCAATTTGAATATGTCCCCAGCTTTGGTGGTCACTATGCCTATCACGTGATCTCCCTTGACTGGGACATACTAGTAATGGAAAGAATTAAGAGGGGTTTAAAAAAAAGAAAAGAAAACTTTTAAAAACGCATATTACTTTCTTATACAAAACAAACAAAAGTACTAATGCTAGTACTAGAGCCAGTGTGGCGTAGTGGTGAGAGTGTTGGACTGGGACTCAGGAGATCCGGATTCTAGTCCCTGCTTGGCCATGAAACTCACTGGGTGATTTTGGGCCAGTCACTGACTCTCAGCCTAACCTACCTCACAGGGTTGTTGTGAGGATAAAATGGAGAGGAGGAGGATTATGTAAGCTGCCTTGGGTTCCTTGCAAGAAAAAAGGTGGGGTATAAATATAATAAATAAATAAATAAAATAATGCTGTGCAGAACTCTCCTTACACACAATCCACCATCTATGATCCAGCCCACTACTGAAGACTATACAGCTCTTTTATAATGAAAATACTACTACAAACACAGAAGTCATGCTCCCAAATACTTATACTTTAGCAACAGCATTTAAATCTTATATTGTCAATATACGTATTATTGTGGAGATAAAGCCGGACCAGGCACACACACCCACACTGCCCCACCTACATGACCTCTGCCTAGAGCAGAGGCAGTGCAGTTCAGAGCAGTCAGTAGCATCAGCCTACATTTGCATTCATCTCAATGGGACACATCTACATACTCCCCAGTGGTTTCCCCAGGCAGTCTCTGGGAAACACCCTCAAGCACCCAGGGGCACCAAAGAGTTGCCAAGTACCCTCAAGCACCCAGGGGCACCAGGATTCTGGCAGGAAAAGCCGGTTCCACCTGTCAACAGGAAGGGAGGGGGGAGCAAAGCGAGGGGGTAGAAGAGGGGCACCGAGCCCCGGTAAGGTTGTTGGAAGCAAGGTGCAGGACTGCGCATAACTGTCCGTGACTCCGGTCTGGACGAAGAAATTCCACCCCAAGCAGGACGCTCGGTAACCTGCTGTAAGCCTGAACAACTTGCGGTGAGACTCTTTCTAGGAACTTGGGTCCTTTAAGGTCAATGCTGTCTATGCCTTTCTGCAAACCTCTTTCTATCTGAATGTGGATTGGAGTTGCACGCTTCATTAAGTTTTATAGACTGCTCTTGTTTACGGTGAAGTTCTTATCTGTATGTTTTGTTACGCTCCATTAAACTTGTTATAAACAATTTCCTTTGCCTGCCTTTCCAGCTTTCGCTCAGTGTCTATTGGTAGCGGTTGCTGTCCGCTTAGCCGTGGACCACTAAAGGGAGTTTTCTCAGTACCGGTTAACCCGTTAACTCCCGAACTCACGCAAAGGACCGGCGGCGGTCCTTCACAATTATCAATTTAGATTATCAGCATTTGGTATCAGAAACTAAAAATTTCTGTCCATGAAAATTGTTAATGTGATGAGGATATGTAAAAACGCCAATAAAATGATTAATTTTTAAAAATATGTTTATTGAATTTTTTTCCAAAATGTTTAATTTTAAAAGATTAAAGGAAATTTTAGTTTCAAGGGGTCAGCTTGTCTGAGTGTGGAAAGCTAAGCAGGGTCAGGCCTGGTTATTACTTGGATGGAAGACCCCTTCCTCTAGTTTCCTGCATTGAGCAGGGGGTTGGACTCGATAGCCTTGTAGGCTCCTTCCAACTCTATGATCTATGAAATCTATGAAAGCAAGAAAAATATAAGGCTTGCAAACAAGGTGCCAGAAACCGAAGCAGGAAGGTGCCAGAAACCCAAACTGAATGAATACATATATGGTTTTTGTGTGCCTTTCAAATGCTTATTTCTATTAGAGAAACCGCACAATCCAAACCAGAAGGACAGAGAAAGGATTACCATAAGAACGTTCCAAATATAAATAAACATATGTATGAGAGATACTTTGCATTAAAATAGTACAGAAATAGGCATGATCCAGCCCACATAAGCACTTTAAGGTGCAATCCTATGCATGTTTAGACAGAAAAAAGCCCTACAACTCTCAGCTGTGCTGGCTGGGGTGTGCTGGGAGTTATAGGCCTTTTTTCTGTCTAAACATGTTATAGGATTGTGCCCTTAGGTGCTTAAATCTCTCCCACTGAAATCAGTGGGATTTAAAGCTGAATTGTGCCCAGAGTGACATCACAACCAGGCCAGCCAGTGATCACAAAGGATGTTGATGGGCCAAGTTAACCACAAGATAAAGGGTATAATCCTCTATTTCAAGGCTGGGAAACTCCCAGATGCCCCAGTGTGATGCCACTACCTATTTATTTTATTAAAAGATTTATAAGCCACCTTTTAGAGTAAATCTTCCCAAGGTTAATAAGCTAATCTCAGAAGGAAATCAAAGCATGTGGACCTGTTTGTGCCACCAAAAAAGCAGCTCGCTTTTCAGTCAGCTAAAGGGCTTAGCCGCCTTAGCCAAATTAATAGTAGAAGACGAACCCCCACACCCCACCCCACTTCCACCTTCTTCCCATACCATTTCCACCCTCAGGGTAAATGGACACACACACGACACCTGAAGAATAGACAGCCCTTCCCATTTTTAAGATATTATCTTTTAATATGACTAAGAAACTTTGAGAAGTGAAAATCTGTGAAATGAAGGACATCTCTCGACAATTTTGTACACAACTTGTACTGCAAAGGAAACCATAGCAGGTAAGCCAAGTTAAAATTCGATTACATTTGCCCTGTAAATCTGCCCACTATTACATGCTTAGAGCTAGAATGCTTAAAAAGTATTGGGAGGTATTATGGCCAGCTGGGGGTGTTATAGGACTTTTTTCTGTCTAAACGTACATAGAATTGTGCTCTAAGGTGCTGAAGAAACAGCAGGTACTTGATGTACTTAAGGCTGTTAGACATTAGCACTCGCAAGTGTAGAAGCAAAGCTGATCTGGAAATATGCTCCCTACAGAACCAACTAAAAGGAAATACTCCAGTTTTCTTTCCTTTCTAGCTGGTCCTCTGGAAGAAAGAGTAAATTTAGAGACCACTCAGCAAAGAAGGCTTTGCTTAGGACAGCCTTCCCAATCCTGGTGCCCTCCGGATGGGTTGGACTACATTTCCCATAATCCAACTGGCTGGGGAATTATGGGAAGTTGTAGACCAACATATTCGGAGGGCACCAGGTTGGGGAAGACTGTCCAGGGAGAACTAGTAGCAGAGTGATTAGCAGCTGGGAGGCATGAGCTGAGAAACAGCCGGTGCAAATCTCACTTGAGCCGCACACGCACTTCGGTGGTTTTAGGCAAGCCACTATTCTCTCTGCCCGCCCGCCCGCACAATTTGGGAATCAAAATACTGGCCTGCCTTACAGGGCTGTTGTAAGGTTCCTCCTGAGCACATTATAGCGCTATATAAAATGCGAATAGTCCGCTTTCCCTTCCTGCCTCCTTAATCATAGCTCGAAAATTCTAACCTTTCTCTAATTTAGAGAAAGGACAACATCTGCGTTTATTATTGAGTGGAAACCTCTAATTGACTTTTTGCAGAGACTGGAAAATAATGATTTGTTTGTTTGTGGATTTATGGAATAATAAGTGAATCCGGGACAATGGGAAGAAAGAGATTTCTCATTTGGATTATCGAGTAAGAAAAATTATTGTTACCTGTATTTGCTGAAGAAGAAAAACGGAGGTCCAATTTGTTTTGTTAATTGTTATATGTTTGATATTATGTGTTTGTTTTATATAGAAATAAAAAATTGGACAACCAAAGAAAATTCTAACCTAGAAATCCGGGAAAGAAAAACACAAAATCACCACTGGGTGACCCCGCCGGTTACGCATCGACGCATGCGCGACCTCCCGACTCGTAGACCCACCTTTCCTTACCCGCCTCTGTTGAGAGTCCACCCAGTAAGTCCCTCCGGAACCACTTCCGCTTCCCGCCGGTCCTCCTCCGGGGCCCCGATAGCGCAACACCCCGCATTTGGTGACCAGCAGGCCATCCCCGCCTCGTCTCAGTCCCGGCCCGCAAACCAGCCGCCCCTTCTGAGGCCCACTGGTGGCCAGGCGCAGCCGCTCGCCGTCCGCCTCGGCCTGCCCGGGCAGAAGCAGCACGTCCCCCGGCAGCACCACTTGCCCGACCCGCTCCTCAGCCAGGCACGCGCCGCCCCCCGCCATGATTTAAGAAACGGCTGCTCGCTCTTGCCGCTGGCGGGGTCCTGCGCGTGCGCAGAAGGGACCCTCTTGCGCGTGCGCCCTCCCACTTTTGCCAGGAATTGCCTATGGTCATCGGCCGCCCTTGAACCATAGAGATACGGCCTTAGAAGAAGTAGCACCGGTTTCTTCGCCGGCTGTTCTGTTCCTGGATCTTCGTTTCACACTGTTGGAGGGATAAAGGCGTAACGTGAATAGGACACAATCATGTCTACATTCAGTCGAGCGCTGGCAGCCGGATTGGGAGGGTTCAGTGGTTATGTTTGCTGCAGCCGGAGGCGTTCATTTGGGTGTGAGGGAGATATCTTTTACTGTGCTCTTCGCAGCATGAAGGTGTGATGATTGCTGGCGATATAAAGTGCACATGTTGTGTTGCAGGCATCGTCCAAGAGGGGATGATAGCAGCTTGCGGGGGCGGGGGGGGGAAGAGATTATATTTCAGGATTGCCATAAACCAGTGGATCTCAACCTTTTTTGCCCCATGCACCCTTTTCACCATAAGTCAGAATGTCATCCCCCCCTTTTCCAAGATTGTCTGACTTAATCTGTGCCATACAATAAGGTGTGATGTCCTGTAGATTATGTACAATCTGTAGAATTGTAATTTGTAGAAAGATCAGTATTCCAACAGTTTGAGTCTGTGGTCCCAATTCCCCCCCCCCCGAAACCCTAAAAAATTCACCCCTGGTTGAGAACCCCTACCATAAACCATTATCTCTCTAACTCTTGCACCCCCAATCATAGGCAGTGTTAGAAGAGGGCCCACCTGGCATGAGCCTGGATCTTCTGAGCTGTGCCGGGGATCTTTAGAACTGCCCCAATTACCATCATCTGCCTTAATACAAGCTGCCTTCTTCCCTCTGAACTCAATAGCCTTGCAGTTACTGGGAGACCTTAGGACTCACTCCCTTAGCAGACTAATAGGGAGTGCAGCATGAAGCCTTTCAAACTGCCTGTGGCTTATGCTGGCTCAGCTTGTCTGAGTGTGGAAAGCTAAGCAGGGTCGGGCCTGGTTATTACTTGGATGGGAGACCCCTCCTCTAGTTTCCTGCATTGAGCAGGAGGTTGGACTCAATAGCCTTGTAGGCTCCTTCCAACTCTATGATCTATGAAACTAGACTGGAGACTGCCACTTGTCCTTCTATGTCTGCTCATTATTTTCATTAAATCCAGAGTTCAAAATTGCCTAACAGCACTACTGCCACCTGGCATTCTCAGAGTGTGCCTGACTCTGCAGAGACCTGCTCAGCCAATTGCTACTGTGCAATTACACTTGTGCCCTGAGCCATTGTAGGCAGTGAGGCCCTGACAAGAGGAAGAGCGGGCACATTGGCTGCTCACATAACAGATAGAGTGCCAGAAGCCTTCCTCATCTGTTGCTTCCTCTTAAACTGGCCCAGGCCATTTACCTTGGGGGAAAGCAGAAGTGGGTTTGCAATGCAAAAAGGGTTTGAATGAGCAGCAGTGTCTGAATTTGGGGGAAGGTAATGTATGACTTGCCTGAGTGTGTCTGGATCTCCTTGGCTCTTTCTGGAGTGCACCTGCTTTTTCCATCATTCATGTGGCCAGATTCTAGTGGTTGCATGGTTGTCCTTGGCATCAGGGGTTTGCACTAGGCTAGAGAAAGGTGAATAGATGTGGGAAGAGGATAGGGGCTTCTTGTTCCTTTGTGTTTCATAGATTCATAGATATAGAGTTGGAAGGGGCCTACAAGGCCATCGAGTCCAACCCCCTCCCGCTCAGACAAGCTGAGCCAGCATGAGCCACAAAGGGAGCACTTGTGTAATTTAAAGTAGAACACTTTTCTTGAAAACCAGCCTAATAACAATAAAGTGAAACAGGAATTGCAATTCTTTTAGTAATCTTGGTGCTACTGTGCTATGTTGCACCCAAATACAAATTGTGTTCAAAAGCCACAATGCCTGCTGGCACCTAAAAGATTCACAAATTTACTGTGGCATAATAAGCTTTCATGGACTGGAGTCCACTGTACAGAAAGTTATTTTGAAATACACGTATGCTGTTTTTCATGTAATTAGAGAAAAAGGGCACTTGCTGAAATAAAGGTACAGGGGCCCGTTGCATCAGATCTCCCTGGACTAGCTGGCTTTTTGCCCATATGTGCTTCCCTCCTGCTGCCTCCCTTGAATATTTCTGCCTGAGGTTTTTTCCTGAAATCAAATGCCCTCCTCTCTCATTTCTATACATCCCTTTTTTACAAATGGGGTGACCTTAGGAGACAGGGTCCTAAGACACATATACACACACAGTTTTAGAGTGTGAGGCAGCTGCCTCAAACTGATTTGGGACATCATGAAAAGGCAGCAAAAAAAATCATTATTTAATTTATTGTTATTGTACTTTCACTGCCAGGGAAGGGGAGAAGTGCTTGTAGGATTTTCTGCCTCAGAGGCCAAAACAACTGGACTGGCTTTGAGTACTACTGTGTACCTTAACTTGGGTGGGGGGCTGCTCTACCTCAGGCAGCAAAATTTTGGAGGCCAACCCTGGACATGGCCATCAAGACCTGTGGGGTAGGGAAAGGGTAGCTGAGATGGTACAGGAAATTCTGTGGAGTAGGGAAACAACCAGGGGTACAGAGAGAATCTGGATGGGGAAACATATTCAGGATCTCATTAAACTTACTGTGTGATCTTAAACATGTTTATTTATTTATTATATTTGTTAATCGCCCATCTGGCCGGTCACCCGGCCACCCTCAGAAGTAAGTCATACTGAGTTCAATTTGTTTTACTCCCAGGTAAGTGTTTGTAGTATTGGAGTTCTACTCCTTAATAAATGCTGGGAGCTGGCACCTGCCTTACCTACCCTGAAGATAGATCCTATATCTGGATCTAGATAGAAACCTGGGGACCGATCATTTTGGTAATTTAAAAAACAAACAGCCAAAAACAAAGGTAGCCATGCTGGTCCATGAGAAATAAAAAACCCCAAATCCACAGCTGGGCAATACTTTTATTAGGAATTTTGCTTGGTCCTAATAAAAGTATCCAACTATGCATTTTGTTATTTTAAGAGTTGTGTGATGATGAGGTTGCTAGAAACTTAATCTTACAACATTTGGTGTACAATGTTTACAGTCTAAGACAGTCTTCTTAGTGTACATTTGGTGTACAATGTTTACAGTCTAAGACAGTCTTCTTAGTGTACATTTGGTGTACAATGTTTACAGTCAGTGTTTACAGTCTAAGACAGTGTTCTCCAACCTTGGGTCCCCAGATGTTTTTGGCCTACAACTCCCAGCATGCTGGGAGTTGTAAGCCAAAAACATCTGGGGATCCAAGGTTGGAGAACACTGGTCTAAGAGCATGGGTCATTATAGTCTACAATACATTCCCACACTCTCCCTTGCCAGTGTGCCATGTTCAATTTGCAATTAATCAGTAAATGTTCAAGGTGCCATATAGCTCTTTGCGGGTCCCAGGCACTCTATCCTCCCCATCTGGATGTGGGGCTGAAAGACCAAGGAAAAGTGTGGGTACATGGGAGGGTAAGTTTTAAGTAAGCACAATTTGGGACATTGCACAGTTCTGTCCTGAAAGCAAGCAAGAGATAGCTTGCCTTCTATAAAATTTAAATTATAGTAATTCTAATTATGCACATATACTTGCATCTGTAAATGATCATATGCAGATTTGTGCAAAAAAAAAAAAATGTCCTATGGGCCTGAGCCCCAGATCTTTTAGGTGCCTGGCACTGCCCATGCCCCCAATTTGCAATGACTGTGGTTGCCATAAAGTACATCACCTCAGCACCCCTCTTGCTACTATCACTTAGATTTGAATTTATAGTACAAGTTTAAAAAAACAAGACACAAAATTAACTCAAACCATTCATATTTTTCACACACAAGGAGACCTGACTTTGAAATAACAGGAGCATCTTGTGGGGCTGGAGCAACAACACAGCACTATCAAATCCGAGGGAGAGGAAGTCTCAGTCAGGCGCCCCCCCCCCATTGTGCCTAGGTACAGCTCCAGCTGAGAGCCCCCCTCCCTCCTACTACCAACTGTCCTGCTAAGTACTACAGAGGGAGAGGCAGCAGCAGCAGCAGCAGCCACCGCCCTTCCACTCTGCCAATGACCTGCTGAACTTTGCAGCTAAGAATCTAGTATCTAAATTTGCATTTTTCCTCCTCCCTCCCACCCCCTTTTGCTTTTGTGTTCTTCTGTCTTTTAGATTGTAAGCCTGTGGGCTGGGACTGTCTTATTTCTTATCTTTGTAAGGCAGCTTTGAAGCCTTTTTGGCTAAAGGGCCAGATAAAAGTACTATAACTTAATCACAGATCCAAGTAAGTCCTTGACTTTTCTGTTGTCTCCTTCAAGCAGCTGTTAGTTTTAACTGCTAAAAAGAAAAACATGATATTAAAAAAAAACAAAAACCCCACCCTTCCACTCCGGCAGTAAGTGGTCAGAAGACAAAAGGAATGGTCAGTCTGAGGCTTTTTAATGGTTCTGCTCCCAACACCAACCAGTCTTTCAACCCAATCATCTGTTGTGCTGGCCATTGCTGGGAGGGATGGGAGTGTAGTGTGTAGCGTTCTCCTCCCCACCCCACCCCTTTTACACCAGTATTACACATGCGGAAGTGGTGATGCCTTGAGTTTACTTTGTCAGCCTCTCCAATGATATCAGATTCATAGTGGCATGTACACATACATAAAGGCCGAGATGACACAGTGGCACTTTACACATGCACAACAGCAGTGTGTTGTTACTCCATCCCCATAAGACTTAACTTATTTCAAAGTGTATGTGAAAAATATGAACATTTTGAGTTGGGTGGTTTTTAATAGTGGCTTACTCCATAGACAGAGAAACAGACTTGACTGACAATTTTATGCTGACCTGTGTAGCACAAGCTAACTGAACTAGCAAATGGATCATTCTACACCAGTGATCTTCACTACTATTTTTAAGCAGGAGTCAGTTTGGCTCCAGGCATGTGTGGGCCTTTCCTGGGCTATGGGGAACCTCACCACTTTTGCACCCTGTTAAGCATTGTCCAAGGAAGGCCTTATCAGTCAGTCACCAGGCAGGCAAATTCCAACAGCCTCATTTGGTTTGGGATGGATCTTTTGCCCATCACTGAGAGAGTGCTCTGCTCTGCTCTGCTCAGTGCTGCAAAATCTCCCAGCGCAAGTCCACGTTGCTTGCTCTCACCTGCAAATTCCATTTCACCTCCAGTGCCTGCACAGTGCTCCACCACAGCTAGTCAATCATGTTGCTCTTTGCCTCTTGGACTCCATTACCACCACATCTAATTAGCTGGTTGTTCCTAGGTTCTCTTTCTTCTCACCACCATCAACCTTACAGTTAATGAGCCCCAAAGCCTCTTCCAGTAGCCCAAATCACAGTAGCTGGCCCGCAGCTAAAGCAAACAATAAGGCAAAGCTAGAGAGACCCTGCTGAGAGTGAGCAGCTACTACAAAGAAGAGAGAGAGAGAGAGACTTAAGGTGATCGGTAGCCACCGCCCACCAGTGGCCCTTACATTGGTCTTACTAGATGGTCTTACTGGGAGTAAGTCCCAATGAGCCATAGCAGGATATGAGTAAACATGTACAGACTGATCTTTAAGTTCAATGGGTTTGTGCTACACAGAATAGTTTATTGTCCTAAAAGTTCCCCCTTCAGGGTTGCCACTTTCTGGAATGTCAGGAAAAGTCAAGAAAATGGAAATTGGTCAGGGAAAATCAGGGAAATTGGTCAAGTCAGGGAAATTGTGATTAAGATACACTCTTGTAATGGATTTTTTGAGATGCCGCTGCAAGAGGACAGTCTGCACTTGAGGCAGTTGGAGTAGAGAAGCAGCAGAATACAAGTGCAATGTAATGATGCACACACATTCCATATAATTTTGAAAATGTTTCTTGGCTGATGGTCGTTAACAGTAAAACAGAATAAAATGAACTTGCATGTGATAGCATTATTTTATTATGGAGAAGTTGACTGGCTTCTTGCAACTGGGTAATTTGTGCACTCAAACAAACTGGAATCAGTTTCAGTTGATTTGAAGATGTGATGGGGAAAAAGGGAGTGGGGATGTAGGAAAGACCCTTAGCAGCAGACTCTTTGGGTTTTTTGGCGGGTGCTCATGTGCCCATAGGCTGCCCTCACTTTTCCAAGTCTGGATAACCCAGGGACACATGAGTTCCCCCCCCCAAACCCAAGGATCATGCAGAAAAGGGTGTTTTGGGGGCCACCCCTCAATTGCCCCCCTTTCCCAGCAGGATCCCCAGGGTGGTTGTTTGTTTGTTTGGTGTGATTGCAAGACCCAAGTGTTCCCTTGGTTTTGCCAGTAACCCCAAGTTGCTAGCAGCTCAAGGTGGCAAAACATGGGGGGATTCCAGTGCTGGCGGTATGCAAGTTTGACACATGTGAGACTGAGCCCTCCCTCCTGCCAGTGGGAGTCCCCTCCAGTTTTGAAGGCTCCCCTGATGCTACCAGCTGGGGGGGACACTTGCAAAACTGGAGAGCCACTAGGGACACCTGATCTCCCCCAAAGAAACCAGGGGATCGCGCTGCAAAAAGGAAGGAAAGAGCCCCTTTCCGCAAACTACGATCTTGGGACTTTGCAAGGAGCTGACAGGCCTTGACCTGTCAAAGCTGTCAGCTCCTTGCGAAGGGGGGAAATACTTACCTGTAGCCTGGAGTAGGCACTGTACAGGGTAGATGCCTGCTGGATTTGGGCAGGAGGTACCCTCCCTGGCCAGTAGTTAGCCCAGGGACCTCCTTGCACTAACCTGCCCTGCCCCAATTTGCAGAAATTGGGCAGGTCAGGTTAAAAAAAATGAGTGCAATTATTTGTGCACATTATCAGTATTTTTTTTTTTAAGGGGCGACCACGGGCAGCCCCTTCAAGGTACCATGGGGGGGGTCCTTGGAGGGGCACCTCGTGGATGCCCCCATGGGAATCGCAACAGCCACCTTAACATCCGACTTTCACAATCTCAAAAAAAAAAAAGTTAGGGGGGGGAAAAGTCAAGTTGCAAGCAGGGAGCTGGGGAAGCCTTTGCCAGCCACCCCAAAGTGCTGCTCAGGGTTTGCAATGGCAGTCGCCTGCTAGACACTTGGCAAGAGCAGCAACGGATTTGTGCCGCTGTTGCCAAGTTACTGGCTTGTAGTCAGGGTTGACCCATGATGGGTTGTGTCGTCCGCAAGTGACTCACTTGTAGTCAGGGTTGACCCATGATGGGTTGTGTCATCCGGGTTCAGGACGACATGACAACCCATCATGGGTCAAACAGACCCTACTACAAGCTATGGCTTTTCAGGGTGTCTTATAACCCCAAAATAAGCCACCCTGACAAATCCATCCTGGGTTTCCACAACACGACAACCCACCATGGCTTATAAACCATGGTGGGTTGTTGTGTCATGTGAATCCAGTCTCGATGTTTAAAGCTCATATTGAAGCTCCTATCTTGACCCAAAAAAAAATGCCTTTCAGTACTTGTGTAGTTTTAACCATTTAGTAAAACTGTTATTTAATGTAATGTAACCTATTAATTCTTTTAACTTGGGGTTATTTTTGAATGCTGGTCAGGGAAGTTGACAAAAGTTGGTCAGGGAAAGTCAGGGAAATGGAAAATGAAATTTTAGTGGCAAACCTGCCCTTAAGCATGTAAATTCTAGGATTCTCACCTTTTATTGACAAGGTTTCTGTCATTTAGGGCTGAGTGTCTCTGAGCAAATGGGGCAAAGAACTGTTAAGGAAAATCATTCCAAAAAGGGCAAGGGCAAACTGCCCCTAAGCATGTGCAGAGTACCTATCCTTATTTGTCCCTTCAGAAGTGCTGTGAAATCGTGTGTGCTGCCCCTCACCATCAACCAGTCTATCTCCTTGAAGTGGCAACCCTACAAGGACTGCACGTGCTCGTGAGATGGGCTGGGAGGCAGTTACTTGAAGAAGCTTGGGCTCTACTCTGGTTAGACCATCTGTACAACACACATGCAGTTTTGCAAAATGCACCCTGCAAAATGGTCCCATCACCTTAAGGGGTGAAGCTCCATCTGATGCTCTGGAGTGAATGAAAATACACGCACAACACATAACCACCACAGCACATGCGTATGTGCTACCTTACATAGCCACATGCTTTGTGCTGCCTTAGTGCATCACTTAGTAAAATTCTGCCTGGCAAGCACCCTTATTAACTACAGCAGCACTCCAGACAACAGCCACCATCCAGTGCCAGCAAAAATCTGGTGTCTGATTACACTATTGAGACCCCAATCCAAAATGCATTTGCTTGGAATATAATCATGGCCGTAATAGTCTATTTCTGATAGGGGCTAAAGCTGTGTTGCCATAAAAACACAGATTAACAATTCACAAATACAGAACTGCTATCAGTTTGTTACTTGAAGCAGATCTGTAAAATTTTAAATTGGGTACAAAGCTGACTGTCTTTAATTGGATGAACTTATATGGGACTATCTATAAACATCACTTGCAACTCCTTGAAAGATTTCATCAACGTTGCCTCTGGAAAATCATGCGAATTACTTGGGAGGATAGGCGAACAAATGTCAGTGTACTGGAAGAAGCAAAGACTACTAGCGTTGAAAAAAATGATCCTTCAACGCCAACTTCAGTGGACCGGTCATGTTGTTCGAATGTCTGACTGCCATCTCCCAAAGCAGTTACTTTATTCCCAACTCAAGGATGGAAAGCGGAATATCGGTGGTCAGTATAAGAGGTTTAAAGATGCTCTTAAGGCTAATCTAAAAAAATGCAATATAAACATCGAAAACTGGGAAGCTCTGGCCCATGAACGATCTAACTGGAGGTTGGCCTTTCACAAAGGTTCTATGGACTTTGAAGAAGCCCGAGTGCAAGGTGAAAGGGAGAAACGTGCTAAGCAAAAAGCACGTCAAATGAATCCTTTACAAGACCATCTTCCATCTGGTAACCTGTGTCCTCGCTGTGGGAAGCTGTATGGATCTAGAATTGGCCTCCACAGTCACTTATGGACCCATCGCTAGAGTCTACACAATTTTTCTTTAGAATTTCCTCCTTTTAAAATTTCATTTTTGTAAATTTTTATCCTGGAAGACAATCTTACTCACGAGTGATCTCCTGATGATGATGATGATGATGATATGGGTTAAAAAGGATGCAATCTTAGGAAAGGGCCCACAAGCCTACTAACAGATTTCACAATACTCATTCTCTAAAAGCAAGGGGCAAAATTGCATATGCAGCATGTCCAAGTGGCTTATACAGAGGTGGAAGTCTATCCCTCCACATCCAGCAGCACAGGTTGAAGTGCAGAGGGGCCTGAACAAGGAATCCACATGTACATCAGGTTACATGCGCACCAATGGATTTGTGAAGCCCCTCCTATGCTTTCCCCCCTCTCTTATGGTGGACTGGCAATTCTGCTCATACACATACACCATTTCTCTTTTTGGCAGGAGCATGGGAGAAAAGTAGTTAGCATGGATCTAATCTTTGGGGCGAGGGGAGTTTGGTTCTTGCATGTTTGTGTTCTAGCATTCCCATCTTCTCGCAGACATAAGGGAAGTGTCACAAAGAAGCTGGTAGCCAGGATCAAGACAGGGACAGGCATAAGAAGTTGCCTTATACCACTGATTCATCTAACCCAGTGTTCTCTATGTGACTGGCAGTTGCTTCCTAAAAGTCTCAGGCCAGAAGTCTTTCCCAGCCCAACTACTTAAGATCTTTTAAACTAGAGGTGCCAGGAACTGAACCTGGGACCTACTTGCAAAGCATATGCTCTACCATCAATACCTCCCAAGGAAGCTAATCTACTTCTGCATATCTCATGGCTGAAGTAAGGCCTATATTCCCTGCAATGGAGACTGTACACTCAATATAAATAAGCCACACATGGATGGTTCAATTTTACAGTGTACACAAGCCCAGCTGCTGTCTCAAATATTTTAAGTTACTTCTGCAAACATTACTAACTTCAGTTTTCTAATTTAACAGTGAATGAGATAATGGTAGGATTCCTTGGCTCATTAAGCTGTGGCGACACCATCTGGCTGCCAGAGGAGATACAAAGATCTATGACAACCATCAAATTAATTTTTTTTATACCCACAAGGACTGAGTAAGTCTAGAGTACACACCTTGAGGACTAAAAGCAAAGTCTTGCAAAATGGTCATGAAAGGTCTGCTAGTCCAGACCAAACGTTTTTCCTAATATTAAATATGGTAATTGGCACAATTTAAAAAGAACTCTTGCTCCAGTTTAGTTCTGCTGAAACCACCGATTGTCGTAGGACTATGGTAGTGTTAGCGTAAGTGGTTACTGAATTGCAGCCCATTATGATGCATGTTTATTTGGAAGCATCCCATTGTGTTTAATGCATCTTACTCCACAATACACATGCATAGGACTGCAGCTTTAATATTTCATTTCTTAATAATTTACACTGTAGACTGATATTTCTCTCAAAGATTTGACAAGAAAAATGAAACATTTGATACACTTCTGCTTTGTAAAAATCACTCATTTTTATTCTTCCTGGAAACACTAAAGGAAAAAATACATATACATTTCTTGTGAACATTTCACACCCCCGAATGAGAGACAGTCTAATATACTATGTGCTACAATATTGCAAACAGTGATAAAACACGAGCAATTTAAAAACTTGATTACACTAAACAAAAATTTACACATCATCAATCTACATAGCATTTTACAGAATAAAAACAACCAGAACCAGTGACAGGTCCCTGCCTCAATGAGCTTATGATTTAAATAAAAAATAAATGCCTGCAAACACAATGCTTTGAAAGTGCAGAACAATTTTGGGGAGAGAAGGAGAGAGACACACACACCGTATGAGTGCGAGCCAGTTTGTATTAATGGCAACCTGCTTTGGAGAGAGTGGAGCAACTACTGAGCTTATAGACAGAGCACATTTCCACAGCGACACCATTTGTATGAAGCCGTACCTTCATGTGGGGGCTTATACACACCATCACTGTGATTTGCACAATTACAAAAGGCCTTTTTTTTATTTGCACAATTCATATTGGTCACATATACGGCTGACACAGAGGCACAAGTTCATATAATGTCTATATGAACATATATCATGTGCTGCCACATAAGCAAAGCACAGCTTCTCAAGGTGTTCCTATGTGGGCTTGTGTCAACCATGATCTGGCCCAGAGTGGCTACGATCTTGAGTAGTTGGGTTTTTCACAAATGTTCCCAAACTACAACCAAATAAATGTCTTGTAAAAAGTTACTGCTTCGTGAACATAATTTCATGATTATCAGGACTCCCAACCCAGATCAGGACCCTAGCATAGGAGTAGCAGGACTTTCCCAATCTGGACTGGCCCCCCACCACGCCTGCAATTTATATTGCCAAATGGTTCTAGCCACCACAAACAAGTGCATGCTGCAGCTAGGTCTTGCTCTCGTTCAGTGGGGTGTATAGTAGGTATGTATAGGTATGTGGGGTGTTCTGAGTAGGTATGTATAGGATTGCACTGTAAATAAATGGAGGAATAATTGTTAAAGGCACAAGAAACAGCCCACTAAAAGATGACAAACCGGAAGCACAAGTACTATGTTTAAGTGCCTAAAAAGCACAACTTGGCTTGCTTCTGACCCAGCCACAGATCCTAGCCATCTCTGAGGGCAGGTCACAAAGTAGGAAGGGACCAGCAGCAGCCTCCCCGCTCCGACAAACCTGTATAACCCAAACCACAAAATTTACCACAAGGTGAGAGCAGGTGTGCCAGTCTCCAGTCCCAAACCAGTCTCAACTTCCACCTATTTGTAGGAACTCAGTAATCAATTTTAAAAGTCCAAATGTACTTGCAGCTGGTAAGAGGAGCCTGTGTCCTGCATCTCCCATGCAGCACCTGTGGGTTCAAAAGTGCCCATGAACACCACCTCCAGTGCCAGCTAAGTCTCTCCCTGCCCCTGCTCACTGCCTTCCCCCCCCCCTTTGGAAGTGGGAAGAGAGCAATCTTATCCTTGTAAAAGAGAGAAGAGGAAGTGAGAAGAGGTCACTCCTTCCTACTTTCTCTTTCACCTCTATTATTTTTCCAGGCTGAAATGAGCAGCCTGGCAAAAGGTGAAGTAATCAGGATTTATGCTATACAAAATATGTCAAAAAGAAAGAAAATTGGTGTGTGGCGGGGGGAAGAGTAGGAGCAGCTGAATGGCAGGGGTGGTGGTCTGTGCATCTGTGGTGTTTTAATTTTCCCCGTCTCTGGGTCTTTTCCCTCTCTCTGGGTCATATAGCGCAGCAGCCATTTTGTGAATGAGCAGCTGCCACCCCCACCCCACCCATGGCAGCCTTTTTGTAACGGCACCTTCAAGACTCTTTCAAATTTCTAGATGTGCCCATGGGCCCAGGAAGACTGGGGATTCCTGGTTCAGTTTAGAGAGGTTTTTCAATGTAAATTAAGTGGAATTCCTTGTAACAGAGGAAGCATAGATATGCAACGGTATAGGACAGGTTCTGAAAAAAAATGAAGAATACACTTACTTTACCAAGGCACACAACATTTCAGTGCAACAGTACTGGAAACTGTGGAGATAATCCTAGCCAGGAATAAAATACTTTCATTATCCAACACTGCAAGTTAGAGAAAAGGACAAGTCTAACCCAACTCATAAACTTTTCTTTTCAGTTTTAGGTTGCACTCCTATGTACCATGTCTTGGGACAAAGTCCTCAGACAAAGTCCTACAAATGCAGTAGGACTTACTTCCAAGTAAACATGAGTAGGATTGTGCTGCTATTATAAATTTAGATCTTGGCTGAGATTGTATTCTTCATCTGAAGTGTCATCTTCCATTTGTATATCATACTTATTCTCAGTCACTTTGTAATGTTCTGACTGGTTTTCCTCTCTGTTATCCAACAACTCCTTGGGAATCCGATCAAAATCTTCATCCACAATGATTTCAGTCATGTCTTTTTGGAGTGTTATGCTAGTACTTACCTCACCAGGGATCCCATCCAACTCATTCTTTGCAACATTTAAGTCACCTTGATCCATTTTGTCTTCTAATGCCTCTTGCTTTGACTCAGTAGTTTCAAATTCTTCTGGAATGTTCACATCTTTCTCTATAGTTCTCTTCTATTAATGGAAATAAATTTCATATGCATGAACACATCACCATGAAACCCACCTGTGCACATTTTTTTGGAGATTAAGGGAGAAATTCTATGGCCCCTAGACTTTGTCTGAGGGTGTTATGAGGAGATATAGTTATAATCATCTGGTTGTGACTATGGCTCCCAAGGAAGGCCACAGCAGACCCCAAAGGTGGTTGGGTAAGCTTGGGTTCATAGAAATGATTAGCTAAGCCCTTCACTGGACTGGCCAGGTGAGAAAGGAGATGCAAATGAAGGTTTGAATGGACAGTGACTCAGACCCTGATGAATGAATAGGCCATGTCCAAAAGTCTTGTGATGATCAGATTAACACAGCCTCAAGACACAGGAGGGACTCTCCTGAAAAGAACCTAAAGATAGCCCTGAAAAGAGATGGCTTCCCCCCCATAGAAGGACTCAACCAGAAGTTTAAACCCATCAAGGTAGGAGAACCCCCAAAAGGTTTTCCTATCACACCCATCAAGCCACCATAAGCACAGAAAAGAACAGTGATTAAAGAATATCAGGGAGCCAAGGACAGCCCTTGCCCCTCCCATGTAGCAAGAGGTGCAGCAGAAAAGGTATAAGGATTCATAAGGATTCACGCTTAGCACACAGAAGTCAGCAAGCAAGAATGCGCATATATCTTCCCCCCCTCTGCCATGCAGGGCCCCTTCCAGCGCAGGACCAACAACAAGACAGGTAGCTACGGATTCTGTGCCAGCGTGGGGTGGGGCCTTCTCTCCCTCCCACCCCTGCTGTCTGTAGGCTCCCAAAAGGCACAGGGATCTTTTCTATCTAGATTATAGAGTATGTTTAGAGATGTAGTAGGTATATTTTGCTGCCTGAATTATTGTGTAAAACATGGTAAAACCAGGAACTAAGACACTGTACCTGCTCTATATTTCTTTTTAAATAAACGGCTCTTCTTTCCTTCTAAACATGTTGTGTCTCAAGTTCAGTGTTAGTTTGTCAAGTCTATGTTTAGTGTTAAAGGGCGAACCGCATACTTCACCCAGCTGCGCGCATTTTTACTCCAGCCAAAGATCCCAAACCTTTTGCAATAGGGTGGGGTTAGCCTCTCTCCTTGGAGGGAATCTAACACCCAGATTATCTGTCATAACAAGGGGCCATAGGATAGTGGGGATTCCCTGGTCTCGGAGGCTGGAGACAGCACAGCGCTCTGACCTATGGAAAGGGGAGTTTGAGATCAGACTCCCCTCCCCCTCACAACCAGAATGGAAAGAACTGCACTGGCTGGCCTGAAGCGCCATTGCTAGATTGGGGGGGGGGGGGGGGGAAGACTGCCTAGTGAAAAACACAACCATTGGAGGCAAAGATCACCTCAGCCACTCCTCCCAACTGGCCGGCTTCAGCTCAAGAAGCCTGGCAGGACATTGAATACACAGAAGTCTCCGAGTTTAGAGGCTTCTGTCTCGCAAGGACACAAGCCATAAGATTGTGCCCTAGGTGCTGTCCATCTGCAACCAGTCATTAACATCCAAATTACCCAGACCCAGATAATTCACACACTAAAAGGGATTGTCTTAAAAATAGTTTTAATTTTTACTGCTTCTGCATATCGATAACCAATGTATTATTTCATAATACATTTCCATCCCAGGGAGGTACTGTTAATTTACATCTCAACAAAGAATATCCCATCCACAAAGAGAGAAAACAAATCTAGTAAAAGTTCTTCTAATGGATAGGGAGACATTCTGTGCAACCCCACTGTTTACTCAAATTCTAACTTTTTCTCTCCTTATGTTAACTGTTTTTCACTGTTGGAGGGCTGGCTTAATGTTGCACTCACTGCTCTCTATTTTGGCCTATTTGTTGCATCTTTCCTGTTTCAAGGTGGCCTGACAACCACCTTGTTCAGTTCTGTGTCCATTGCAGATGTTTCCTCTCTGACTCAGCCAACCTGGAGAACTGATCACGGGCTCCCACATTACAGGAAGTGGCTTTTTAGCCCTACCTTCCTGATCCCAGAAGTGAGTCCTAACCTAACAAGGAATGTCCTCCTATGTGCAGTGAGAACAGAAGCTCACCAGATAAAGCACTTTGTTTGTTTCCTGGACTTGTACCGTTTCAGAATACAAGTCGAAAAGGTGCGTGAAATAAGCCTCCTTGTGCATAGAAGACTACCATGTTGACGGGACCAAGTCCCACCTAATCTTCTCCTAAACACGCTGTTCTGCTATGTGCAGAATACAAGCAATATTTATGAAGTGGGGACCCACAACAAAATGTTGCAAATATATTCCCATTGATCTCTGTGTATCATATGCATACTTTTAAATAACTATATCTCAGAATAAAGTTGCCTTGTTTGGAATTATTTTTATGTCCCAATTTGTTTAACTTGTGGTTGGGGGACATTTGATGATAATGTTGTATACTCAGAGGGTAACAGAAGATTTGAGAGATGTCCATATAAAACAATGGAGAAATCCATGATTTTAGCATAGCCATGTGTATCCTCACCATCCCAAACAAAAAGTAGCGGAAAAGACAGGAACATTGAGCTTTCAATGGGAAGACAGAGATTCCTTCTTCAAACAATGAGCTACTCTAATATTTTTTTTATCTCTGTATCCTCAACATCCTCTTGGAAGTTCATAGATCCTGGAAGATTGCAGGGCCATTCTTTTTTTATTTTAAAATATTTTTCTTTTCGATTTACAAACTTTTATAATTTTGTATTCCTAGAGAGTCTCCAGGGCACATAGAAACCACTCCCTGGGTTTTGGGTGGTTTTGTTTCATTTCCAAACTGACATTCAACCACCCAAGTTCACTATTAAAGGGAATTATAATATGATACTCACATACATGTTGTTTGGCTTGGTACTCACTTCATTTAAAGCATTTTTATCAATTTCTTTAACCGTCAGCAGATCTGGTGCTCCATGCTTCTTGGTTAATTCCACAACAGCATTTTCTGGATGTTGCTCTGCAAAGATCTTTATAAAATAAAAACTGGAATTCACTTAACTAAAAAGAATTACCAAACGGTGTCTCACCTGTCCAGTTTAAAATCCAATGGCCATAGACTATAGTGGTATTGACCTATTTTTGGCACTCTACCTACATTGCACCTCACATTCAAATGGTGAAGCAAATATTACGGTACTTTTTAAAGGTTTAAGGTTAGAAGATTCAGACCTTCTGCTGCTCTTCAAATTTTGGGGGAACCAGGAGTTGTTCTGCTTTCAGCTTTCATGACCTCTCCAATTCTGCAAGGGTTTCTTCATGTTCACACTCCAGCTGGGCCTTCTCTATTTTCCTCTAGAAAAGCACAAGGCACAGGAAAATTGGGAGAAAGATGAATTGAAACTCAAGTCACTTTGAGAATAGCTTTCTTCAACTTTTGTTTTTTTTTGTTTAAAAGGAAAGATTTGTCACCTTTTCTTCTTCATTTATTTTTTTCTTGTAGCTGTAAATCCAATATGCCAGGAAATTGATTGGATCCACTGGCTGGCGGTCTGCCACCTCAGCAAGTCCCTCAGCTAAGCATTTTCCTATGCATTCCTTGAGGTATTCTACATCCATTCCCATCTTCTTCCAACTCTGCATTGATATTATGCATTAGGTTAGTTCTTACAATATTATATTAATGTCTACCATGTTAACAAAATAAAATCTTTAAAAATCATTCTGGAGAAACAACCTGTGCTCTAACCAAGGTCCCTGCCCCCCCCCCATTGCCATTGTAAACATTACTTGTATTTTCAAAGCACACTTTCTTTTGGCATCTGACATAACCATATATAGGAGCCAAACCCGTTGGGACTCCCTACATGCACCACTACACACATGCAGGCCTCCTACCTACACACCTCTCTATGCACAAGAGAGCTGCTGGCAGGGGATTCCAACACAGACTTGGTTCGCATGATTAAACAAACAATTTGTTAACTGTGGGTTATTTGCGAGCAGTCAGAAGCAAGTAAGCAGACCACTTGCCTGCTTCTGCCTTGCTGAACAACCTAGGAACATTTCTGGGTTTTCATAGATTTCATATAGAGTTGGAAGGAGCCTACAAGGCTATCGAGTCCAACCCCCTGCGCAATGCAGGAAACCAGAGGAGGGGGTCTCCCATACAAGTAATAACCAGGCCTGACCCTGCTTAGCTTTCCACACTCAGACAAGCTGAGCCAGCAAAACCAAACTGGGAACTCTTCTGGGTTGTTGAAGGAGAAACAACACAGAGTTTTAACCCAAGAACAAACAATGTTAAAACTTTGGAATACTTCTCCCTCAGCAACTTAAGAGTTCTAGGTTCAGATGTCATCCTTAGCAAAATGGGATCAGGCGAGCAGTCAGAAACCAGCATACTCACTTGCTCCCATGTGCTCACAAACAACCCATGATTTGTTAACCATAGGTTATTTAATCATGTGAACTGGGTCAAAGAGTAGCACATGTGGGAGGTACAGGGAAGTATATGTACAGGGGGTGGCCTGGGAAGGGGGGAAGAGACTGGATCAGCTAATTAATATTTATACAGCATGTAGCATATATTAACTCAGACAGTAATTCTTATAACAACCCTCCAAGGGAAGACAATATGTATTATCCCCATATTATAGGTGAAGGACTATATGTACATACGGAAACATCAATGAAAGATTCTCTTTTGAAAGATTTGGTATAAAACAGAAATTGTCATGTGGGTGCCAGACATTAGGACACCCAAAATAGATAGCACCTTACCTTTTACTAGATCAAATTCTGTTGTAGGACCTTGCAGTGGACAAAGAACTGTTGAGATAGCAGAAAGAGTTTCAAAATTTTGCAAGGAGCAACTTAACTAGGGGTGCTACCAGATGGATGGGACTGCCACCCATCAAAAGGCACTGAGCAGCTATTCTATCTTTCCTCCTTAACAGATTGGTGGGGAGAGAATGGAAGAAAAAGTGAGAAAATATGGTTACAAATAAAACAGGATATCATCTGGACACACCCACCTGCTTGAGGCAGGGCAGTTGCACAAGAAAAACCTGCTCTGGAAGCACTGCCTCAGTCTAGTTTTTTTTAAAAAAAGAAGAGTAAAGGTTTAAAAACTTTATAGAGAAAAACTGGGCAACATTTTTACAAACCAACCAACCAAGAGTGCTTCCAGAGAAGGTTTTTGTAGTGCCATGGGCCACCCTCATTCACGGAGGTCCAGACGATGACGTCTTCCGCTCATAGCACCCCACACTTCTTCCACCTTTTTTCTTGCCCCGGAAAATCCGTTAAGTAGGAAAAGACAGAATACCTACACTTGGGGAATGCTGGGAGTTGTAGGACTCCCCCCCCCCTTTCTGTCTACCCATGCATAAGATTGCACACTTAGAAGGGTCTACTAGCACTTAAAAATTAAACAGAGGAAATGGTGGACCCACCAGGCACCTATTTAAAAATAACTCTATAAAATGACATTTCTATTACTCTTAGTCGAAGAAGCTCAGCCCCCCCCCCCAGGGGGGTTGGGTGGGGAGGAATTCACATATCATGCAATTGGCCAGCCAAGCGCCCACCACCTTTCCTTTAGCTTCTACTACCTCTGTCCTGGCCGGCGCGGGGGAGACAATGAGGATTATGCGGCTGCAGAAAAAATTCGACCCCCGTTTTAAGGTTCGCTCGTTTGCGCTTTGTAGCTCCCCCGCTTCAATTATCCACACCCGGATCCTGCTTGGGGCGCGCGCTCACGGCGGTGCCTCGCTCCCCCCGTTGCGTGGCAACCGGACGCCTCGCTCCAGACCGCCCCACCCATCGGCCATCACGTCACAAACGCTCCGGCTCCCTGGAGGCACGCGAGCCGCCTGCGAGAACCTGATTGGCTTGGGCAGCAGCCCTTTATACCCTTACCTGGGAAAAGGTCTAAGTCCGATGGAAAAGGTCTACGTTTTACCATAAAAGTGGAAAAGCTAAACGCCACCTTTAGTTTCCTGTTTGAGTTGGGAATCTGCATTTTACACTGTTAGGCTGGGGAATGCTGGGAGTTGTAGGACTTTTTCCCCTGTCTAAATACGCATAGGATTTGCACCCTTAGAGGGATAAAAACACGAGTTTGCATGCAAGTGAATGGAGCGCAAAAGCGTCTGCATTCAGCTGAGCGCTGACTTTGAGTTGAAGGAGCCGTTTTAGCATTACTTTTGTTGCTAACTCAGCCGTGCATTTTTTAATTATTATTTTGCTGGCAATCCAGAACAGCCACCGACGGAAAATGCCGGGGTCGGGTGATAATTTTTTACAATAACATTCTCAATAACGATTTCATAAAAGAGAAGAGAATGCAAAATTGTTGTGTTTTCAAATCTCGTGATTTCTAAGCTGGTCCTGTGGTTAAATATTAGTGAGCAAACATTTCATTGCTAATACTTCAAAAATGTATATTTAGGGAATGATAATCCAGCAAAGGATATTTATTTATTTATTACATTTATATCCTGCTTTTTTTTCCCCTGCAAGGAGGCTTACATAATCCTCCTCCTCTCCATTTTATTCTCACAACAACCCTGTGAGGTAGGTTGGGCTGAGAGTCCATGACTGGCCCAAAGTCACCTAGTGAGCTTCATGGCTGAATGCGGACTAGAACCCGGATCTCCCAAGTCCCAATCCAACACTCTTAACTGCTACACCGCACTGGCTTTCCAGTGATATATTGATATCTGCTTCACATATTACTAAAAAGAAGGGCCCCTGCATTTCACAATGCTTTTATGTAGCATTTGAAAGGGAGAGCTGCGTATAGAAAGATGGAGAGGAAGCACACCTTAGAGCCTCCAGAAATTGTGTGTGTATAGGGTTGCCAATCAGTCAGATAATCACTTTTTAGTACCAATAATTTCAGCAGAAGAGTTGAGCATATGAGTGACTGTCTCCCATTGAAACAACTACTGTTACTGACTTGACTCCCAGCCTTCCCTCTGGTCTGCAGTGGTCAAGAAGAGAGTGCCACCCCCACGTAAATCCCTGAAGCGTCTCCCCAGTCAGCCCACAGCCAACTCAAGCTGCTGACCGTAGCCAGGCCAGATTTCATGCTCCCCATAAAGCTGGGAAAACACAGGCTGGGAATGGCCAAGCCACAGTTGCTGTCACTCTGGCTAATTTACAGTAGCCAAGGTTGGTCCCCTCAGACGTTACTATAGAACAAATAAAAGGTCATGGAGGATACAGCTATCAATAGCTACTAGTCACAGTGGTTATGTATCTTGCGCAGTATCGGAGGCAATATGCCTCTCTGAATTCCTGTTGCTTGGGAACACGAGCAGAAGGGTTCTATTGCACACATGTCCTGCTTGAGGGCTTCCCATAGGCATCTGGTTGAACACTGCAGGGACAGAGTGCTGGACTAGACAGGCTTTTGGTCTGATCCAGTGTGGCTCTTTTTATGTTCCTATGTTCAGTAGCTGCAGGATGGCAAAAGGAAGGTTGTTCTTGTCTTTCCCCCTGCTTTTGCTGTGATAGCCTGTGCAGTGTTTCCTGTGCTAGCACCAGAGATGACAAGAGGGAGGGAGGGAAAGAAGGGAGCAGCTTCTGGTGCTGGAGCAGTGGACAACTAATGGATGTTATGTCCACCCTCTTGATTATATTGTGTGAACACGTGTAGTCAGTCATGAGGCATCTGGAGATATTAACCTCCCTCCCCCATGCACACATAGAGACCCAGCTAGTAAGGGCAGAATTTACTACCAGAAGATTTTCTACCACCTGAAAGAGGGGCTTCACCCTGAGGGTTCAGTTCCCTCCAACGATTAGGTAATGCTCACAATTTGGCTTTAATTGAATTTCTTACTTAGTGCACCACCTAAAATTAACCTCTGTCTTTGTCAGTATAAAGACAGTCATGTTTCTTTGTGCTTCTGTTCCATGTGTGTTTGACCCAAGGCAAGAGACAGATCTGAGTTGGAGTCAGCCTTTATGTTTTCAGAAATGGAGATCAGCCATTGCTTCTCTGTCCCAGAATCAGGGCTGGCATAAGACACGAGAGGATACGCCACCACCTCTTCTCTTCTCTTCCACCCTGCTGGCAACGGTGATGGCAGTGGCAGCCACCAGCTTCCTCTCTTGCCCCTTGCCCAGGCGGTGGGCCATCTAAATCTCCCTCAACACATCCTTCAGGGCCATCTCTCTGCCAATGCCTCGCTCGGAGGAAGGACCCCATGCTGGCTTCTCCCCTGAGAATCCCAGGGAGTCCACACACCCGATGCCTTGCTCTGAGGAGTCCTCCGAGTAAGTCATCAGGCAGGTGATGCTCTGAAGACCTGTGGTGGCTGATCTCCTGCTGTGGCAGGAGAGTGATCAACATGGTTTTCTGAAGTGCAGGGTGGGCTGATGCCTTGCTTTGAGGACCCCTCAGAGTGAGGTATCAGCCCGCCACACCAGAGAGCTATGCCAGCCCCTCTCCTGCTTTGGCATTTGCTGCAGCAGGAGAGCAGCTGGTGCGGCTCTCCAGAGTGACCATCCAACCCTCCAGAGTGTCTGCCCATCCTGTGCCGTACTCTGAGAGGTCCTCAGAGTGAGGCATAAGGCAGGTGGTGATGGCAGCTCCAGAGAGCTGTGCTGGCTGCTTCTTGATGTGGCATTTGCCGCAGCAAGAGAATGCCCATTAGGGCTGTCCGGAGTGGCTGCCTATCGTATGTCTCACTCTGAGAAGTCCTCGGAGTAAGGCATCCGGTGGCAGCAGGCACACTGTCCCAGCAGTGGTGGAGCAAGAGCAGTCTGCTGCCTGAGATGGGGGATTCACCCCACCTCATTGTCAGGCCAACTCTGCCCAGAATGCATTGCTAGGTATAATCTAATACCTGCTATACTTACCAATGATTCATTCAGTTTGCAAATCTCCATTTTGAGACTGGGTCTATACTGCAGGCCTCATTGCCAAAACATGTGGCCAAATGTTGGGGCTTTTCTGTTAGAGAACTCAAAAGCTTGCACACTTTTGTAGCATTTTGGTTGGTCCTAATACAGGTATTGCCCTACCTGGAATTAATAAGGGATGAGAGATAAGAAAGAAGTAAGGTATTTTACTTTTGACTCAAACCATTTAGGATTCCCCCTCCTCCAATTATTGTGGGCAAAACTGATCTTCTGTCTCTTGAATTCTGTATCTCCCCCTCCTTGGATATATATAATTCCTACTCTTTTATTTTCTTTGTTTTGCTTCATTTTATTAATTAGATTGAGAAATCTTCATAGCTATATAAACCAGAGGTTGAAATGTTTAAGTTGCATTCATTTCTTGTTGGAAGCCTGTATAATGTGGGTAAAAACACATATCTGTCATTTTTTGTTATAAGTGAAATACTAATGTGGTCACCTTCTTGCATTTGTAAAAGGAACTAATAAAGGTTATTTTTAACCTACCTTTTTCTTTCCACAAAGGTAGGGTTTTTAAAAAAATATATATTCCTTTTACAAATACAGTAATGGATAGGTGAATATATCAGTATTGCACTCATACCAGAAATAACACATATGGTTTTTTTACTCACATTGTTCAGGTATCCGAGAAGAAACTAATGCAACATAAAAATTTCAACCAAGCTATGAAGGCTCCCCAAGCCAATTAATTAAACACACACAGAGAAAGGGTAGGAATAATACCTGTCAAAAGAGGGTTGGGGAGAGAGATACAAAATCTTCAGGGAGATGGCTGTGCATAGATAGAACACTGGTCCGTTGCTAAGATACCAAAGAGAAGCATCCAGACTTAACTGTCTTCTCTAGATACTCACAGAGCTTATTCTTATAGAAGAGGCTAGAGTGAAGAAAATACCCATGCGTCAGGAATAAAGCTGCTCTTCTCATATGAGCGTGAGTTTGTGCTTAGAGAAGTACTCTTTCCATGTTCTTAAACAGTCAAATGGCAGCTGAGTGGCTTCTAGTGGGAACAACAAGCCCCTGGAATCTGCATTGAGTGAACTCAACTGAGGTCCAGTTCACACATCAATTTCTGACATGGTAAAACCACCATAGGTCCAATTCATCCGAATGTCTTTCTTATTTATTTATTATTTATTTATTTATTATTTATATTTATTTATCGCCCATCTGGCCGGCAACCGGCCACCCTGGGCAATGTACATAGAATAAAAACAATAAAATACATTTAAAACAGTATAAAAATTTTAAAATCTTAACCCACCCCATATTCCCGCCTGAACAGCCAGGTTTTTCATGAGCGGCGGAAGCTCAGCAGAGAGCAGCTATTGGGTAGCACAGAAGTAAGCAGGAAGATTTCAGGATAGATGTGTTATATTAACACTCTGGTGTCATTCTTCTGAAATAATTGCAGCCTTAAGGTTTGAAAAAGCAAATCTTTAATTATATTTCCCCCTCAGGTTAACAGTAGCTACCGGTACTAATTTCTTGGCTTATTTCTTTAAGTGTCTCGGTAGCTTTTTTTGACCAACAATGGTCTTCAAAGCAGCTTATAATAATTGAACAAATAGAAATATAATGGAAATCTACCGCTCAAGATGGTGTTTTTTTCTCCCATTTTAGATCAATAAGCATATTAATCCCTGACAGAGATTCTTTGGCAACAGGAAATGGAGACTGCATATCTCAAAAAATGCCTAGGTAAATGCTTAGCGGAGGGTCTTGCCGAAGTGGCAGAACATCGGCCAGCGGACCCAATACTGTACTTGGCACACTGGATTTACAAATATAAGAAGAACATGATTGAAGAACTACAGGTGAGGCCTCTGCTTCTAAATGCACTGTGGATAGGATCTTCAAAGATTAAATGCTAACATTGGTTATTGTTATTATTGTTACGGAAATGATATTGTGTTGTGTTAGGTGAAAAGACGACTACCATAGCCTTTTGTGTTGCTTGATGCTTCCTAAATGGTCAGTTGATATGGCCAGAGTCATTAATGAGGTCACACATACCTTCAGATTGGGGGCTTGAAATCAGTAGTTCCAAGTCCCCATGCAGGTCTGGGCCTGGGGTGCTTCCAGACAGAGAGCTCTTTTGTCTTTTCTTTCTTAACAGCATGGCTGGCTGGGGCATGTTGGGAATTGTAGGACTTTTTTCTGTCTAAACATGCGTAGGATTCACCTTAAGAGAAAAGACAGAAGAAGCTGTGGGAAAATACGGGAGGGTTACAAGTTGAAGACGACAATGGACCGGTTCCCACGATCACAGCAAGGGACATAGACCACAGAAATGACCCAACAACAGCCCATGTGCTATTTGAGGGTTGCTGCCCCCTCAAACAAGCCATGCCATTTGGGTTCAGGTGATATGGCAAGCCACGCTAGCAAGGGTAATTAGGGGTATCTGTCCGACAAGTGACCAGCACACATGGTGTGGGGTTAACCACCATGGCTTGTGATTGTGCGAACCAGATCAATGTCTGCACCCCGTAAATTCTGTAAATGAGGCAGGGCAATGGTGCCGTAAAAAACTCGGCTGGAAACACCCCTGGTTGGCACCTCCATTACTAAATTAAAAGGTGGTCACTGCTTTCATTGCTTATGTGACTATACAATGAGCCTTACAGAGATGTCAGGGCTGAACAAGTGACCCCGTGACCTGGTTTGCACAATCAAAATCAGCACGCGCCGTGTAGGGTTATTGGAGAGTTGTTTTCCCCCTCCAACAAGCCATGCTGCCTAGGTTCGGATGACACAAGCCGTGCCTGGGTTGTGATGATAGAAATCATGCCCCCCCCCCCCCACACACACACCCGGCACGTGCTGCGATTTATTTTGATTGTGTGAACTGGCCGTATCTGTGTCCAGAGAAAATCATAAATAAGGACCGCTGACACCGCTCTCAATTTATACTGGAAATTCAAGCCCTGTGAGGGTGTAGGCTTTTTCTTAAGCCTTTGTCTGGAATTATTGGGTGGGAGGCATTCAGGGGAGAAAAACAAATATTTTGGTGGTTTTTAATGTAGATTACAAAAGAGGAAAGAAGGCTGGGTTTTTGCAGTTGGTGAGTAAGGAGCAGCTTTGGTGAACTCCAAGGGTATGCAGTTGCTTTTGGAGAACTGATGCTGCTTTAAAAACTAGCCCTATGTTTGGGTGGCTGTGTGATCTGTTTCCCCTCCCACACTATACCCAAATCTACTTGTATATTTGTGCACAAACAGATATTACAGAAACACAGTTCAGTCTCCAATACCCTCACCCAGGGATGTTGAAGAGTCCTTGGTCTCGAGTCACGAGTCTTTGGACCCGAGTCTCGAGTCCGAGTCCGAGTCCTTGGTCCAAAATGGTGACTCACGAGTCACGAGTCACTCCCAAAGCTGACTCCACGAGTCCCTATTAAAATCAATGGGGGTTTTCCCCAACAAAATAAGGCTACTTCACACTCAGAGCAGCCACACAGAGTAATCTCAGGTCCTTCCTCTGCCTCTCCCAAGTACGCAACACATCAATCAAAATAAATCTTGACACACTGTTGGGGCTACACTCCTGGTAGCCATCCATAGTGGCTGAGCAGTGGCACACCTCGCTTCCATGCGCTCTTTGCCGGCAATCACGCTCCTCTCCCCTCCTTCTGGCACAGCCCAGGGATGTTGAAGAGTCCTTGGTTTCGAGTCCCGAGTCGAGTCTCGAGTCCCATTAAAAATATTGGGACTCGAGTCCGAGTCGAGTCAGAGGGGGGACTCAGTCCGACTCACGAGTCGAGTCCTCAAGTCCGAGTCCCCATCCCTGCCCTCACCCAACAAGGCAGCTGACCCCCTAAAAGGCTATTCCTGAAACCTTCTGTTACTCGGGGAAGTGGCAAATGTGCTCCTCATCTCTTTTTCTGTTTTTTTTTTTTTAATTGCATTGCTAGAGGAAACTGGAGAGGGACGAGCTGGAACGAGAGCGTGAAGAAGCCCGAAAAGAAGTGGAAATGTTAGAAAAGATGAAAGAAGAAGAACTTTTGATTCAGCAGAAGCTTGAAGAAGAGAGACAGGTAGGACAATGCAAAAAAAAAAGTGGGGGGGAGTGTGCTAACTGACCTTGCTTTATGTTGGATTCCTCAGCTTTCAAACGAGCTGAGAGTTATTTGATTATACCACTTCAGATGAGTGACTGCCTTCAGTATAAAATATTTTATAAAATAATTTATATACTGCTTTTTGGGCCCTCAAAAAGGCCCCCAAAGTGGTTTACAGACAGCATTAAAACAACAATAAAAGTATATACAATCAGAAAGTAATTAAAATAAGCCAACAAAATAAATCCACAGTAAGTCAGAATTAAAATCAGTTAAAAAAAAACCCTGATGTAATAAAAAAAAAATCTTAACTGCCTGCCTAAAAATCAGGCCAAGAGACCCATCTAGCTAAAAATGTTAAAAGAACCCTCCCCCTATAGAGGGTCATTCCCTTAGGATTGTGCTCTGAATCTCTCTAGAGGATCTCCACAAACAGTGTCACAACCGAGAAGGCCCTGTCCCTTAACGCACAAACAAAGCTAGATAGCTTTCTCCCTTTCTCCCTGCCAAGGTTATAACTCAATATGCTAGTTTTGAATGTGGAAGGAATGTGGGCCAACAGGAAAATGTACTCGAACAATTTCAGTGACAAAAAAGAACTTAATGCACTAATGATGATGAAATTATTTCTTCCTCCAAATTTTTAAAAGTTGGGAAATGACAAGTTCAGGTGTTACCAGCCAGACAGCTACACTAACAATACTTCATGGAATATAACGGGGAGGGGAGTATTAAAATCTAGGGTCTAGCTGGGAAATAGAATATACATCTCACAAATAAAAACACACAAATACCCCAAAGTTCACTTATAGTTGTTATTAGAAGGAAATCTATGCGGTTCCGTTCAACATTGTTTCCATCTTTGTCATTCTAATACATTGCAAAGGAAGTCCACTTTTCCATAAACTTATTGTATAGCTGATTTCCTCTGCCTCCTCTCCTCTCACATATGTCAATTTCATCATTAATGCCATTTCCACAGTTAAACACAACCACCACCATCACCATTCAGAGGTTTGCACGATCACCGCAGCCCACCGTGGCTTATTTAAGCTGCGGTGGGTTGTGGAGTGTGCCAGTGGCCATTTTGAATATTCAAGCTGCGGTGGGTGGTTGCTGTGGCTTATCGTATCATCTGAACCTGGCGGGGCTTGGTTGTTGGTGTGGTTAACAAACCACCCACAACCCTAAAACAGCCCATTGTAGTGGCATTTGTTTTTCCCCACTAGGTGTATGTACTTGGTTCACATGACACAGCAGCCCATTGTGGGTTAATCTACCCTTGAGGAGCTGTGGCACAAACCAGCTGCCACTATGAACATGCAGGCCCCAACCGGGGGTTGCTTTGGATTGGCATGTTGTGCGAACCCAGCCGGCAGGGAATATTTGAGGGGTAAACAACCCTTGCATAACCCACAGTCTGTTTTAGGGTTATGTGAAAGTTGTTTAACCCTCAAATAACCCTCACTGGCCAGGTTCGGCAACCTCCAGTCGGGATGTCTGGCCCACTGATTATAATCTTCTGTTTTCCCTTTGGCTGTCATAGATGTTGATCTCCATTCCAATTTACATCTCTTGACCAAAAGCCATGAGCTCTAAATTGGAAGAGCTAAAGTACATGTTATATACTGGTTAAAGGCTGCCGCCGGCGTGATCACTTCACTCCAGTGCTCAAAGAGTTGCACTGGCTACCAGTTGTTTGTTGAGCCGAATTCAAGGTGTTGGCGTTGACCTTTAAAACCCTGTACGGCTCCGGTCCAGTTTATCTCAAGGAGCGCCTCCAGCAACATCAAGTAGGCCACCCAACAAGATCTGCCACGGATGGCCTTCTCCCTGTCCCATCAGCCAGAGAAACCAGGCTGGTGGGGACTAGGAGGAGGGCCTATTCTGTGGCAGCCCCCAATTTATGGAACTCTCTCCCCAGTGACCTCCGCCATGTCCCTTCCTTGATTAGCTTCCACCGGGCATTAAAAATGTGACTTTTCAGGCGGGAATATGGGGTGGGTTAGGATTTTTAAGTTTTGTACTGTTTTTAATTGTTTTATTTATTTTATTATTTATTTATTATATTTATACCCCGCCTTTTTTCTTGCAAGGAACCCAAGGCGGCTTACATAATCCTCCTCCTCCTCTCCATTTTATCCTCACAACAACCCTGTGAGGTAGGTTAGGCTGAGAGTCAGTGACTGGCCCAAAGTCACCCAGTGAACGCCATGGCTGAGCGGGGACTAGAACCCGGATCTCCCGAGTCCCAGTCCAACACTCTCACCACTACGCCACACTGGCTTGTGTGTTTTATACTGTGTGTGTGTGTGTGTGTGTTCCCCCCCCTTGTATTTTATTGGACTGTACATCGCTCAGAGTTGCCGGATGTCTGGCCAGATGGGCGATTCATAAATATAATAAATAAATAATAAATAAATAAATATGCAAATACCTAGGACAAAGCCCTGACAGCCCTTTCTTCAAAGGAAAAGCAGTTTCTCAGGAGGAGGAATGTGAAGTTGAGAAGAAACAACTCAGGAGGGGGAATGAGAAGTAGAGGTGTTTAACCCTTTCCCCATCTGCCACTCCTCCATTCCAAATCCACCTCCAGACCACTTTTCAAAGGCCAGCGTTGGCCTATGCGCTAGAAGAATGCTGTCTGAAACTAGCCATCAAGTCTCTTATCACTCTTCCATTGCAAACCTCTTGTGGCAGATTCCATTGCTTCTTTCTTTTCCATAGTGCCCAGCACACTAATATAGGTTAAATATTAAAATATCCTGGCTAGGCTGTGACTGAGTCTTGTCTATACATGCAGCAGAATGAGATCGTAAAATCTTAAACTGGGAAAGCCCCAGTTCGGACTGCAGGTGAAGGATCTTCTTTTTGAATGCTCCCCCATATTAAAAACACCCTGCAAGTTAAAAGAAAAGAAAAGAAAAAAGTAACACATCAGGGAGCAAAGTTTTATCCACACAAGATCCTTTCTGTGTTAGTTTTCTTTTTTGCAGGGAGTTTTCCTTTACGTAGGAAACATTTTTTTAAACGTGGTCCTCCACTGCAGTCTGTCATGGTACAGTTCTTTTCGCCATCTCATTCCTGCTTCATTCTGCTGCATGTCTACACCAGGCCTAAGTATGGAGCTTTTGGAGTTCAATTCCGCCTCTTTATTTGAGTAGCCATTTTTTCTTTGTATTTTAGTTCCCTGTTCTCAGTTATTTGCTCTGCTGCCAAACAAGAGAAAGCACATACACAAAACACCTGCAGTTTAAACTCTTCAACATTAGCTTGCGTGGCTCTAAAGTAACGCTTTTTCACTAACCGGAACACTTGCATGAAATGGCTGCAGGCACAGATGGAACGTGAACGTGAAGAACGGGAGAGAGCAGAAAGAGAGAAAGCAGAAGATCTCATACTGGAGCAGAAACGAATAGCAGACATGGAGGTAGGAAAAACACTATCAACTGTCATGTTTACTGTACGTGTCAACACTCAAACAGCCTTCTCCCAAACTGTGCTCCAGTGGAAGGATGGTTTATTTCAGATCTCACCTATCACTGTGATCACCTGCTATTTCTTTGACAGTTTTTTAAAAAATAATATACCATATTTGTATTCTACTCTGCCACCATGGCAAATTGGCAATCATGGTGGCGCACAGAGGTTTATCCCATTTCTACCTACAAAAGAATCCTGTGGAGCAGGCTAAGCTAAAAGAGACAGTGAGTGAGTGTGATTGGCCCAAAGTCATCCAGAAGCTTCATGGCTGATTAGGGACCTGAAATCAGGTCTCCCTGGATATATGTCCAAACAGTTCATTCACTACTACATTGCCCCGGCTCCCCAGATATTGCATCTAGAAGCCATTTGTCCAGTGGTGTAGTGGTAAATCTTGAAGTGCAGGCACACATCATGACAGTCCCGAGAACCACGCCACCACGGGGAGTCCAAAAATGCAGGCCGCTGTGTTGATCCTATATCAACAAACCAGTTCTGGCAGTTTTCATCCACTGTTCTTATTTTTTCAATTGTATGCTTCAGGCTTTGTTCTCAAGACCATTACTCTGGCACACTTGACCCACGTGTCCAATAAGCCCAATAATACTGCTCCCAAAGAGGACGATTTGAGGGTCAAACTTGACATGGTGGAAGTAGACACATTTGTTGTTCGTGTATCTACCCTAGTCACCTATAAGCAGGGGGTGGAGTGTCTGGTTTTTTAAACATCAGAACTTCCCCCCTCCTGCACCTCACTTCACTCTCTGTCAAATAAGGTGTTTTTTTTGTTCAGCCTGATTCGCTTCCAGGATTGGAGCCCCACTGGGAGAAAGGTGCCTGAAGTGATAACCTGTGTGGAGCAGATTCAGCTCTCCTCACCTACCCACTTATTAATTATTATTTTTTAAATTATATTTATACCCCGCCTTTTTTCCTGAAAGGAACCCAAGGCGGCTTACATAATCCTCCTCCTCTCCATTTTATCCTCACAACAACCCTGTGAGGTAGGTTAGGCTGAGAGGCAGTGACTGGCCCAAAGTCACCCAGTGAGTTTCATGGCCGAGCGGGGACTAGAACCCGGATCTCCTGAGTCCCAGTCCAACACTCAAACCACTATGCCACACTGGCACTTCTTCTGATGTTAAACGTAGACACTCTCACACACCACTTTCTAAGTGAAAGGGGCTGATCTATGAATAAGCAAACTTGGCTGCCCCACCAGATCTAATTTGGCCCCAAGATCTGTAGATTTAAAATACAATACTGGCCTTATTGAATTCAATGGCCCCTGGCATGTCTACTTCAGGAGCAAATTCACAAAGTGGGTTCAAACAACACGATAACCCATTCTCAAAAGTTGTGTGGGTTGTTGTTGAGCCGTGGGTGGTTATTGAAATGTGGGTTATCATGTTGTCTGAACCCGGCTGTGCTAACTAGCCATGGCTTGCTAACCGTGAACAACCCATGAAGAGAACCCATGGTTTGTTGTTGGGTTGCGAACTGTGGGTTGTTCACCATGGTTTGGCTGGGTTCAGACAACACAATAACCCACATTTCAACAACAACCCACACTCAACCCATACTCAAGCCTTGAGTATGCGTTATCATGTTGTCTGAGCCCAGTATACATCCAGTATCCACAGGACTAGCCTGTATTCCACTGCTGAGCTTTGGGGAGGGGGAAATAAGGTTATATCTTGGCACACATATATGGATATTTGGTCTGCCTTTGATGAAGCTTATGTATAATATCCCCCCCTGAAAGCTGTGCACACACACACACACACACACACACACACGCACACACCCCATATCTATTAATTGAATTTGATAAATTCAAATCTATGTGGTTACATTTCAATTTTTTTCTTTTTATGGTTTTGTTTTGTTTTGTTGAAATTCACAATAAAAATAAATTAAACATAATTTAATTGGCAATTTCTTTAAAATATTCCTGGAGAAGATCTCTATGCTTTCATTAAAAAGAAAAAAGAATCTAACTAGCAGGACTGGCCAGTACTGTCTATAACAGGGATGGACAATTTCAGACCTGCAGGCCAAATCTGGCCTTCTTGGGGTCCCCATGCAGCCCTCCGGGGTTCCCCAGACACCCACACCCCCTTTCCCCATCACTTGTCATTTGGTGGTTTCCTGGCTTTTGTGCAGCCCCCCCCCCCTTCTAAAAGGCTGAAAAAGGCTGAAATGCCTCTCCTCAGGCTTAGTTACTGGCAGTAAGAGCTTTTAAGCTAAAATAGGCTGGTATTCCTGGCATTTTGGCTCCATCTCTTTCAGCTTTTGGCCCCCACCAGCCATCTGGGATGCAGCCCCCAAAATGGAGCGTTTCCAAAACGGAATGTGGCCCTTGGGCTGAAAGAGGTTCCACACCCCAGTCTGCAGTATCTTAATCACAATGCAAAATTCAGTGTGCCTGTATAGGAACGATGAATGGGAAACACAAAGAGCACCACTATGCTCACACACAGGTCCCCACACAGAACCTTTGTGCATTGGAGATACTGCCCATTCAGCTCAGTGACCTAAACATAGCTGGGGAATGGGTTGCACTTTGACTTGATGAGCTTCTGTCATGTCAGTTTTATTCAGTTGAATATATGCTCTAACTAGCTGTTGCCCGTGGCTGCGCTCACGTGGATTTTAGGATTTGGTATAATTGTTTTTAAAAGAAACCTGTATGGAAAAGATGCAGTGTCTCTGACTGAAAGTGTAACGTTTAGGCTGGGTGCTGGCAGCAGAAATCTTTTGTGACAGAAATATCTGTCCGTAAAGAAAAATCAGGTTAATCCTGAGAGTCTACAGGCGATGAAGAGTGAGCATGCCAAGTTTGGGGTAGATCCATCTAAACGTGATGGAGCCTATGCGACGATGCCCCACACACAACAGTCAGTAGTCATGTAAAAAGTTTCCCTCCCTTTTCACCCAGTCATGTAAAATGTTTCCTGCATACCCAGCCCTATTGGCCCATGCAGGAATTCATACGGAACATTCTAAGTGTCTCTAAGTGTCGTATGGGCTATTTGCATAACTGCTGCTATTGGCTCCTGCAGCAAGTTGGCTCCTGCAGCAATTATGAGGTGAGGCCTATTTGCAGAACTGCAGATATGAGAGTGGGGTTATTTTGCCCCCTTTTTTCACCCCCTTAGGGACGGAATTTCCCAAAATCCTTCCTTGGTGGGGGTCTACGTCATAAAGCAATGTCCCTTGAAAATTTCACGTTCCTAGATTAAACGGGTTGAGCTGGGCGTTGATGAGTCAGTCAGTCAGTCAGGACACTTTCTTTTATATATATATAGATTGCTTAATTCCTCATGGTCTTGAAAATCAATTTTGAATTCTAGGCAAAGGCAGCATCCGAAAAGGAAGTGAGTTCAAAGACCATAGCGGAGCTGACAGATAAATATGGTGCTCCTCATTTGAGTAGAGTTGATGAGATCGATGAAATGGAACAATCTGAAGTAAGTACCACAAAATGACGAATGCAATTCACATATTCCTAACCTGCTGGATCAGACCAAAGGTCCATCAAGTCCAGCCTCCTATTTCCCACAGTGGCCAACCATATACCTCTAAGAAGCTCAGAGAACGTTTGTTATTAGGCAGATTCAAATGTTTAGACAGAAAAAAGTCCTACTACTCCCAGCATTCCCCAGCCAGCATGGCTGGCTAGGGAATGCTGGGAGTTATAGGATTTTTTCCTGTCTAAACATGCATAGGATTGCAATTTAGTAAATAAATAAGCCCACAAGCTGGGCATGAAGGCAAGCATCCCCACTAATTAATTTTCAGTGGCATATTACCTCTGAATCTGAAAGCCTTAAGATGGAATATGGGGGAGGAGGTTGCTGACTTTCAAATTGTGCTCTAACGAGTGCTGTTATGGTTTCAGGTTTCATATACCGGTAATCCAGCATATCTGGAGGACACCAGGTTGGGGGGAAGCTGTTATAAATAATTAAAATGGGCCTATTTACTAGGTATTCATGCCAAAAGGCACAGATCCCTTCGCTCCAAAAGGGGGGGGGGGATGAAAGGGTTCCTTTTATGCTACACTGATAACACTACTAAAGTTCTTACAAGGTATACAGGAAAAAAGAAATGCTCTAAAAATACACAGTTTCCCCCCACTTTAACCTTGAATATATCTCAGTACAGGTTGTTGGAAGTTTTGATAAAGTCAAAGGAAAAAACCCTGAAACACTCATACTGAGTAGCATGTATTTGTTCACTGAGCAGTCTGGAGGCCATTTAAACACTGCCTGCCTTTTACAGATCGTTTTACAAGTTCTTATAATCATAACAATTAATGTATCTCTTTCTCTCCCTCTCTCTCTTCCTGACTTCTAGCATGCACTAACTGCTATAACCGAGTCTGAGGAGGAAGAGGAAGAGGTACCATGATAAATAAAGATATTTTCCACCTGCTGCTTTGATTCAGTGCTTACTACAAACATGGACGATCCACTTCCAAAAGACTTACAGATATTTAGGGCTCCATGCTGCAATGAGTTAATGCAGTTTAATGGTAATGTCAACCCCACCCCCCTGGAAAATAAAAGCAGTTAGAATAAGAAAGTTCCTGGTTATTTGTTTCTTGGTACCTTCATGAACAATATAGCCTAATCACTAGAGGCATCTTTACATGATGCGTTTATCCTGTGGCTTTACAGAGGCTTCTTGTTCCGTTTTCATTTCAGGAAGAAGAGCACATCCTTTTCATGGGTGGTGGTGTTTGGTTTCCCCCCCTTCCCTGCCTTTCTATATGTTCCTATATGTTCCACTACACAACACAAGGTGGCGCTGTGGCATAGAGCGGAGTTGCGAATATACCAGAGGTTCGGAATAGCAAATCATGGCAGCATCCAGGATAATACTTCACTCCTTGCTCTAAAAATAAGCAGTGAAAATGGTTGGAAGACACAGAAGAGGCCCTGGAAGATGGCAATGTCATGAAAAGAACCAACAAACTTATGTGCGTGAGGGACCATGAGCATGATGAGCACACAGTAAATGCCTCGTGAAGAGAAACCCTAGGTGGGATTAAACAGACTTGTGTCTCCAGTGGTGGGACCTCCTGGACCAAGTTAGGGTTGCCTTAGCAATTCCTGTGGTTGGACCCAATGTAGCCAAATCTTAGATCTCAGAAATACTGGTCCCCTGTAAAGGGTCAGGAGGCAGATTCTGGTAGGCAGAGGCTGAACCAGGGTGGAATGTACTAGTTGTGATTGAAATATATTATCTCCAATATTGGAGGCAGTATGTCTCTGAATACCAGTTGCTGAGGAACACCAGCCAGATGATTCTATTGTGCTCATGTCCTACTTGTGGGCTTTCTAGAGGCATCTGATTGGCCACTGTGGGAACAGAACGCTGGACTAGATAGGCTCTTCTTAATCTAGTGAGTCTGTTCCATCCCATTTCCACATTAATTTGCAATTTTAAAAAATCTGCGCAAAAATTCATATTTAAATACATATTTTATTGTATTTTCTCTCAAAGTACACATTTTAAAATGTATTTTATCCCCAAATGTGCACTTTGACATGATTTTGAGCCGAGAACTGCACCGTAAAATTGGAAGAAGTACAAAATCCTAAGGATAACTACCGTACATGATTGATACCTTAGTCTGGGAGGTGCAGATTGAGTCAGTTTGTTTTGGAATGTAGACCAAACAAAGTCCTCCAGCATCCCTGGTTGGAACCTTAAAGTATTGTGGGTGGAATCAATAGCAAAAAAAATACTTATTGGGTAGGCTCTGAAATGTATCTATTATTTTAATCTGTAATACTGGTTACCTGCCAGATTGTGGTTTTATTGTCCTGACTACCTGCAGCAGCAGAGGTCAATATGCAGGATGGCAATCTTAGCACAAAGCAGGAGTAACAGGCAAGGATAAGGAGGGACACAAATTATTTGGCAATTACTCTAATTGTAACAACTGGCCAAACCTAAAGGCCCAAGATGATGGCAGCAGTGGATTGGGGGAGGGACCTTCAAATGAGAGCCAGTGTGGCGTAGTGGTGAGAGTGTTGGACTGGGACTCGGGAGATCTGGGTTCTAGTCCCCGCTCAGCCATGAAACTCACTGGGTGACTTTGGGCCAGTCACTGACTCTCAGCCTAACCTACCTCACAGGGTTGTTGTGAGGATAAATATTACAATGAGCTGCTTATAATACAACTACACGGAGAAGTATTTGGGAGCTATAAACATCCCATTATTAAGAAGCTTAGGGCGCAATCCTATGGGTTGTGCCTTCGATGCTCATAAGCCACTGAACTTGGAGGTTTATGAGCATCCTATGTAGGGTGGGAGGGGAGGCAGAGGCAATCTTTGCCTCTTCATCCTCCTGCCCTGCATTTTCGCTAGATGGGCTTTTTTTTGCCCATTTCGCAAAAGTGTTTCAGAGTAGGGGGGAAGGAGGCTGGAGAGGCCTCAGGATAGCTCCTATCCTGCCCTCTCCAGATTCCTCCCCTCCCCACCCACCGAAATACCCTCTTTTACCTCTCTCCGAGGTCACTTTCCTGACCTTGGAGAGGCAGCCGGTGCAGTTCTTTCTGCACTGGCTGCGTGGGGCAGGGGGAGCTTTGATTCCCAGCTCCAATCTTGGAGCTGCAAATCCAGATATCCTATGGCCCCTCAGATGCTGTCTAGAGTCCATAGGATTGTTCCCTCTGACTCCCAGATTCCTTAATTGTGCATTCCCCCTCTCTGGTTCAGTACTTCTAGGAGTAGAGTTGCCATGTGTCATGATATGGCCCCAAATGTTCTCCAGTGGAAAGAATAAAAAGGCAAGAAGCTCAAATTAAGGACCAGACTATTTTCCACTTGGCTTGATGAGAACTTTTGATATAACTACATCCCCCTGGTGCCTCTCCTGAGACACCAGGCATAACCTGGTTCTGCGTCTATGAAGTGTCAGTCGTCTCTGCCCCTACCCCACAAGGTTTCACCTGCCTATCTGTCAGGCACAAGATGTTAAGCTCCAAAACTCCATCCCTTAAACTCATGAACTGCATTTCAGCAGACCTGGCATTCTATCCATCATAAACAGCAACTCATTCTTGAAAGGCTAGCTCCTCCCTCTCCTAGCAATTGCATCAGCATAAAGCAGCTATGGTGATGTTGTGCATTTTTATCATATTTGGGGCCATTTAGACCCCAATATGTTGGATGTGTTTGTTTTTTGCCTTCACTTATTAGGAGTCCAGTTGACCTCAATTCTCTTTTAGTGCAATTCTGAAATAAAACCACACACACACAGGGGTGGGTGGATGAAATAACACAGAATAGCTGATCCCTTTATAGTGGTAAGAAAATAGATGGGAGCATGAAATAGCACAAGAGAGAGAAAAATATGTAAAATATTTTTTTAAACCCCTAGGATAATGGGGTTAAATTTGGAGGAAGATGATGGTATTGCTGATGAAAACATATTTATGATTTTCCCCTCCCTCCTTTTCTCCAAATGGTTCTTGCAGGGTTATTTAGCTAAACCTGAGACCCCTTGCACAGTCAGTGTAAAGAATGTGTTGATAGTAATATGCCTTTCACAGCTGTTGCCATCCTACCAGGGCTGAAGAGGGCGTATAAGAATGAAAACAGATATGAGGCCCAGAATAAGGTCAAACGGAATTAAGCAGTGTAACCAGCCAGACTCCTATCGAAGTTAGTTCATATATATGGCGCAAAAGACTTATCCTCTAGAAAAATGGAATATCCCTCCTCACAGCAAATCTTGTTGACCTACTGCTCTTTTGCTCAGCAACACATTTCCCAGCCAATATTATTTTGCCGTAACTGCCTAAAGAATGTACTCTTTCTACCCATTAGCAAGGGATTGATATTGTAAACCTCACTAATGCCAATGGGAATTACATTCATAAACCCGTTCTGTATCAGAATCAGTCTGCATGGTAGCAGCTTATATGGACTGAGCAAACCTTCGGCATTACAGTTGTGATCTTCCTTCTCACATTGCCCACTCTGGTATTTACTCTGCATTGCAGCTAAAGATAAGCACCATTCCTACATTGGGCAAAGTGGGTATTATCAATACATGGTGGGGTAGTGGGATTACCCCTGGGCCCATCTTGCTTCCATGTGCTGGATGCCACATGTAATGTATGCGCCCTATAGGCATGTGTCTGATAACATGCAAACTTTACCAGCTCTCATGTTATGGGGCTATACATATTGAGATCTGTATTCATACATATCAGTTAGAAGTTTCATCCAACCCACAGAGACAAGGGGAACCATGGGGTGGGGTGCATGTGCCCAAGACCAGGGCAGGTAGGCAGATGATTCTGCTGCCCCTTGGTTATAACCAGTTTGCTAGTTTGCTGGTTATAACCAGTTTGCTAGATGTGTGCATAGGGCTACAGCATAACCACAATCAAGTGAATGGCCTGAGTTAGGATAAGCTCATGTTCTTCAGAGCTAGAACCAGTAATTTCCAGTTTAAGGCTTATCTTCACAAGGAAATGATTAAGAAGCACAATATATACATCAGTACATGCTGGGTTTGTGTGTGAACCTATCAACAATGACCTGGATATAGCAATACAGAGATATAAAACTGTAGGGTTAAGCTTACTCTGGAGGGTCTACCAATCTAAATTTAGTTAGGGAATACTAATTAGGTCTTTCCAGATGGTTACATGTGATTGTGGAGGTTTCAGATGGGAAACCAATGGTTATCAGCTTTTGACTTCAAAAATTCAGGCCTGGGGTGAGGAACCAGAACAGGCAAAACCAGGGCAGAAGCTGGCAGGGCCAGGGAGGAGCCTGGCAGGTCAGGGATGGAGCCAGGATGGGTTTTGCTGGAGTATGGGTAGAACCCGGCATAATTGGGCAAGGCGTGAGGCCATAGTGAAACAAGTCAACTGCAGAACCCACAGTTCACTAATTTTTCAGGATTTCCCAGTTCCAGTTACTTGGCAAAACCATGACTAGCTGCACCACAAAAAAAAAGTGTGGCTTTTCAGGCGGGAATATGGGGTTGGTTACGATTTTTAAGTTTTGTACTGTTGTTTTTTTTTAAATTGTGTTTTATACTCTGTTTTTTCTTGTATTTTATTGCACTGTACATCGCTCAGAGTGGATGGATGACTGGCCAGATGGGTGATTCAAAAATATAATAAATAAATAAATAAATAAGATAAGTCATTGGTATAGTCACTGCAGATTTCAGTGAGGAGCAATCAGGACCGTGGATAGCTCCCAGTGTGTTCTAATAGCTGAGCTGTAGAAAACTGTTGTCTCAGCAAAGGACTGGGGTCATCTGAAGATTGGCAGGGCCTCAACATCGAGTGTCTGTGTTCACTCACCCACCCACACACACAGAAGAGATGTCCGTAATCCTCAAAGGGGCTGTGGCTGATTCTGCAACCTCATGCAGAATTCTACAGCCTGCATGGCTGCGGAGCAGGAGAGGCCACAGGGGAGTCACCCTTAGAGAATGAAGGGAAAGCCATGTCATCAGACTGATTGGCAACCCTATACACACATGATTTCCAGAGGCTCTCAGGTGTGCTTTCTCTCCATCTTTCTATACACACCCCTCCCTTTCAAATGCTACATAAAAGCATTGTGAAATGCAGGGACCTTTCTTTTTAGTAATATGTGAAGCAGATATCAACATATCACTGGAAAGCCAGTGCGGTGTAGCAGTTAGTTTTGGACTGGGATTTGGGAGATCCAGGTTCTAGTCCCCACTCAGTCATGAAACTCACTGGGTGACTTTGGGCCAGTCACTGACTCTCAGCCTAACCTACCTCACAGGGTTGTTGTTGTGAGGATAAAATGGAGAGGAGGAGGATCATGTAAGCAGCCTTGGGTTCCTTGCAGGAAAAAAGGTGGGGTATAAATATAATAAATAAATAAATAAATAATAATGAATAAATAAATAAGTAAACTCAAAGTCAGGTTGAGGCAAATCAAGGAGTGACGAGTCAAGGTCATTATTCTAGACTCCCAGCTGTCCATGGAGGCTCAAGTGTCAGCTGTGAGCCGGGCGGTGCTGCCTGTATCAGCTCCATCTGATACGGCAGTTGCGCCCCTACCTTCCTAATCATCTGCTCCCATCAGTGGTTCATGCTTTAGTCTCCTCTCACCTAGATTACTGTAATGCGCTCTACATGGGGTTACCCTGGAAGACGGTTTGAAAGTTACAGCTGGTACAGAATGCAGTGGCTCGCCTGGTTAAAGGCTGGCATGATCACTTCACTCCAGTGCTCAAAGAGTTGCACTGGCTACCAGTTGTTTGCCGAGCCGAATTCAAGGTGTTGGCGTTGACCTTTAAAACCCTGTATTGCTCTTGTCCAGTTTATCTCAAGGAGCGCCTCCAGCAACATCAAGTAGGCCGCTCAACAAGATCTGCCATGGACGGCCTTCTCCCTGTCACATCAGCCAGAGAAACCAGGCTAGTGGGGACTAGGAGGAGGGCCTTTTCTGTGGCAGCCCCCAATTTATGGAACTCTCTCCCCAGTGACCTCTGCCATGCCCCTTCTTTGATTAGCTTCTGCCGTGCATTAAAAGTGTGGCTTTTCAGGCAGGGAATATGGGGTTGGTTACGATTTTTAAGTTTTGTACTGGTTTTTTTTTTTAAATTGTGTTTTATACTCTGTTTTTTCTTGTATTTTATTGCACTGTACATCGCTCAGAGTGGATGGATGACTGGCCAGATGGGTGATTCAAAAATATAATAAATAAATAAATAAATAAATAAGATAAGTCATTGGTATAGTCACTGCAGATTTCAGTGAGGAGCAATCAGGACCGTGGATAGCTCCCAGTGTGTTCTAATAGCTGAGCTGTAGAAAACTGTTGTCTCAGCAAAGGACTGGGGTCATCTGAAGATTGGCAGGGCCTCAACATCGAGTGTCTGTGTTCACTCACCCACCCACACACACAGAAGAGATGTCCGTAATCCTCAAAGGGGCTGTGGCTGATTCTGCAACCTCATGCAGAATTCTACAGCCTGCATGGCTGCGGAGCAGGAGAGGCCACAGGGGAGTCACCCTTAGAGAATGAAGGGAAAGCCATGTCATCAGGCCTGGATGGTATAGAGGGGGTAGTTAAGCCCCCCTGCCCCTGTGAGTGGGGTAATCTGAGATTTGTCCGAATTGGAATCCTCAGGGCAATGCTGGGAACTGGAGCAAGGTACATGGCCATTAGCTCTTACAGGTTGCTCTCAATAATGGCTTATATGGCACTTTAGGAAATGGAAATCTTTTCTTGCCACAATAAGCATGAAATACGTAATGGTTACCTCCATTGCTCAGTTGAAGAACTGAGGCAGTTGCCTAAGACCATCTGATGCATCAATGAGTCATCAGAGACTTGCATATAGATTTCCTAAGTTGGGCTCCCAACTCCTGACAACTGCTTCATACTGGCATGACCACTGGGAGTTCCTCACTTAGTATGTAACAAACCACGATAACAGGATGGTTCACACACGCTCTGTATGTAGGTTGTACATGCAGCCAGATATGGAAATGTGCAACTTCCCCATTGCCCATAGACTCTTTTCTGTGAACATATGTACAGTAATACCTTGGATTGCAAGTAACTTGGTTTGAGAGCGTTTTGCAAGACAAGCAAATTTTTAAATATTTATTTAATTTTCTTTACTTGATATACAAGTGACATCTTGCAATACAAGTATTGTAGTACAGCGTAAATTAAAAATCTCTGTACAAATTTTTTTTGGGGGATTTTGTTTTGATATAAGAGTGTTTTGGATTACAAGCACGTTTCCGGAACGAATTATGCTCTCAATCTAAGGCATGACTGTACACATATGGTTCCCCCTATATGGTTCGTCTAATCCATGTGCACGTGGACAAATTCCTTGAGTGGGGTCTATTCATTTCACATTAAAGTTTTTGTAGCAGAGGAGAGCACATGGGCTCCCATGCCTCACCATCTATATGTCCTATGCACTGGATTCATATGAGAACTGGCCCCACAATATCCTTCATTCTTACCCTGTTGTGGGAAAAGAATAATCTTTTTGGTGCCAGGTTAAGACTTTCTTCTTCTCTCAGGCATTTGGCAGCATATGATGAGGTTTTTAATCAGGTCTTGAATTTTTTCTTGTTGTTTAAAATTGTTTTTAGATAGATGTGTGTCTCTCTCTGTGTTGTATGTTTATATGTTTGTATGTATATGGTTTTTATAATGTATTTTTTAAGGTTTTTATCTTTGTAAACTGCCCAGAGAGCTTCGACTGTTGGGTGGTATAGAAATGTAATCAATGAAATAAATGAAATGGTTTCTTTTTTTAAATAAAATGCAACTCTTTGGTGCTTCACTTGTGCCTGGTTAAATGCAAGAGCCTTAATTGAGAGGGGATCTGTATGAGGAAAAACTGCAGGGTGAAAGTGAGATGAGTCAAGCAGCAAAAGCAGACACAGATCACAGGAATAACTCACTTTCGGATGACAGTCCAAACCATTCCAGTTCCCTGCAGCTCTGCCTCACTCAGAGGAGTTTCTGGGTGTGTGGCAAGAAGCTGTCCAACCACTGCTCTCCATTTTCACCCCACCTCCCAAGCAGGCTTTCTCGCACAGGCTATTGGCTGCATTGCAAAACACCTCTTTGGCCCATTATTATCTCAAACAATGTTGTTTTTGCCGTTTGTATGTGGTTCAGAAAGAGACAAAGACAAAAAAAAGAAAAGGAAAAAAGTGTAGAGTGGGTGGATTTATTTATTTAGCCGATATAACTGCAAACTTGTAAAGAAACCTGTACTGGTGACTTTTTATGATCCTAGACTGCTTTGCAGAATGTTCATTTGTTACAGCAAATGTGCAAAGGGAAGGGAAGGATGCTTGCTGATGCTGTCAATAAGAGCATTTAGAACAGCCACAACGGCCTGCGGGAAGGATCCAACGGTGCCCGGCTGCTAGTGCTACTGACGTGTTGCGCTAGTGGAAAGCAACACTCGTGCTAACATCATTAGTGCTAGCAGCCGGATGCGGTTGGATCCTTCCCAGTGCAAGTGCCTACTTATGCAGACAGATCTGTGTGAAGCTTGTCCCGTTGTCCTCTCGGTTTTGATTCTGAATATGGGGCGCCTCTCCTTCTTCCCAGGCCAAATAGCACGTGGGGGGTCCACGGATCATCAAGGTCTGAAAGGGGCTGGGAAGAAAGGGAGGGAAGAAGGATCCCTCCCCGCCCCCCGCCCCACCAATGTCTCAGAGCCGTGTATACATCCCAAGGTGGCAGAGCAATGGATGCCCCATGCTCCGCCCTGCCTTTCGAGAGATGGGTGCTGAGGTGTGGGGAAGGGATGCCTCCCCCCCCCGCAAACTGCTCGGAAGTGGTGGTTGTCCATGTCCAAGTCTGCTCCTCCTTCGATCGCCACCCCCCAGAAAGCAGTAACAGGGTCGGGGCTGGGCTTAGGGGAAATGGTTCTGCAGGGTGCACCTTTCCCTCCAAGCTCAACTCAGTCGTTGTCGCTCCCAGTGATCACTTTAAGGGTGGCTGTCAGCAGGTTCCCCCAAGCTTTGTTTTGGTTTTTTTTTTACTCCCCAGTTTCTATCCTCAGTCAACCGCATGGATGAAGTTCACAGATTTGGAAATATGCACCAGAGACTCTTTTTTATAATTTTTTTTTTTTAAAGAGGGTTAAAATGGTGCCTGTCCTATCACCTTTAGGAAACATTTGGGCCCACGGGTCCAAAGAGGTTGGGGGGTCGGATCTATCGTGCTACACAGTGGTGGGGTGGTAAATTGTGAAATGCAGGTGCTCCTCGTGAGGGTCCCCATGGCCACAGCCCCAAGAAGAGTCCAAAAATGCAGGTGATTGTGTTGATTTGTATTAACGAACCAGTTCTAGCAATTTTAATCTCCACCAGGAGCAGGTCTTTCATAAAGCTGGTGGGTCTTAATTGCCCCTTTAACAGCAGACCACCCTAAAAATACTCTGCATTACAACAGGGATGGCTCACAACTATCTATTATTTCTGGGAAAATCCATTCTCCCGCCCCACCGCTTGCCACTTCGAGGACTTGCAGCTAGGTTCAGAGGGAGCAAGGAAGCCTGGGGCGGGGGGGGGGGGCAGATGACATCATTGTCCCTGCTAATCAAAAGGTCTGGGTACTTTCGACCCTTAGAGACTTGGCTGCACTGCACCACTGTTGCTACATCTTGTAGACATCGCCCTTGGAGATGTCCTGCTGCTCTGTTTTTCAGCTCACATTCAGACACAACAGTGCAAAGTACTGCCATGATGTAATCTGTTCAAAGTCTCCCCCACCCCCGCTTTGCCCCCCCTTTACCTCTGCCATAATTGCTCAGATTGACAGCCTGAACTTTAAAAAAAAAACCCAAAGCAAACCCTATCATAATAGAGATCATAGAAGTGGCTCATTTTATTTATTTACGGTATTTATATTTCTTTTATTTATTATATGTATATCCCACCTTTTTTTCCTGCAAGAAACTCAAGGCGGCTTACATAATCCTCCTCTGCCTTCCTGTGAAGTAGGTGAGGCTGAGAGTCTGTGACTGGCCCAAAGCCACCCAGTGAGCCGAGCCCAAGGCCTGTGGCTCAGCTTGTTGAGCGTGGAAAGCTAAGCAGGGTCAGGCCTGGTTATTACTTGGACAGGAGACCCCCTCCTCTAGCTTCCTGCATTCAGCAGGGGGTTGGACTCGATGGCCTTGTAGGCCCCTTCCAACTCTATGATCTATGAATCTATGTCTGAGTGGGGACTAGAACCCAGGTCTCCCAAGTCCCAGTCCAACACTCTAACCCAGTGTTCTCCAGGGGACCCAAGGTTGGAGAACACTGCTCTAACCACTATGCCACACTGGCTCTCTTTTGTTCTCTATTCCCTACCTGCAGGGCTTTTTTTCTGGTGGAAGTCACCGGAACTGAGTTCCAGCACCTTTTCTTCTATTAATTGCATTACAATTTAATCGCCATCTACTCCCAAGGAAATGTAATCCAAGAGTTCCGATACCCTTTTCTCCAGAAAAAAAGCACTGCCTACCTGTCACTGATTAATAACTGCCAGTGGGGAAGTGCAGTTCCTCAGCACCTCTCCTCGGTTCAACGAACAGTATGGCCAGAGACACCCACAGCACCCACACTGTGGAACTCCTTAATTAGGGACATCCACTGGGGTCCCAGTTTTTGCTGGCAGGTATTTTGGAAAACTTTCCCCTCCATCTGACATCCTTTGATTTGATGTGAGGCTTTTCCTGTGATGCTGCTGTTTTGCTTTTAATTTTTTATACTGTTTTAAATTGTACTTAATTGTATCTCTTTTTTTATTCCTGTAAATCACCTTTAGTACCAGGTGATACAAAAATACATAAAGAAACATAGGTGGCCTGTGAAACACTTACATAATTATTAAAAGGGCTGCCGTTCTAGGATTCTTCCCCCCCCCCCCAATGAGTGTCCTCTAAAATTTATTCTCTTATTACAGCAAGTCCTAGGAGTTTCACAAACTTCCAGTCATGGAGCAGTGGGTTGTATGTATCCAATATTAGTCCTACTTCAGAGAAGACCCATTGAAATGAATGGGGTCTAGGTTAGATTAATATTGGATATAACCTCATGTTTTGTTTCTGAATTAAATTCAGAATAGCTAAAAAGGTTTAGAGCAGGAGTGGGAAACCTTTCCTACATTGAGGGCTGTCTTTCACCAATAGTGGTGTAGTGGTTAGAGTGTTGGACTGGGACTCAGGAGATCCGGGTTCTAGTCCTGACTCGGCCATGAGCTCACTGGGTGACTTTGGGCCAATCACTGACTCTCAGCCGAACCTACCTCACAGGGTTGTTGTTGTGAGGATAAAATGGAGAGGAAGAAGTCCATGTGAGCTGTCTTGGGTTCCTTGCAATAGGGACGAAGTAATTTACAAGAATAAAGAAAGAAATGCAATGAAGTACGATAAAAACAGGATAAACAAGAATTAAAAGCAAAGCAGTAGCATCACTGAAAAAGTTATCACCACATCTTTATGGCAGTGAATTCTGTTACTCAGTTATACTTTGTGTCTGTCCTTAAACGGGTGACAATCACTTTTGTTGGCTAACACTGAGTTCTAGAGCAGGGCTGGGGAACCTGTGCCCCTCCAGATGCTGTTGGACTACAACTCCCATCTTCCATGGCCATTGGTCACACTGACTGGGGATGATGGAAATCGCAGTCCAACATTTGGAGGGGCACATGTTCTCCACCTGTTTTAGAGTTGTGTGTGTGTGCGCTTGTGTGTCTAAATCCTTCTCTCCATAGGATTCATACTTTTCCATCAAGCGCCCTTCTTCCCATAGTATTTTCCCCTAACTTAATATGCCCTAAACATTTTTCTTTCTTTCGTAGGGACAGCATTCCAATCCATTGATCCATTTAGGGAAGGATACAAACATGATTCAAAAAAGAAAAAAGAAAAATCCAAACCTGCACGCATGCGCGTGCGCGCGCACACACACACACACACACACACAGATCATAGTCAAATACTTTGATGTGGCATTCCTATGTGTCTTTGTATTTTATGTGCACATTTTAAAAATACAAATGGCAGCCATGGGGTGTGTGTGTGTATGACAATTATTGGGATTGATTGTAGCAGGTGGGGAAGGGCAGTGTTTACCTTTCTCCCCTGCTGCAGTCCTGATGAAAATTGTGCCTCAGAAGCTGCTGTTTGTATTGGGAGGATGCATATCTAGTTGACATACAGTTAGTTCCCCTTGATTTCAACAGAATTTAAAAGCATAGTGTCTTAGTATTATAACTCAAAAGGCCCAACCTATATTATTATGAAACCTTAATTAAGGGTGCAATCGATATGTATGTTTAGACAGAGAAATAGTCCTACAGGTCGCAGCATTCCCCAGCCAGCCACGTTGTAGGACTTTTTTTTTCTGTCTAAAAAACTCTAAACATGCTTAGGATTTTGCCCTAAGGCTGCAATCCTATACCCACATACCTGGGAGTGGGAATAAGGCATATTTAACTCAATGGGAGTTACTTCTGAGCAGACATTTATAGGATTGCAGTGTATGTGTTTCAAATCTTTTGAATGGTGCCAGTCACAAAAGTTCTCAATACATCCTTAAAAACACACAGCCAAGTGTGCTTAGGTTTTCTGAAGAATGCCCGGCATCTCACAGAACTGAGATTATTCTTAAGAATATGCATTCCCGTTACTTAGATGGGGGGGAAGGAACACCAGTACCAACGTCCTGGTGGAGTATAGTTTTGTTCTATTTCACAAATATTTAACAAATTGAAGAGTCAAGGGCGAGAAGCCAAATTAAACATTTTGTTGGGAGCTCATGATTTCAGCAACAAAGGTCTCCGAGTCCAAGATGAGCAGGCCAAGAGATTCTAGATACACATGGATGGTTTTATGATTGTACCTGACTGGAGGCCTCTGAGATTTTGTTCCCTGAAGGCAAATTCCACAGAGTGTGCAGGGTGAACAATCCGGTTGTCTGGTCTGGGGGTGGGTGGTGGCTGTCTTGTTCTAGAATGATCCATACTCAAGCCCAGTTGACACATGCAAGCACATCACAGAATTGCCATACACTTGATGAGCGTGCAGACTCATTCAATTTAAATGCAGTGCAGGGTGCAGCCACAGCAGCCCTGACAGAAGGCCATCCACCAGTCTCTGCTTAAATGCCTCCAGTGAAGGAGAACCCACCACCTGAAGATCCTGTCTGCAATGCCATATCCGCGATGACCCGTCCACACATACGAGTCATCACTTGATCAAGTGACAAACACGTGTGAGCCAGCCAGAGAGTTAGAGGGTCGAGTATCTGCAGCACATCACTCCTGTTTCTGCTGAATGCAAACTACACATTGGGAGTTTGGGGCAAACCTGGATGCTCCACAGTGAAGCACTGGAGGGTCTATGGTTCAAATAACGAGCCTGGCCACATCACCATACCCCAGGAAAATCACATCTTATCCACGATGGCAGCTTCATGGTGGGACTGGAGGGTTATGATGAATGCCTGTCAGAAACCTCCGCTGCGTGTGGAAGGGCCGCAGGATTGCAGCCGTCTTCATTCTCATTGGGTTTCCACAGGGAAGGCTAAAGTACATCGTTAGCTCAAATCAATAGAATGGGAATGTGTATAATTTAGGGCAGAATCCTATGCATGTTTAGACAGAAAAGGTCCTACAACTCCCAGCGTTCCCCAGACAGGCTGGCTGGGGAATGCTGGGAGTTGTGGGATTTTTTTCGGTCTGAAAATACATAGGATTGAGCCCTTAAGGTGTTGTATGCAGGGCTGCATTTGAAAAGTGTCTGAAAATTGCCACCGGTGCAGAATGCAGTGGCCAGATCGCTTACTGGGGCTGACCATCACAAACATATTAAGCCTGAGTTAAAAACACATTACTAGCTGCCCTAAAGGGCCTGGGGTTGAGGTATCGAAAGGGCTGCCTTCTCTCAGTACAAAAAACTCGCCCATCAATTGAAACATCTTCAGAGGCTCTTCAGGGTGGGGCCTCCCACCCATGGCCCACTCCAGGTTTTGGGGGGAGGCTTGTAATGAGGCCCTCTCGGAGCCCCTTGCATGCCAGTCCCCCCTCATGTAGGCACATGAGCAGCTCCTTCCCCCTTTCTGTTTATTTCCATTGGATGTGGTGACAACAGAGGGGGATGACAATGCTGGTAGTGGAGTTCCTCCAATGAATACTAGGCATCAAATATTGTCATTGCCTACAAGGCCCCACAGCAATGGAGCATCGCTGTGGAGCACTGTGGGCAATTACAATGGCGGCCTCCAAGCATTCATTGAAAACGGGGGGCAGGGTAGTGGTAACAGCAACTGATCAGCCCTCCATAGCTACCTGAGAATGCCACCTGCTGACCCTGAGCCTGCTTTCACCTTCAGAAGTTGGGCACTACAGGAGAGAGGGCCTCTTTTGTGATGGTCCCCAAATTTTTTACTCTCTCCACCATGACATGTTTGCCTGGTGCCAATGGAGCCTTCCTCCCACTGCAAATAGCAGATGCTGCCCCTCCATTTCTGATTAGAATCTTGGTGGGGGCAAAGCATTAACCCCCCCCCCCCATGCTTTGGCCCTCCCCATGCCAGTAAATTGCTAAACTATGCAGGGGCAAACTATGTAACAAACATCAGGTTTGGTCCATAGACATCTGTTTCTTTTGTTGGCTACATTCTAACTGCCAAACTGTTTTTCTCCACTAAGACCAGTTATAGTAGCCACCAGCCATCAATGCTAATTTAAGCAAGCATGTTCTAGTCATCCATGTCTATTACTAATAGGTACTATGTATACAAAAGCCCAGAGAAAAGACCATCTCCTTCCTTGATAGCCATAACTACCACCCTTCTCAGCAAGCACTATGAAGGAGAGACACATGCAAATTAGGAGTAATTATCCAGTGTTCTCCAACCTTGGGTCCCCAGATGTTTTTGGCCTCCAACTCCCAGCATGCCCCAGCCAGCATTGCAGGCCTAGTGGCTTACGCTGGCTCAGCTTGTCTGAGCGTGGAAAAATAAGCAGGGTCAGGCCTGGTTATTACCTGGATGGGAGACTCCTCCTCTAGTTTCCTGCACTGAGCAGGGGGTTGGACCTGATAGCCTTGTAGGCTCCTTCCAACTCTATGATCTATGAAATTTATGCTGGGAGTTGTAGGCCAAAAACATCCGGGGACCCAAGGTTGGAGAACACTGAGTTAAAATATAGATGGACCAATAGCCAAATAATTTCCAGAGAAATAAAATCTCTCGTAAATATTCCCCCAAAAGAGGGAAGCACAGACACACCCTCAGTACCCAAGTGCAGAAGAGCTTATCGTTGACATAATCCACACTCCACTTTCATTAACTTTACAGCCAGATCTCAGATACATATCTGTATCTAGTTTTTCCCCAAATGAATCCCTTACAGGTTCAGTCTGACTGCATTCCACCACAGTCCAGGCTTCACTCACAAAGATTTATTTGGCCGGTGAAGGCACCTTTAGGAGAATTGTCACATTTCCCAGATAATTATCATCATAATACAATTCACATCTAACCACTATGGCTTGGACTAATACAAGGTTCAGAAAGAGTGGAATCTACTTTAATTATCAAAGAGAGGGGACAAATGTGGAAAACCTGAAAAAGTAGAATGGCAATTGTGTATACATTTAATTAATTTTGGCTGCATTCATATGTAACTTTCAATGCAGGCCTAAAGGCTGATTTGCACTTACTGGCAACAGTGCAGGCAGGAGCCGCTCCTCTCTGAGGTTGCTTCCCACATTGCTCCAGTAATGCAGAACTGGAGAAACCACATAAGAGGGGGGCTGGATCACATGGAAGTGTGTTTATCAGCTACAACCGATTTACCAACTATATTCCCATAAGGGAGAGAGATTTGGTCACTGTGATACATGCGGTGGCCATCTCCAGATCGGATTACAATAATGCACTCTACATCAAGTTCAGCTGGTTCTGAATAATGTTCAGAAACTTTGGACCAGGATGTGGCAGCTAAATTAACAAGATCTGGCTAAGAGTGTGCACATTGGCACCTGTGCTTAGAGCCATATGTTGGTTACCAGTTAACTTCCGAGCCAAACCTGGTCCCTCTTTGAAGAAGAGACTTATTCTGTATATATCAAGGCTGCTGTTAATCCAGAGGCAAGTAGCTGATAGAGTGGCCATGTGTCCTCTCTTAAAGAGAATAGTCCTCTATTTGAAGGGCTGCCAGAAGACTGTCCTCTATTTTGAAGGCGTCCTCTGTTTGAAGGGCTGTCCAGTCCTAGTCTGGTTTAGGAGATCAAGAACCATCAGAAGGAAGAGCTGGGCCTTGAAGTTGCCCATCGACAGCACCTGGACAGCAGACTGAGCAGCCAGGCACGCAGTCACAGTCTCCCACACCATGGTGAGATGCAGTGTATTTCTATCTAAATTATAATAATTATTATTTCTAAATTTGCACCACTACATATGAATTAGCATATGCAAATTTTATGCTAATCTATGTCCAATTTTGTCCTGTTTTGGGGTGATGCATTCCCTCTTTTGGGGTGATTCTAAAGTGGCCACTCTAGTAGTTGGGGTTACCCTTATGAACAGTAAAATTGGGGCAAGTTAATCATGACTGTGGATCTTTAAGGATACTGCTGTGGAAATCCCAGGTTTTCTCCTCCAATACTAGCAGTATTCAGTTTTTATGTGTGTGGCCCAAATTGAGGGTGTATACATTAAGGCTGGCTTCTAAGTCCTAGCCAGCCACAATTTTCTGACCCCTGTCAAAATATTCACATCTTCAAATCAACAGAAACTGATTCCAGTTTGTTTCAGTGCACAAATTACCCAGTTGCAAGAAGCCACTCAGCTTCTCCATAATAAAATAATGCTATCACATGCAGGTTCACTTAATTCTGTTTTACTGTTAATAACCATCAGCCAATAAACATATTCAAAATCATATAATTATATGGAATATGTGTGCATCATTACAGTATACTTGTATTCTGCTGCTTCTCTACTCCAACTGCCTGAAGTGCAGACTGTCCTCTTGCAGCGACATCTCAAAAAATCCATTACATGAGTATAACATAATCACAATTTCCCTGACCAATTTCCATTCCCCCTGACTTTCTAAAAAGTGGGAACCCTGCATCACATATCATTTGGGCTTTAGGATGCAGGCATGGGGCCAATGAATAAATCAATGAGAACTACAAAGGTGCCAATATGCTTGGCCTACTGCTCTCACTAAGCCAGCTAGTTTCTGATCTGTCATCTTGAAAATAGACATAACAAGTTGAGCCAGCAACAAAATATTGCAGTATGGGGTGCTCCTGTTAAGAGTGCCAGACAGCCATGCCTTCTTCCAGCATATTCCATTCCATTCTCCCCCCACCCCCATTCTCCCCCCCCCAACAGTTAGCATCCCAGCCTAACCTACCTCACGGGGTTGTTGTGAAGATAAAATGGAGAGGAGGAGGAGGATTATGTAAGCCGCCTTGGGTTCCTTGAAGGAAAAATGACGGGGTATAAATATAATAAATAAATAAATCCCATGCCCAATGAGCATGCCCGGCCCTCAAAGAGCTGTTTTTGTTTCCTCCCCAGGTAGGCTTTTGCCTCCCCACTGCACAATTCTTCAAACCTTGAGGTTTCCCCAAACCTGGTGATCCCTACGTGTGGATTGTGCCATGTGGGCTGCATAAGGATCCACATTTGGAGAATGAGTTTGCTGTTGGAAATAATTTGAGTTCTTTTTTAAAAAAAATCCACATATAATGTGTGATCTTTGAGGCCATTTTGCAGCCCAGTTGAAGCCGCTCCTCCAGTTGCCCAAATTTTTAGTTCTTGCAGGGTGCAATCCTATGCATATTTAGACATAAAAAAGGCCTACAACTCCCAGCACCCTCCAGCATGGCTGGGTGGGAAATGCTGGGAGTTGTGGGACTTTTTTCTGTCTAAACATGTATAGGATTGCACCCTTAGGCTGAAATCCTATACACTTATTCGGGAGTAAGCCCCATTGACCTCAATGGGAATTGTCTTCTGAGTAGAACACGTATAGGATTGCAAGTGGCTTATCTCTTTTTCTTAACAACGTGCGTGGGAAGGGAGAGCGTGTCCGTGAGAAGAAGATCATGGCTTTTAGTTGACTGGGATGAGGGAAAGTGAGGAAGTGGAGAGACGAGGGCAAAGTTACATAACTCGGCACAGTCTCTCTGAAAATTGCATCAGCTTCGAAGAATCCACCTCCCGAGAAAAGCCAAACCAGCCCGTCCGGTCTCCATTCCCGGCTCTGTTACACAACTGCAGCACAAACTTGGGGGACGTTCTGATCCCGGCTCTCTTTGCCCAAGCGAGGAGGGGCGAAGCAGAGCAAGGAGCCCCGTTCAAGGGTTGCTGGAATCAGCAGGAGCCTGCGTCGGTCCCTTTCGCTACATTCTGTCTTCTAGCCAGGCCAAGTTCGGAGCGCAAGATCAGAGGAGATTCTTGGATAGGTGACTCTCTCTCTCCCCCCCCCCATCTCCAACATAGAGTTTCCTTGCTTCCCCCTCCCGATGCGAGGAAATGGGCTCTTCCAATGGCCTCACATGATTATCCAGACACTTTCGCTTTTCCATAGAGAGAGAGAGAGAGAGACATAGGCAGCTGGAAGACTGACAGCTCTAGCAAGAAGGAGACCCGCCGCCGCCGCCGCCGCCGCCGCCGTTTCTGCCGCAGGCACAGTCAACGCGCGCACACAGACACACGTTTACGTAGAGAGGTGTAACCTGAAGCCACGTTTTAAAAAAACCACACAAAAACCAGCCCGGTCTTTTGTGGCTTAAAAGGGGGAAGATCACCAACGTCAGACTTCTTGAACTGCGCGATCTAACAGATTTTTAAGCGGAAGGCGTCCAAAAAAGCCCGCCTAACAACAACAACAACAACAACAATAATAATTCCACCACCACCACCACCACCACTATCATGAATGGGACGTTGGATAGCCTGCACGACCACATGCTGAATGAAGATGAAGGGGCGTTCATGTTTACTTCGGAGTCCGTGGGAGAAGGGCACCCAGGTAAGGAGGACCTCGCACCGGCCGCGACAGCAGCAGCACCTTGTTCCGAAGGTGCTGCAGGGAGATCGGGGAGGCACGCCGCGCTTGAGTTAATAGTTGTTTGTCTCTATTCTCCATTCCCTCCGCCGTTGGCTCATTTAACAAAAATCATCAGCCCCTCTCGATTGCCACCACAGAAGAAGTCTTGAGACACTCCCCACTCCAAATTCATGCCCACTTGCAAGGTTCATGATCATGACACACCGCCGGCCACAGTCGTTATTTTTGTGTCGTGTGTGTGTATGCTTCTTGCAGTCCCTTTCAAGAATATCCCATGCCTTTGATAGTTCCATCTTTGGTATTGATATAGGCACAATCCAGCCAAAGTGACATACTTTAAAAAGCCCATAAGTGACACACAGCCCAGTGTTACACATGTAGACTAGGAAGTCCCGTCCCCCCAGTTTAATAGGCCTTAATGGGTATAAGATCGCAGCTTATGTCTCCTCTTGAGGTCAATCTGATTTTAAAAGCCCTGGATCTATTATAGTAGTGAGGGTCTCAGAAAACAATAGATTATTTTGTTATTTGTTTTTAAAACCTAGTTAAAGTGATGTATTTTCTCAGACCCATTCCTGTTGGTGCGAGAATAGCATACACATTCTTCATGGGCCAAAGTGCGTCGTCAGCCAGTGTTCTTTAATTTCCTGCTGAAAACTTCTGTGCAGCTAAATAAATAAATAACTCTTCTGTTCCTACCCTGACAGAACTGGGCTAATTAAGAACACTGGCTCTCTTTAGGAGCTTTAGGTGGGGGCTGCATTAATCTCGCCTTAAACTGCACACCCTCTTCGTCTTGTGGAATTCTCCCACATGCTTACTGTATCGTTAAACTGTAAATCATTGCCATAGCAGTTGTGCAGGATAGTAGTACAGGTTATTCCGATCCGCCTCCCCCTTCCTATACAACTTTAGGGCAGTGGGGAGAGACTAAGGGATTGGTCATTCATGTCATTTCCCTAGTAATTGTAAAAACAAATTGTTAATTTGAAAAAAACCACACACCATGGAATTGCTTAAGCAGGCAGCTGGGTAGTTATCTGACAAATTCCGTGTGCTGACATTGTAGCTCAAGTTTATTTTATCTGGTAAGTATGAGAACATAAGCTACACATGCTCACAGTAGATGCAAATAGACAAATGTTCCTTTGAACAAGGCCAGGGAGGTATTGGAGCTCTTTGATCTACTCAGATGTGTATTTGGCATTGTAGGGGCTTGCAGTGTGATTCAGGGCTTTCCTTTTGATTACATAACAGTAAGCAGATTTTTTTGAAAAAACACAGAAAACCAGAAGGACTGACTTTGGGTGCAATCCTATGGTCCCTGGGAGGGTATCCTAGGAGCCACAGGATTTGGTGGATCTCCCTCTCCTTGGGTGGATAGGGAGGTCTACCCACTGATGTCGATAGCCTTGTAGGCTCCTTCCAACTCTATGATCTATGAAATTGATGTCTCCTCCCAGCTGCTGCTGCAAGGCCCACTGGCTGTCAGTGCTCTGCTGGCAGAGAAGGCAAAAAGGGAGTGTTTTTCTTCAGCGGCTTTGATTCCAATGTGCCGACTGGTCCTGTTTCTTACCTTATTGTCATAGGCTCTCGGAATTACATTTGAGCCTTTGTGTCTAAGGATTTGACAGCAACCTAGTTAGTTCAGTTAAATGGGCCCCTCTCCTTTTTCTTTTGTTTTCCACTTCTTCTTTCCTAAATGTGTTTGTGACTTAGGCCTGATTCACTTATCCGTATCTGTGATGTTAGATCCGCAATGGCCCATTCACACGTGCAAGTGATTAATGACTGATTGATTTTCCTAAACCGCTTTTCAGGACATAAGCCCTCAGTGTACAATTTTAAAATAAAACATTATGATATATAAAATCCTCAATCATTAAAAAATACGTGTGCCTCTTAAAATGAACCATCCAAATCAATCCTAGGTACAGCAATTAATAAAATGCAGATTGAAAAAACATCTTAAATTAAAGTAAAATTAATAATGATGGAACCACACACATTTCATGTGGGAGGCCAGTGCCTAAAAAGCCCTGCACCTGGTCCCCCGTCATTCTTTTATATATATATATACTTTATATTTTATTACTATAAGAACACAAACAAACACAACACAACAAATAACAATTAACAAAACTAACAAAACTAAATTAAAATGGACTTCCAATTTTTTTCTACAGCAAATATAAGTAATGATTTCTCTTACTCTATAGTTACAAAAGGAAAATACATTATCTTTTTTCTATTGTCCCAATTTTTTCTTCTTATTCAGCAAATCCACAAATAAACAAGTCATTTTCTTCTAATCTCTGCAAAAAGTCTATTAGAGCTTTCCACTCAGTAATAAACGTAGATGTTGTCTTTTCTCTAATTAGTGATGTAAGTTTGGCCATCTCTGCCAGATCCAGCAACTTGACCAACCATTCTTCTGTTGTAGGCAATGCTGGGCCTTTCCACTTTTGTGCATAAAGTAGTATTGCAGCTGTTGTCATATATAAAAATAAAGTTCCATGACTTCTTTCCAACTGGTTATCCATTATTCCCAAAAGAAAAGCCTCTGACTCCAGTTGGATATTAATCTTTAAAATCTTTTGAATTATTGAATGAATTTGTATCCATTTTATTTATTTATTTATTTTGCTTTCTTACATGTCCACCACATATGATAAAAAGTTCCTTCTTGTTGTTCGCATTTCTAACAAATACCTGAAGTATCTTTATCCACTTTGGCCAATTTATCCGGAGACAAATACCAACGATACATCATCTTATAAAAAATCTCTTTGAGGTTAGAACATAATGTAAAAGTCCCCCATCATTCTAACACCTGAAGGCAGGGCCTCTGTTATTGATCTCAATGCATGGACAGGCTTATATAGGAATGTATGAACTGGCCTAGATTCCTCTAGCTGAAATTCACAGGTCAGTTTTTTCTTCAACTCCACTAAGGTGCACTCATCTCTTATCTGTTCTTAAAATCCAAATGTTTCCCTAAGATCCAGTTCCCAAGAGGTCCCTTAAGGTACCAAATTATCTTCTCGCTCTCAGTATGGGCAGTTTGGCTCTTATATTTCTCCCCTTTCCCATGCCAGATAGATTCCTGGCTTCACAGTGAACTGGCCAGATGCTGCCTGCCTTCAGGGTCAGCCCAAGACATTTTGCTGCCTGAGATGGGGCAACACTGGAATACAGTCTGTGTCTGTCTGGTGTTGCCACCATAGACAATTGTTTGGGTCCAGATTTAGTCATGCTCTGAGTAGACCTATTGAAATCAATGGGGCTCTAGTTAGTCGTGACTAACTTAAGTCCAACTGGTTTCAATTGGGGTGCTTCCAGATGAGGGTTTTACTGTGTGATTGGCCTGCCTAATTCAAAGAATTTTACAGGGTGTCCAGACAGCAGGCATTGTTTTCAATTTGTAGCCCACCTGTGCTTTCCCACCACCTCCTTTTTCATACCTGTTAAGGAACGAAAGACGGAGTAGCTGCACAGTGCCTTCTGACTGATAGTGCTATGAGCCCTCTGCCTGGAAGCACCCATGCTAAGTCTCTGGATCCAACCCAACATAGGTATATTTGATCATAGGATCATAGTGTTGGAAGGGGCCTACAAGGCCATTGAGTTCAACCCACTGCTCAATGCAGGAAACTAGAGGAGGGGTCTCCCATCCAAGTAATAACCAGGCCTGACCCTGCTTAGCTTTCCACGCTCAGACAAGCTGAGCCAGCATGAGCCACAGGCCTGTATATGTGTGGGAGTTGGTGTAATTCCTTGGTTAGCAACTAGTCTTACAGGAGGGCAACTCTGAGTTGAGGGTGATGGACCCCCAAACTGGTTGCCAGCAAGATATGTTACCGCAGCGATGCAGTCTATCACACATCCCTTTTGCACATTGGATCACTTGTACTCCTTGGGGATGGGGGGCAGGATTTGGTCCTGGGGCCCCTGAGTTGCTGATCCCTAGTATGTGACTAGAGTAGAGGAGTGCAAAAGCTACAGTATACTCCTTGAGGGGAAATAAGCAGAAGGAGAAATAAGCGGAAGTGTGTGTGTGTGTGTGTGTGTTGAGAGGAGGGGTGATGGTGAGCAACCAGGTGGATGATGCAAACTAAAGCCAGGCATCCCGCTGGAGAGTCCAGTTTCTCCTGGGCAAAGGTGAAACTCTAGTTCATGTTATCTTAACATCAAACTAAAGGCCACTTTATACAGAAGTAAATAGTAACACTTTTCCTGGGCTATATCATACCACTGCAGGCTGTGGAGTTGTCTGCTTGAAAACTAGCACAGTTAGGGAGAAGTATTCAGCATACACTTCATTTCAATGTGACCCCCCACACCCCCGCCTATATTCCGGGATGTTTTTTTTCTTTTCTGTTTCTAATAGAGAAACACTTGGACATGTCTACAAGATTACCCACCCTCTGTAGCCTAAAGTACTTCAGCCTGGGCAAAACTTTACCACTTGATTCTGCTCACTGTATCTACACCGACCCATTGTGTGATGGGACCAGAAGAACATTCATTGAAGTGAAGACATACCTTTGGTGGGATGGGAATACATTTGGTTCCTCACTAGTAAAAAAAAAAAACACCCAATAAACACTCAAATCAGATACAACAGACAAGAGGCTGCAATCCAACATCGAGTGAACCACAACTAAGGCTGCAGGCAGCACTGGCCCAAGACATTTTGCTACCTGAGGCAATGGAAAAGATGGCGCCTCCCTCCATTCCATGTACAAAAGCCCCCCAGGCTGGCAGTTGAATCTTTCTTCAACGCTGACTGGAGAAGGGGCAGCACCAGGTCAGCAAGCTAGTTTTGAGGGCACAGGGTGAGCAATGTAGCACACATTTTGTCCACTTCCTGTCCTGTCAACATCTGCCACCTGAGGCGGCTCGCTCTACCTCATTTCTGGGATGAATTCCACCCCCTCCCCGAGCCCACTGGGTCACACCCCTGCCCCCCCCCCATGCTGAAACGTGGCAGCAAAAAAGGGGCAATTTTCCTTTAAAACAAGGACAAACTGGCCATTTTTTTTTTGCTGCTGTGTTACTACACTGCTGAATTTAGGCAGCAAACCACTATTTTCATGGGGGGAAAGGTAAAATCACCCCCCTTTTGCTGCTGTGCTGCCAAATTTCAATGGCATATTTGGTGCTGGTGGCATGTGTGCAAAAAAGATGGGGCGGTGGGGTTGCATGCAGCCCATGGAGCGCATGTTACCCACCTCTGCTCTACCTAATGATAGGGCCCGCCTTGGCTGCAGTCCTAATTAGACTTACCTGGAAGTAAGTCTCATTGAATTCAGTGGGACTTACTTTTGAGTAGACATGAATAGCATTGCGCTGTAAGTTCTCCTGATTAACGACTCGCTAAGTTGTGGCCTAGTCTGTGACAAGTGATTTTGTAAAAGTCAGGTGTGCTTTACCCATGCTTGGTACCATGCTACAAATTTAATTACACCAAATTTCTAGAACAGAAAATGTGGTAAAGAATCATCGGGGGGGGGGGGTGCTCGTTCTTTTGGCGATGTTCTTTGTTTTTGCAATAGGTTTCTAAGAAGTGCAAGGTTACTTAGCCGTCAAAAGTTCTTTTTGTAATAGTCCAACACACACATGTGTCCCAGTCACATAATGTCAGGGAACAGCACACAGTGAGTTTGGGCAAACATGACAGCTAGGACAAATTGGTTCCCCTAAATGACTATTCAGTATCATTCCACTTTGCTTTGGCAATATCAAGTTGGTGCTTTTTTAAAAGTTCGGTGCTGGCACAATTTCAGTTTAAACACTACCTCTGTCACCAAAGTATCGCTTCCTTTCAAATTTCTTCAGAAATGTCAATAGTTTCCCATTTCGTAATATAAAACAAAACCATGATTTTGAGAATTTCAGTTTCCAAAGGCCATGACAAAATTAAAACTCAAATATATAGTTATGCACATATACAAATGTATGAAATAATTAGTTTAAAAGAACAATGTATATCAAAGAAAGCAATTTATAAAATCATCTTGTTCGAATGCAAGTTAGTAGTCCGAATCACCATGGCAATTAATAGCACTTTTATCAAGTTCTTTTTCCCTAATCTTTTTTGCTGCCAAGGCGAAAAGGGCCACTTTATGTGTCACTAATCTATTTGTATCATTCAGCAGAAAAAGCACTATATCTTTTTGGGTGTTTCCTCCTCCATTCAGCAGCAATGGATCTCAGGAATTTCTTTCTAGGGTCTCTGTATAAAGGGCATATTAACAAGTAGTGGATAATATCTTCCACTTGTATTTGGCCACGTATACAAAATCTGCGTTCGTATGGTATTTTATTATAACGCCCATCCAGGACCGCAGTTGGCATGACCTGGACTCGCAGTTCAATAAAAGCATTTCTTAAGGAAGCTAGTCTAAGTTTGAATAAGTAGTCAGCTCTGTTTCCAGGGGGTAGCCGCGTTAGTCTATTGCAGCAAAAACAAAAGAGTTGGGCTCATCCTGGCCATTCACTATCACCCCTGTCCAGGTGTCGACCTGGCTTGGATGTGGGCCAGGGAAAGCAGAGTTCAAACTCCTGCTCAGGGTCAAAAACAGATGTGACGTGGGCGATCTGTGATTGGGACTCTTGCCATTGTTGTTTTTAAAGTTAAAAACGGCTGCAGGTGAAGGGGAGAACTGAATATTGTGCCTGTCTTCTTTGCCCTCCAGGGATAAGAGCAACTTGGGGCCGAGGGGAAAAGGGGAAAACGTAAATCAGGGAACTGTAGAGGGGAAAGGATTAACCCCTCTCCCTCAGCACCAGACCCCTTATCCAATTCAGCTCTCCACTTAAAACGCCTTCCCCAACTGGGCACCCTCCAGATGTGTTGGACTACATAGCTGGCTTGGGGATGCTGGGAGTTGTAGTCTAACACATCTGGAGGGTGCCCAGTTGGGGAAGGCTGATTTAAACAGTGCTTTACATCTCAGGGTTTTTTGGGTGTGTGTGTGTGTGGAGATCTAGTCACGGATTACCTGCATCACTAGTTTTGACCCTCTGCCACAAAGTACATTGGGTAACCTTGGGTAAGTTACTTTCAGCCTAACCCACTTCATAGGGCTGTCAGACTAACCTGGGATAAATCCCAGGAAGGTGATTTCTCTGGCGGACAGGCAAGCCCACAGATGTGAAAAGAAAAACCAAGCTCTTCCAGATTTACCGTTAGGTGAACATGATGAAACATCTAAGGGCACTTCCAGATATGTAGCTTAAAGCAGTGCTTGGTTTGATTGCTTTGTAATGCAAATATACCATATAAATCTGCCAGAAGGCTCACTTGTATTACCAGTGCCTCTTTTTCACATTAACAACGACCAGACTCTGGAATCATAGAATCATAGAAAAGTAGAGTTGGAAGGGGCCTACAAGGCCATCGAGTCCAACCCCCTGCTCAATGCAGGAATCCAGGTCAAAGCATCTCTGACAGATGTCTGTCCAGCTGCACCTTGAATGCCTCCAGAGTGGGAGAGCCCACCACCTCCCTAGGTAGTTGATTCCATTGTCTTATTGCTCTGACAGTCAGGAAATTTTTCCTGATGTTTAGGTGGAATCTAGGTTCCTGTAACTTGAGGCCATTATTCCGTGTCCTGCAAACTGGGATGATCGAGAAGAGATCCTGGCCCTCCTCTGTGTGACATCCCTTCAAATACTGGAAGAGTGCGATCATATCTCCCTTCAGTCTCCTCTTCTGAAGGCTAAACATGCCCAGTTCTTTCAGTCTCTCCTCATAGGGCCTTGTTTCCAGTCCCTTTATCCTTGTTGCCCTCCTCTGAACCCTCTCCAGTTTGTCTATGTCCTTCTTAAAGTGAGGTGCCCAGAACTGGATGCAAGTACTCAAGATGAGGCCTAACCAGTGCCGAGTAAAGGGGAATTATCACTTCCCGCGATTTGGAAGCTATACTTCTATTAATACAGCCCAAAATTGCATTTGCCTTCTTTGCAGCCACATCGCATTGCTGGCTCATATTCAGTTTGTGATCTACCACAATTCCAAGATCCTTCTCACTTGTAGTATTGTTGAGCCAAGTGTCCCCCATTCTGTAACTCTGCATTTGGTTTCCTCTCGCTAGAATCAAAAGAGGGGAAAGGCTGAAAGGTGGCTTAGGCTGCAATCTTATACCAATATTGGTTCATTTTGTCTAAGGTTAGTGGACAGACAAGGTTGTGCCCATCCAACATTTCACCTTTGATCTCCAAGGCTGTGGCTTACAAAATCAACTAGGAAGCCTATTCCCAGAATGCCCTCCTGGTTGAGCTTTTAGGGATTCAGGTGTCCAAGAGGTCTTTTTAAACTCTTGTGGGTTTTGTGCTGCATGGCGTTATCAGTCCTGCATGCATTCCGTCAGCAGGCTTCCTCCTTGTAGCTCAGCTCTTTAAAAAGGAGCTCCACCTTTATGTGAAAGATGACTGCTGTACATACCCCCGGGGAGCCTAGCTTTTCTTCCGCAAACACTGAGTGGAAGGTGCGTTAGCTCTGGGTTCTGTATGGCACAGATGTGTGGATGGGGTGTGGTGTGGGAATGCACACACACACACACACACACACAAAGGTGTGCTTATGACTAGGACTGAAAACTGCTGTTAGCAAGGGCCAAATCCACCCCCTTCAGCGCCAGGGACAAGCATCATTGGGCATCTGCCAAGGCCCACATCCCAGCAGGGCAGGGGTGGGCAACTTGTGTGGCCCTCCAGATGTTTTAGCCTACATCTCCCATCATCCCTCACCACTGGCTGTGCTGGCTAGGGCTGCTGAGAGCAGTAGGCCAAAACGTCTGGAGGGCCTCAAGTTGCCCACCCCTGCTGTAAAGGGTCCACTGCCACACTGGGGCTTCCTTGCTGCCTGTTCACCTGCCTTCTCTGAGCATGCAAGCCGAGATAAAAGTGAGGAGGCACAGGGGTATCCTCTACTTCCCTTGTGCCCTTCTTCTGGGCAGCTGTGCCGATTGGGTCCAGAGGGAGGGGGCAAGTTAGTGGGGCAGCAGTGCTTTGGAGAGGAGTGGGGCCCCACAGAGAGCACCTTGCCTGAGGGCCCACACCCCAGCAGGGGCCCACTGACAAGAGCCCCACCACTGCAACCCGCCTGCTCACCTGCCTCTTGCTCTGCCCCAGACAACACTGGTGTTGAGGAGGAGGAGGAGGAGGAGGAGGAGCGGGAGATGCCACTGCCCGCTTGCTCACCGGCTCCTCTGCCTGTCAAGCAAGCAAGTGGTAGCAACGAGGAGAAAGAGGATGGGGAGCAAGAGCAGCCGGTGACAATGGTGGCGAGAAGGTAGAGTTCTTGAGGGAGGGCCTCCGTCAAGGGTTTCTTGCCCAAGGGCCCTCAAAAGCCTGAAGTTGGCACTGTGCAGAGGTTTCTGGATCCCCCAGTAGAAGTTGAATTCATTAAGAACCATGAATTTACCAGACTAGTTAGACAAACTGTTTGCCTATTTGTGAATCAGCGATCATAATTATCAGTGCTTTTTTTCTGGAGAAAAAGGTACCGGAACTCTTGGATTATGTTTCCTCGGGAGTAGATGGTGATTAAATTGTAATGAAATTAATAGAAGAAAAGGTGCTGGAACTCAGTTCCTGTGAGTTCCACCAGAAAAAAAGCCCTGATAATTATTAATGAATTCATCGCCATACTATTTACATACTGTTAAATACTGCAAAGTATACAATGGATCATGCTGATGTTTTATGTACTTAAATATGCAGCTTTATCTACTGACGGCACTGGCCAGGGTAGCGAGGGAGGAAGAGAACCCCAAGACTGTGTTTTGTCCCCTTAGCCTAGAAGTAAGACCCATCGAACTCAGTGGGGCTTGTTTCTGGGTAGACGTATATAGGAGTGTGTCCTTGTGTATAGAAGTGATCCAAGAGGCACGTACAAAGGGTTTTAACTGCAGAATCTGTGGCGAGGCAAGGATCGCCTTAACCCACGTTAAACCAGTGTTGTGATGGATGTCATGAATGTACTCGCTCTCCAGTGGTGAGCAGCATGCTGGTCCAGTGATCCAAGCTAAGAGTATCTTATGCAACAAGTACTGTCTGTTTCTGACTATGGGGTCAGACTTCTAAGAAGTCACTGGTCAGGGAGTTAATATTGGCCCATCGTCTCATGTAACACCATCTACAAGCTGCAGTTAAATATCTCGTGTCCCAGGTCTGAGCAGAAAGGGGAGCCGCTTCTCGCTCTGTGAATAGCCGTCACTCTAACTGTGCTATCCTATACATGTCTACTGAGAAGTAAGACCCCTTGCGTTCTATGGGGCTCACTCTCCATGCACATGGGTATGGGATTGCAGTCTCAGGAATTTAAAGATTCCCTCAGCTGCTGCTGGGCGAGGCTTTCTTTGTTTGTGAAGGGGAAAAGAAGTCCAGAGTTAAATAGGGTTAGTGAAGTTAAAAGCCACAAGTAGCCCTTGGGGAAAACACTCCATTTGCCCAGCTTTGCTCTGTGCCATGCAATGGAGGCTTTTTCCATCTGGGTTCAAGAGGTTGAGGAAAACGGAGCAGGGGACTGACTTTTGCTGGCGGGTTATGTTTCTGAGGCACATGGGGCTGGTTTTATATAATACTAATACTAATATTATTTTAATCATCATCATCATCATCATCATCATCATCATCATCATCATCATCTCTATACTGCCCAATAGCCAAAGCTCTGGGTGGTTCACAAAAATTAAAACCTTAAAACACACGATAAAACATAATATAAAACAGTTTAAAACAAAATAAAAACAGGGTAAGGAAACAAACTGGAGCAGGGAAAGATCTAAAAACACAACACTTTATTTATTTGATTTCTATTCCCCCTTCACACCAAAAAATGCAGCTAACAATAATAAGACCAGAATTAAAACAAAAAGCATAATTAAAACAACCATAAAAAATAAATTAAAAGCTGAAATAAAACACAATAAAAGAAATAGGCAACACACAACCCAATAGAACCCCCTAGAACCCAAAGGCCTGCCTGAATATAAATTTCTTTGCCTGCTACCAGAAGGACTTGGTTTCCTCAAGTCCAGCTTGAATTAGGAGGACTGGGGGATCCCAATCCTGGTAAAACATATTGCTTGAGACTCAGCTGGGACCTTAATAGTACCGTATTTGATCTGTGCAGGGATATCCCCCCCCCCCCCCCCCGCCAGAAACACACCCCTCTCTCTGTATCCTGTTTCTTTTTTTCTTTTTTTTTATTGGGCCACACTGGCCCAATCACCAGTGGAAGCAAGTTGTATTCCCATCTGCCTTTGCTCCTCCAAAGCCTTCACCCTGGAACCATCTCATGGGTGGGGCTGGCCACATCACACAGTATGATAAATGGAAGCAAAATGAGAACTGGGTATGTACGTGAGATGCAGATGTATTAGTAGTAGCTGTACCTCATGCAGCAGCTGCTCTAGGCACGATGCCTATTTCAGCCAATCAGTGCATGCATGCCCTTAGCAGCAGCTGCTCACATCAGTATGAGTTTCCTGCACTGAATGTTGACTGGTGCATGGTGGCGTATCAGTATCGATTTCCTGAGTACATAGGAAAGAGAGCCGGAAGAAAATAAAAGGAGGGGCATAGACCAAGCTGGGTTGCTAAATGGAGGGCGCTACACACATTATGGCAGCAGGAATGTTTTCTGTGTTTGCACAGAGCTTTCTTGCTGTGAACACCTATTTTATTTTATTACATTTATATTCCACCGTTTTTTCCTCCTGCAAGGAACTCAAGGTGGCTTACATGAGTCTCCTCCTCTCCATGTTATCCTCACAACAACCCTGTGAGGTAGGTTAGGCTGAAACTCAATGACTGGCCCAAAGTCACCCAGTGAGCTTCATGGCCGAGTGGGCACTAGAACACCTATGCCCCAATCCAAGAGGTGTGCTGTGCATGCATCTCCTAGAGCTGAAAAGTCAATCTGGGTTGTCTTCAACATCGGGATGCACACACAAATAAACGCACACACACACAGAATCCAGCCTCTGCCCACCCCCCCTCCCCACAAATGGATGAGCTGCAATATTCAGACATCCTGGATTTTTCTGCCCTGAGTAATGCCTGTATAGCGTCTCTTTGCGCACGCCTCCTCCCACCTTTGGATTGGAGCCATAAAGCATGAGGCTTCAAACATGCATCTCCAAATGTACAGTAGACATGTGGCAGGAGCTGTGACCAATGGTGGCTGAAACGGGGCATGTCTATGGCGTATCCCCCCCCCCCCCCGAGTGTTGGAGAGATGCATCTCCTCAGTACGCCTTAACTGCAGGAGACACTGGCTTAAATGCAAACACACCTGCCATCATGAAGTGCAAATTGACCCTAAGGGCTGCACAAAACCTACTTGGCATGATCTCCAGTGGGTCCTTTTCTGATTTCTTTCTTTCTTTCTTTCTTTCTTTCTTTCATTCATTCATTCATTCATTTTATTTTATTTATACCCCACCTTTTTTCCTGCAAGGAACCCAAGGCGGCTTACATAATCCTCCTCCTCCTCCTCCTCTCCATTTTATCCTCATAACGACCCTGTGAGGTAGGTTAGGCTGAGAGTCAGTGACTGGCCCAAAGTCACCCAGTGAGTTCATGGCCGAGCGGGGACTAGAACCCTGCTCTCCCAAGTCCCAGGCCAACACTCTCACCACTACGCCACACTGGCTCTTAAAGGTTAAAAGGAGTTTGCCCCTAGAGAATGACCAAGACCAGACATTGTGGTTTGTACAGTGTGAGGTCTCAGCAGAGCAGTACACTCTGTACCTGCGTAAACAGAGATGGGCATGGGAATAGCTGGGTGTGCAAGAGTCTGAATTGGCCCTTGGAGGCCAGCCTTTTGGGGAGAAAAGTGACGTGCCTGAAAAGTGATGTTAGGGCCTCGTTTTGCTACCGAGGTGTTTACTCTTGAACATAAAACCAGCCGTGCACAGAATACATTCCCATCTGACTTGGTCTTTACTTTTTGCTTGGCAAAGTACAGCTCAGGGACTGGCTTCTCTTGCCCTTTGGACCCATTAACTTCTTTCTACAAGGGGATATAAAGTGGCGTGCATTTGGCAGATCTCTATGTGCCCCAGATACAAACCATTAGACCAGCGGCACACATCCTTTTGGCCCTGAGAATCACGTGCGATCCTGTCTCAGAGGGCAGGTTCACAAGCACATGTATACACATATGCACACAGACACACACAAGTACACACACACAAGCACATTCTGTTTCTGTTTCTCTCTCTTACACACACACACACACACACACACACCAGTGATCTTGAGACACAACTCTTTCCCCATTGCTAGCAGTGGCAGGGAAAGAACAATTTGTATGAGGATCTCTGGGGGAGGGAGTGGAAAGTACAGCTGGGGGTGGGATTTGCTAGGAGTGGGTGGGTCGGGGCACCCTTATGGGGGCACGGGTTGTGCCCCCCTGCATTAAAGCTTTCTTTTTCGCAGCTCAGTGTGACAAATGCGCTCCATATTTTCTGATGATGATGATTATTTTCAAACGCCCAACTCTGGTCTCTTTCAGACAAGATCTGCGACCAGATCAGCGATGCTGTGCTTGATGCGCATCTGCGGCAAGATCCAAATGCCAAGGTTGCTTGCGGTAAGAGACCGATTCTTTTCTCTTCTTACATGGCAGCTGTCCTGCATTTACTAGCAACATGCCCAGCATTGCGAGAGTTCGTGGGGGGATTGGAGGACGCATATATTGAGGGGACCCCTAGCGGAAGTGTCAAAAGCAGTGGGAAAGTTTTGTTCATCCCTCCAAGCTGTATCCCTGATAGCTGCTCCCTTTCCTTTGTCCCATAGAATTCAGCGGGAGCCACTTAAAAACCCCATCTGGTGCTCCATCCCTTGGTCTTGCCTGAAATTGCAAAATACACATACAGAAGTGGGGATCCACAAATAAATAATGGGGGGGGGGGAGAGAAGAGAGGCAGGGCAAAGGGAAGGAGACCTGCCTCTAGTTCCACCCCCATGATTTCTTTGCAGATCCCGACTTCAGAAAGTTTGTCTTGCGCTCAATGGAAGAGTAGCACGGTGATGGTTTCCATCTGAAGGAAGGCTGATTCTACTGATCCTTCTTTGGCCCTGAAACAATCATGGGGGATTTATTTGTCTTGGGCTTGGGTGATTAACATGGCTGCTCTCTCTCTCTCTCTCTCTCTCTCTCTCTCTCTCTCTGATTTATATATATATATATATATTTATTATATTTTTTAATCGCCCATCTGGCCAGTCACCCGGCCACCCTGGGCGATGTACAATTAAAATACAGTAAAACACAATAAAATATAATGATTAAAACAAAATAAAAAATTCTTATTAAAAACCTAACCCACCCCATATTCCCGCCTGAACAGCCATGTTTTTAATGCACGGCGGAAGCTCATCACGGAGGGGGCATGGCGAAGGTCACTAGGGAGGGAGTTCCATAATGTGGGGGCCGCCACAGAGAAGGCCCTCTTCCTAGTCCCCACCAGCCTGGCTGCTCTGGCTGATGGGATAAGGAGAAGGCCGTCCGTGGCAGACCTTGTTGAGCGGCCTACTTGATGTTGCTGGAGGCGCTCCTTGAGATAAGCTGGGCCGGAGCCGTGTAGGGTTTTAAAGGTCAAAACCAACACCTTGAATTCGGCTCGGCAAGCAACTGGTAGCCAGTGCAACTCATTAAGCACTGGCATGATGTGATCACGCCGGCGGCTGCCCTTAATCAGGCGAGCCGCCGCGTTCTGTACCAGCTGAAGCTTCCGGACCGTCTTCAAGGGTAACCCCACGTAGAGCGCATTACAGTAGTCTAGGCGAGAGGAGACCAAGGCATGAACCACTGATGGGAGCAGGTGATTAGGAAGGTAGGGGCGCAGCTGCCGTATCAGATGGAGTTGATACAGCGCTGCCCGGCTCACAGCTGCCACCTGAGCCTCCATGGACAGCTGGGAGTCTAGAATGACCCCCAAGCTGCGGACCTGGTCCTTCAGGGGTAGATGTACCCCATTCAGCACCAGGTCAACATCCCCTAACCTTCCCTTGTCCCCCACCAGAAGTACCTCGGTCTTGTCGGGGTTCAGTTTCAGCATGTTCCTTCCCATCCAGCCAGCCACTGACTCCAGGCACTTGGACAGGGTCTCAACGGCCAACCTTGGTGAGGACTTAAAACAGAGGTAGAGCTGTGTGTCATCTGCATACTGATGACACTGCACCCCAAACCTCCTGATGATAGCTCCCAGCGGCTTGAGGTAGATGTTGAATAACATTCATGAATATGAATATGAATATGAAAAATGGTATGATATATAAGACGGTATATGTATATAAGAGTTCATATGGTGTAATAAAAAAGGTCCTGGACTCCAACCCAGGAAGGCCTGGATTCAAAAGCCTGCTCAGCCATGAAACTCAGTCTTGAGCCTGTCATGATTTCTCACCCTAACCTACCACAAAGGGTTGTTGTGTGGATATATGAGAGATGGTAAAGGAGAGCCCATGTGGCGTAGTGGTGAGAGTGTTGGACTGGGACTCAGGAGACCTGTGTTCTAGTCCCCACTCAGCTGTGAAGCTCACTGGGTGACTTTAGGCCAGTCACTGAGTCTCAGCCTAACCTACCTCACAGAGGGTTCTTGTGAAGATAACATGGAGAGGAGGAGGACCATGTAAGCCTCCTTGGGTTTCTTGCAAGATGAGAAAGGGTAATAATAAATAAATGGTAGTGGCCCAGGGACATGTACACTGCCCTGAGCTCCTTCGAAAAAGGGGGAGATGAAAATGTAATAAAGACATCAATAACAAATAAATTACTTTTATTTGTAAAGTGAAAGGGCAGCGGAGAATTCTAATGAAGAATGCAAGCTTGGAGACCATGGGAATCCTAAGTCCCCGGCTGCATCAGCTGTTCTTCCTGTCAGTGAATTCTCCTGCCAACCTAAGAGGGTGTCCCACTTGTTTTCCTTCGCCTTTTAGAGACCGTGTGTAAAACGGGGATGGTGCTACTCTGTGGGGAGATCACATCCACTGCTGTGGTGGATTACCAGCAGATCGTCCGAGACACCATTCTGAACATCGGTTACGATGACTCAGCGAAAGGTTGGTGGGAAAGCCGAAGGGCGCCTGTTGCGGAGGGGCATGGCCACCCTGGTCAATGGAAAGTTGTAGAACTAGTCCCTCTCGGTTTGCTCAGCTCAGAGGAGGAGGGAAAGTCTGATGCAATAGTGCCCGAGGAATGCTCAAACATTCCTAGGAGACCAAGGCCAGCTCCTTTAATAAAGAAGAAGAAAAACTATTTATAGAGCAGTCAAAGGTTATCTCAGGGTCGGAGCCCTGGACGTCCTCTCACTGGAGCACTTTCTAGATGCATCCCTGCTATTCACGCTAGACTTGCTTGACCTCTTCAGTTTAGTAATGTTGTTTTGCTGGGCCCTACTTGTTCGCCTTCCTGAAGCCGAAAGGACATACTGGGTGCTACTCATGAGTAGGGCTGCTGGCCAGTGGCAGCTAATAATAGGGGTGGGCAGGGTTGCAGACAGTACCATACAGTTTGGACACTGAGGGCTAAACATTATGTTATGTTAAATACGTAGGGTGCAGCTTATCCTCTCTTTCTCTCTTTCTTACAAGTAAGCATGCATCAGGGCCACTGCACAAGGGCAGGGGTGGTTTAAACTTTAAACCTTCATCTCCCAGCTGCTTGTTTGCCTAAATATGCATACACACCCCTGCAGGGGCTAAAGAAGGAAAAAGCCTCCAAATAGAGACTCCTCCCTATCTTTAGCCTCTACATGGGGTGGGGGCAGTGAATTTAGGAAAACAAGCACCAGGGTGGGGAAGGTTTAAACCTTGCCTATCCAGTAGTGGTGGTCCTGATCGAGATCAGGACCATGTATTCTTACCTGTGAGTAAACAAAAAACAGAGAGAGTAAGCTGGACGCTACATATTTAGCACAAGATGTAGTTTAGCCCTAATAAGTGATTATGGAAGAACGGGGAGTGAATGCCCAGTTGTCATTTTTGGTGCCAGCCACATGCCTGATACAACATGCAGTTTTGGCCTGAGCTCATCACATTTTAATTATGCATTGTACGCTAACTAACGCATAGAAACAAAGCAAAGCCCCAAAGAAAAGATAGGTATATATCTGAAATTAAGAGAGCAGCAGCACCTCCTTGTGACGAAGCCTGGACTACATGAATGCAGAGAGGAAGTAGGCTTCCTTCTGCAGAAAAATGTAGGCCACGATGCATTTCGAGCGTCAGGATTTGTTTGCACCAGCTGTTTCCCTGGGACATCTCTTGGGCTGAGCTGGTGTTGTTCTCACCCAATCCCAGATAGAGTCAGTGTTGGGAGCTCTGCTTCCAGGTTTTGTCTCATTAAAGAAGAACTCTCTTCTCTGGACTGTTGTTGCATGTGATGTCTGAAGAGGCAGTGACATCTCACATGGGCACATGGTGAGCCTCCCTGCCAACGGATCCGCTTGTGCGCAAGCAGCACAGGTGCAGCAGATCATCTGCTGGGGAAGGGGGCTGTGTTTCCCAGGCAGCCGGCTGGCGTGTCCCCTCACCCACTCATGAAGGGGTGCAGCGGTTAGCTTTTGGGAGTGCTAAGTTTCAAGTGGCAGAAAAGAGCTGTCGCAGCCAGTTTGTTTATTTATTAATAGCATTTATATACTGCCTGATCTGTCAAAAAGGCATCAGGGCGGCGTACAACAATTTAAAACAATGGCAGCATAAAACAATAAAAACAAGACCATTAAAATGGTTAAAAAATTAAAAGCTACACATTTTAAAAAGCTAACTTGTAAAGATGCATCTTTACACCCTTTTTAAAAGCCAAGAAAGTGTGGGCCGATCGTAGTTCTTGAGGAATTGCGTCCCGCAGTTTGGGAGCAATGCAGAATAGATTCTGTATGAGAGGCCCCTTCGAGGCAATACGCCCTTTTCACGCGTGCCTGACGAACAAACGCAGGAAATGGTTTCCTTAAAGGGACCTCTCATACAGCATCTCAATACTCAGGCAGGTTCATAGTCCTAAACCATTTAGGACTTTAAAGGTTAAAACCAACACCTTGAATTGCACCGGAAAAGCAATTGGCAGCCAGTCCAGGGCTTTCACGGCAGGTGTAATGTGCAGTTCAACTCAAGAGTAAAAAACCCAGCCTGCCACTTCATCTGGCATACTGAGCTGCTTACTCACGGGTAGTTCTGCTGCTGCTCTATGCAGCCGCATACAGCAACAGTTTCTCATCCTTCCTTTCCCCGGAAAACCTCTCTGGGAAGGCTGTCCCACAACTGGGGTGCCACTACTGAAAAGGCCCTTTCACTGGTTCTTACCCACCTCACTTGATTTGGCAGGGGCACTCAGAGTAGGGCCTCTGAAGGAGATCTTAAGGTTTGGGGAGGTACATATGGGACAGGGCGGTCTTTCAGATAACCTGGGCTCCAACTATTTAGGGCTTTAAAAGTTAAAAAAAAAACCCAGCCTTTTAAATTGGGCTCAGAAGTGGACTGGGAGCTAGTACAGGTGGCAAAACACAGGCATACTATGTTCAAAATGCCCAGTCCCAGCTAGTAATCTAAATGCCCTATTTTGGACCGATTGCCATTTCATAATTTTCATGACTCCTTCTCAGACTGCTTTGCTCTTCCCTTTGTGGATGTTCATCATTCATCATCAGGCGATCACTCGTGACCGAGTAAGATTGTCTTCCGGGATAAAAGGAGGAAATTCTAAAGAAGATTGTGTAGACTCTAGCGATGGGTCCGTAAGTGACTGTGGAGGCCAATTCTAGATCCACACAGCTTCCCACAGTGAGGACACAGGTTACCAGATAGAAGATGGTCCTGTAAAGGATTCATTTGACGTGCTTTTCGCTTAGCACGTTTCTCCCTTTCACCTTGCACTCGGGCTTCTTCAAAGTCCATGGAACCTTTGTGAAAGGCCAACCTCCATTTAGATCGTTCATGGGCCAGAGCTTCCCAGTTTTCGATGTTTATATTGCATTTTTTTAGATTTGCCTTATGAACATCTTTAAACCTCTTATATTGACCACCGATATTCCGCTTTTCATCCTTGAGTTGGGAGTAGAGTAACTGCTTTGGGAGACGGCAGTCAGGCATTCGAACAACATGACCGGTCCACTGAAGTTGGCGTTGAAGGATCATTTTTTCAATGCTAGTAGTCTTTGCTTCTTCCAGTACACTGACATTTGTTCGCCTGTCTTCCCAAGTAATTTGCAGGATTTTCCGGAGGCAACGTTGATGAAACCTTTCAAGGAGGTGGAAGTGACGTTTATAGATAGTCCATGTTTCGCAGGCATACAATAAAGTTGGTAATACAATGGCTTCGTAAACCAGTGTTTTGGTCTTCTTACAAATATCCCGATCCTCGAACACTCTATGTTTCATTCGAGAAAATGCGGCACTTGCGGAGCTCAGATGATGCTGGATTTCACTGTCGATGTTAGCTGTAACAGAAAGATAGCTGCCAAGATAGAGAAAATGATCGACATTTTCCAGTATTGTCCCGCCAAGCTGGATAGATGGCATCACCAAAGGGTTAGCTTGCACTTGCTGATGAAGCACTTTGGGTTTTTTGATGTTAAGTGAGAGACCAAGTTTTTCGTATGCTTCTGCAAAAGCATTTAGGATAGTTTGGAGATCATCCTCTGAATGTACGGAGACCACATTATCATCAGCATACTGAAGTTCCACAACGGAGGTTGTAATTACCTTACTTTTTGCTTTCAGCCTGCTGAGATTAAAAAGCTTTCCATCTGTTCGATATATGATTCCCACACCAGTGGGAAGTTTCCCCTTGACAAGATGTAAAACCATGGCGATGAAAATGGCAAATAATGTTGGGGCGATAACACATCCCTGTTTAACACCTGATCCCACTTTAAATGGAGCACCATGAGAGCCGTTGTTGTCCAAGACCGTAGCCGTCATGTTGTCATGGAGAAGTCGCAAGATATTCACAAATTTATTGGGGCATCCAATTTTCATAAGGATAGTCCAGAGAGCTGTACGGTCTACAGTATCAAAGGCCTTAGCCAAATCGATAAATGCCATATAAAGGGGTTGATTTTGCTCCCGGCATTTTTCTTGGAGCTGGCGTGCAGTAAAAATCATGTCTACTGTCCCTCTAGAGGGGCGGAAACCATATTGAGTTTCAGGGAGGATCTCTTCTGAAATAGATAGAAGACGGTTTGCGAGAATCCTAGCAAATATTTTACCTGCGGTTGCTAAGAGAGAAATGCCCCGATAGTTTCCACAGTCTGTTCATACCCTCCTTAGAACGAGAACCTGTAAATCCTGCTGGGGAAGTGTCCGTAATATGATCTCGCAAACAATGCCCCATGCAGTCCTGCTGAACGTGATTTAAGAAAAGAAGAAGAAAGAAAGAAACAAATAAAGGTAATCATGGTTTTTGAATTCTGCTCCACAGGCTTTGACTACAAGACGTGTAATGTTCTTGTGGCTTTGGAACAACAGTCTCCTGATATTGCCCAGGGTGTTCATCTGCACAGGACTGAAGAAGAAGTTGGTGCTGGGGACCAGGTAATCATCTCGCCAACCATTGAAGGGTGCAATCCTGTCCATGTTTAGACAGGGAAAAGTAGGTAGATAAGTTACAGTACTGTGAGGCTAGCGCACACAAGAATTTCTACCGGATAGAAACCATAAAACAGAAAAAAATGTGATAAAAAATAGTCTGAAGAAATCTGGGATCTAAGGGCAGAAATGGCGTGAGGAGAACAGTTCGGGGAGTGTGCCGCGTGAGTCAGCCAGGCATTACAATGATAGGGGTGGGTGGGGTGGAAACTCGCATGTGAATTGGCCCCAGGAGACTTGGTTGGCTGAGGTTGGTAGACATAAGAAGTGGTTACAGGCAGGGACGTAATGGGGGCAGGATATGTGCTGAAGGACAGGATGCAACAAGGCGCTTTTTTTTTTAAAGAGCTTTAGAAAGGAGGGGATGGGAAGCCAGTGTTGAGGGTTTGAGGTGGGGTGTCACATGGTCGGATCCACGAGAGAGCGAAATGATTTTGGCTGTGGAGTTTTGGATAGAAGGAGGGGTGGTCCGGTTGCCGAAAAAGGGTAACCTAATTTGCCTCCCGCTGCAGGGCCTGATGTTCGGCTATGCAACTGATGAGACGGAAGAGTGCATGCCCTTGACCATCATGCTTGCTCACAAACTGAATGCCAAAATGGCTGAGCTGAGGCGCAGTGGGGTCCTCCCTTGGCTTAGGCCTGACTCTAAAACCCAGGTAAATTTGGGGTTTGGCCCGTTTGTCTTTCTCGGTACTAGGGCCAATCCATGTGACTGCTCTTTGGTGCCATAAGGCAGGTTAGAGAAAACTAATTTCCACACACCGTAGGGTTGAGACGTCTGTCAGTTGGCTGGCTAAATATTCCACGAATATTCCAGAATGATGTATGAGAACTTCGTTTCTGTTCGCAAATCATGTGAACATGTCCCGTTCTCAATCCTGAATGTGAATGAAAGCAGGAGCGCTTTTTTTTCGAGAAATGTTTGCAAATTCCTGAATTTGCCATCGCATTGAAAAATTGCGTATTGTAAAAAAACAAGTGCAATTTGAAATGCACATTTTTTAATATAAAAAAAGCATTTCATGCTTCACTCAGTAGGGGAAAAGCGTGCACTTTTGAAAAATATGCACAGAAATGCACATTTTTCCTGTTCGAACGAACAAAAAAATCTGGATGAAAATGGGACCAAGCTTCAAAGTGATTTTCAGATAATTTAGGTGAGCTCAAAAATTGCTGTTTCTCCCATCCCTACGAGTTTGTATAAAGAGCAGCCTATCCATTTAAAAAAAAAAAAAAAACCTGCATCATGGGGTCCTCTGGTGGTAGTTGTGGTCCAGTTGCTGAAAAAAGTTAACCTAATTTCCCTCTCACTGCAGGGCCATTGTTCCCTAGTCCTGGAGGACTCATAGGTGCGCACCACTCACTTAGAAACTGGTGCCTTTTGCCCTGCGACTCTCTCCAGGATGCTTGTTCTGCCCCTGCCAGTTAAGCCATATGGCTTAGCTTCTCTTAGTGACTGCATCTTATAACTGCAAATATTCTAAACAGGAACAGAGAGAGTTCTGGAGGAAGCTGTAAACAAACACAAAATCACCACAGTTTCTGGAGGGGAAGCTGTGTTAGCCTGGCACAGCAAAATAAACGATGACTCCTTAAAATACTATCCAATTTATTATGGCATAAGCTTTCATGGACTACTAACAGCCCACTGAATCAGAAATCACCACAGGTCACAAGTGCCCAGGAATCAAGACAACTACCATGTCCATCACACTCGTTGTGAGGAGGAAGGGTCTCTGTCTCCAGCAGCTCAGAACATGAGATGCGTGTGGGGGTTTGTGTGTGTCAGTGCTGGTCATTTCAGAGTGAACAGCAGTACTAGACACTTACTGCTATTGTTTGTATGACCACCTTCCACCAACCTGGTGCCCTCCAGATGTGTTGGACTGCAACTCCCATCATTCCCAGCCAGCATGGGCAATAGTGATGGGTGATGGGAGTTGAAGTCCAACATCATCCGGAGGGCCACAAGTTGCCCACCCTTGTTGTAGGTGTTCTTTTTAGCAAATAATTATCTGACCATTGCTAGGATAGAATAGAGCAGTGATGGCAAACCTATGGCACGGGTGCCACAGCTGGCACACAGGGACCTCTCTGTGGGCACTCGAGCCATTGGTCACCAGATCGCGAAAAGACTTCTGCAAAACACTAATGATCTTGTTCTTTCTCACAGTGTGGAACAGAATGATTTTATTCTAGAATTCCTGTTACAGAATTCTTTTCTACATTGTTATCACATTTAAAAGATTTTGAAGAATGATGCACAGAGCATGGCTTGGATGTAAAGCCCTAACAGTTGACCTGAGTGCTGCATGTGTTGCTCTCAAACTAATGGAGTATGAGCCAAGGTTTGACAAATTATCAGCATGCATGCAATAGCAAAAATCACATTAATTGTGCAAAAGCATGCCCAATGCAAACTTTTACCTAATGCAGTGTTTGCAGTCCAAGACATAAAGTGTTTAAAATGTTGCTCATCCTAGTACAGGTTGACTTTTACTTTTACTAATCCGACACCTGTAGAAGCAGGGAAAGGACCCAGAGTAAAGCTTGCCCCATACAATTTCAGTCTGGCATATAATCATATTACAAGTTGAGAATCCCTTATCCAAAAATACATGTGCCTAATTATTTAAAAAAATTGTATAAATTCCCTTCAGGCTATGTGTACAATGTAGTACTATAATAATTTTTTGAGTTGATTTTTTTTCCAACAAAACACTGTTTGTATCATTGAAAAGCTCTGTAATTGTGTTTTCTTTAAGACAAAAGATGTTAATTATTTTCAGACAACTGTATGAGTTGTTTTCTAAACTAAAACCTGGTATTCAGGTTTAATTGCAGTGTTGGCACTTGAAATAAATAAGTTGTTTTTTGTGCAGTTGGGCCCGGCTAAAAGGTTCGCCATCACTGGAATAGAGTCTCAACAGTGGCTTGGAACCCAAGCTCCATCAATGGAAGGGAAGGCCTTCCTCTCCATTGGAGGGACCCTGTGCCACTCCCTGCTCAAAAGTCTTTCTGGAGGGTTTGGGAACACTCTTGAATGATGTGGGATGAGGCACCGGGGGTGGTGGGATGGCACTGCTGCAGTGGGTGGGATAGGGCATGGGGGGGGCTGTTACAGGAAGGGGGAAATCACCCGAAATTGTGCAGAAGTATTTTGTGCAAGCTTGTACAAAGTGCCTTTGCTCAGTTTTGGGCAGGATAGCAGTTGAACATAGGGCTGAGTCAAAGGTTTCCAACTGAGGACGTTTGGCTCAAATGGGGGTGGGGAAACAAAAATGGGTACACAATTTCAGGGGTCCAGAGTTATTTGCAGGTGTTGGAAAGGCTTTATTGGGGAGTGGATTTTTCTTTCTCCCCTTCTTTTGCCACCGGACCGCCCTATGATTCACCCGTTCTTCATTTGCTTTCAGATCACGGTTCAGTACATCCAGAAAGATGGCGCTGTGATCCCAGTGCGCGTTCACACCATTGTCATCTCTGTGCAGCACGATGAAACCATCTCTCTGGAGGCCATGCGCAAGGCCCTGAATGAGCATGTTATCAGGGCCGTGGTTCCAGCCAGATACTTAGATGACAACACAGTTTATCACCTTCAGCCCAGTGGCCGGTTTGTCATCGGAGGGCCGCAGGTGTGTGTTTACTTAGAAAAGTCTTGGGGAAACGTCTATTGGTGCTCATCTTTTGCTTTCCTGAACCAGTGAAGTCACACATTCATATTATGACTGGTAGCTTGCCCTGATAGTCCAGTATCTTTGATTTTAAAAATTTAGCTGAGGCATCCTTTCCCCCTCCCAAATTAAAACTGGGGACACACTTCCCCTTGATGGCACACACCCAAAGGTACGTGCTAAAATATAAAGAAATAAGAATTACCATCAACTGTACTGGTTTTCATGCTTTCTAATTTCAAGAAATCCTTGCCACAGGACCTTTGTGTGTTGCAAAGGATTCTCGAAGTGTTCTGGGGACACGTATGCACAATCCTGGCTTGACTGACTTTGCCTCACTGTTTCTCTGTGTGACTTGAGAATGCCCCACTAGTACACACCCAACATTTTGGCCATTTTAGAAGATAATTGGTAGTGGTGAGTCTTCCACAGTTACTGATCATCTCAGTGAGGAACTCCTGATGAGCTTCGGGGGAATTCCAGCCCCCCCCCCGACCCCAATACATTTTGAAATCCATTGATCTAGTGATCTCACAAAGGAACGTCTCCTATACGAGTCTCCATAATTACTACAATCAACTCAGAAGGCTGAGCATTTGCTGAGCGTTTCTCACTGCTCAGAGGTCCACGTGGAGATTATCTACAATGTGGACTTCTCAATGGTTGCACCAAGCTATGGACATCTTTCCCTCCAGAGGCTCATCAGGCTACTTCCTTAAGGAGCTTTAGGGGGCTTGTTGAGAACTTCTTGTTCTGTCAGGCTTCTTGGGTCTAAGATTGCTGGCTGCTGTTTTATTGCAGCAGTGGTATCATTTTACATCTTAATCTTGTTTTACTGAGTTTTTTAAAAAAATATTGTGTGAATGTTTGACAGATTTTAGGGTTTTTTAAAAAAAATTATTGGGCACTTTCTGCTAGAAAAACAGTGTATAATACTAAAAATGATAATGATGAACTAGCTGATAACTCTATCCTAACCCTGCAAACTCAAAAATGAATCCTATTGGTTTCAATGGGACTTATTTGCAGGTATGTTTAGTTAGGATTCCGCATCGTTAACCTTCCTGAAGTGTAATTCTCATGATTCTTAACATATAGGTCCTAATGTGAGTTAAGTACCATTGGCGCTAAAGACAGGGAATTCATTGCAGCTTTCCAGTCCAGACCATTTTCTTAGGAGGCCTTTTGATCAAGAGCTTCCATTCCAGGTTACCTCAAGGAATGTCTCCCCCTATATAACCTCCCAGGCCACTATAATCTTCAGGAGAGTCCCTGTTGTCTGTGCCATGGCCTACAGATTTTTGTTTGGTGGCAACATGGAGACTGGCCTTCTCTGCAGTGGTACCCACCCTGTTGAGGGATCTCTGGTCTGAGGCACAGTCACCAGGCCTCAATGATGGCATGTTTTAGGTGTTCATTGAAATCGTATCTGTTCACTTTTGCTTTCCCCAGCTATAAAGCATCTAGTTTAAACCAGCCTCATGATACTATTGTGGTGTGTGTGTGTGTGTGTGTGTAGTTTGTTTGTTTTTATTTTTTTGTATACCACTTTGGGATTTGTTTGAGATGAGAAGTAGTATATAAATACTGCTAATGAATAAATTATATATATACACACACACACACACACACACACACATATATATATATACATACAGTAATACCTTGGATTGCAAGCATAATTCGTTCCGGAACCGTGCTTGTAGTCCAAAACACTCTTATATCAAAGCGAGTCTCTGGCGGGTGTGAGCGGGGCCGATTTCGGCCCACTACGCCTGCTCAAGGCGAGCGGTTACATCCCTACGACTACTTGTCTTGCAAGACCTTGCTCGTTTATCAAGTCAACAATTTAAATTTTTTTTTGTTTGTCTTGCAAAACGCTCTCAAACCAAGTTACTTGCAATCCAAGGTATTACTGTACACACACACACACACACACACACACATATATTTGTCGTATTCCCCAAATGACTATCTCATGAAAAACGTCTAAATGATGTTTCCCATTGCAATATTACAGGGTGACGCTGGTGTTACGGGCCGGAAGATCATTGTGGATACTTATGGTGGATGGGGCGCTCATGGAGGCGGAGCTTTTTCAGGCAAAGACTACACAAAAGTTGATCGGTCAGCAGCGTATGCGGCCCGCTGGGTTGCGAAATCCTTGGTGAGAGCAGGGCTCTGCCGTCGTGTCCTGGTCCAAGTAAGTTCCATGTTGTCATCTACAGTCTTTGCTAATCATGCAGCTGTTGAGTGGAACTAGAGCCAGTGTGGCGTAGTGGTGAGAGTGTTGGACTGGGACTCAGGAGATCCGGGTTCTAGTCCCCACTCAGACATGAAGCTCACTGGGTGATTTTGGGCCAGTCACTGACTCTCAGTCTGACCTACCTCACAGGGTTGTTGTTGTGAGGATAAAATGGAGAGGAGGAGGACCATGTAAGCCACCTTGGGTTCTTTGCAAGAGGGAAAAGGTGGGATATAAATGTAGTAGTTGTAGCTGTTGTTGTAGTAGTAGTAGTAGTAGTAGTAGTTGTTATTATTATTTAGTGGTGACTTTTGTACCTTTTGGGGGGCCCAACTCGCCTCTCCTCGGCGAGCAGGCTTCCCCCAATCCTTGGATTCTCCGCAGCGCGGAGGGGCTCTCCGCCCGCTCTCCGTGCTGCTCGGGCAGCCGCGCCACTCGTGCGGGCTCCCGTCGTGTCACTTCCTGCTGGCCGGAAGTGACATGGCGGGCCCTGTGCTGCACTGACGCGGCTGAACCCTGCGCCACAGTTTTGGCATAGAAACCAGGGCAACGGGACTTAAAACAGGCCATTTTAAGCCCTGTTGCCCTGGTTTCTATGCCAAAACTGCGGGGCAGGGTTCAGCCACGTCGGTGCAGGGCCCGTCGTGTCACAGCCGGAAGTGACACGATGGGAGCCCACACAGGCGGTGCGGTGTGGCGGACCGAGTGGGTGGCAAGGTAGGCCCGCGATTATCAGGGGGCTGCGAGGGGGGCCGATTTCGGCCTCACTCCAGCCCCCGATATTCGTGGTGACATCCCTTATTATTGACATCGTGACAGATGTGTGACTGCTTGCCACTAAAACCAGCAGGCCCACATTTCCTTCTCCACTTCTACCCTCCATGATATGAATCACATGGTAGCACTGGTTCATAGGCTGCCCCTTGTGGGGGCAGGAAGATTTGCAGTGCAATAGGATCTCATGATTCTGTATGACTTGATGATACTAGGGAGAGAGTGAAAACGAGGCAGGGAGTAGCTCTGCATCTGGAGCAACAACTGGTTCCAGCTTGAGAGATGTGGATTTGTGTTGGGAGATGTGTTCAGAAGCACTTTGCATATATTATCTCAGCAGTCCTTACAACGACTCGGTAAGGAAGGCCGAGTACCAGATTCTGACTGTTCAACTCTCTTCAGCCATGCATCCCTTTTTGTTTTTAAAATCGTACCTTGAAAAACATAAAACACGCTGAATCAGACCAAAGACCTACCTAGTCCAGCATTCTGGACACACAGTGGCCAACCAGATGCTTGTGGGAAGCCCACCACAAGTAGGACATGTGAGCATTATTTATATTTATTTATTTATTATATTTATTATATTTATACCCCGCCTTTTTTCCTGCAAGGAACCCAAGGCGGCTTACACAATCCTCCTCCTCCTCTCCATTTTATCCTCACAACAACCCTGTGAGGTAGGTTAGTCTGAGAGTCAGTGACTGGCCCAAAGTCACCCAGTGAGTTTCATGGCTGAGCGGGGACTAGAACCCGGATCTCCCAGGTCCCAGTCCAACACTCTAACCACTACGCCATTAGCACCTTCTTGCTCATGTTCCCCTTCTTCCCCTCTTTATTTTATTTATTCATATATTTATTTGTTACAATTTCTATACTGCTAAATATTAAGAAAAATCCCTGAGCGGCTTTCTACCCAATTGAGACCGTTCTGTGTTTGAATACATGGAGCTGCTGCCATCACAGATGGTTTGGTCCTCTGTGGTAGCACCTTCCCATAAGCAAGACTTCACTGGCTGCTGCGGTCGTCAAATGATGTATACGGTGCATGTGTGAACCAGGCCTAAATGTGCCGCCTTTTCACTCGAAGGTCTCCTATGCCATCGGTGTGGCTGAGCCACTCTCCATCTCGCTGTTCACTTATGGTACTTCCACAAAACCTGAGCAAGAAGCTGCTGAACATTGTCCACCAGAATTTCGACCTTCGACCAGGAGCCATAGTCAAGTAAGTACTTTACAAGGGTCTTTCTGCGTAATGGGAACAAATGGCTGCAATCCTCTGCTGAAAGTATAAGCACCCAAAAGTAGCTATTGTTGAATTTCAAATGCCAGGAAAATAAAATAGTGGATGTATTTTCAGACGTATCGGCTTCTCCCAATCCATTTGCCTTCAGGAACTTAAAGCTTCCTCAAGGAGAGCCAGGTCCTAACTGGGGTTGTGTTATCCCCCACCCCTTTCTCATCCAGGAAGATTCTGCTGCTGCTCTTTGTGGGTGCGGAATTTGCATCCACAAAGAGAAGCGAGAATAATCAGTCTAAAATTCAGTGGGTTGGATCCAGATTTTGTTGAACAGGAGTGGCAGGCATGTCATACAAACACAACTGTCCTTTCCTTCCATTTTACAAAGGGAGGGTTTGCACGACAAAGTTGCTTTTTGGCATGTACACCATGTGTCTCCCGGCAAGTGTACATGCCAAAAAGCAACTTTGTAGCACTTTGCTAAACCCTATTTTAAAGTGTTTTTTTTAATAAAAGGGTGTGTGTGCTCCAAAATGACCCTTCGCAGCAGAATCTCCAGGTTTTTTTTGGGGGTGCTCATGCAAGGATATCCCATGAACATATAAGCACCCCCTAAAAATACCTGAAGATCCTGCAGAAAAGGATGTTTTGGGGATACCCCCTCAATTTCATGCCCCCTTTCAGCAGGATCCTTGTGTTTCTTTTGGGGTGCTCACATGTCCCAAGGGTCCCCTTGGTTTTGCAGTTGACCCCAGGTTGATAGCACCTTGGCAAGCTGCGGAAATTGGGGGGATTCCCAAGTGAGAGCTCCCATCAGGGGGAATCCCCTCTAGTTTTGAATGTTCCCCCAATGATGGCATCAGGGGGACACTTTCAAAACTGAGCAGGCACTAGGGACACCTGATTCACCCCCCCCCCCAAAAAAAACAGGATCCTGGTGCTAAAAGGGCGGAATGTGCCCTTTTTTGCAAATAAGGACCTCTCGGGGCTTTGCAAGCCTCTGACAGGTTGGCATCTGACACCTGTCACAGGCTTGGAAAGCAGGGAAATACTTACCTGCAGCCTGGGGTGGGCACTGCACAAGGGTGGGTACCTGCTGGATTTGGCCAGGAGGCGCAACCCCCCCCCCCAGCCAATACCCACCTTAGGGTCTCCCCGCACTACCCTGCCGTGCCAGATTTGTGCAAATCCAGCATGGTGGGTTAAAAAAACAAAGAATGCAATAATTTGTGCACATTATTGGTTCAATTTTTTTTTTTTTAAGTATGGGGGGCGACTACCTGTCGGCTCCTCCAAGGTACCTCTGAGACACCTTGGAGGGGCAGCTCCTAGCTGCCCCAACAGGCATTGCAAAAGCTGGCTTAACAGCCAGCTTTCCCAATCTCAAAAAGATTTTTTTTTTTTTTAAAAAAGCAAAAGTCAAGACATGGCGAGCCTGAAAAGGCTTGCAGTGGTAGAGGAGAGTGGGGGAAGCCTTTGCCAGCTGCCCCCAAGTGCTGCTTGGGTACTTTTGGAGTGGCTGGCAATGACGGCCACCAGGTAGCTGCTTGGCAAAAGCTGCAAGGGTTTCTTGCTGCTCTTGCCAAGCGGCTCTGTAGTGGTCTGGTTTGACCCACAATGGGTTGTGTCATCTGGGTTTGGACAACCCGACAACCCATCGTGGGTCAAACAAGCCCAGCCACAAGCCATGGGTCATCAGAGTGGCCTATGAGTCAAAATTAAGCCACCTTGACAAACCCATCGCGGGTTCGGATGACACGCTAACCCACCTTGGTTAACGACTAACGGTTAACTGCTAATGACACTGTGGCCTAGGGCGTCATCCGAACCCAGTCAATGTGATTCCGCTAATGCTAGGGAACATTGATCCAGCATACTGGATTCTATGAGCTCAAGGCTGTTGTGCAATTTTGTGCAACATACTGCACGCTCTTACTTTGAGGCCAGGTTTCAATCTGTGCAGGCTGTGCTACCGTACCGCGTGCCCAACGTTTTCGCACAAGTGTGCCGCTGATAGAAGTCTTCCATGATGGAGTATCTGGATCCAACCCGCTGTCTGGGAGGCCTCCAGTTTCTTGCTCAAAATGGAGCTGGGAGATTGGCTGCAAGTCATGAAGAATTCTGCCGGCTGGGGAGAAAGGCTCAGTTTCAAATATTGGAGAATCCCACTGTTGAAAACCTGAGCTCTGATCGGCTGGCAAATATACAAGGGCTGCAGCCGATCTGCTAGTGAGGGAGGGCTCCCTTTTCAAGTGGAAGCCAGCAGATCTGACGGTCCAAACGATATAACACTCCAGACATTTCTACCACAAGGAAAGGTTGTTCCTGTTTCAAGAGGCTCCTGTTTTCCTGCAACCAGCCTAGAATGATCCACGAAGTGAACAGGACAAGCTATGCCCAGAAAACAAGCTGATGCAAATGCACCAATCGATTTCCTCATGAGTACCTCCGTCTGTCACCATGCCTATAGCAGCTGCTTTAGGCATCCTAGGCTTGTAAAGCAGTTCCCCGCAGCTGCTGTTATGTATTTTCTTCCAGGCAGCTTCCATTCCATGCAGGAAAAAGTAAAGTAATCTGTCATAATGTTATGCTCTTGTTATTAATGACCCTTTCTTTTTTTTCTTTTTCTTTTTTAAAAATTTTAAATTTTAACATATAAGCTACAAAATACATAAACATACAAATTATACAACAAACACATAAAAAACCCAACACCCACCACCACCGGGACCAACTAAGCTACATAACTATACAGCCTTCCAAAATTGTAATGACTCTTGTGAGGGTGCACACCCTTTCCCACTTAATAAAACAAAATCTACAAATGCTCTCCATACATCTTTAAAATCATTTCGATTCGATAATCCCCTTTTAACTTTAATACTACACGTTAATTTATCATTAATAGCAATATCCCATACCTCTTTATACCATTCCTCTATTTGATAATCACATTGCATTTTCCATTTTCTAGGTATCATTAACCTTGCTGCTGTAATAAGTTTGTAATTAAATCTTTAATATCTTGAGTAGAATAAACCTTATCATAAATTGATAGTAATGCTATACTAGGAATGACCCTTTCTTCTTCTTCTCTTTGTTCGAATAACTAGGGACCTGGATTTAAAGAAGCCCATCTATCAGAAGACTGCCTGTTACTGGTCACTTTGGAAGAAGTGAATTCACTTGGGAAGTACCCAAGAAACTGGCTTTTTAACCATCCTGGAGCCGACCCTTAAGCTTAAAGGGGAAAGGATTCCACTACAAAGGGTGCTTCCATTGACCATCCTCTAAGCTGAGAAAATGGGGAAAGATCTGTTCATGGAAATTGCCACCGTTTTGTATTCCCACACCCACGCACATGCAGAAGATAAAAAGTGCAGCCGGGTACCATTTTCAGTTTTCCTATTGCTGCTATTCTTTGGTTCCACTTAGAAAGACAACTTAGGATTTGGACCCACAGTGAAATAATGGAGTGCTTGTCTTCAACTCAGCTCCTCTGCACTCTGATATCCTCCGCATGGGAAGAAAATATTCCCTCAGGTTCAATAATTTTACTCACTGCAGCTGGACAATTAGAGATTCTGGGTTCCAGTCTCCTTACTGGGTTGGTACTGCAACTTGTTGCCAGGCTCTAGGTGTGGAGAAGGATAATTGACCTATACCTGAGTCTTATCTTATCTGAAGGGTTTTGTCAGGCTTTTAAGCTTTGTTTCCAGCTGTCTTTTTCTAGGGGGAGTGGGGAGATTCCAACTTTCTCTTTTATCGCAGCCTTGCGACAAAACATTTTAGGTGGGTGCATGTCTGGTGCCTTCTATCTATACATTTACATATTGGTAAAGTTGCTAGAGCCCATTCTAGGCAGGGCTATATAATATATAAAAGACTTTAAAAACAACAACAACAACCCCAAACTGTTGCTTGCAAGCCACACACCTCTGCCATTGGCCAAGCTGTTGTGACTTCATGGAATGTTTATGAGATTCTAATGGCTTAGAGGGAAACAGTCAGCAATAGAGTTAATGAAATCATGTAGCTTATGTGAAGGAAGTAAAAGGTTAGTTCAGAATGGCGAGCTGTGTGGTACTGGTAAGAAGAAGGGGGTAACAGAGGGAGGCCAATGGCTAGAAAATGGAGTGGAAAGAGGGTCCAGAGGCAAGGTAGTCAAAGGAGGTGAGGCAGACTGAGTAGGAGGCTAGAAAACAGGGAAGTGTAAGAAGGATGATTTGAGGACAAAAAGGCTTGAGGGGCAGAGAGTTGGTGGAAACAAAACGAAACGGGACTGGCCCTGCCCTGCCCTGCAGCACTGGTGAAGCAACCTGCTTCAGATGGCACCATGAGGGGGAGGGGCAGATGAAGGTAAAAATTGTCTGAGTGATGCAGCATGGTGTTTAAAAGTGCTGGCCCATCAGGAAGAAGGGGGCACTTGCAGGACCGGTGCAAGGCAGTTTGGTGCCCTAGGCAAGATCAGATATTTAGCGCCCCCCCTTCCCACTTGAGAGCGCTGTATTTTTTTTCAAGGCGTTTCTGGTGCCCCCTTTAGCCTTGCGCCCTAGGCAGCTGCCTAGTTGGCCGAATGGTAGCACCGGCCCTGGGCACTTGGGCTCTGCATCAGGCAGCCAAACGTCTAGGGCCAGCACTGAATGAAAGCTGGGTGGGGGGGAACTCACATAAGGCCTAGGGAGAGGAGGCACTGTAGACAAGCAAGGGAGTTTGGGATATTTGGAGACTCGGGGTCAGGGGGCAAAGAGGGCATAGCAAGGGGGCGGGGCGGGGAAATGTGGTGGGAGGGGTTGAATTTCACATTGATTTGATCTTATCAACCCAGATCCAGAACTATAGTTTTGGTAAATAATACCACTACAAGGAGAGGCTTTGCAAGCACTGTTCCCCCCATTACGGAAACACTTTTAAAAAAGATAACCCTACAGCTAAAGAATTCTCTTTCTGCCTGGACTCTAAAAGGAACAGACGCCCGCCCTGGAATAGGCTATGGCACTTCTGTGAATCAGCACTTCAGACTCTTAACTCAGTATTTTACTTTACTATGTAAAGCATCACATACACTGGATGGTGCTATATAAATTATTATTAATAATACTTGGCTGGCACGTATCATCACCAGAATCCAATCTCTGTATCATGAGCACAGTTTCTAAAAATGCTGTTTTTCAGCCCGGGAAAACTGAAAACCCCCTCAGTGCCTTGGAACAGATTTCAGTGGTTTGTTTCATATGTACGCTTTCCCCTCCTCTCTCATGTGATTTTAACAGCCGTTTGCATGTCAAAAGAAACTTACTAAAGTGCTCTGCCCCTTGTTATTATAGATTTGGAATTCATGTACAATGAGGGATTTAATTTTGGAAAGAGATTCCTCCTGAGATGTATTTGTGATGTCACTGGGGAGGCAATGGCTGAACCTTCCAGTAGATGGCAGTAAAACCCACACTTCATTTACCAGATTCTATTTAAGTAGCTGAAAATGGGTAGAGTTTGTCTTATTCACAATTGCCAGTGAGCCAGCAGCTAGGTTTACAGGCTGCGGAAGTGGGGTACTTAATCTAACAACAGTAGCCGAGGAACAAGCCACATGTAGAATGCTGCTTTTAAAGTAGGGGTTGGTTAAAGTGAATGGAGATTTTAGAAAAGCTCCAGCTTTGCCAGTCGCTGTGAATTCAACCGTGCCTCAACATTTGAGGAGCTTTTGAAGTACCCTCAGCTGACAAAATTTGTCATTCGAAGAGAGCTGTATTAGTTTTCCTATCTGGGGTGAAAAATTTGGAATGTGAATTGCTGCAAGGCCTTGCAGGGCAACCCTTTATAAAATTGGTTTAACAGGAATTTTCCCTTCCTCATTAAAAAAAGGGGGGGGAACACATTTCCCTCTCTCACTATCAGCTTTGTCTCCTTTCTCTACAGCAGCTTTTCCCCTGTCTGGTGCCCTCCAGATGTGTTGGACTACAATTCCCAGCACCCCCCAGGCAGCATAGTCAATAGCGAGGGATGATGGGAGTTGTAGGCCAAAACAACTGGAGGGCCAAAGGTTGCCCATGCCTGCCTTAAACTCACACAGCCTCTTTCCATTTCCCTCGCCTATCCCAGTTTTTTTTTTTTTTTTTTTTAAAAAACAACAACACTCCATTCAGGAGGAACTCTCCCAGCACCAACTCCAGGCAGGAGGACAGAGGCCCACATTTTAAAATGGGCACCTGCTGTCCAATCAGCAGCCTCCCATCAAGGGCCCCACCCACCAACCCAGCTCACCTCCACCATTCACCCCAATGCCACTGTGGTGGCACCCCTGTACTGCGCAGCGCATGGACACCTGACATGCTGGAGGAAGGGTGAGTGACGGAGACAATGCAGAGATAGACGCTGAAGGAAGCTATGGATCTCTTAGCAGGGAATTTTTAGCACCCTCAATAGTTTCCAGGGTTCTTTGTGGGAAAGCTGTGGCAGTATAACTGCTATAAATAAAGCCAACACAAGTTTGTAGTGTGGATACACCTGCAGGGCCCAATCAACTGTACTAGCATATTGGATTTAGGCTACTTTAGCTGTCATGCAACCCACCCACCCACCCAAATCCTAGGAATTGTAGTTTGGTGGGCTACTGAGTATTCTCCATTCCAGATCCCTAGTCTCTCTCTCCCATCACACAACTACCGTTTTCTTTCAGGCTGCCCTAGAGAGAAGTCTCTGCTGAACTCCTAAGGCCACTTACCTGGGAGCAAGCCCTGTTGAACACAGTGGGACTTACATTTGAGTAAACATGCTTAGGATTGTGCTGTCGGACTGCCGTCCTATACACACTTACCTGGGAGTAAGGTTTATTGAATTCAGCGAGGCTTACTTCTGACTAGAAGTGCCGATAGGATTGTGCTGTAAATTCATAATGTGCATATGGCCCCTGTGTTTCATCTTGGGAAGCTTGCGTCCATACCAACACATTAGTCACATTTTATTTTATTTCCCATTTATTTTGCCTTTAGTCGCTTGCTGGTCCGAAGTAATATTTTTCCAGACCAATGAGGATCCCGCTTGGGGAAAGTCAAAAGACAGTAGCACAGTAACTAAAACTGGTATTTCAGTAGGTGCAGCTTTTCTCACCCTATGTGACAAGCTTCATCTGGTCAGATTCTCTCTTCCATTAATATAACAGTACAGAAGGGGTATAGGACATGTCTTTGGTGGTGGTGGGAGCAAATTGCCCCCACCAGGCCCTCTGCAGGTCAGATGATGTCAATGGGCATGGCCACGCCCACTGATGTCATCTCCCACCCCCCCACCCACGGTCACTTTGTGCTGAGGAGGGGCACAGAGTTCCATTCCTCTCCCAGCACGGAGAAAGGGACTTTGCTGGCACCAGGAGGAGCAGCCAGTGCCAGCCAAGTCCACATGCCGCTTGTCGTCCCGATGGGAACCAGCTGAGTCAGGCACCTCCTCTGCGTGCCTCTCGCCGTCCCCATAGGAGGTGGTGAGAGGTGCGCGAAGGAAGACTCGGCTGGCCACCCTCGCCGCCTGCATTCTTGCTGGTTTCACTGATTGGAGATGACGAAAGGGATTCCTCCGGGGGCTGGTGTTTGGAGGCCAAGCCCTGACCCCTCGAGGAACCCAAGGAGGCTCTGTAAGCCAGTTTGGTCCACAGGGGTTCTGTATCCCTGCAGTACCGGAATCCTGCCCTCTTTGTTATGTGCCACCGCCCTACAGTCTCACCCCCCCCGCCCACCCCCAGAATCATATCTCAGGTTGGTCATTTCTACAAGTAAATGCTGAATTTGCACAACTGTATATACCTCTTCGAGTAGGTTTTGTGCCATGTGTTGAGTAAAATGGTGCATAGGGGGAGGGCGGGGGAGGAGGAGGATTCCTCTCAAGTAGCAACGCATGAGGTGGGTTGAAAGGTAGCAGCTCCAAAATCTGGTGCGCAGAAAAGCTGAACTTGGCAGAATCTTGCTAACAGTGAGACCTGGTTTCAGAAATTACTTCCATATTCTGAGAAAAATTATATTACACCCCCCATTGCAAACTGCAGAGGTGGCTGGTACCTGCAAAAATGGGAGTCCTCTCCTCTTGTGAAGCCATCCCCGCAATAATTTCCCCTGGTTCCACCTACCCAAAGCTTCTTGCATCCGCTCCAGTTATATAGCCCTTTCATGGGAGCTCCTGCTATCAGCCACAACAGCTAGCTAGAGGCAGGGCTCTCCAACCTTGGGTCCCCAGATGTTGCTGGCCTACAGCTCCCAGCACACCCAGCCAGCATGGCTAATGGCAAGGGATTCTGGGAGCTGTAATCCAGCAACATCTGGGGACCCAAGGTCGGAGAGCCCTGAACTAGAGGGAACATCCATGGTCAAGGGCAGTGTACCTGGAAGCGAGGGCCAAACAGCAGAGGAGAGCAACTTCCCAGAAGCACTTGGCTGACCATGGTTGGAAGCAGAATGCTGTGCTAGATGGAGACAACGACAAGTGACTTGTCCAAGATCACAAAGCGAATGCAAAGCATGGGGTGGGAGGTGGGGTCTAAACCCCCAAACCGTTCCTTTACCCGGACATTTGTTGATCTGTAACAATGCCCATTTTACAGAAGACAAATTAGTGACTTGCCCAAGATCTACAATGGAATACAAAACAGGTGTTGCCTGAGTCCCAAGCCTCAACCCTCTCCCAGTCATTTCCCTTTCAATTTCCCCCAAAGCATTCAAATCCCACCTAGATCCTCAACATTAGTTTTCCAACCAGATCCCACAAATCCAATACCCTTGAATGAATTTACCCCCCTGAATTAATTTTGCAGCCACAACCTGCCAAACAATTCCACTTCCAAAAACACGCCCTCCCACAGAGTCTCCCAACACCTAATGGCCCCCTCTGTTTTCCCCATCTCCACAAAAAGATAGCAGCGGGAACCCCACATTTTTTCTTACCATCAGCTCCTTTCATTGCATGTTTTGGACTACAACTCCCAGCATCTCCATGCTCGCTGAAGGGCACCAAGTTGAGGGAGGCAGCACTACCACCTTCCTTAAACTCAGCCTGATTCTCTTCCACTCCCATCCCATTTTATCACTCCGTTCAGGAGGCACTTCCCCAGCTCCAGGTGGGAGCACAGAGGCCCAGTTTCTAAAATGGGCAGCTGCTGTCTAAACCATGCAAACGTGTCCCATTTGCAAACATGAACACGAGTAAGAGCACCTTTTCCCCCAAGAAATGTTCGCCAATTCACTAATTTGTAACCGCGTTTGGATTTTTACAAACAAACAAACAAAAAACCCCAATAACACAGTTTCACACTTTAGTTCATGAGGGGAAAGTGCGCACTTTTCCCCATTTCAAGGAGCCAAAAAACAGGTTGAAGACGAAAACAGGAGCGAGCCGAAATGAGCTTCAAAGTGATTTTCTGAGAATTTAAGTGAGCTTGGAAATTACCGGTTCTTCTTCCATCTCCGCGACACTCTGCTCTGCAGCCTTCCACCCATGCCCATCAACCCAGACTGCCTCCACCACTCACCCCAATACTTCCCTGGCAACCCTGTGGTGCCCAACACATGGTTACCTGTGGTGTGACATGCTAGAGCAGGGATGTCCAACCTTGGGTCCCCAGATATTGCTGGACTACAGCTCCCAGGATCCCTTGCCAGTAGCCATGCTGGCTGGGTATGCTGGGAGCTGTAGGCCAGCGACATCTGGGGACCCAAGGTTGGAGAGCCCTGTGCTAGAGGAAAGGAGAGGGATGGAGACAGGTGGACAACTATTGGGTGCCTGCTGATTGGACGGCAGCTGTCCTTTTAAAATGTGCCCCTCTGCAATCTCTCTCCTGGAGGTAGAGCCAGGAGAACAGAAGCTTTAGGATCAACCTCCGTGTCTGTGTAAAAGGAAGGGAGTGCTCACCTGAACTGAGGCAAGTAAGGCATGATGATAAGTGCGCTGAACAAGGAGCTGCAATTGGCAAACCTGGATCTTTGCTATGAGAGGATTCTCATTGCGCTATCGCAAGTTGAATGCGATAGCGCAGCTCTACCCAGGAGCAGTGTGTGGGAGATGCATCAAGAAAGAGGCAGAGAATACAGAGCTGGGCCCAAAGGTTGCAGCATGTTAGATGGAATATACTGTTCTGTCCTGCGAAGTGAAGCAGCGCCCGTCTCTCCAGAGTTTTGTACAACTTAATAGCTGGAGAGCTGCTTGCTTAATGTGATCTGATGGCTGGTGGCTACTGTAAGCCTCTGGAAATTGTGTCACACATCTTCTGCTGGGCGGCGGGGCGGGGCGGGGCGGGGATGGAAAGCTGACGGAAAGAATTTTGCAGTCAAGTCTACCTAAAGCTTGAGAACTCTCCCACCTTTGCAATTCCAAAAGTAAATAAAATTAAGCTCCCTCTTTTTTGGGGGGTAGAACTGGCCCATTGTACCGACAGCCAGTGTGGACAAAGCCTTCTTTTCAAATAAATTCTATATCACTGATTTGTGTTGCCATTCTTCCCTTTGGAAACCACTGAGCATGACCAGAATTAAACACACGGTGTTTGCCAGACCACATGTCAGGCGGAAGATCTATTCTGTGTGTGTGTGTGTGTGTGTGTGTGAGTGTGTGTTGGGGGTTGATTTGTCTCAGGCTTACGTCAGCATCAGGCAGATACCGATAAGGTCAGTTATGCCATTGTGTGCTCCTCTCTCAGTTTTGAACTGGTGGAGGCTGTGTGGACTCACTGGCATGGCAAATACAGGCATGGGACCTGCCCCGCATTTATTTTCACTCTTGACATGAGTGGGTGGAATGAACCAGCAGCAGCGATGCCTGCCCCTTGCTGCGCTCTGAGGGGGCTGTGTGAATGTAGCTGCCTTGCACAGTGACAAATCTGCTACTACATGTAGTTTCTGCAGCACGTTTACGTTGACATGCATATCTTCCTAACAGTCCTGTGAGGGAGGTCACTTTCAAGGTAGCAATGCCCGCAGCCACACAGTAACTCCTGGGCAGAGTTTGGGCTTTATTATTGTTCAACACTTGCAAAAATCCAACATTTTCTAAGCACTGTTAGATTCTAAGAGATTTAATCCAATAGACACGATAAAGAGGGGAAAGGAATGGGGGAAGGAAGAGGAAAGCAAGCTTCAGAGCAGCTGCACCTTCTCCTACAGCTGCTCCAGGTCTCTTGGATTTAAGTACAACTCTCTGTCTCTGCGCTAGTGCGCTGTCCCACATGCAGGGAAGGATGAGGGGCAACTCTTGCTCTACAAAATGGATGCTCCTCTGTTTCCTCCCTCCCCTGATTGCCACTGATCTTTCTTTCCTTTCTTGGGAGGGTTTCCTTCTGCTGCATCCAAAGCGTCTGTGGCTGGCCAAACTTTCCCCTCCCAGTTCAGTAATGGCTCCCTGATTCATTCCAAACTCACAACAGAATAATGGGCCGCCGAGCTTCACATGCTCCAACACTTTCCAAATTAGTGCACGAGATCGATCTTATTCTTCCAGTGTTTGGAAGGGTTTTAAAAAAACAATCCCACATGTGTTAAGGTGGCAACTCACAAACAGCCACCAATCTGCCCATTGCTCTTGTGGCTGAGACATGCCACCATTCGAGTATTCTTGTCTTCTTTCTAGCACAGTCAGTCTATCACCTCTGAACGCCATGATCAGTGTGCTGGCCTGTCAGCTGCCTGGGCAGTCTGCACTGTGGCTGGCGACCTCTACTGGATGACGACAACGATAAGAATAAGTCTTGAGTTAACACTGCTTCCATATCTGGGGTTGGATCCGGTCTCAGTTATACTTAGAGAGGTAGACCTGTTGAAATCAATGGGACCTAAGTGGCACCCCTGGGATTAGACATGAGCCAACTCCTTTTATTTTCAAGAGGCTGTCAAAGACCCATCTGTTAATGCAGCTTTCCCTGTGCAGTGTGGCCTTCCATCTTATGTAGATACAATATATTCTATGAATTGATCTTTTTTTTTTTTTTTTTTAATGCTTTTATGATTTGTGTACACCGCTTCCAAGTCTTTAGATGTAAGTGGTTTATAAATACTCAGAAATCAATCAGTCATCCCACTGGCTTCTGTTCTAAGTATGACTAGGTCTGGATCCAACCCCTGGTCAGTATGAAAAGAGACTTTTAGGGTATTTTGTTTTTTTACTTGTAATCTCATTCCAAACACGAGCCTAATAGCCATATGAACACTAATACATTCTGTAGTAGGATTAGGTAACTGGTGGCCCTGGGCCCAAATCCAGTTTCCTAAAACCATTCCCAAGTAGACCCCAGCATAGGCCCAATCCCAAGGACTCCTGTGTGCTATTATTAATCTCAGCCACTTTCTCCCAAGGCTCCCCTTCTCTTGCAGCGTGTACAGCAACCGGAAAAGCATTCTTGTTTTATGCCCCTCATCCACTCAGTCCCATCATGCAGAAATCAAGATGCAAGGAAATGCCAGGGAGCAGCTAAGGGTTCCAAGAGGAAGGGCAAACCCAAGCCTCTGCTGTTCCGCCAGGGAGAAGGCTCAGGAGCGGGGCTTGAGAGGAGCAGGGCTGGGGTCAAGGGTAGGCATGGTTGGGCAAAGCCAACACTGCGGGCCCATCTGCCCTTGCTCAGTTCAAAGTATGCCCTATTGGTGTGTGTGTGTGCCTGTGTGCGTTTTAAATAGTTGCTGACTGGGGCTATCTACAATCAAAATGATCTCTGTAAAACCAAAATTAGTGTTGATTCTCTGCTGCAAGCTGAACCCAGTTCATCTGACCGGCAAGCCATGAGCTTTCCACTAACCTTATTTTCCAAATTCAATTTAACAGTGTGACAACATCTGACTTTATTTATTTTTTGAGCAAAGTGAACAATCACACACACCACGTTTCATATCAGACATTACAGAGAACTTCCAAGGCATAAACCTAACGGAAGAGGACACTGACAAATATTAAATAAATGACCTAAGAAAATAAGATTGGTTGCTATTATTTAAGGAACTTCATTCATCTTACAAATATTGAGTCATATTCCAGGCATACATCTGTACCACAGGAGTACGAGATTCAATTCCGCTTTAGTGTCTCAGAATTCATAAGCTATACCGGTATATAATATAGCTGGCCTGTTGCATTTGCTTGAATGCTTTTTCCTTAATACGCAACAAGGTGCTATGAGTCAAGTTAAAAGGAACCATAGTTCTTTACTTTCCACTTGCTTCTCTTTGGTATCCCTTCATTCAGTAACCTTAAATCTTCACAAGCAGCAAGTAGAGTGAAGAAGGGGGAGGATGGGCATTGGGCATCAAGGTGTTGTTATGGCCACAATCCTGAGTAGCATGATCCATTGTTTCATGTGTATCAGAATGAGACAAAGCTGCGGCGTTTAAAATGGAGCCTCTCAAGCAGCCACGGCGGGCTCGGTTCACAAAGTCACCTGCAAAGAGGCATGCTACTACACTGCTCCGTCCAAAGAGATCTGTGATAATGTCATCATTCTCCAGATCAGCACAATGGCGGGAGGGAGAAACATGAGAAAGCTCATGATGAGCACTGTGGCAAAGATAACCAAGACAATTGCCCATGGCGCCAGGATCGTCTCTACCATGGCTTTCTTTCGTCGTGGTTTTCCTTCCTCAAAAATGAATCTATCAAAAGAAAAACTCACACGTATCTTTAAGACATCACCAGCAGCAACACCTGTGAACACATACAGAGACCAAGAAATTATTATTATTTTAAGTCTGATTTGAATTCCCCACCACCACCAGACACTGCCTATAGGGCCGTCGCCTGTCAATTCATCTCTGGCAGGGGAGTTGAGCCTCTTTCAGCCGAAGGGCCAAATTCCATTTTGGATAAGCTCTCAGGGGCCACATTCTAGTGGTGGGCGGGGCTGAAGGCAAAAGGGGTGGGGCCAGAATATCAAAAACACCAGCCTATTTTAGCTTAAAGCTCTTACTGCCAGTAACTAAGCCTGAGGGGAGGCTTTTCAGCCTTTTAGAATGGGGGGCGGGGCGGGAAAGGCACAAAAGAGAGCACCAGTGTAGTGCAGTGGTGAGAGTGTTGGACTGGGACTCTGGAGATCCAGGTTCTAGTCCCCACTCAGTCATGAAGCTCACTGGGTGACTTTGGACCAGTCACTGACTCTCACCCTAACCTACCTCACAGGGTTGTTGTGAGGATAAAGTGGAGAGGAGGACTACCATGTAAGCTGCCTTGGGCTCCTTGCGAGAAGAAGAAAGGCTGGATATAAATGTAATAATAAAAAAAATAACAAAAGCCAGGGCACACCATCAAATGAATGGTGGTGGGGCGAAAGGGGGGTGGGGCCCGGGAAGGGGCCCGGCTGTCTGGAGAACCTCACAGAGCTGGATTTTGCCCGCGGGCCTTGGCTTCTCCCCTCTTGATCGACAGCATGATCTGTCAATGCAGCCCTTTCCCCCTCTCCTTCCCATGCAGCTTTAAACAAGGATAAGCTTCAGGGTGGTGCTGTAGAGAGCACCACCCTGAAGGGATGAGTGGATCACTATGCACCAGCCTTGCATTGCGACTAATCGGCCTCATTCTACTATGTGTAGGCCTGAGGGTCTGCTGACAGAGAAGGATTGAAGAGAGCTCCATTGAGCTTTACAGTTATCTCAGACCACAGGTTTTTTTGGGTGGATCATGACTTTTTCCTTGTAAACAGTCAGCCAATGGATGAGTTCATTATCTATAATAATAAAGTGGGATGTGTATCTGCCTGTCTGTCTGTGCCATAGTGCCAAGGCCGTGAAACCTAGTCATCTGAAACTTGGCGTGCATACTAAGGGGGCCCTAGGGGTGTGCACTTACATGTAATTTGGTTTTTTTTTTTAAAAAAAACACATCAATTAATTTAAATTAATTGAAATATGTCTGTGTGGTTGAAGCCTGCAGTATGATCATCAGTCTCTAGGTGGCAGATTTCCCTAACCAGTGCATAGCTTTGCGGTCGATCCGGTTTGAAGCCAGGGGGCAGCGGTCCAAGGGGCAGAGTTCTAAGGCTGTTCCCTCCCCCCTACTGTGGGTCAGCCTCCCCTCTGGGAAATAGAGTGGACAAACCCTTCCCTCAGGAGGCTTAATAGGGATGGACCAAGGCAGGGGTCACGCCTAGGGGTGCCAGTGACGTGGTTTCACTCAGATGCAGTGGGCACAATGTGTTGAACTCTGACAGCTGCGTAACATTACTGGAAGGCTTCACTGTATCAAACTAAGGGTTATTTCAACCCATGCAAAGCCAGGTCCATTCGCAAGTATTTAAATAAAATATGTGTATTGCCAAGCCCTCAATTTTGGTGTTGTTGAAATGAAGATCACCACATTTTATTGGAATGAAAGACCATCTCTGATATTTCCCTTTTTTATACAGGTAACACACACAGAAACCAAAATAGTCACACACAAAAAAAAACAAGTATGCCCTTAACTCTCATCCACATCCATTAAAATGGCCTCCTCTCCCTAAACCAACTAAAACTAGAGTTGATTAATCTACCAGCTGGTTATGTTGTAAAAATTCAGTAACTAATGAGTCTAAACTAATGAAATGCTTTCCTTTACAACTTTCTGCTGTTTAGACTGACTATGAGACAGAGAAGTGAAACTGAGGAATGTTGCCTTCTTGCTTATCTCGCTCTGCTCTTTTAGCTAAGGATAGCGGGGTGGGGGTGGTAGAAGGTTGGAGAAGTCAGTGTGGCCTAGCTAACCTCTGTTCCAGTGATGAAAGCTTAGTGAGCGTGTCTAAAGATTTTGTTTCTCTCTCTACTGTATTTTTCCATTCACAGCTAGAAACTTCTGTTAGTAGGACGCATGCATGGGATTGCGTCAGAAGATACTGTATAAATTGATAAGATCTCAGTATCCATGTTGAGATGCGGCTTTGCAGTGTTACACTCCCGTGTCTCCATATTCTATAGAATAAACTTGTTGGACCACTGCCAGACTTTTTCTCCTTCCTAATGTGCATGATTCGAACTGGGTACATTAGGATCTAGCATATTTTTGCAACACTTAGGGTAGGGGATGTTGAACTTCTTTTAGCCCAAGGGCCAAATTCCATTTTGGAGAAGCTCTTGGGGACCACATCCCAGTGGCGGGAGGGCCCAAAATACCAGCCTATTTTACCTTAAAGCTCTTCTTGCCAGTAACTAAGCCTTGGGAGAGGCATTTCAGCCTTTCAGAATGGGGGATAAAAACTGCACAAAAGCTGGGAAACCACCAAACAATTTGTGGTTGTGGGGAAGGAGTGGGACCAAGGGAAGGGGGCTGGGGGACCTAGAGGGCCAAATTGGGACCCCAGGAGGACTGAATTTGGCACCCAGACCTCAGGTTCTGCACCCTGGTTTAGGGCATGGGTGCACAACCTGGGCCGCCCCAAGGCCTCAGCTGAAATCCCCCAGGTGTTCTGACTGATCTGCTGCTGCATTCCACACCACCATAGACTTCCTGCCAGTTATATCATGGCTACCAGTGATACAGATCACACTTTCCAATGAGGAAAGAGCAATCTGTTATCAGGATCGCTGGGATGCAGCCCCTGAGCCAGCATCACATGTGGCCCTCGGGCCCCAAAAGGTTGTGCACACCTGATTTAAGGCTTCCAACCCTAGATATAAATATGAGGGCATGTCATTTGAAGAATGAGAAAACATTAAGGACATAGGCACAGTGACCAAATCCAAGCAGAACTGAAGTGAAAGAAATCTGGACTGCTAAATTCTTCTGTTGTTAAAACCGAGGGCTCAATATCCAGATGTCAGAGTGAGAAGAAAAAATGAGAAAGCCAGAGCTAAATAAAGTGGACTATAAATCTTGTCAAGCAAGATTGCTGTGAACTTTCAGAAATACAGTGTTTCTGAAATTCCTGGTTAGCTAAGAAAGAATGATGAGTTTTTGGTAGTATTGCAAGCAGGGTAATTCAAATGCATTCTCAGATTTTAAAATGGGCTGTTATTTTGCCACAAGACAAAAAGCAAGGGAATCATTTGCCTAAGTGACAAATTCAGAATCTTGCTCTGTGTGAAGGGGACTTAAGAATGATCCTTTCCATCTTGTTAATGACTCTTGCGTAGGATTTTGCAGCACTGCGTGTCTGTAGTCCCCAAACACAGATCCCGTTTGCCCTTACATAAATCCACTTGAAGATCTGGTCCTTGGCACAGCCCTGTTCTTGGAACCCCACTTCCCTATTGTAGGGTTTCACCTACTGAGCTGTGTTCCCGTGGGCTGATTGTGTAACAAGACTTGAGAAGGAAAGAGTTCGTTTTTGGTCATCAGTTTACACACTTAGGCATAAATGCAAACAATACCTTGGTAAGTTTGTAGCCAGGCACCCATTCACTTGCTCTGGAATGCTGCCAACCAAACTGGGTTTCCTTTTACATCCCACGCCATCAACTGTAAAACTTTTTAATCACATGAGAACTTTTTACTGTTGCTCAACAGTTGAGATTTTCAGGAAGTGGAATTCTGTACTCACCATGTTCTGGGCCGTTCTGGGCTTCCTGGGAATACACTAAACTCTGTTTTTAGGCTCCATCCTAATAGAAGCACGGTGGTCATTGAAGTTAAAATCTGTAAGCACACAACCTACTGGGGCTGTGCCAAATGTTCACCCATTTCATTCAGAATGGAAGTCATGCTGTTGGAGGGCAGATATTTTCCAAACACCCGAGGGGTGGGGGCCTGTTTCAGGGCATGATTACAGTCAGGATTGAGGTTGGTTGCTAGAGACAGGAACTGGCTACAGACAACAGGCAGGCTTCTGTTTGAGAGAAGAGGAAGCCCTGATATAGAGCCTCCCACTGCTCCCAGCTGGTGTGTGGGAATGCACCTGGGAATGGCTATCGGTCGTCAAGAATTGAACCCTGCGAGGAAGTACTGCAGACTGGCCTGTTGTTCCTAAGGTGGCCACCAGATGAAGCTGCAGAGCTCCATCTGAGCAGATCCTGACAATTACCTTTTTTTCTGCCATTGTTTGCTGCCATTGTTTCCTTGACCTACTTCTGCTTTGGCACTATCCCTTCCCCACCCCTGGGTCTTGTTCTTCCTGAGAACAATCACTCGGGCAATCTCAGCCAATTGGTGATCATGTGGTGAATGGGATGATGTCACAACAATACATAGCCAAGTAGTGTTGGCTACATGCTGCTGTCACTATGGAGAGAGCCACCTTCAAGGAACACAAGCGGGACCTGCAACAACATGTTGCAATGTGGAGTGCTCTTACTCAGGATGCCAGCCAGCCATGTCCTTTTCCAGGATACTCAATTCCGTTCCCCCCTCTTCCTGGTTTCCCCTCCATAACAATCAGCATCATGTGGGCACTGAGCATGGTCAGTCCTCATTGGGCTGCTTTTGGATTTCTCCATCCCCCTAGTTTTTTCCTCCCTAAAGTGTTTTTGTATTTCTGCAAATCTTGGGGTTCCCCAAGCCTTCTGATACATGGATGGATGGTGCCATTGCGCATAGATGGTGCCATTTTGGCTACGTAAGAACCCACACTCAGAGAATGAGTTCACTGTTGGGATATAGGATTGCCTTCATTATCTCTGAGTGAACACAAACACCTTCTTTTAATACAATACCCTCAAAAATTGCCAAAGGGAGCAGGCACTTTTCAATGCTGCCAAATGTGTTTGTGAAAAGTGCACCATTTCCCTGTCAGCCGAGCCTTATATATACAGTAGTGTCTTAGTACAGACAATATTTCCATGCCTCCCTCCTGCAGCACAGCTGAGCACAAATGAAGACAGTAGGTATAAATGCCGGGTGGGAATGGAATTTGGATTCCTCCCACCTCCACCCCCATTGTGTACAGAGGGCAGACTGTGTAACATCCTCTGGGTTCTGCTTGAGAAAACTGAAGCCGTTGCCCATTTCCTGCAGTGAAAATTTCCCCATAAACAGGCTTTCTTTTTTTTAAAAGGCAATTATGTCCTATCAACCTGTCATTTTGTCCAGTTTTTAAACTTCAGCAGACTTGGCCTATTTTTGGAGCCTCTAAAGGTGACATGGTTTATTTTGTTACTAAGAGTCTTAGGGTGACTTGGGACAAAGATCTACCAAGGATCATCTCGTAGATGTTGAGTGTATCTTTGATGAAAGAATGCTTATATATAAACATGTGTTCCTGTGTATTTTATAAATAATCACAAAGGAGTGTGGCTTGCAGAATCCATTTTAGCAAATGAACTTTGTAGAATCGCTCACCAGGACATCCTTATGAGCGAATCAAACAGGTAACCTTAAAACAACACCTGAAAAGTCGGGATTAAGAGCCAACCATTTGAAAAACAGAACACAGCGCCTCCGAAGAAGGAGGTGCAAAGCATGTCTTTGTTTTTTCTTACTAATTTCAGGGAAATAAGGATTTCATTTCCTAATGTTTCATGTTAGGATTGCTACGCATATTTACATTGCTGTTTTTGCTAAGCGTGTGATCATGTTACCCTTGAATAATTCCAGGAGAAATAATTCTCAAGTGACAAACAATGGGTGGCAAAAAGGCAACACATGCACCTGTTTCTCTGATGAAAATGGTGTTCTTCCAGCAACGGCTTTTCAGTCAAGAGCCAAAGACATGATGTTGGAGATCTGTGATTGGATCTCCCAATATCTTTTTCTTTGGTTCTCAACAACCGCTGGGGTAGGGGTGAATTTGGATCAGAGCCATGGTGCTAGGCAGGGGGGCGGGGTTAAGTCTGTTGTTTCCCTACTTGTCATTTCTAGTTTGGCCCTGAGAAGAATGGCTGTTGGAGTTCCACACACACACAAAAAGCAAAGGTAGCCATTTTGGCCATAAGAAATTTTCCAAAATCCATATTGATGTAATACTTTTATTAGGCCAACCAAAAGATCACAATAAAATTGTGCAAGCTTTTGGGATCCCCAGATCTCTTCATCTAGTAAGATCTTATAAATGACAGGTGGTGGTGATGGGCCGGGGAGGAAGGTGACTAGATGGTGAAGTCACATTGTCTGCAAGTTCAGCCTAGTCCCAAGATGTAGTGCGGCCGTGCGGGAGGATGAGCCTGCTGGTCAGCAGGTCATGTGATGGTTCAGGGAGGTCCCGCTGACCCTCGTCACTCTGGGGAGAAGGAGTGGGGAGGGGATATTGAATTCTCCATTTTGAGAAATATAAAGTCTAGCTCAGGGGTCCTCAACCTTTTTGGACCCAGTGGGCACATTTGGGAATTTGAGGGCACCACCACAAAATGCCTAATCAGTGGATCTCTGCTTTGGCATTCACCTATCATGTCTATGGATCTTAGGCTGCATCTTATTCAGCAAAAACTTTTATTTCGTGTCTATTGGACACTGCAACATCTCTTTAATAAGGGATTGTCTAATTCGGCTAATTGCTGGTAGTACCATAGCTAATGCTTCCTTTAAACACACATTTTGGCAATGCCCAGTAGCTGCTTCTTTTTGGGAGAAGCTTATTACACTGATAAATTTTGTACTGGAACAGTCTTTAATATTCACTGATGTACACCCTTTTAAAAACGATTTACCTTCTTCATGGCAATTAACAAATGGTCAGTGTATATGGATTCCCTGCATCCTTTTGACAGCTAAAAGACTGATATTACAAAATTGTTAGGATAAGCACTCAGTCATCTCCTATAATGCAATGGATTGAGGACCTTACAATGCTTCTGATATATGAAGGACATATAGACACCACCTTCAAATGGATACTTATTTGGATATTTGGTCCACTTTTGTTGAAGCCTATGTAGAATTGCTAGAAAGTTGTATGCATTTCATACAAATCCATGTACATATATTAGAAAAATGGACATAAATAAATAAATATAAAATTGAGGGGGCCTGTGGGCACCACATCGGAGACCCCTTCGCGGGCGCCATGGTGCCCATGGGTGCCGCGTGGGGGTCTAGCTAGTCTCAGAAGTGTTTTCAATCCTGGTTGAAGCACACGGGTTCCTTCATTACAGATGTCTGCATATTTAGCTAGGCCTTTGCTTGGGAGTAATCTCTACCAAAATCAGAGGTACTTCCATGTGAGCAAACAGATAGGATTGAGCTACCGAAGCACTGAATTTTGCATAGGCCATGTCTGCTGTTAAGATTATTCATGATTTGCAAGTGAACTGCACATTAAAGTGCACCCACTGTTTTATATGTATTTAAACAGAAATAAAGTATTCCTTTAGCAGATCTGGCTGGCTGGCAAGGCTAGTTTACAGAGGGTATTTATTCATTCCTTTTGCACGGTGCCTAGCAGGACATTGTTATCTAGCCGTTATCATTGCAATTATAAACCATTTTGTTTGCTCCAAATATTTTTCTTGGAACGGCCATTCACCTTAGAAAGAAAGAGAAGAGAAGAAAAGAAATGGTACAAAGAAATCCAGACAAACAGAAATAGAGATTGAATATCCAAGCTTACTCATGTTTTAAGATATTCATCAATAATTATGCACTAATTATGCATTAATAACAAACGAAGAGGTTTGTTACCTCTTTGGTAGCTAGATTCTAATGGAAATCATTCACTGCCTGTACAGCGTACATTTGTATCTGGTCGTCTATCCCTTTCTGTGCTGATCACCATAAGGAGGTAAACCTGGTGGTCTCTCTTGACGACTGCATGGCCATGATTTGGTTTCTTTCTCTCATCTGCTCTCTCTCTCTCTCTCTCTCTCTCTCTCTCTCTTTCTTCCCACCCTTCTAACATGTTCAACAAGAATTTGCAAACGTATGGACTGAAATTGTCTCCAATTTAAATGTGTGTCTGCACTTGCTGATCTATTGAACATATCCGACTGTACTCCTCACTCCACCTTTTGAGTCAGATGTAAGTAGATAAGGAGGATGGAAATACAGACCTAGCATACAATACCAGGAGGCAATAAGTGCCACTGTCTGATTTTGGAAATTCCATTCTCCAGCACTACACATTTTGCACTTTTCCCGGAGACTCTAGCTCAGTGTTCTCCAACCTTGGGTCCCCATATGTTTTTGGCCTACAACTCCCAGCATAGGGGCATGCTGGGAGTTGTAGGCCACAAACATCTGGGAACCCAAGGTTGGAGAAGACTGCTCTAGCTGCTTGGGAAAGCGCAAAAGTGCATCCCACAAGGAGTTTTTTTGACAGGTGGCTGTCAAAACTCTGGGTCCCCTTTAAAACAGCAATATGTCCCTGTCAAGAAATGCCAATTTCCCTGTGAAAACCCCATTTTAAAGGGCACCTTTTTGGCTTTTTCACTGAAAAGGGGGTGGGATGCACTTTTGCTCTTACTAGAACAGCTGGCGTCTCAGGGAAAAGTGCAAAATGCTCAGGACCCTGAGGGCAGTCAGGGCAAAAGAAAAGAAAAGAAAAGAAAAAGATGAAGATCTCGCTGGGAAGGGAGTGTAAATCTCACCACCCCCTTTTCACGAGCGAAGATCCCTCGCACCTTTGCTTTCCCTAGACAAGCTTGCCTTTTGACAGCTGTCAAAAGAAAGCCAAGTGAAGAAAAACCCTATTTGGAGCCCCTTTGGGTCAATGTCCAGGGTTGGTACCTGCTGCAGTTTGACAGCAGCTCCCCCCCTCCTGGACATTGCCTAGCCGAGGCTCCCAATTTCTGCACTTGTGGAACTGCACATCTGTGCAGTTGCATAAGTGTGGCTAAACACACACACACACACACACACACACACACACACACACGAGAATATTTGCCCACATTATGTGCACACACAAAAAATTGTTTGCCAACCACTGACAGCCCCTCCAGTGTGTTGCTTGGCTGTCAAAACAGAGATCACAAAAACCGGCTGTCAAGCTGGACACCATGATCTCGGGGGGGGGGGGGCAGGGCCGGTGCAAGGCAGTTTGGTGCCCTAGGCAAGATCAGATATTTAGCGCCCCCCCTTCCCACTTGAGCCCTTCCTCCCTCCAGCCCTATGCTCCTGGCGCCCCCTTTAGCCCAGCGCCCTAGGCAGCCGCCTAGTTGGCCTAATGGTCGCACCGGCCCTGGGGGGGGGGGACGGTTAAAGTCACGGCGCGTGAAAAAGGGCTTGTGATCATGGTGGGGGGAGCAGGCATGTTGGTCCTGCTGTGGAGTCCCCTGGGTTACCTGCGGGAGGACCAAGGTGGAAAGAGGGGGAAGGAGGGGGCAAACAACCCATGGTGAGGCTGATTGCCTGTTGGGTGCACTGTGGGTTGTTCACATGACAACCAAGCCACCATGGCTTACTACCAGGGTTGGTTGTTGTGACGTGCAAATGTGCCCAATGTGTCTTTCTTTCCAGAAGATGGTCTTGTATTTGAAGGAAGACTTCTATTTGAAGGTGCCCTCCGTTGGAAGGGCTGCCCAGCCCAGGTCTGGTTGAAAGATCTAGAACCATAAGAAGGGAGAGCAGGAAGGCAGTGGTGCAGCTAGGTGATTTTAGACCCTGGATGTAGTGGTCTTATGGGCTCCCCCTTTGGACGGCCGTGTTTATTACTTCCTTTGTGAAACATGCAACTGACACTTCTCCCCCACCCCATCCCATGCTTTAGAACTGCTTCTACAATCTGGATATGTTAGAATGTTTGTCAATCCTGAATTATATATATATATATATATATATATATATATATATATACACACACACACACACACACACACACACACAGTCATGCCTTGGATTGAGAGCATAATTCGTTCTGGAAATGTGCTTGTAATCCAAAACACTCTTATATCAAAACGAAATCCCCCCAAAAAATTTGTACAGAGATTTTTAATTTAAGCCATACTACAGTACTTGTATTGCAAGATGTCGCTTATATATCAAATTTAAAAAAATTAAATAAATATTTAAAAATTTGCTTGTCTTGCAAAATGCTCTCAAACCAAGTTACTTGCAATCCAAGGTATTACTATATATATATATATATATATACACACACACACACACACACACACACACACACACACACTAGCTTTTGCCCGCGGCATCACTCGCATGATGAAGAGTGACCGTGCCAAGTTTGCACGGGTCGTCATTTTCCTATAGGCACTATTTGTTCGAAATTCCTTAAGGTCGCTGACTACTGTTTTGAATCGTTCCATAGGAAAGGTCCCCCGGGACTACATAATGGAATCCTAGCTCCCCCAGGACTAGCAGCTCCCCCGAGACTTCCAGCTCCCCTGGGACTGCACAATGAAATCCCAGCTCCCCTGGGACTATCTGCTCCCCCTGGATTACACAATGGAATTCCTGCTCCCCCCCCCGGGAGTACACAATGAAGTCCCAGCTCCCCCAGGACTACACAGTGAAATCCCTGTTCTCCCCCCCAGGACTGCACAATGAAATCCCTGCTCCCCCCCCCCCCCAGACTGCACAATGAAATCCCAGCTCCGCCCCGTCTGTGGTTCATATGAACATTCTGTTTTGATGCAGGAGAGATTTGCATATCCGCTCCTGATTGGCCCCTGTGGCAGTTCATATGAACATTCTATATGTCGTTGGAGTGATTTGCATAACCGCTCCTGAATGGCCCCTGCGAACATTCCAAGTGATGCCATTGACTCTCATCTGTTTTGTGCTGTACAGGCGCAGCGAGGGTTTTTCAGAGATTTGAACCCGCCAGTCTTTGTCCTTGGGCGATGGAGAGTATGCGTGCCAAGTTTAGGGTGGATCCGTCAAAACGTGATGGAGCCTATGCGACGATGCCCCCCCCCCACAGCAGTCATTCAGTCAGGCAGTTATTTAAAAAGTTTCCCTCCCTTTTCACCCCCTCAAAGAACATTCTAAATGGCCTAGGGGAGATTTGCATACCCAGCCCTATTGGCCCCTGCAGGAATTCATACGAACATTCTAAGTGTCCTATGGGCTATTTGCATAACTGCTCCTATTGGCTCCTGCTGCAATTCTGAGGTGAGGCAGATTGCCCGATTTGCATAACTGCTGCCCTGTTGTTTTGCCCATAGGAGATATGATTCTGGGGCGATTTTGCCCCCTTTTTTCACCCCCTTAGGGATGGAATTTCCAAAAATCCTTCCTTAGTGGGCTTTATGTCATAAAAGCGATGTCCCTTCATTCCTAGATTAAACAGTTTGAGCTGGGCGTTTATGAGTCAGTCAATCAGTCAGTCAGTCAGTCAGTCAGTCAGTCAGGACACTTTATATATATATATATATATATATATATATATATATATATATACACACACACACACACACGCACACTCTGAACCTGTGCAGTTTTGCATTTTAAACTCACTTCAATCACAGCATCAGCATGCGTATAAGAACAAAATGGAGCTTGCTTCTGCTGCCCTGCTGCCCTCATCACCCACACTGCTCTCTGGGTTGTCATTTGGGGACCCGGGCATACTTAGCACCTGGAGAGCACACGTGCTCATGCATATTTATGCAGATTGGTGTCCTCTTTTGTCCTTTTCTTTGGCAATGCATTTTGGCGCTATCCAGGGTGTACGCGGCCACCCTATATCTGTGCAGGGGTGTACGCGGCCACCCTATATCTGTGCAGGGGCCTAAACACATCAACTGTGAATGTGCAACCTGTAACCTCCGTCGCTCTCAGGTACAGATCAAACTCTTATAGACCACAAACATGGGCCTCTCTGCAGATGAGACCGCCAACTGAAGGAACTCAGGCACACTGAGGGGGTGGCATCAGCAGCCCTGACCTCTCCCCATAAACACACCGTTATGCTCATAGATTCATAGATCATAGAGTTGTAAGGGGCCTACAAGGCCATTGAGTCAACCCCCTGCTCAATGCAGGAAACTAGAGGAGGGGTCTCCCATCCAAGTAATAACCAGGCCTGACCCTGCTTAGCTTTCCACACTCAGACAAAGGCACAGGGCTTTTATCTAAACCCTCCCAGAGTCTCAGACTTGTTTTACTTATTCCAGTCCATTTAGCATACTGATGACACCCGACTCCAAATCCTTGGATGACCTCACTCAGCGGATTCAGGTAGATGTTAAAGAATACATAGTTATAGCCTCATTTAAACACACCCACACCACACCCACAGATAGGTTTATGCCATGCTTTTTAAATTTTCAAAGTGCTTCACGTACACGATCTTGCTAATCCTCACAATGACTGACTAGGGATTTATGGATTTCATTAAATCCGTTCTGCCTGGGTTTCGCAGACTGGCAGGTGTTGCTCGTTCCGTCGTCTGTTCATTGATGGAACTGGATTTTTTTAAAAGCAGAATTTCATTCTACTTGCACATTGTGCAAGTGTGAATGCACAAATGTGCAAATGTGCATTCGTTAATTTGAATGAGCCCTAACGCAAATCCCCCACAAAAGTGAAAAACTGGCCCACAAGTCTGCGGAATACGCGTGACTTGGAAAAAGCCAGTCTGCTTCAGAACCCGCAGGTCTGATTCATAGACATCTGAACTCAAGGGAATGAGGTTGGCAAATGAGACCAGCATTGAATTGAGAAAACAGAATAATAGTCTGTAAAAGGAATTGAGTGTGAACTACAGTGAATATGTGGTGGAGTTGTAAAAATGTATTGGATTTTTGGAAAATGATTTTTGAAGAAATATCAGAAATTGTTGGTATTGATTTAGAAGTTTGTCCTAAAGTAGGATTGTTATCAATAACCGAAAAGGTGGCTGGTCCTCAAAATGTTAAAGAATTAATTGTAAATTTCTTAACGGCGGGTATAATGATAGCAAGAAAATGGAAAGTTCAACAAGTTTTCTCTATCACTGACTGGTATAAAGAGAAACTGGTATAAAGAAGTATGGGATATGGCTTTAAATGATATGTTAACTTGTAATATCAAATGCACAAGGGGACAATTAAAGAAAAACAATCTTAAGGATATTTCGGGTTTATTTTTGGATTTTGTGTAAAATAAGGGGAAAGGGAGTATGCCGTGTCAAGATACCTACGTTGTATTTTTGGAATAATGAATAACTGTAGATTATAGAGATAGAATGTATTCTATGGTCCCGTGGTGATGGGAGCACTATATAAGTTGTATGTTTGTTATTTACGGTAGTTGTTTTATATATTGTTCAAAAAATTTAAATAAATTTTTTTAAAAAAGAAAGAAATCTGAACTCATTTGAAATTGTTGTGGATTTCTCTGACATCCTTAACAATGACCAGCATTTATGAACCCATTGCACTGCAGAGAGGGGACCGAGAGATAAAGACTTGCCAAAGGCCCTCTGGCAAGCCCGCACCAGATGCAAGATTGCCACTGGGATCTTTCCGGTCCACAGCTCTTGCTTGTAGCCACTAGACTACTTTTTAAAAATAGTACCCCCTCTTACAGCAGAGAAAATGTACTTGATGAAATGGTCAGCTTCAACCACCACTGTCCTTTCCACAGTACAAACTTGCCTTCTCCAACCTGCCCTCCAGATGCAGTGGACTACAATGCCCACCATCCTCAAGCACCAAACCATGCTACTTGAGGAGGATGGGAGTTGTAGTCTGACACATCTGGAGGGCGCCGCGTTGAAGAAGGCTGGCATAAATGCCATGCCCGAGGTCCGCCGAATCTCATCCGGGAAGTACACAAACATCTGTGGAGCCATGGTTTGGGTTCTGAGGAACCAGTGTAGTCCGAAAGAGAGCCATGCAAGTTATGATGACGTGGGATGAGGGCCAGCACTTTAACATAAGCAAGGAAAGGACAGGGCGATCTGGCTCTCCCACTGCTATGCCTGCACAGCAGGAACAGCCCCGCCACGCAGGAGGGTGAAGAGGCCCGTTTCAGACGGCATCGGAATGGTGCAGCAAGTATTGGCCCTAGTCAGGTTGCGGGCTTCATTTGGGCTCCACTTGAGGTGGCAAAATGTCTTGGGCTGGCATTGCTATAGAAGTAGCTTCTGTTTTATTTTATTTTTATTATTACATTTATGTCCTGCCTTTTTTTCCTCTTGCAAGGAACCCAAGGCAGCTCACATGGTCCTCCTCTCCATTTTATCCTCACAACAACCCTGTGAGGTAGGTCAGCCTGAGAGTCAGTGACTGGCCCAGAATCACTTGGTGAGATTCAAGGTCAAGTAGGGACTAGGATCTCCCAAGTCCCAGTCCAACACTCTAACCACTACACTGCAACTGGTTCTCCAGTGGTCCAGTCAGAGAAAGGCAGCAGCAGAAAGGCTTACAATACTCATTGCTCCTTTCAGATCAGGAACAAGATGATCTGGGCTCATCCAGTCTCCAGTGACAACTTTCCCAATGGGTAGAATAGTAGGGGGAGAAGGAAGAACTGGAACATGATGAAGTACCCTTTGCTTCTAGGCTGTGCAGGATCAGATACATTAAAACAGTATTTGTTTATTACAGTACTCCAGGTAACAGAAGTTTGGGCAATCTGGACATCCTTCTGCCCCAAACTCAAGAGCACACACTCATTTTCAGTCTGCCTGGAGTTACCAACAACCTTCTGATTCCATAGAGTTACTAGCAGGAATTAGAATAATCATTTCGCCATAAGCACACATGCAAAGAGACAGGGAGACCCACTTCTTAAGCACCCTGCTTGTCAGTACTATAAAGTGGTTAAAGGATGTTGAAGGGAGACCTACCCTGCAGTAAAAGTACTTTCAAATTGCTGCTTATTTTATTTTTAATGATATGTTTAATGCGGTGTTTAAAATTGTCTTTTCCCATGGTTTAGCTGCTGAGATTTTTGTCTCTTCTTTCAAAATTAAGTATTGTTGCTGCTTTTAAAACTTCTTTTGATGTATTTTATCATCAGTTTTGTTGCATTTGTTTTTGCTGTGTATATCACCAAGAGCTTTGGCTACACTGAATCACAAATTGAAACAACAGCAACAGTAAAGTGATATTGAATACGCAACATGAAATACATGTTGCCTACTTCCAAGGAAGATGAATCTTCCACCAAACTACCAGTCTTTCTTGGATTGCACATGAAACCTGCTGTGCCTGTTCTCATTTTTAAGGGTTACAAACACAGGAATGGCTTTCAAGGCATGAAAATATAACATTGCAAAATGGGAATTATAACCCAATCAGCCACTGCTCTCTTATACTTCTAGCTACTGAAATGATGATGATGATGATGATGATGATAATAATAATAATAATAATAATAATAATAATAATAATAATAATAGCACATTTCAGATATTCAAACCACTTGTCACTTCACTTTACACTGTCCTTATAACAGCCCTGTAAGGTAGGCACATACTTTCATCCTTATGTTGCAGATAAAATGGACCGAGACTGAGAGAATAGTAGCTTGCCTAAGGACATCATACTGTGTGGCAGAAGAACAGAAATTTGTACTGGGGATCTTTCCAGCTCATATTACACCTGCTTAGCCATTATGCTGCACCATCAAGACCATCTTAAATTAATGATTTTACAATTCTGCAATAGGAAACGTGACTGCTATCGCACAGCATAGAAGAATCAATAATCTTGGAAGAGTATGGGTGACACATGGCAGGATCATTTTGGCTTGTTGACCATTAACGACCTATTTTTTTTAAAGCTGAATTGTTCATGCACCATTAGGGCGATCAGATATAGAGGAGAAGGCAGTGTCAGTTGTGTTTTAATAGAGGGAATTTCAGCAGGGACAATTTTGCTCCTAACAAACGTCCATCTTCCGCACCATTGTTAAAGGCACGGGAGTCCTATTCCTTGTCACATCCATCCGGTTACCGTGTGCTTTTTCTAAACCTGACATTTGGAAAACAGTAGGGTCCCCCTCCTGTCAACACTAACACATCTGGCTAAATTTCTTACACTTTTAGTAAAACAAGACAGCTTACGAGGCTGGGCACACACAGTATAATTTTACAAATCTGGTCTGTCTAGTCATACCTGCTTTTATACCATTGTTTCCGTTCCAAATGCTGTTGATCTCAACTCAAATGGCACTTTATAGGTTTCTATTTGGGGTTGTCAAGCTCCAAAGGATCCATGTTCCAGCTATTTAATAATGCTGTCAAAAAGCAAGGGGAGACTAATAATCTCTAGGCCACTGGGGATCAGGAAATAGCTGACATAACAGTACAAACAGGTAACTATTTGTGTAGGGTGCCGGTATCACCTCCCACCTGCTTGTTCTTAAAGTGACACAATCCTTTAAAGGAAATTTCCATGCAGTTTTAAACCTGGTTTTGCTCTATTTGCTTCCCACAGCTTGTGAAGAATGACAACGAGAGGCTGGACAACTGGCCTTTGCACCCCTCAAAGGATTTACAAGAAAGACAAATGAGTCATTTGTACGTTCCCCATTAAAGCCTATTTGCCTTGGAAATGGTTTGGTTGTTTTAGAAATAATTATTGCTGCTATGATTAATGCCGAGCTGTGCTCCAATTACTTTTCAAGAGATGTTAAAAAAAAGAAGAAGGAGGAGGGGGGGTGGGAACCTAAAGAAGACAACCGTAGAATTCACTGGATTTTGGAGCCTTCTGTGTTTTGGTTTTAGCTTTCCAGCAGAAAATGGTATGTCTCAGTAGGGTTGCCTACTTTATTTATTTATTTTATTTATTTGTTGTATTTATGAATCGCCCATCTGGCCGGCAAACCGGCCACTCTGGGCAATGTACAACATGATAAAATATAAAATACATTTAAAACAGTATAAAATTTTAAAATCTTAACCCACCCCATATTCCCGCCTGAATAGCCATGTTTTTAGTGAGCAGCAGAAGCTCAGCAGAGAGGGGGCATGGTGGAGGTCACTAGGGAGAGAGTTCCACAGTATGGGGGCTGCCACAGAAAAGGCCCTCTTCCTCGTCCCTACCAGTCTAGCTGCTCTGGCTGAAGGGACAAGGAGAAAGCCGTCTGTGGCAGATCTTGTTGAGCGGCCTACTTGGTGTTGCTGGAGACGCTCCTTGAGATAGACTGGACCGGAGCCGTATAGGGTTTTAAAGGTCAAAACCAACACCTTGAATTCGGCTCGGCAAGCAACTGGTAGCCAGTGCAGCTCCTTGAGCACTGGAGTGATGTGATCCCACCGGCGGCTGCCTTTAACCAGGCGAGCTGCCACGTTCTGTACCAGCTGTAGCTTCCAAACCGTCTTCCAGGGTAACCCCATGTAGAGCGCATTACAGTAGTCTAGGCGAGAGGAGACCAAGGCATGAATCACCGATGGGAGCAGATGATTAGGAAGGTAGGGGCGCAGCTGCCGTATCAGATGGAGTTGATACAGCACTGCCCGGCTCACAGCTGCCACCTGAGCCTCCATGGACAGCTGGGAGTCTAGAATGACCCCCAAGCTGCGGACCTGGTCCTTCACGGGTAGATGTACCCCATTCAGCACCAGGTCAACATCCCCTAACCTCCCCTTGTCCCCCACCAGAAGTACCTCAGTCTTGTTGAGGTTCAGCTTCAGCATGTTCCTTCCCATCTAGCCACCCACTGACTCCAGGCACTTGGACAGGGTCTCAACAGCCAACCTCGGTGATGACTTGAAAGAGAGGTATGTTTGTGATTATAGATTTGAATATATCAATTTCAATACATACATATGAAGTGTGTGTGTGTGTGTGTGTGTGTGAAATACACACACACACACACACACACGGGGGGGGGGTTCTTTTTCTTCTCCTTTGTTGAAATTTTACAGTAAAAAATAAATTTGAAAAATGTTTATGATTATGCTGTAAAAAGCTTCATCTACCAATTTCTGTAAACCAAACTGCTCCTAAAGGGATCAGCTGACCTACACCAGGAGCTACCGCAAGCACCAGATAAGTGTGCAGTCTCCACTTTCCCAGGGGAATGTAATTGTTATCTCTGATCACACATCAGAGATAACAGGGGGGATTCCTCTCCCTGCCCCCTCCCAAAGCCCCCAGTATCCTCCAGGCTGCAGGGTGCGGCTTGGCGAGGCCGGATGGGCAAACTCCACAGTCCACGTTAGGCCTGCAGACTGAAGGTGCCCACCTATGCCCTACACATCTGTTTGGCTGTCCATGACAAATACATGCAGCCACGGTATTCACCAGAATGCCTGGAATTCATAGAGGTAGTAAAGGAAGGTAGGACAGAAGACACTATATTATGACCTGAATTAGTAGTAGGCTTATAGAGGGATCCCAGCCATTTATCTAAATAAGGAATCAAGATGCCGCCTTTCAGGAGTGCCTTTGGTTATGCAACCTTAAGCATGTTCACTGGGTGGACAGGTCTACCGACGTCTTTCATCCATCATGGCTAAGTGGAACCAACAGGTTCAGAGTGCAACCACAAGGGACATGTGGTCTGATCCATCAGGGCTCCTGTGGTGCAGAAATCCCATTGAAATAAGGCTTTATCTTGGAATAAACATAGATGAAATTGGGCTGCAGGGTACATGGTTATTCCTTGGGAGCACCTACATCTCTTGCCAACTCAGTGATTCCGCATACTGAGTGTCAACTCTTGTAACAATTAAGTGGGCTTAGCTCTGTTTGCCAAAGGCATGAATTCTTCTGTTTATCAAGCATGTGGCTGTGTGATTGTTTGACCTCTGCTAATAACACCTAGGGATGTTTGAGGAATTCGTTCTTTACCAAATCCAATACAAATTAATCCGATCCACATCTCCTTGACCATGTGTGGATCAAGACGACGGCCTGTGGCTTACGCTGGCTCAGCTTGTCTGAGTGTGGAACGCTAAGCAGGGTCAGGCCTGGTTATTACTTGGATGGGAGTCCCCTCCTCTAGTTTCCTGCATTGAGCAGGGGGTTGGACTCGATAGCCTTGTAGGCTCCTTCCAACTCTATGATCTATGAAATCTATGAAATCTACGTAGCTCTCTTTCAGAGTTTGCACTTCTCTGAATTTTGCGATGCAGTTTATGGCTTGAAGAAACATCTCAAAATGCAAATAAAAATGTGTATTTTGGGATAAAATGCATATAGAATGGTCTTTTAAGAGAAAATACCTTGAGAAATGCATGTTTCCTGAGAAAATACATTCAAAAATACATACCGGTAAGTATACATTGAAATGCATACATTTGTGCTGATCTTTTAAAATCTGCAAATTGATGCAGAAATGGGACACAACGGATTTATGAATGAAGACAGGCTAAAGTGACATAAACCAGAAATAAACTGATCCATCCATTCCCACATAACATGGCTGTGCTTAAGATGAGGTTTAGGAAGTACCGGTAATCACAAATGCTCCTTTCAAAATGCACTGCTTTATTTCTGTTCTGTTTCTTGCAATTAAAGACACAATCCTATGCACATTTAGACAGAAAAAAGTCCTTCAACTCCCAGCATTCCCCAGCCAGCATGGCTGGCTGGGGAATGCTGGGAGTTCTTGGACTTTTTTTCTGTCTAAACATGCATAGGATTGCACCCTTAATCTTGAATATATATACACCTACGTGAGCATTTGAATCTTACTTCTCCCCAGACTGAAATCTCTTTGGGTATTTCCAAACAAGGCTCACCCTGCGAGCCCTGTTTGGAAATTTATGGGGGATCCAGAATTTTATGGGGGATCCAGACGACCACGTCTTCCACTCGTAACTCTCTCCCGTGTTTTCCCACCACTTCTTCCATCTTTTTTCTTGCTGCAGAACATTCATTAAGGAAAAAAGAAGCAATAGCTGTGCAATGCCTTCTGACTCTTAGTTCTTAGACGCCCTCCATCTGGAAGCACCCTTTGTTTTGTACTGTACTAAAATCCCAAATGGAGCCCCTGTTGCCTTTTAAACCACAGGAGAATGGCTCACTTGAGGGAATTTAAAAATGGGGTGATGTGACCAGACACGAAGGCAGAAGAGAGGAGCAGAGATGTAGTGTTAAATGTTGAAGTGCGGGCGCTCATCATGATAGTCCCCATAACCACTCCCCCAAGGAGAGTCCCAAAGTTTAGGCAGCTGCGTTGATCCCATATCAACAAACCAGTTCTGGCAGTTTTCATCTGCTAGGAGCAGGTCTTCTGTAAAGCGAATGGGTCTTAAATGGCCCATTCGAGACTGAATACTTTGCATTACAAGAGGGAATAATATATGTTGCTGGGAAATTCATCTCCCCCTCTCCCCCACTGTATGAACTGCAGCTAAGAGGAAACAGGGAATTCTGAGGGGAGCGGGGGCAGATGACATCAGTTTTGTTGCTAATAAACAAAGTGCCAGCCCTGTATCCCTGCAAGCCTTGGTTCCGCGGCTACACCACGGGAGAGGGGAGGGGCTCCTGTTCTGTTAAGACAGTGTTCTCCAACCTTGGGTCCCCAGATGTTTTTGGCCTACAACTCCCAGCATGCCCCAGCCAGCATAGCTGGGAGTTGTAGGCCAAAAACATCTGGGGACCCAAGGTTGGAGAACACTGTGTTAAGAGTTGCGCAGAAGAGGGAATTTCAAGAGGTGTCGCTTTTCTCACTCCTGCCTGACAAGCGGTACTTTGTACACTACGATATTCAGGTTATAAGAGCGCAGTCCTCCTTTTTGGATTTATTAATAATGTGTATGCCTCCTTTTCATTGGTCAACTTTCTTACAAGCCAGCAGAGAATTTAACTCTGATGGCCTGCATATTATCAGTCATTGCCGCAAAAATGAGCAGATATATGTTGTAAAGGAGGCCGTCCTTTTTTGTAGTTGTGTAAAAGAGGACTTTTTGGAGGGGCGGCCGTTTGGTTAAAAGATGGAAAAGGGGGTTTGAAGGCTTAGGGTCGCACAGTTCTGCGGTCCGGTTATCTTACACATTTATAGAGATGGCATCTAAGTTTAAAATGTATCTGGTTTAAAGATGAAGGGATGAGTGGCCCTATTCCCTAGGCCTGGCACAGCTGAGCCCTTTTCATACATCAATCCTGCAAAAACCAATACCTAGAGCTGGGGGGAGTGGGATTGGACCCATTGGCCCTGTCCTGATATTCGTGCAGTGATCAGGTTTTTTGAGCAGAGCCCACCATGCATGAACAGGCTGTACACGTCTAAGCCTTGTTCAGGGGATTTGATCCTCACACAGATGTTGGGACAGGGTCAGTGGGCATGATCCCACGCTGCCGCCTCATAGTTGAAGTTCCATGGGGTTGTAACGCTGAAAGAACAACGGTCTTCCTAGACTAGGGTTGCCAGTTGACCGGAAACATAGCAGATTGGCCTGCTCTTGTGCCTCTAACTGCACCTTGGTCTGCAGAAATCATCACGCCAAGCTTTTCATAGCATGGAGAGACGCATCATAGCCCGCTCCTGACCACAGATCTGCCAGGATCGGGGCGATGACTGGATGACAAGGACCCACATGATTGGCCCCGCCTGTCCGGTGGCAACAGCCCTCTTTCGGGCTGAGGGCCAAATTCAATTTTGGAGGAGCTCTCAGGGACCGCTTTCCAGTGTTGGGTGGGGGCCAAGGCAAAGGGGAAGAGCCAAAGACAGAAGGGGCAGGGCCAAAATGCCCCCCCCCCAATACCAGCCTATTTTAGCTTAAAGTTCTTACTCCCAGTAACTAAGTCTTAGGAGAGGCATTTCAACCTTTCACAATGGAAAAAAAGAAACGGTGCAAAAGCTGGGAAACCACCAAGTGACTGGCAGTCGGGGGAAGGGGTGGGGCCAGGTGAAGGGTACGTGGGCATCTGGGGGGCCGGGTTGGGACTCTCTGGGAAGGAATCCGTAGCCTGTGGGACTGGGGTTCACCACCCCTGCTTTAAACATCGCAGCAGCAGCAGCAGCAGCAGCAGCAGCAGCAGCAGCAGCATGGAATGAGCCTGCATAAGAAGTGTCCACAAACTGCTGCTGTCACATCTGATGGGCACTTTGGTCATGCTAGATAGAATGTAACGGAATGCTGGGAAGTTGGCCTTTAAGTGTATAGATGTTTGCGTGTGGAAGTAATTTCCCACTGAGTTCAAGAGGGCTTACAGTCTGATGAGCCTGCTTTTGGACTGCAGCTGTAGATCGCATTCCCAGCATGAGGCTGGCTGAAGGAAAGGAAAAAAGCTCATGATCTCAGTTTTGATCTGCCTCGGAGATGGTGCGTGCCTTTTTCAGATTCCAGCTGTGTAGCTGCTGCAGGAGTGCATTGCACTTCTCCTCCTGCTGCAGCTGAGGGAGATGGTGGGGAGGAGAGGCAAGGTAAAGGAAGAGCCTGGTTCTTCTCTTGGCCTGTCTGAACATAAGAAGAACCAGGATGGATCAGGGTAAGGGCCTATCTAGTCCAGCATTTCATTCTCATAGTGGCCAGCAGGTATGGGCAGGAACATCCTTGGTGTATCAATGATACATGATAGAAAGCAAATGTACAGGCACAAAAAAAGGATATTAGCACAGTATTGTTTAATGTTAATAATCTGAATATCTGTGCAAATACCAACACAGACACCAGCATGTCCAAACAGGAACGTGTGCTGTTCAATAATACAGCAGCTACCTTGAACAAACAGCTGTAAATCAACAATTCAGGCTCAAGCAAGATGGAAGGAATAGGTTGACTGATGTGTTATTATATATAAGCAGTGTTGAATCAGCCTCTGCAGAAATGTGATGCCCCAGCAGCAAACTACACACACAGGATGCACAGGTGGAAAACACCTGCCAGTTGGCTTGACGAGAAACAGGTGACATTAAGACAAACCCTCCACAATGTCTTCCGTCACGTCCACTTTCCCCTCATCTTGACTGGCCTGTGAGGTGTTAACTTAGAAGGGTGCTTCTCACCTGCAACAGCATTTTTACCATTTTTATTTTTATTGTTTTAATTTTGAAGTAGGGTTGCCAACTGAACAAAAAAAGTAGCCTAGTTTGCTCCTGTGCTTAAAAAACAAACAAAACCAAAAGTGTGAGCTGCACGAGTCAGCAACTGAGGCTTGCCATAGCACAGAATTAAGCATGATCATTTGCTCATATTTGCAGATCATACCGTTGTTGCAGGCCCAAGAGCAAGGGCTGGTAAAAAAACAACAACACTGGCAACCCTATTTGGAAGGAGGAATTGACACATTCATCTGACTCTTTATTTCAGGAACATAATAAAATATTAACATCGATGCTGTACCTTTAATGCTGCATGGCAGGCAGAAATTCAACAAAAAAATGCTAATGGGGGGGAAACATGACTGGAGGCTTTTCTATGTGAGGTATTTATCCCATGGCTTTACGGAGGCATCTTCTTCTGTTTTCATTGTGGGAGAAAAAGTGCATCCTTTACACAGGTTCCCCCCGCAGGGGTTTGTATTTCTCTGCCTTTCTATATATTCTATTAACCAACCACAAGGTGGTGCTGTGGTATAGCTGCAGTATAGCGGGATTGTGACAATACACCAGGATTTTGTTGCAGTTTGAAATTAATACTGCACTTTCCTCACTCTAAAAGAACCACGTGAAAATGGCTGGAAAACACGGGAGAGGCCCTGGAGGATGACGACATCGTGAAAAGGCCCCACAGACTTCCGTGAGTGAGGGATCACTCTAGGGAAGCCCTAGAACAAAGAGGCAAGCCTAAAGTGTGGTTATGTTAAAGCTTCCAAAGGGTTTCCACCTTTTCCTTGATAGACACTCAAGGCCATTAACAGGCAGAAACCAACTGGTGCTGTTTTCACCATTACTGCATATCTATGTTGAGAAAAGCTGCACCTTCATAATTTCTGTCAGGCATGCATGTTATAAAAACACAGAGCCTGCCTTTTCCAGGAGGAAATTTGGCAAATTTACTACTTTGCTGCACTTTGATGACAAATATTTCACCACCAAGTTATTTTCCAGAGTGAAAATCTCATGAATGAGAGGAGGAGGAACATTTCTATATACAAATAGATACTTGAGCCACGCTTATACGGGCTGGCCCTATCATTAGACAAAGTGAGGCAGCCACCTCAGGCAACTGATTTTGGGTGTCATGAAAGGGCAGAAAATGGTTAGTTACTGAATTTATTGTTGTTGTATTTTTACCCCCAGGGAGAGGGCACTTGTGGGATTTTTCTGCCTCAGATGCCAAAAATAACATGGTCAGCCTTGGGTATTGTGCCTCTTGACTTGGTGTGTGTAGCCATTTGCTGTTCTGCCTCAGGCAGGAAAATATCTCGGGCCAGCCCTGCAGAGGTATCAAAACTGGTGAAGGTACTTCTCCAATAAATAGGATGGAATCGTTTTTTAAAAAACTGCTTCTTTGCCTTTAACAGTAGCCTGTCACACTGCCATGGAACAGGTAAAGTCTTTCCTAACATGGAATAAAAATGAAATTTCTGGGTGCTGTTAGGTATATGAATAGGGCCTGCAAAAAAGAAAAAGAAAAAAATGGAGGCAACCATGCCAACAGCTATGATGGCACCAAAGGCACAAATCCCTTTGTTTAACATCTGAACAGCCCTGAACAGCCCGGTCTTGTCTGTTCTTGGAAGGTAAGCAGGTCGGGCCTGGTTAGTACTTGGATGGGTGACCACCTAGGAATATCAGGTGCTGTAGGGAGGGACCACAACTCAATGTGAAAGAGCATACGCTTTGCATGCAGAAGGTCCCAGGTCCTATTCCCAGCCTCCAGGTAGGGCTTGGAAAGAATCCTGCCTGAAACCCTGGAGAGCCACTGCCAGTCAGTGTCAACAATACTGGGACAGATGGACCAATGGTCTGACTTGGTATAAGGCAGCTTCCTATGTTCCCTTTTCTTCAAAATAAAATGTCCGCAGGCCAGGCTTCCCCTCCTGCCAGCACCCTCCCCTAGTCAGCTGGCAGTGCCAACCATAATCTGAGAATATCTTTGGATCTTGTTCAATCGTCTCTCTCTGGCTGGGTTCACACAACACTTTAAACCCACAGAGGTTCTGAAACCTCTGTGGGTTTAAAGCTGCCTGGGACCTTGATCGGGCACAGCACGGTTCCCTGGCCATCTCCCTCACCCCCTTCCCTCATCGGTCCTCCTGCAGGTATTCCAGGGTACACTGCAGGAGCACCGAGTTTCCATCCCCACAAAGCTGTCATTTTCACTAACCCCCCCCCCCCCCGCCTCTGGGGATTCCCTCTGGTTTTGCCACTTCCCGAGCTACTATTGACTTACGGTAAATGGCAAAACCAAGGGGACAGTTTGGACTTCCCAGTACCCCCCCCCAAACCTGCAGGGATCCTGCATGGAAGGGGCAAATTGAGGGGGTGTTCCCCCAAACACCCTTTTTTTGCAGGGGGGGCTTGTGCCTCTGGGTTATTCACAATTGGGAAAGTGAGGGCAGCCCCCCTAACCCAAAGATTCTGCTGCAAAGGGTGCTTTCCACTGCCCCCCACCTTTTAAAAAAGAAAATGTAGAAGAAATAGGTAGCAGTGGGCTACAAAGGCACTGTGTCCATTCAGACAAGTGTCCATGCCAAATTGGAACTTTGTAGCCCATTGCTAACTAATACTTTTACATTAAGAAAAAAAGTTGCAGGGAGTGGAAAGCATCGTTTGCTAGCCCCTTGGCAAGAGCGGCAGCCCTTTTTTGCCACTCTTGCCAAGGGGCTCTGTGCTTTTTTGGCGACTCAGTGTGTTAGCCTGTTGTTTGGGTTCAGACAACACGTTAAACCTGCTAGGGTTTTCTTAACTCTACTGCAAACCATGGCTCAGCAGGGTGGTTTATAAGCCATACCAGGTTGGCTTATAAACCACCACTCAGTGTTCACACAACACGCTAAGCCACTCTGCCTCTTAACCTACTGAGGTTTAGTGTGTTGTGTGAACCCAGTCTCTCTCTCTCTCTCTCTCTCTCTCTCTCTCTCTCTCTCTCTCTCTCTCACACACACACACACACACACACACACACACACACACCCCTCCCTCCTTCTCTTCCCCTACTGAAATAGCATCACAACCTCTTACCTGGCAGGGGAGACACCTTGAACAAGGCTGATATTGACACAATTGGTTTAGAAGCAGCTGCTGGGCCTTTGTACATAGGCAACAAAAGGAAGACAAAGTGAAATGCATTGTGTTTTATTGATTTTCCTTTCCTGACACAGAATAATCGCAGACGTATCAAGTTACATTGCAAAGAATGTTCAGTTATTCTGATTCATATATGTAAGCCTAAATTATGTCAACCCAAAAGATAAAAACAAAAACACCACCCATGTTATCAAGGGCTGTGGTGGAGTTTAGTTTAAAACTCACAGACTGTGAGGCGGAATTTGCTACACAGTTTGTCATTCCAGGTGCCATCACTGTACATTTCCACACATTTCTCTGCTCCTTTGCCCTTGGGCTCATCCACATACCAATTTGTAAAATTCAGGGATGCCCCATTCAGGAAATGGAACTCCCCAGGAACTTGCCCTTCAATAATGCCGAGATAAGCATATGTATTACGTTCTTCCACAAAGCCCATAATCGCATCGTTCTCTTTCCTGTTCATTGGAGATGCAATGCTGCCGCGAGCAGCTTTGCATATTCTTACTGTATTGTCAAAATCGGCTGTCTTCTCAGTGGTGGCAAACAGTTTGTTGCCGGCTACTGCAATCTTTCCGTTCAAAGCCAAGGCTGCAAGACAAAATGGAGGACCTTGTCACTTAGTCTCATGAGGCATTCTCCTCCTTGCTCTTGTTGCGCCTCGTATTCTTCCACCCAAGGAGAGTTTCAGGACAGGCTTTCCTGAATTAGCAGGAAAACACAGCTCTTCTGCAGATCTCATTCCTTGGAAGAGGGCTTGCTCCGGAGACGTTCTTGGTAGATTGGGCCTGTGCAATTTGTGACCCGCCCAGCTGAATGTAGTCTACCAGGGGCTTGAAACACCACCCTGTTTTTACACTTTCTGGTAGGTAAGTTACCAAAGAGCAAGAAGTTTATTGAATCCCTGGTGGGCCACCATACACGAATGCTGGGCCGTGTTAAGCCTGGAGGGTCACAAGTGGTGCAGCACTGCAGATTTTAAGCCTTAAAGGTATTAAATATTAAGCCAGGGGTGGGGAACCTGTGGCCTTAGCCTAATTCCAGGTGGGTGAGGGGAACCCAGAGGGTGAGAAGAAGGACAGGAGGGAAAAAATGGGAGGGAGGAAATGTATGGGATGGAGTGATGGAAGTCTGTAGGGGGAAGCCCTCTGTGTGTGATCAGTTCAGCCCTCTGGCAAGAGCAATCTGTCCCTCCCCCAGTAGCCCACTGGGGGGAGAGTGAGAGAGCAGAAAGGGGTGGGAGGGAGAGAGAGAGAGAGAGAGAGAGAGAGAGAGAGGAGGTGGCCCCACCCACTTTGGGCTCTGGTCCTGCCCATCACTGGCTTCTGTCCTGCCCACTGCCAGCATGAGGACCCTGACAGTTTACCCCTGAGGGAATGTGGCTCTCAACAGAAAAAAAGTTCCCCCACCCTTGCCTTAAGTGAACAGAGAGACAAAAATGGAAAGAAAATGGAAACACTCATTAGGGCAGAGATAGCCCAACTGGTAGCCCACGTGCTGGATTTTATCCAACTCCTGATGCCCCACCAAATTTTAGTCCAGATAAGGTAAATGTTTTGCCTTGCCTTTTATTTGCAGGGAGAAAAATGTTTCTAAGTTGTAAGTAATAGAGATGCTCCATAGTAAAATGTGACAGCTCTCTTTTGGTTGTTTTACCCAACGTATAAATATATATAATCAAGGTTATGCAGGGCTGTGTTTGAGCACCGCAGCTGTGAAACTGTTTGTTTGTTTATTCATTTATTTATCGCTCCATATCTAAGTAGATTAACGCTAGCAAACTTCATTATTATAGAGTTTGATGAGCATGTGTGAGGGGGCTGATTGTGCAGCGAAATCCATTTCCAGAAGGAGTGGCCCCTGTGAAAACAGAAGTTGACGATCCCTACACTAGAGTGAGACAGATTCAAAGGAGGACGAGTATCGGGATAGTGTTATTATTTATATGGTTTAGTCACTAGATGGCACTGAACTTAGCTATATCTGAGTGGAGTCAGGAGTTTCCCATTTCTTTTCTGTTCTTGTTTGAGTGAGACCAGAAGGTTCTTGTCTAGTTTCCCGACCATTGTGTCCTCTAAGCCTTCCATGTCAGTTGGGCTGTCCCATGTTTAATAGCTGTGTAGAAGAGGAAATTCCAGCTGGTAAAGGTTTTATCATGTCTGCACCAAATGCTGAAATTCTCGGTTCAGCCACAGAACTCTTAAAGGTGCAGGACCGTGCCTCTTTGAGTCTGCTCACCTAGTTCTATTGAGGTGGGAAAATTGTGTTTGGGCTGCACCACAGTGGTGGCTAACACACACAAAAAATTCCTTCCACAGAGAAAGCTAGATTTCTGGGAGGCTCAACTTCTCTCAGACTTGCTGCTTTTCTATGGATACTCTGTGTGTATGTGGAGGAGTAGTCCACCATTTTAGTCCCCACCTGCAATCTGAAGTGGTACAACCCAGAGTTAGGTTTACCATCTCAGTGAGAATTGGGCCCTTCCACCAATCTAAATCTGAACTAAAGGTTGCAAATTCAGCATTTTTAAAAAATTAAACCTTGAATGGTAATTTGAATGCTACAGTTTTGAAAAATGTTGGAGAAAACTTAGTTTTAGTATACAACCTCTTCTCCAGTAGTTCTTCCTTTTCTTTTCTTTTTAAAAGAATGCTTGGCAAGTAATTGAATAAAACTTAAAAAATCACCCGCTTTTAAACAGGCATGGAAGAAAACAATTATTTTTAAGTGTACCTCTTTCCAATCTGGTGATGCTGTGTTTGAGTTCCTTGAGGTCTTTTTGTAATTTACCATCCTGAGATGCAGGCAGACCTGTGAACAAAAATAACAATTATTAATTCATTTCATTGTAATAGTTATTTGGTTCTATGACCCTGTGACATTCACTAGATGACATAGCAATTTTCCTTAATAGCCAGCTGGAATATAAACTGATGACAGAAAACTTTATAAATTAATTAATTAGTTTAATTATAAATTAATGCAAATTAAATTAATACAATTAATACAATTTAATGCAAATTAATTGATACAATTATAATAAAATAACTAGTTCTGTGTGTCAAGCATATTTAATTTTCCATCTGAAATAAATTGATTTTCCCATATTAAATGGACTTGTGCTATATTTGTTATTCCGGTTATGAATGGTGCTGAAATAAATTTGCAAGATAATGACAATTGAATCCAACACATACTTACCTGGGAGGAAGCCCCACTGAATATACTGGGATTTACTTCCGAGTAAATAAATGCAATACAGGCAGTCCCCGAGTTAAGAACGTCTGACGTACAGACAACCCATACTTAAGAACGAACTTCTGGGTTCCCCGGTGCTACGTCACTTACGTAGAGTACACAGCGTAGTATACTATGCAATTTGTGTAATTTACGCAATTTGCGTAAATGCCGATTTTAACGTATAGAATGCTATGCTGTTCCGACTTACATACAAATTCGACTTAAAGACATTCTTAAGAACAGAACTCGTTTGTAACCTGGGGACTGCCTGTACTGTAAATGAAAGCCAGGACTTTTCAGATTCTATTCCTACTATCGTTATCAGGTGTTCTTAAGATTGATGACAGCAGAGCAGCTTCCCTGAAAGACAACTTGTCCTCCGTTATCACTGACAATGGGTATCGCAGGGAATCCTGGGATGCACTCTAATACATATGCTCAGTTACTACTGATCAACACTGAGGCCTCAGAAGTCTGCTGCCTGCTGTCTACACCAGGGGTGGGAAACTTTTTTTTTCTCTCAGGGGCCAGGTGGGTGGTGGTGGGAGAGAGTGTGCGCTGTTGGGCTACGTTGCCTAAAGGTGCCCCCGTGCATCTTTGGCCAGAGGCGACCAGTACTGCCTCCCTTGCCTGGCCTTTCTTGAAGGAAAGGCACGGCAGGGGGAGGGAGTGGATGCCATTGGGCTGCACTGCTGAAAGGGAAAGATTTGGCTGGAGGAGAGAATGTGCTGCTGGCTACAGATGTAGGCCAGATGAAATTAGGCGACAGGCCGGAGCCAGTCCACAGGTCACAGTTTCCCCACCCCTGGTCTACACCCTGTGTAAAATATGTGCCCTACAGTGTTCCCCAGAACCTTCATATATATACATACTAAAAGTGGAACTAAATTATGACACTGTGTAGGCAAAATGGGGGCTACTGAGAAACAAGAGGCAGATATTAACGTATTTGGGAGGACTCCAGGTTTGGAGAAGTATAAAAAGGTTTTAGAGAAAACCCAAGCGGCCAACTCTCCGAAACAGCCCAATGAGGACTGAGCTTGCTTAGTGGCCACAGAATATTGAGTGTATAAATATGTATGGAGTTTAGAAGTAAAACCAGCAGTAGCAGGGAGGTGGAGTTTGAAGGAGAAACAAGAAGTGAGAAGGAAGAGACAGAGACAGAGTGTTGGAGAAGCAAGGAGAAAGCCGAAGACCCTGTAATGGAAGAAGCCATCTTAATAAAGCACACTGTTTATATGAAGTTGGGAGTGGCTCCTTTGATTACATAAACAATGTCACATGAAACATGGTGGCAGCAGAAACTCTGTGAGGAAGCCCAGCGGAGAGAAAGATCAAGGCCCCAGCAATGATGAAAACAGCTTGTAAGAAGCATGGAGGGCTTGAGGCCTCCTGGACAGCTGCATTTCAATGCAAAGAGCCTGGCACAGACATGGAAGCAGTGGAAGCAACAGCTCTACACTAAATAGTAAAACAACTGTACCTTCATTTTCTCCTCTTTATCAGCCATGGTTAGGAGTCCAACCCCCTGCTCAATGCAGGAAACTAGAGGAGGGGTCTCGCATCCAAGTAATAACCAGGCTTGACCCTGCTTAGCTTTCCACGTTCAGACAAGCTGAGCCAGCGTGAGCCACAGGCAGGCCTGTAGAAGTGGCTGATGATGCCTACTGTGACCCCAAGAAAAATGAGGCTGTTGAGAGATATCAGTTTTTTTACCTGAAACCAAGAGGAAGGAATAGGTGTCTATATCACAGCACTGAAGACTTTGGAGACACAAAAGACTCCCTAATTAGGGATAAGATTGTGTATGGTGCACTGGACTCTGCTTTGAGGGAGAGACTACTAAGAGAGGGAGATCTAACCCTGGAAAAATGTCATCAGATTGCAAGGGGAGCAGAATTGTCTAAAGAAAGGATCAAAACTATATCAACAGCTATATGTTCAGAGCATGTCCACAAGGTCTACCTAAGGGACTCTGGGAAGCAGGAACTTGACAAACCACCTGCAAACACACACAATATGATTTGGTGCATGTACTGCAGAAGTCTCCATGGAAAATGGAAAGACAAATGCCCAGCCTGTGGGAAAGAGTGCAAAGGATGTGGAAAGCGGAACCATTTCAAGAGCCAGGTCGCAGTGGCTCAAATAAGAAAAAATAATGAAAAAAAATAGTCCATGCAGTGATGAAGGACCAGAAGACCACAGATGAGGAGGAGTTCTTTAGTGTAAATTTGACAGATTTACAGCCTCATAGGATATACACATTACAGGAAAAAAAGGGCAGCCACTCAGCCATATTTGCAATAATGTTGCTGGAGCAAAGGCCTATAAGATTCCAGGTGGATTGTGGATTTCCCCACTTCTTCCCTCCCCATTCCTTTTTCCTTGTGTGTCGTGTCTTTTTAGATTGTAAGCCTGTGAGAAGGGACTGTCTTGCTTAATTGATTATATGTAAGCCGCTCGGGGAGCCTTTTTGGCTGAGGCGCGGCATAAAAATATTTCAAATAAATAAATAAATAAATGTCCTACCTCTGAATCTATTGAGTAGCAGCATCAGGATGGGAAAATGTCACCAAGTACTGTTAATGTATAACAAAACAACTGTGAGGCCACTGGGAAAGTGGCAGCTGTCTACAAGAAATGTAGAATTAAAGAATGAAATGAAAGAATGGCAAAACAAGAAACAGTACCGCCTGGAATTTTATAGTGATGGACAGGGCGGGCACCCATCCACTGCTGGGCAGCCAAGCAGCACAGGCCATGGAGTTCATGGAGAGGAGGAGGAGTATTATGTAAGCCGCCTTGGGTTCCTTGAAGGAAAAAAGGTGGGATATAAACATAATAAATAAATAAGTCACTACTATGTAATGTGGTGGTTTCAGGTTTCCCCTGAACTGCCCCAGGACTACTGGAAACAAGGAGCAAACAATCGTTGACATTTCTGAAAATATACAGCTGGATTTTATATTTTCAAAGATTGGAACTCAATCAGTGTTTGCTGCTTTCTTTTCTTGGAATGTATTATTGTGATGCCTGGACTCTGGAGAGTTGACTTGATTTGGGCAGAAAAGTTCATTTTCTTCAAGTGTTACAAACAGCAAAAATCCTTGAAGCTTTTTATGGAGACAAGTGTAACACAGTTTTAAACAAGTGTATGTACTTCCCTCTAGTGGTTCGACTATATTATAGAGGCCTATGGAGTTTGATGCTGAGAATATGTATTTCATGCATGACCAAGAAACTGAGCAAGAATTATCCTTCATTCATAAGCATTTCTGCAGCGGCAACGAAAAAGTAATTAATATTCTGTAGTTCTAGCCTGATTCATGACTTTGTATTTAACAGCATGCTTGTGGTTTAGAATTTATGGCCTTGTTCAATCCAAAATTACATGTGCTTTTCCCTTTAGAGAGAGATTTTTTATTGTATCCTGCCATAAACACAGGGCTACAAAATTCAGCTTGGCTGTGCTTTCTAGGCTCTTTCTCTTGGATAGACTCAGTGGGATTCCCCCCAATGGACATTTGTTACATTTTCAGAACACGTATTTAGAGATGCTTAAATGGATAAGGAACACTGAGGTATGCTGAAAGAAAGCTCTAATTTTGATAATTTCTTAAATCATAGTGCAATATATGACTGCAATAGGTTGAAAACTAAAGGGGTGCATCTACCAGAAGGTGCAAAAAGAAAAAGAAAAAGCGGGAAGTGCAAGGAATAACAAATGAATTAAACTGAACAAATCCAGTGTGTACATGTTTTGAGTTGCACTCTTCTTTAGAGATACTTGTGCAGACAAAATAACTATTTAAGCCAAACAGAATTAAGGGTGCAATCCCATGAACCCTGGAGAGCATCCCAGGGTTAATAGGATTTTTTGGATTTCCCGTCCCAAAGCCATAGACACTGCTAAGACTTCAGGAAGGGGACTCCAAGACCCTATCCCCCTCTGCAGCACCTGCTTTCCCAGGTCTCAAAAGTAGCCTCAGATGACCGTAGAGGTCAAAAAGTGGGCGGAGAAGGGAGTTCCAGTGGGCGGAGAAGGGAGGCTGAGATATGCAAAATCCTCTGGCTTCTCCAGCCCCAGCCCTACCCCTGGCAGCACGACTACTCTAGCCGGGCTCAGGGACCTGCCTAGAGGAAAATGTTAAAAAAAAAAAAGGACAGAGAGGTGAAAATTGCCTTCTTTGCCCCTCTTGTCCTGCTGGTAGCAGCCATGCAGGACATAGGATATTTGGAAGCCTCTGAGATCAGACACTTCCTTCTAATGGGCAACAACCCAGTAGGCTTACACCCTTAAACATATTAATATAAGATTACCTTGCAAGTACTAATTTTAGTCATAGCCAGTCTCTTTAAGACAGGAGCGGGTAATGTGCAGCCCTAGTGTTGCAGGTGGCCCTGGGCCTAATTTCAAAAGCCCTCTGCATGCAATAAGTTCAGATCTCCAGCAAGAGCAATCTGTCCCTTCCGTGGCTGCCCATTGTGTGGGAAGGAAAAGGGGGTGGCAGAAAGAAAGAAAGAAATCTATGAAAGAAGAGAGGGGTGACCCATCCATGTCTGGCTCTGGCCCTGCCCACTGCCTCTCAACAGAAAAAAGGTTGCCCACCTTAGCTTTAAGATATGCAAATTTACAAAAATTATTTTAACAACATTAAAAAAATACATTGTTAACATTCCTATACAAATTGCTTCATAAGGAAAATCTGCTTGTTATAGAAATAAAGGGCTTTCCCAAGAAAATAATAAGCGATTTGTAAGTAGTGGACAAGACCTCCTTCAGATGGACACTTTGGTAAACTCAGTTGATATCCTTCTTCTCCACCAGGGATGGCTACCTGGTAGCTCCAGAGCTGAATGTGGTTTGCCCTGTTCAGGCGAGCCATGAGTGTGTCCTAGCAATGTGTGAATGAAACTGTGCCAACTAGCCCCGCCTCTGAGGTCGCACACTTCAACTAGCCCCACCCCCTTGCATCCGTGGGTACAGCACGGATGTCTGCGGAGAGGGAGCCTTTGTGTGTTCAGCATACAGGCCTTCACATGAACTGGAAGCACTAGCGGCCCTATTAAATTTGACTTAAATTTGGGCAATTTTTGTCTGTGTGCCTAGCTTTACTTGTAAAGGAATAAATTGTCTGTGAAGGTTGTATGTAAGGAAGATACTATTTGTTCATATTACATCTCTCTTTGGTAATGCCCTGGGCACTGGCTAGGAGCTATTTAAAGAAGTGATAAGACACCATCCAGTCCACCATAGGTGCAGCACCCACACATAGAAGAATCCTCCTAGGGCATAACTGAGCCCTGTTCCCACCCCTCACTCCCTCCATAGTGCACATATACTCATTGCACTGGTCATCTGGGGGGATGAGAGGCGTGTGACTGCCTCCTATATCCCTGTCCAATCCCCCCCCGCCGCCGCCAATTGTTCAGTCAAGCTTCCATTTCTTTACTGATTGGAGGAGGGACGGCTCCTCCTTTTATGGGGACATAAAAGGAGCACAGAAACACTTCCTGCTGTAATGGGGGGGGGGAGGCGAGGATTACGAAGAGTAAATGGTATAAATCCCAAAAAGGAGGTGGGGTTGGCCTTCCTAATATTAAGTGGTATTATATAGCTAATCAATTAAGGTATATAATGGATATTATAGTTAAGAAGAATATTATGTGGTTAGAGTTAGAAGCGCAGGAAATAGGAATTGGGATGGGGAAAAAAATATTTTCAAAAAAACCCTAACAGTATGGTAAAAAGAATAGAAAATCCCTTTTTGAAAAATATGTTAGGGATTTGGAAGAGTAATAGACAGATTTTTATACCAGGGATATCCCCGTTAACCCCAGTGGTAGCAATGGAGGACTTTCCAGAAAATGCACAGCATTTGGAAGGTTTATTTAGGGAAAAAAAGGTTATCAAATTAATGGACTGGATGGGAAAAATTGAGTCTAGACAACAAATAATTGAAATGTTTAGGCCAGGTAGAATTTCGTGGTTAAATTTAATGCAATTAGATCAGTGGACTAAGAAATGGAAGAAGAGAAATGTGAGCATGAGAGGGAACTCACTGGATTTGAAAAGAAAGTGCTGTCTAGAGAACTTATAGAAGGGGATGTTTCTTCCAGAGGATTAACAAAGGAGATATATAAAATGTTTCAAAAAATTGAAGTGCAAAAAGATAATCTTAAGATGATATGGGATATGGAATTTGAGGAGGAGGTATCGAACGCGGGGTGGAAAAATATTTGGGGCAGATGTATATTAAGAAATATGTCAGTAAGGATAAAAGAGAATTTTAAAAAAACTATTTGGAGATGGTACCTGACTCCAGTAAGATTAAATAAAATAGACAGTAATTGTGTTCCATTGTGTTGGAGAGGTTGTCAGGAACTTGGTACTTATGCTCATATGTGGTGGAGTTGTAAAAGTGTATTGGATTTTTGGAATAATTTTTGTGTAGAAATTTCAGAAATTATTGGCATTAATTTGGAGGTCTGTCCAAAATTAGCATTGTTATCAATAACGGAGAAACTTCTGTGCTCTCAAGAGATAAAGGAATTAATTGTAATTAATTGTTAATGGCGGGGAGATTATTGATAGCAAGGAAATGGAAAGTTCAACATCAGTATTTAATTATAGATTGGTATAAAGAGGTGTGGGATATTGCTTTAAATGATAAATTAACATGTATTAAATGTAAAAAGGGACAATTAAAGAAAAATAATTTTAAGGATATATGGGGACCATTTTTAGATTATGTTTTAGTAAAGGGAAAAGGGAGTAAGCCATGTCACGATATGATGTATGTTTGGAATATAGATTAATAATGGATTATGTGGATAGAATTATTTTTTGGCCCCGTGGTGACGGGTGCACTTTGGAGTTTTATGGATTTGTGGGTTTATGTTCTTTTTGTATGTGTGTTCATTTAAAATAAATAAATAAAATTAAAAAAACCCACAACACTTCCTGCTCCCTGTAAGGGCTTGTCACAGTGGCTGTGAACACACCCATGCATACGTTTCAGAGTGGAAGGGTGAAACCAGGAATCTGTTATGCTCTATGGCAGGGTTGGAGCACCACGAGCCCATGAGCCAGATTCAGTCTACAGTGTCTTTTCCTCAGGCCTGTGACCTTTCCTCCTTAGCCCCACCCCTCTTTCTCTGGTGGTTTCCTCTGCCTGACCAGGGGCAGAGCAGATCACTTGAAAGCGTGGATGTGACCAGATTCATACTTTCAAAGGGCATCCCTTCCCATAGAGACCAAGGAGGCCCCAAAATAAAAATATTGAGGTGGTACCAGGGACATATCCTCATCACAGTGTCAGCAGAACCAGCCCAAATCAGGAGGCAGGTTATGATACCTTTCTTGAACTTCAATTGGTTAACTGCTGTTGTTGAGGAGATGAAAGTAATAAGAACAGGGTAACAGGCAAATAGAACTTTGTACTCACTGTTCACATGATGCCTTAATTAATACCTGTCCACTACAGAGACAATTAATATCTTCAGGAGGATTCCCCCCACTCTGTGTGTTTGGCCAGTGAGAAAGATTTCTGGAAGACTCAGCATTGGCTTTAAATCAATAAATACTATCCAGTGCCCAAAGTGAGATGGCTAGGCCAGACGTAATTATAGCCATCTGCAAAGAAGAGGGATGCTACAGGTCCACCTAAAAAGATGTGGGGTGGCATCTCACCGCACTTCAAGCACTGATACTTCTCTCAATAAAGTAGTGTCATTAATTAACAGCAGCAGTGAGTCCACTGGTGATTAATTTCAGCTTTACTTCACCCTGCTGAGTAACACTTACATGCTCCAAAAAGACAAATTACAATGGCCAATCTGTCTCTTGATGAGGACTTCCGGAAATCACGTGACTTCCTTAGCCTCTCTTCGCTAACTGATTACCTTCCAGCTGGTTTCAACTTTATCACTCAGTGTCCACCCATCACTGAATTGTGTTATGGAGCAAAATGCAGACCAGTCTTTGGAAATACAGAAAGGCGGCCACCCCCATATTAGAAAAAAACACAAAGGCCCCAATTTTGCCTCCACGCGTATACTAAACACCTGCTAGGGGAGTAGGATCGCCCCTGCTGGGTCCGCTCTTGATATCATGTGTTTCTATGCCTCCACCTCAAAGCCTGCACATTTGGGGCAACATCTAAAAGGGGGAGCCTACACACATGGGTTCTCACAGGACTGGGAAACCTGTGTAGTTGTGGTTCCAAATTGTGCAAGACCCTTATGTGCATACAGCTGTATCTGCATAGGCTCCCCTTTTCAGACATTGGATCAAACGTGCAGATGTTGAGGGGCGGGGTTGGCAGGACACATGATGCCAGGGGCGGGCACAATAAGCACAGTCCCGCTCTCCCTTCCACCACACCTTTAGTATACACACAGAGGCAAACATCTGGCTAGGGCTGAAATGCCATTTTATAGATGATGCTCTGTCACCTGCTTTCCCAGGAGCTCCCTTCTCGCCTTGTTTGCCGCGTAGCCCTTGTAGACCGGGGGGTCCATCTCTTCCAGGAGGACCTTGAGCACCTGTTGTGGGGAAACACATGGATGAAAACACTCTTTAAGATCTCATGCCCTCATTCCAGACTTTAGAAGAGCACCTGAATTTCAATAGAATAGGCCATTACTCTGCAGTAGAAGAACAGATGCACATGTGAAATCCAGTAATGTGAACTCAAGAATGTCCATGCATAAAATATCCAAAGTTGTTTTTTGATTAATAATGTCCTTCACTGATAACAGGAAATGTTCAATGTCAATGCATTTCCCCCACCAAAATGGCACTTATGAGGTGTCATTTATCATTCCCATGTTCAGGCCTTTCACATAAATGAGAGGTGGGAAACTTTAGCAAGGCTGGGGGCCAATTTACTCACCCCCCTGAACCCCCGCCCCTCCACTGCCAAAATTGCTGCTGCCACCTGCTGCTGATTTTGCCACTGAAATTTGCTGGCGCAGCAGCAGCAGGAAACCCACTGCAACTTTTATTTTATTTATTTATTTATTCATTATATTTATACCCCACCTTTTTTCCTGCAAGGAACCCAAGGCGGCTTACATAATCCTCCTCCTCCTCTCCATTTTATCCTCACAACAACCCTGTAAGGTAGGTTAGGCTGAGAGTCAGTGACTGGCCCAAAGTCACCCAGTGAGTTTCATGGCCAAGCAGAGACTAGAACCCAGATCCCCCCCCCCCGTCAGTCCAACACTCTACCCACTATGCCACACTGGCTCTTTCCTTTAAATCAAGGTGTTCAGGGAGCATGGCCTTGTATTCAAGCAAAATTGCACTCCTGGGAGGCTTACTGGAGCATGATTTTGTTTGAGAACAAGGCATGCACTCCCTACGTACTTTGTTTTAAAGCAAAATAGTCCCTTTTTTTTTATTGCCGCCACACCCCAAATTGCAGCGGCAAACCACTGCTTCTTTTGCCATTGCCACCGCTCCCACCACACCACCAAATTTCAGTGGGAGCTACAAACAAACAGCGCCACAGTTTGCCCACCGTATGTTGCCCGCTCCTGACATAGGTAACCGTAGTAAGATCTAACCGCATTCAGTAAAGTTATTTCCAAAATTATTTAGTTCATTGTGGCTCTGTTGTTAACAGCACACTAATTCTATTTCCTGTGGATATACAGTAATACCTTGGATTACGAGCATAATTCGTTCCGGAACCATGCTCGTAATCCAAAATACTCGTACATCAAAGCGAGTTTCCCCATTAGAAATAATGGGAACTCAGATTATTCATTCCACAACCATTTAATCACTGCTTTGCCGGCTCCCTGGCAGGGAGCCCCATGGAGGGAGTCGGCAAAGCAGTGATTAAATGGTTGGGGGCTAATGGGGAAACTCACTTTGATGTGCAGGCTCCCGGCCTCGCCTCGCCTCCACTCTCTCTGCTAGCACCTTGCACGCTGCCATGCTGGCTCCTAGGCAGGGAAGCAGCATGGCAGTGCGAGGCGCCTGCAGAGCGAGCGGCCGCGGCATGTCTCCACGCATCTCCCTGCCAGGGAGCCGGCAAAGCTTTGCCGGCTCCCTGGCAGGGAGACACATGGAGCCGCCCCCACCTCTCCCTACACCTTTGCAAGTGGCGCGTCTCCCTACTTTTGCAAGCGGCGGCGGTCCCGTCCCGTCACATCCGGCCCCGTCAGGAATCCAAGCCTCCTTTCCCGCGGAGGGAGGGGGCAGGAAGGAAGTGAGAGCCGAATGGAAGCGTCAGGTGAGAGCCTGTCAGGGAGCCGAATGGAGGCGTGGCGCAGCCGCTCGCTTTGCCGGCTCCCTGCCATTGCCGGCTCCATTCGGCTCCCTGTCCATTCAGCTGTCCATTCGGCTCGTCTCCCTGCGCCTCGCGCTGCTGCTTTACCAGCTCCCAGGTAAGGAGCCGGCAAAGCGGCAGCACGAGGCGTCTCCATTTGGCTCCCTGTCAGGGAGCCGAATGGAGGCATCTGCCTGTGCCTCCTGCTGCCGCTTTGCCGGCTCCCAGGAGCGAAGCAGGGAAGGGGGGGCCGAGAGAGAGAGAGCGAGGGAGGCGGAGGCGCAGGCAGGGTGACCAGAGGGAGGAGAGGAAGCACAACCAAATGGGGAGGGGAGGCAGGGAGAGAGCGTGAGCCAGCAACCCCCCCCGCACGCACATTCCAGTGGGCTTTGCTGCTGTGGGCCGCCTCCCCGCCCCCTCCCCGCGGCGGGAAGTTGCCGAGAAAGTTGCCGTTCAGCAGGAGGAGCCCAACTTGGCTGCAGCCCTGATCCTTGCTCTCCCTTCCTCCTCCCCCTGCGAGCTGCCCGGCCTGGCCCTTCGGAGGAAGCGGCCACATTCCTACACTCCCCGGCGAACGACGCTTCTCGCGGCCGCCGAGTGAGCTGCCCCCCGCGCTCGGGATCTCTGCTGGTGCTGCTGCTTCATTCCCTGCTGAGAAGTCTTTGGGGCCAGTAGGGAAGGAAGCTGCCAGGTTGGGGGCTCCTTTTGGAGGCCGCTCTTTTTTTGCTTGGCTTTGCTGGCTTTGCTGGCACTGTGCTTTGCTGGCTCCCAGGCAGGGAGCCGGCGCAGCGGTGCGAGCGGCCGTGCCTTGCCTCTATGGGGCTCCCAGGCAAGGAGCCAGCGCAGCAGTGCGAGGCGCCCGCAGAGTGAGCGGCTGCGCCTTGTCTCCATAGGGCTCCCTGCCGGCTAGGCAGAGCCGGGGAGCTGGCACTTTAAATGCTAGTCATGACTCACGGGCACAGCATGTGGCTCGTGTTGCGAGACTTGCTCATCTTTCAAATGCAAATAAATGCTAAAATTTTGCTCGTTTTACGAGAAGCTCGCATACCGAGTTACTCGTAATCCGAGGTATTACTGTACAAAGAAGCCATGCTGTAGCACCACGTCACCAGCCTATTGGATCAGGTTCTTACTTAAAACAGCAACTTAGGACAGTTTCGGTTATTACAAGAAATGCTGAGAAAAGATGCACAAGTTACTTGTGAGAGTGTTGGACAGGGACTCGGGAGATCCGGGTTCTAGTCCCCGCTCAGCCATGAAGCTCACTGGGTGACTTTGGGCCAGTCACTGCCTCTCAGCCTAACCTACCTCACAGGGTTGTTGTGAGGATAAAATGGAGAGGAAGAGGATTATGTAAGCCGCCTTGGGTTCCTTGCAGGAAAAAAGGCGGGGTTTAAGTATAATAAATAATAAATAAATAAAATTCTCCTCTCGCACATGCCCTGTGGTAAGATTACAAGGTGCAGCCACACAGGCAACCTCTAGCCGCCCTGAGTGTGTTGCTGTTAATAATTTTGTCCATTCTAATAAGTGAAAGATATATCTTTCGGTGACTGTATTCAAAGAAAAAAATGTGGATCTAAATTTCCTTTAGGAAGTTTTCCTGTGAAAATCAGCTGTGAAACCTAGATGTTAGTAGCTCCACTGCACATCCTCCTGCTGATCAAATCCAGCCCATTGATGATTTTCAGACTTACCTACACAGGTCTCCAGAGCATGCCCTGTTACCAGCAAGACTGCTGCTGTCGCAAGGATATGAACCAGCTGGGATGACAGCATGCTTCCCGATCAGCTAAACAAAGAAAAAACATTTTCGCCAAGTGGACTTGCATCAAATAATCTTATCGTGTTCTTTGCTATCACACCTTTTTATTTCAAAATGTACTCAGAAGGGTTCACAGCCAAATATAATAAACACTTTTAAATAAAAAGCATATCAAACAGTGTTGAACAATATCAGTCAAGAATAGCAAAAAGCAGCAGTGAGATAAATACACATTAAGGAAGTCTGTATATTAAAAAATATATATTCATGGGAAAAGAACAGTTTTCAAAGCTCCTTTAAAAGCAAGCAGTGAAGGAGCCAGGAGTACATACATAAGAAGAAAGGCCTACAACTCCCAGCATGCCCCAGCCAGCATAGCCGGCTGGGGCATGCTGGGAGTTGTAGGTCTTTTTTCTGTCTATGCTTTGCTGTTTGTTTTTAATCTGTGGTTTTAAATTTTATATTTATATTATATTGTTTTTTATGGTTTTAACTGTTGTAAACCGCCCAGAAAGCTTCAGCTATTGGGTGGTATAGAAATGTATTAAATAGATAAATAAATAAAAATAAAATACATGCATAGGATTATGTCCTAAATCTAGGGATGGAACACGAACCTGTCGGGGGCTTGCCTCTCCATCGGCTCACCTCTCCATGGCGGCAGCCCCCCCGCCTCGATCTTCTGAGCGGCGCGGAGCAGTTCTCTGTGCCGCTTGAGCCGCCAGTGCTGGTCCCGTCGCGTCACATCTGGCCCCGGAAGTGACGCAACGGGGACCCTGTGCAAGTGCAATACGGCGCGCGGGGGTCCACCACGCCTGCACAGGGTCCCGTTGTGTCACTTCCAGGGCCAGATGTGACGCGATGGGACCAGCACGGGCGGTGCAGGCGGCTCGCTGCGGAGAGGCGAGCCACCGATGGGCAAGGTAGGCCCGTAGGCCCGCACGAGCCCCGCGCGGACGTGAGCGGGGCTGATTTCGGCCCGCTACGCCTGTGCAGGGCGAACAGTTACATCCCTAAAACTAATTGTCATCATTGATGATTATTCATCATTGACGATTAATAAATTAATTGTGCTCATCATGGTGATCATCATCACCACCACCACTTGGGAGTCTGTTCCACATTCTGGGTGCCACAATCAAAAAGGCACCTGTGATATCCACCTGCTACATAGAGAGAATGGCCTCAGAAGCACAGTGACTGCATGACAGGAGGTGATTCCTGAGATACCCTGGGTGCAAGCTATCCAAATCCGGTAGGGGCTGTTGCTCGGTGGTAGTGCAGCTGCTTTGCATACAGAAGTTCCCAGGTTCAATTCCTGGCATCTCCAGCTGGGCTGAAAAAACTCCTGCCTGAAAGCCTGGAGAACTGCCACCAGTCATTCTCGACAATACAGGGCTAGATGGACCAAGGGTTGTTCCTATGTACCTTAAACTGAGCCCAGTAGCAGACTGGCAACCAGTTCAGCTGCTGCTGAAGGGCCAGCATGACACAATCTTCTCCAGGAAAGGCTGCAGCTGCTGTATCAGATGGCCTTGGTAAAAGGCACTCCTGGCTACTGCTGCCACCTGAGCATCCAGGTGCAGGGCTAGATCCATGAGCACCCCTAACTAACCTGCAAACCTGCTGCTTCAAGGGAAATGTAAGCCTGTCCAGAACAGGCCAATAATTAGACCTGGTTATCAGTTTCAATTAGAAGGCCTACTAGAGCCAGTGTGGCGTAGTGGTTAGAATGTTGGACTGAGACTCAGGAGATCCGGGTTCTAGTCCCCGCTCGGCCATGAAACTCACTGGGTGACTTTGGGCCAGTCATTGACTCTCAGCCTAACCTACCTCACAGGGTTGTTGTGAGGATAAAATGGAGAGGAGGAGGATTATGTAAGCCGCCTTGGGTTCCTTGCAGGAAAAAAGGCAGGATATAAATATAATAAATAAATAAATAAAATAATACTTTACTTGAGTAAATATGACATTTGCTTTTCCTTCCTCACACACCCATGAAATTGACACTGATAAACCAACTTCCTTATGAGACTACAGTAATATGGAACTATTCATAAGTGCCCATAAGGATGGACTTCCGGCTAATTGGGCAAGGACTTCCTGTTAACTGGGCTGAAGGAAGCCAGATGTGTTTCTCGGCTGGTGGAAGTGCCCACCTCGTGGGCTGCATCGTTCCAAATGGCCATCGGTCTTGAAACGGCTGCGCGGGGGGGGGGAGCGTTTTTTAGCTGGGCCCAGATACGCCTCCTGGAAGAGCCAACGGAGTACAACAACACAGCTAGCAGGAGAAGGCTAAGCCTCCCTGCCTCCTGCTGTTGCTGTGTGAAGGCTTTCTGCTAACTGGGTTGAGGGGAGCCAGCTGTGTTTCCGAGCTGGTGAAAGTGCCCACTTCATGAACTGTATTCCAGTTGCTCATTGGCCTTGAAACTGCTGGGCAAGGTATTTATCTGGGCCTGAATACGGCTCCTGGAAGAGCCAGAAGATTATTAGCCCTTGGAGATGTGATTGGGAGGATGAAGTAATTGGGGAGGAGGGGATGGGGTGCCACTATTGAAGTAATTACTGAATGGGCAGGGGGAGAGATGGTGTTGTGGGGTCAACAGGCCAGCTATGGAGATGCCGGTGCTATTAATTAATGCTAGGTCAGTTCACTATAAGATCTCTATTATCCATTATTCGATCATGAGATGCGAAAGCCAACCTGATATGCATTACTGAGAGAGAGTGAGAGAGAGCCGGGTGGGGTTAGTTTATCCTAGTTGTGTCTACCTGGGTATATGGTACAGTACGCATAACTTGGGAGTTGGGGTTGCCATAATCTAGGAGTTCTAGCTCCCTCTCTAGACTTCCTGTCTCGATCAGCCTTAATTTGGAATGTCTGTACCTGGTGTTGGGCTCTTGAGACAGATTAAGGTTTCTGCTGGTGTCCTGCCCACTCCACTGCTCAACAGTCTCCCTGACTGAGGTGATGGAGGTGGTCTTAGAATTTGTGCTGAGGACATCCAGGCTCTTGGTCCTGGGTGACTTCAACTTCCACGCTGAGGGTGCGATGTCCAGGGTGGCTCAGGACTTCATGGCCACCATGACAACCAAGGGGCTATCCCAACATAGATTCATAGATCATAGAGTTAGAAGGAGCCTACAAAGCTATTGAGTCCAACCCCCTGCTCAATGCAGGAAACTAGAGGAGGGGTCTCCCATCCAAGTAATAACCAGGCCTGACCCTGCTTAGCTTTCCACACTCAGACAAGCTGAGCCAGCGTGAGCCACATGTCATCAACTCAATGCATATGGCAGGACATACTCTTGATTTGACAGGAGGATGGCGATCTGGAAGTGGGGGACCTACGGTAACTTTGGTCCCATTGTCATAGTGAGATCACATTCTATCGAGGTTTAGACTTGTGCCTCTTTCCCTCTCTGCAAGGGTTTTGGACCTATTAGAAAAGACTGCCCCCATAGAACAATGGAGCCCAGTGGATTCTTGAGGGCTCTGGGGGATTTTCCTGCTGATATGGCTGGTATTACTGTCCCGGTGGGATTCAGAGGTGACCAGGGCTGTTGACACAATGGGCGAGTTCACACGACACACTAAGCCATCCTGAGAAGAAGCCATGGTATGAGGCGTGTCCCTTACTCCTGACAGACAATCGCCCAGCTTCACAAGACTTCTTTCTCCTTCAGTCCCTCTCAGTCTTCCAGGCCCCTACCAGCATGTATCCCAGGGGCCTTTGTGGCAGAAACGCTTGTTTCCTTGTTCCCTATATCAGCACCCATTCTGCAATTGGTCCACTGGGGTTGCCAGCTGATGAGGGAAACTCCCCCCCCCCACTCCTGCACCAGATCATGAAAAGGAAATAATTTTCCAAGCCCTTATTAACATGGGAATGTGTTAGCAAACTTTCCCCCCCATTTTTTTGGGGGGGGATTTTGCACTCCTGTGCAAGACTACCTGTCCACTATTTAACCAAGCATATCCATATCCCCCTCTTGTCAATGTCCTCCACTTCAGCACTTCCCTGGCTAATAAACACCTTTAAAAAAAAAAGGCTGCTTCATGTTACACTGGAGAAATAATGCCTTCCCCTAAAGCTCCTTCCCCCCTGAAGCCAACAGCCACTTTCGGCTCCCCCGCTTCATGCTTGTCGCTTCCTTCCACTGGTCTCTGTTGCTAGCTGACAGATGTACATGAGGGTTAAAGAGCAGTGGGCAGGATTGCAAAGATATATATGCACATTTCAAGGCAGAACAGTAGAATAGAAGGGGAAATTATGCAACATTCATGGCAGAGCAGTACAATGGAGGAGAAAATTGCATGAAATGCCTAGCAGCGGACATTAGCTCCTGCGCACTTGTGCAGGACCAACCACCGCACACACCCTCCTTGCAAATGTGTTTAGGACACTCTCTGGCGTCCTTTCTTCAAGATTCCTACAATTTAAAAACCCACCCTGAGGCTCAGAAGGGCTGAGGGAGAATGGCAGCGGCACCAGTGAGATTGCAAGGAGTGGCAGGGGGTTTTGCCGCTCTTGCTGGCTGGCTCTCTAGCCATTCCTGACAACCAATGGAAAAATTGCCCTGCCGGGTTAAGACATTATACTAAGCCACCTTGAAAACAAGCCACCCTAAACAACCCTACTACAAGTCATGGGTTCTCAGGGTGGCTTGTTTGTGCAAAACTACCCATGACAGGAAAACCGTTCTGGGTTCAGGTGTCATGCTAAGCCACTCTGCAGCCACCCACAATAACAATCCACTGTGGCTTAGCATGATGTGAGAACCCAGCCAATAGCTCCTGATCACTTTCTTCCCTTTGGCTGAGCCCTCTCAGCACCAAGGTATACTGTGGCGCTGAGGGCTATGAGGCGAAGGGGAAGATAGTTTGAACGCCAATGGGGGGAAGACTTGTGTTGAATCTGACCAAACACAGGTCAGAGGCCATTATCAAGCCTAATCTGTGGCAGCGATGGTGGTAGAAAAGAGTTTCTTTTATCACTGCATACTCTCCGTATTGCCCTGCAGAGCTTTTTCAGGTGGTTCATGGCCTGTTGCAGGCTGATCGGATGAAAGATCTAACTGTATCCTTGACTGCTTGTTGTGATTGAATGCAGATCTGCCACAACTTGGACTCTGTAGGTGATGCAGATCAGATGATGGAGGTGTCCAGTGCACTGCCTTGTCTACTTGTTTGGGATGTTTCAACAGCTGAGGCCTGATGACCTAGACAGAGTGCTTGGATCCATCCATTCTACTACATGTGCTCTTGACCCTCGCCCTTCTTGTCTGATAACAGCCAGTAGAGCTGGCCTGAGGACCTGGATCCAGGAAGTGATCAATGCTTCCTTGAGGGATGGCAGACCACCCATCACTTTAATAAAAAGAGACAGTGACTGGGTTCAGACAACACGATAATTCACACTCAAGAGTTGAGTGTGGGTTGTCATTGAACCACGGGTTGTTGCTGAACTGTGGGTTATTGGGTTGTCTGACTGAACCCAACCACACTAACAAACCATGGTTGGTTAACCATAAACAACCCACAATTCACAACCCAACAACAAACCATGGGCTTTCTTCACAGGTTGTTCGTACTTAACCAACCAATAAAATATTATTGGATTTAGTAGACTAAAGAAGAGGAAAAATCTAAATTACAGCCCAATTTTATGCAACTTTACTCATAGTTAGTTATTTATATCAAACATTTTTATACTGCCCTTTCCTTTTTGGATTCCAGGGTGGTGTACAATAAATAACCATAACAAAAATACAATGATAAAACAGTAAAAATTATAAAAAATGTAACTGAGTTCAAGGCTTACTCCAAAGTAAGTTTAAATCCACACTTACAACACAATCCTGTATATATCTATTCAAAAATAAGTCCTGTTGAATTCAATGAAGCTTGCGTCCAGGAAACTGGGGTATGGGTATAGGATTGCAGCCTTCTAAACAGAGGAGTTTGACTTACCGTCTTGCTCCAACGCAGAATACTGAGGAAACAAGAAAAGGGTCAATTTATAGTATGTGTTATTTGATATATATCTTCATGTTATATAGCTGCTGGCTTAACTTGGTTTCCTCTCTTCCCCACCACCAATTTTATTTACATAGTTGCTTCATTATGTAAAAAGATTTAGCAAAGGCAGGATAGTCAACAGACAAAATTGATTCCCTATCTTTTAGAAATAAGATCTAGCACAATAAGAAAAACGGTCCTGTCTGGGAATGGGACAATGGGCCTTTGAAAAAGTATTTCTGCTAAGAATTGTTTGCAAGTGTATGGTTTCCATAGAACTTAATCTAATTCATAAATAACAATATGTCCCTTGTGATTTTTAATGCCACAGGGGAAAAACATATCCAAGCGCAGACGTAGTTCACATAAGCTAAAGCTACAAGCTGTTCTCTGTACATCTCTATAAAATACACATCCTTTGTATATAGTATTTACCCACATACCATAGTATGTACATAGACAGATGGGACAAAAAGATGATTAGTAATCTGAGACACTTGACATAGAACATACAATGCAGGAGGACTTACTGTTCCTTGATGCCTGAGGCAGAGAACAAATAAAAACTTAGGTGACTTTCTTGGTCAAATGCTCTGTCTCTTGCATTGTCATCAGGACTCTGGACACAATCTGCCTCGAGGGCCCTTGTGGTGGTAAAGTGGGTTAATCTGGCATAGTGGTGAGAGTGTTGGACTGGGACTCGGGAGATCCGGGTTCTAGTCCCCGCTCAGCCATGAAACTCACTGGGTGACTTTGGGCCAGTCACTGACTCTCAGCCTAACCTACCTCACAGGGTTGTTGTGAGGATAAAATGGAGAGGAGGAGGACCATGTAAGCACCTTGGGTTCTTTGCAAGAGGGAAAAGGTGGGATATAAATGTAGTTGTAGCTGTTGTTGTAGTAGTAGTAGTAGTAGTAGTAGTTGTTATTATTATTTAGTGGTGACTTTTGTACCTTTTGGGGGGCCCAACTCGCCTCTCCTCGGCGAGCAGGTTCCCCCAATCCTTGGATTCTCCGCAGCGCGGAGGGGCTCTCCGCCCGCTCTCCGTGCTGCTCGGGCAGCCGCGCCACTCGTGCGGGCTCCCGTCGTGTCACTTCCGGCTGGCCGGAAGTGACATGGCGGGCCCTGTGCTGCACTGACGCGGCTGAACCCTGCGCCACAGTTTTGTAAGGATTATGTAAGCCGCCTTGAGTTCCTTGCAGGAAAAAAGGCGGAGTACAAATGTAATAAATAATCATCATCAGTCAATCATCATCATGTTCTGCACTGAAATGAAGAGTATCACACAAAATCCAAAATCTAACAGGGTCCCAGTTCAGAAATGGCAGCCTAAGGTCGGTTGAATTAGTCTATTTCTAGTCTATGGAAGTTTCTCATGTGTTAATTCATAAATCCATTCTGTCCTGTCTCCACATTAATCTGCAATCTTAAAAGCAAAAAATCTGCATGGAAATTCATATTTAAACACCCATTTTTGAAGCCATTTTCTCACAAAATATGCATTCCTACTTGTATTTTCTCTCAAAGTAAGCAATTCTAAACATATTTGTATGCATGTTTTTCTATGTTTTTTAAACCAAGAACTACTTTGCACATTTTGGAGAAGTGTGAAACTCTAAGGATAACTCCATTTCGATCTACACATTTCTCTGGGTAGTGCAGTTTGCTCTAAAATATGGACTGAAGAAAACCCTTTATCATCCTTATGGCATACTTCCATGTAGTGGGGGAGAGGTGTGTCTTCCTCCCCTCCAACACACACATAAAGTACCATATGACCCAGGAAGTCCATGAGAATGCCTGGTTCATGCAGCTCCATTTTTAAAATGTGTGTGTGTGTGTGTGTGTGTGTGTGTGTGAAGATTACAGATACAGGGGGCAGATATTCATATGTGCCCACTTTGTTTCAGGGTATAATTCAAGGTGCTGGTTATTAGAAAAAGAGCAAGTGTGGCGTAGTGGTGAGAGTGTCGGACTGGGACTCGGGAGATCCGGGTTCTAGTCCCCGCTCGGCCATGAAACTCACTGGGTGACTTTGGGCCAGTCACTGACTCTCAGCCTAACCTACCTCACAGGGTTGTTGTAAGGATAAAATGGAGAGGAGGAGGAGGATTATGTAAACCGCCTTGGGTTCCTTTCAGGAAAAAAGGCAGGGTATAAATATAATAGTGATAAATAAATAATAAAAAATAAAAAGTGGATAAGGAGACATGATTTGTTCAGCTTCATCGAATGCATTCCTTTTGAAGTGCACATTGGAGTTACAGAATTGCCCTATATACTCGTCATCACAATTTTATTAGACATGGGATGACTACTTGTATTCTTGGGAGCAATTTGAATCTCCAAAGAGAGGTTTGGGTCCATAAATGTTTTTTTGATATACGAACTGACACCCGCATGGTTGACTGAAATCCAAAGGAGGATACAGCACTAAGGTATGGAATATTTTTATCTTCCATTTCCAAAACATTTTCTTTTCCATTAGGTAAAATAAATTGTACTCCAGAAGTGATTTTCAGCTGTCATTGCTTTTTCCAACTGAAAAAGTCATGTTTTACCATGCATTGATTAAATTCGATGGAGTTTCTAGAGTCAGATAAAATTGCTTCGTGGGATAATGTGACCAGGCTCCCCCAGTTGGCTGCTATCCCTAATTTGGAATACCTAGCATCTGTAGCTCGATTCCTACTCACTAATATAAAACAAGAATGACTGCTGCATATATAAGCATGCATTGAAATACTGGGCAAAATAATATTTAATGATCCCCCCTGCTCTACAAGTTGCACCCAGTGACCCATATTTCAACGTGAGGGCTTGTTGTTTATGTGGTCATAGGCACTGCAGGGGTGTTCACCTTGACCCACTGTCCATTCAGTGAATGCATGGAGGGAGGATCAGGACTGCACCTGTTGGTCTTGCCCCTATTGTTGCATGCCCAACCAGACCTACCTCTGATGTTCAAGGTGACATCTGAAAAGGGGGGGGGGCTGTGTGATCAGGAACCCTGTGTGATCGGGGTTCCTGATCTCATGGACGGCCTACACGTCTACCACTCTGTAGTGCCTGTTTAGCACTCTGTGTCCACTGAAGGAGTGAACCGCTTAACATATATAGGTTGTAAAGGTACATAGCATAGTGTACTGTAGTACCCAAGCATCAGAGTTGTGAGCCAAGAAGCCTTCAGTTCAAATCTTGCCTCAGCTATGAACTCACTAGATGGCCTTAGGCAAGTCTCAACTGTAGCCATATGAGGAGATAGTGACCCTGGCCTACTTACAGGGTTGTAAGGATTACTGATGTATCCAAACTGGTTTGAACACTCTGAAGTGCTGTATCAATACTATGCAGTATAACGATCATTATTTGTAGAAGAAAACTTCTTGTGCCTTTCATTGGGCTCATATACTCTGTATATACACTGTTGGCACTGACAGTCAAGTCCCCAAAGCAAATCTCATTGCAATGAATGAAGCTAATGTCAGTGGTCCATTAACTGGCTAATGTAAACATAAGGGAAGTCCATATTGGATTGGACATCTGCTATTATCAGCTGCAGTCCAAGGCAGTCATAGGCATGTGCATTAGAGAAGTGTGCATGCAGCCGGAGGCAGTTTCATTTTTTGGAATTGTAAAACATCTTCCAGCTGTTCAGGCAAGCCTGTTTGAAATGGGGGAGGGGGGGAACCCAGCTTGCTCATCCTGCTGGGTGATCAGCTGCAGGAAAGTCTTTCAAAACATCTCCAGCTGCATCTGCATACAGTTCTTGAAGGTGCGCGAGGAAAAGCAGAGTGCCTCGCATGAGTGAGATGGAAGATTTAAAATCCTATTCCCGTGTGCAGACGCCCATAAATCCACACACAGAAGTTCAGATCTGTCTCTCCCACTCCCAGCGCAGACTTTCCAGCGTATCGGATGTCAGCCAGATCAGCTTCCTCCTGTTTGCAGATTCCAGTAGTAAGGAAATAACTCTGTAAACTCCACAGGTCTATTTACTACCTGTTTATTTACTTAACAAAGCTTATTCTACAGAGTATACATTTCCATGTGCAGAGTACAATGCATAGCAAGCATTTAATCCAGTGGAGCAAGTTGAGATTCACTCCACTCAACAAAGACGTTACATGATTGCATTTAGTCCAGCAAGCACTAGTCAGAAGACAAGAGAGTGAAGAAGAGAGAACAGTTCAACATCTCTCCAAAAAGGCTACAGACAGCGAAACGACAAGTCAGTACGTCATCAGAACATACAAACCACGTGACCAGCTCGTATTTCTTTCATACCTACTTTCCCCATGAGAAACACACAGGAAGTAGGAGACAAAACATAACTTGTTTACCAGCCATTCTGTTCCTTTCATTTGTAAACAATGTGCCACAGCTGGTGATTGTGATACATGTCACAACAGTTTTTTCCCACCTGTGCACATGGCTATCTAAGATTAGGGCCGTGTCACCTTCAGCGCTGTCAGTATGCACAGAGAAAACCCAAACCCTTTACCCAGTAGGCTCAGGGCCACCTTAATCCAATCAGCAGAATCAAGCATGGTAAAGCTTTTCCTAGATTTTACCACTTCAGAATTCAGGTGGGGGAATAACATAATTAAATGCTTTTTCTTGTGATTCAAAAAACCCCCCCAAAACCTCCCAGTGTGTAGAAAATGAGCATGTCAGGGGAAAGGTTTCAGCATAGCCTTCTGCCTGACGTGCTATCTCTTCCTCCCAGCTCCAGTCTGGAGTCCAGAGACAAGGTGGCTTGGGTCTCCACCCCTTCTAACAACGCTGTTGTTGCCCCTGCCTGCTCGGCCTGGAACTGCAGTCCTGCCATGCCCTACTCATGGGCTAGGGGGGGCTCTTGTGGCTGGGACGGGGGATCCCTGGAGGGAGTGGCATGGCTGAGGTCTCCGGCTTTCAGGCGTACCATGGATTGCGGAGAACCAGAGCAGCACACGGGGATAACTGAGTCATGCTCAATTATTCTTTTGTCTAGTCAAGATGGGATGCTTTATTAAAAATGCCAGCATGTATAGTCCCATATTTATATTCAGAGGTCCATTTCTTTGTGAGTGACACTGGAAGACTGCCAAATATTACCATTATTCTGAAAGCCAAATTCATGCAAGAATCACAAAGAGCCACCCAGAGCTTCACACACACACTTTCAAAATATTTCAGTATTCATTTGAGATTCATGTTTCTACTTTGTTTTAGCTCCGATTTTGAACAGATTTAATCACATTTAAGATCGATTAATGTTAAGGCAGCAGTCTGATGTAGCTCTAATAATGCATAAAACATTATTATTAAATTTGTTATAAGACTTCAGAAGCCTGGAGATTATAGTTTTCTTCACTCTACATGCCAGATCTGGCTAAAAAAAAGCAGTCTATTACATTACAGGAGACAACAAACAGACTCTGCAGTGTTTACACTACTACCTTACAGGGGCTTTGTGCCAGTTAAGACTATCATGGCTTCCATAAAGAAGCCTGGGAATTGTAGTCTTGAGAGGACTAATGAGACTTTTCTGACAAATTTCTTGAATGCCTTCACAGAACCACAATTCCCAGAAGCCATGACAGTTACACTGGTTCCAGTTTTGTCAGACGGAGGAATGAGTTTAAAATTCACAGACAATGAGACGATTCTGGTTGCATTTTTTGTCATTCCAGGCTCCATCGGTGTGCATCTCAACGCAGTTTTCGGCTCCCTGGCCGTTTGGTTCATAGCCAAGCCAATTTGTATAATTCACAGCCATCCCATCTAAATACTCAAATTGTCCTGGAATAGAACTCTCCTTAATCCCCAGGTAGGCATACTGGTTGTTCTCTTTCACAATATTCCAAATAGCGTGATTCTCCTTCTTGTTCATGGGTTTTGCAATGGAACCCCCAGAATGCTGACATGCTTGGAGTGCGGTTTCAAAATCAACTACCTTTGCATTGGTAGCAAATATTTTGCTTTCCACTTTAGTTATCATTCCTTTCAAAACGAGGACTGCCAAAACAAGAAAACACATTGTTATCCATTTTGTAATATTACAACTAAAATTAGTCCACGGAATTGATCACTTGATTTCAAAGCCATCAAGTGATGGACATGCATATAAAAAACTAGGGAAGGGTGAATCAATCATTTTCTGGTCCGTGTCATTTTCATATGCGTTTACCCATAAATCTGTTCCATCCCATTTCTGCATTAATCTGCAGGGGTTTCCCCCCCTAAAATGTATTTCTCGCAAAATACAGATTTTAAAACACATTTTGATATTTTTGTGTGTACTGAGAACTGTGTCGAAACATTCATTAAATGTGAATTCTGGTGGTAGCTAAATTCTGATTCATACGTTAGTCAGAAAACGGCGAATTAGGTCAGTTCTTATCAGAATTCACAAAGATCAAATTCCTCACATATCCCTAGGATGTACTAGCTGTGACTGTTGCTATCTCCTTTATTTATTAAAATTTAAAATATGAGAGCTCTAAAAAAAATGGAGGATGTTCCTTATTTCAGAAACAAAATTCTATTGAACACCATACAACTAAAACCAAGCCATAAAATGCTCCTTCCTTTTGAATGTTTTTTACATTTCAAAAAAATATTTTTTTAAAAATACCAATTTTAAAATGTATCATGGAGACAGGCAATAGTCAGGGCAGGCTAGTGACCCCTGTGTCAGTGGGGCTCCTTATCCATTGCAGCTTTTATTCTGAGCTTTATAGGAGCTGTCCGTAGTGCTGTACTCCATGTCCAAAATAGGTTCACCACCATGGAGCACCACTGATAGCTCCTATAAAGCTCAGAATAAAAGCTGCAATGGATAAGGAGCCCCATTGACATAGACATCACCACCAGCCTCCCCTGGCAATAGTTGTTGTTTGTTTCAGAGAGTTGAAAATGGTTTGAAACAGGGATTACTGCTCCTGACGCTCATCTTACTTCCACATTTGCTTAACAGGTTTTTGCATTGTTTTAAAAGCCTGCAAAGCCTGCTTGGCCATAGGCAACAGAGAGGCCAAAATGTGTGGCCACTATGGAAAGTGAAGCCTCTTTCAGACCGTTTCCAACACTCTTAAAAGCTAGCCTTTGTCTGCAGCCAAAGCTCCTCAAACAAGATATGGAGTGTTTCCAGATGAGGCTTTTATCTCTCCATCACCCTGTCTCATTCATGGAATTTTACAGGGGGTCCAGACATCATCTTCCACTTGTAGCCCTCCCATGTTTTCTTACTGCTTCTTCCATCTTTTTTCCTACTGTGGAAAATCTGATAAGGTAAAAAGGACTGGATTGCGGCACAGTGCCTTCTGATTACTAGTGCTAGCAGCTTTCCATCTGGAAACACCCAGGGTTTCACATGTTCTTCTGTACATATGCTTGAAACAGTATTAGGAAGAGTAAAAGCAGAGAGCTTACCTCCTTCAAGACTCATGATTCTTTGCTTCAGACTTCTGAGGACCTCCTGCACTTCAGGATCAAGAAAAGCAGGACGTCCTGCACATATAGTAAGAAAACAATTGAGCGGAACTGTACTCCATTGTCATTGGTGTAAATATTTTTACATTTTTTTCCAGTAGAGGTTTATTTATTTATTTTCTCTATATACCACCTTTCTACTAAAAATAGTTACACCTTGGTTAGTCTTCAGCAATGACAGCTGAAAATCACTTCTGGAGTACAATTTCTTTTATCTAATGTTAAGGAAGAGAATGAGTGTTGAGTTCCAATGGTATAACATTGGTAACATATATCCCTGATGAACTCTAAAGCCATCTATGCTAGTGGTGACTGCCAGATTTTTCAGAATCCCAAGTGCAAAACATTACACCAATTTACATGGCAAAAATGGGCTGTTTGCATATTTTCCTCATTGGTGGTGTAAACATCCTGCAGAGAAGCAGCTTCCTGACGGTCTCTAAATTACATGGATGCTAACTACTTTTACCTTCTGGTCCAGGCTGCCCCCTCTCTCCCCTCTCTCCAGATTCACCTTTGGGCCCTTCTGCACCAGGAAGCCCATCTCTTCCAGGAGCACCTGGTAGGCCATTAGGGGGACCCATAGGACCTAGAAGGAGACACAAGAATAAAGAATTGCAAGACACCCTTTTCAATGATACAGTATAGGAGAAGTTCAGAGTGACCTTCAAGGGAGCAGATTGCATTACAAGCCTGAATAACTTATATTGTACATTGATCTCCTTGGAATCATGAGCCAGAACCCAACATCTGAGTGTACTCTACACACCGAGGCTGTAGAAAACTTCTCAGCTGACCTCTAAAACAACAGCCAGTGCATTTAGTATGTGGGCATCAGTTAGTATACCTCTGGGTACTTCTCCGTTTCTCACCTTCCATTTTGAGCACATGAAAGAAATAACAGATGATGACTTCCAAAGCATCTTTCTATTGTTGCTTATCAAGATCAGTTCTTTATTTTTACAAAACACCTTAAAAACGGATCTGAGAAAAAAATCAGTGAAATTTCTTTCCACCACAGAAATGGATCCTGGTAACGGACTAAGGGTGCTTCTAGACAAATCCCTGCTGCATTCATGGAATTTTACAGATGGTCCAGATATCGTCACCTTCAATTTGTAACCCTCCAATGCAATGTGGCCTGGCAAGCGTTTGCTAACCTTCCTGTTTTCACAGTCCCAGGTAAGTAGCAAGCCCAGGAAATGTATCAAGCCTGTGGTGGGTCACAATACATGGCTGGTGGACGGCATTCATCTTGATGAGTTACTCACAATGTATTAATTAGGCAGGCCTAAGCCAGATTTTACTGGAGAGGTATGGGATGACACCATGTGGAAACTGCTGTCATGCTGCTGCAATAACGTATGAACCAGTTGAATTTTGGGGGGAGGGATAGAGGGACCATTAGTGAAATCCACAAGCCCCATTCCCTAACTCACACCCCAATTTTAGCTAAATCATGCCCTCCCATGGCTTTCTAAAAATAGTATCCAAGGGGGGCATCACAGAAGGTAAAGGAGCTTGCTTTCCTCTGGCTCTCTAATTCAAGCCCTGGTATGAACCAATCCCTAATCAGCTGTCTCTGTAAGACTCAACACTAGTTCATTACCAGCAATTTTGGAAAGCAGAGTTTATTATAAATTTATAACACTGTTTATTAAACAAATACCTGGTGGTCCTGGATTTCCTTTCATGCCATCCCGTCCATCTCTTCCAGGCAACCCATTAGCTCCTGGGGTTCCTGGGATTCCTGGAACTCCTGCACATTGGTCCTGTCCAAGACAAGGCAGGCAAAGAACAACTGCTGCTACCGCCACATGAAGCAACTGGTGCAAGAGCCTCATTTCTGATACACTATAAAAAGAAAATGCATTTAAAAGGGACATAATTACTCTTAGAATGAAACTAACCCTATTACTCTTTAAAATATATTGAAAACTGTTGGTTCCTAATAGTGACATTTCAGATGCTAAATATTGTTTTGTTTTCTCTATTCAAGGTTGGTTGTTCTCATTATGCTCATCTTGGGCATTATGTTCATGGGCAAAGAAAGAGAGGAAAAATACATCCTAATCTCTAGAACTCAGTAGTACCAACTAGAATAATGTCAATACAAGATGCTGAAAAGAAATATCTCAAAAACAACAGCAGAAGTTTCAAATGGTAAGGCTGACAGCTAAATGCTAACTGAAGTCATGCTGTAATTTCTGAGTTTAACTTACCCTTCTGGCCCACTGTGACAGGAAAGAAGAGTTTCAAATCGTCCAATTTATATAGTGCTACTGCATAGGTGGGTTCATAGTTAAGTGGAAATTTGATATACATAGCTGGAAGTTTGATAAGGATGGGTTTGAGTAAATCTTTGTTTTATGTATGCACTCCATTTACTTGGCAAATACTTCAAATGGGTGAAGGACCCTGTGATGATGGCATTTCTGCTTAGAACACACACACACACACACACACACACTTTCTGATGGTGAAAGAGTTCTTCTAGAAAAATGTGGAGGGAAATCCACATGAGTAAAGTTGTTGAGAGTAGTTTCCAAGAGGCTGAATTCTTATTCAAGACAAGAAGGGTTTACACATGATAAAAGAGACGCTATTCAAAAGCTAGAAAGGCTTCCACAGAACTCTCTGCCTGTGTAATTAGCAAGCACACTGGCCCTTATCTCCAGGGACAGGCTTCCTTTACTCTACACTGAGATGGAGTGAAGAACCCTATGATGATATTTCATAAGGGGGGGGGGACTTCTTTGTACTGAAAGCGTTCTTCAAAATGTAGACAAGAACCCACATTAATAAAGTAATGGAGAACAGATTAAAAAAAACTGGATTCTCATTCAAAAGATATAAAGGTTTGCACAAGAGAAAAGATGCATGGTTCAAAAGATACAAGGACTTACATTGAGTAGTAGGTGATCACTCGTGACCGAGTAAGATTGTCTTCCAGGATAAAATTACAAAAAGAAAATTATAAAAAGAGGAAATTGTAAAAAAATTGTGTAGACTCTAGCGGTGGGTCCGTAAGTGACTGTGGAGGCCAATTCTAGATCCACACAGCTTCCCACAGTGAGGACACAGGTTACCAGATGGAAGATGGTCCTGTAAAGGATTCGTTTGACGTGCTTTTCGCTTAGCATGCTTCTCCTTTCACCTTGCACTCGGGCTTCTTCAAAGTCCATAGAACCTTTGTGAAAGGCCAACCTTCAGTTAGATCATTCATGGGCCAGAGCTTCCCAGTTCTCGATGTTTATATTGCATTTTTTTAGATTAGCCTTAAGAACATCTTTAAACCTCTTATACTGACCACCGATATTCCGCTTTCCATCCTTGAGTTGGGAATAAAGTAACTGCTTTGGGAGATGGCAGTCAGACATTTGAACAACATGACCAGTCCATTGAAGTTGGCGTTGAAGGATCATTTTTTCAATGCTAGTACTTTTTGCTTGTTCCAGTAAACTGACATTTGTTCGCCTATCTTCCCAAGTAATTCGCAGGATTTTCCGGAGGCAACGTTGATGAAATCTTTCTAGGAGATGGAAGTGATGTTTATAGATAGTCCATGTTTCGCAGGCATACAATAAAGTTGTTAATACAATGGCTTTATAAACCAGCTTTTTGGTCTCCCTACAGATATCCCGATCTTCGAACACTCTACGTTTCATTCGAGAAAATGCGGCACTTGCGGAGCTCAAACGATGCTGGATTTCACTGTCGATGTTAGCTGTAACAGAAAGATAGCTGCCAAGATAGAGAAAATGATTGACATTTTCCAGTATTGCCCCGCCAAGCTGGATAGATGGCATCACCAAAGGGTTAACTTGCACTTGCTGATGAAGCACTTGCTGATAAAGCACTTTGGGGTTTTTTAATATTAAGTGAGAGACCAAGTTTTTCATATGATTCTATGATATGCTTCTGTAAAAGCATTTAGGATAGTTTGGAGGTCATCCTCTGAGTGTACTGTTAGCATGACATTCTGGTCCTTATATCCTGGGACAGGTTACTTGTCATGCTCCGCATCAACTTCAGTCTTCTAGAGAATCTAGACCAGGGGTGGGCAACCTCCAGCCCTAGGGCCACATGCAGCCCTTGGCCTAATTTCATGCGGTCCCCAGACTAATTTCAAAAGCTCTCCACATGCAATCAGTTCAGACTTCTGGAAAGAACGATTTGTTCCATTCCTGGCAGCCTGCTGGGCAGGAAGGAAGAGGGTGAGAGAGAGAAAGGGTGGCAGAAGGGGGGGGGGAAGGGAAGAGGAGAAAAAGGGTGACCCACCCACTTTTGGCTTTGGACCTGCCGGCACGTGCCCTTGACAGATTACACATGAGGGAATGTGGCCCTTAAGGTAACCTAACCTTGATCTAGACTTATGGTTTTCAAACCTTTCAACTTGAGGGAACTCTTCCTATGCTGAGTTTAACCTGAGCGACGTTTATCTACCTGCCATGGAATCCCTGATCTTTGCAGATATTCTATGGTATATACTCAATTAAGATAAGGCATTGATCGACTTCCGGGTGAACATGGAGCCTTGAAGTCCAACTGATACAGCGTTCCTGGCCAGAGAAATTCTGAGTGGGGAATCTACTTCTGATAAGAAGCTAAGATTTGAGGTTACCCCCAAAATATCTCGCAGGGTTATAAAATTGCTTTCTGTTTGCCTTTCGGCGGACAGATTGTGGCTGTAACCTGAGGTGGGGGAAAACGGCGCCGTATTCAGGAGATCGGCTTTCACCGATCATTAGAGGTGTACGTGTTCACTTCCAAAATGATGGATTATATCTGGACTGGCCGATTTGGAATCTTTCTACAGCACAGTAGGAATTATAATTAACTGTAAATTGAATGTGGGTATATCTGGGAGGCAAAGAAGATAAGAAGTGCTAATTGGAAGGAGGGTTATAATTCTTTTATGTGCAGTGGAATTTTGGAAGTACAAGGGCAATAGGACTTCAGCATTTATGTTGCTCTGGAAAAAGTTGGAAAACAATATTCTAAATAAACTGGAAAGAAGAATCCAAGGTTGGGATGTAAACTTTGAAGTAGACTTAACAAAAAAAAAAGACGGGAATTGGACACTACACAGGAGGAGAAAGAAGTAATTAAGGATGTTGGAGACTTTCCAGAAATTCACAGAGGCGTTGAAGTATTAACTGGACTGAATCTGTTTAAGGAGAATGCTCGGAGAAAAGTTATGATGCAGTTTTTAAAACTCAAGATGGCGAATGCTGAGATTCACAGAGGCTTTGAAATCTGGATTGGACTGAATGTGCCTGTGCAGAAAATTCATGAAGCCGGTGAGCAAGATCCCCAGAGTAGGCTTGCTTTGTTTTTTGTTCAGAATCTGGAATGTAGTTATTATCCTTTTGACAGAGGGAAGCTTTTTAAAAAATCTGATTTTGTTTTGACTGGGAAAAGATAAAAGGTTGTTGTTTATTGAATTATTCAGATAAAGGGATTGCCTATATGATTTGTATGGACCTTAAACATTTAAGAAAAGGGATTGCTTATATGATTGTTTTGGATTTCAAATATAAATGGTGATGTAAGAGAAAATATTATTATTATTAAGATATAAGCATATTAGGTCTGTTTGGAAATATTTACTTAAAAATGTCTTTTTAATCTTGTGTGGAGTATTTGACATATTGAAGTGGAAGGTTGTTTTTTTTGTTTTTGTTTTTTGGAGTTTTTTGTTGTTTTTTACAAGTAGAATGATGACTTATGTGCTTCTGTTGTTTTGTTAGCTGTTACTTATTTTTTAACTTTCAAATTTTTCTTTATATATATAAAAAAGATATCTTTAAAATTAAAAGTGAAGTGGTTTATGGATAGATAGAAAGAAACAAGAGTAAATGTACTATACTAGAGAGGGATTCTTAATGTTCTTAATAATGGGATTTTAAATTGGATTAAAATGTTGTTTTGTTTTTGGTTTGTCATAACTGAATGTGAGGTTTTGTTAACAGAAAATGTTGTAAGAATAACTGTGGTTGCTTAAGCTGTGGAGAAGATTGGAAGTCCTTTTTAATTGTGTATATTGTTTGTTATATATGTGTTTTTGTGTTTGTATGAAATGAAATAAAATTCACAAAAAAAAAAAAAAAGATAAGGCATTGATCTTAAGAGTCACACTAGAACACCCACACAACAATCCTCTGCATTGATAAATTGCAGTGAAACAATGTTTGGATAAGGTGTCACTGGAGTAACAAGTTTCCCTAGAATGTTGGTGGTAATATACAGTAACCAGAAACTTAAAAGTCAAGAGAAATATATATAATAATGACCTAAAATATAACCATTAAGGTATAGTAAAATAGACTTATTTATAATATCAAGATGTACAGAAATATTTTTTTAAAAATTATATATATAAAACATGTATAAGCCAGAAACATATAGACATGTAAAATATAGCTTCACAAGAGCTGAGGATAATCCTGAATGTCTTTTCAGACTTGAGGGCTTTTATCTCTGGGTACGGTATTGTTAGTGCCAATGTTTTTTGTTTGTAGCTTCCCGAGATAAGGCCTCTCAGCATAGAAGCTTTTATGCTGTTGGGTGGTGAAGCCAGCGAAGCCAAACGCATTTCGGCCCAAAGGCCTTCTTCAGTGGCACTGTAGTTCCAACTCAATTCTGTTTACAATCTATTGAATTCACAATTCAATGCTGGTCTCATTTCCTGAGACAATGCCCAAGGTAATATACAGTATCCTTGGGTTGCTGCCAAGGTTGCAGTGCTCTGGCAGGTCCCACCACCAATGATGTCCTGGAGCCCATTTTAAATTTTGCCTGGTGGCCGCCATTTTCATTTCTGACAACACCTTGATGTAGCATCACTGAGGAGAATCATGGAAAATTAAAACGGCTGCCACCCACTTCTGATCACAGAAATGCCACCACTGCTAATAGCAGGAGTGTTGCTGCTGGATAAGCTTGTGTGTGTGTGCACGCTCACGTGTGCACGCCTGGGGGGCCCCCTATGCTGAGGGCCCTCTCAAGCCTGGAACTGACCCTGCAGATTTGCTGGGATCAGATGGTGGAGCTGGAGCTGACAGATGGTACTGCTTTGTCACTAGATAAAGGCAGAAAGCCAAGCTCATAGTATTTACACCTGGCCAGGCCAATCCAGAAACTTCATATGGCCTGCCAGTCAGACTAGTCAACTGTTGAGCAACAGTATTCCCTTTTGTGCCTGAAGAAAACTCTAGCATACGTTGTCCTAGATAGTTCACTAGCATAGGTGCCAGCCTCAGCCCAGAAGATTCCTGGGTCAAGCCTCAGGCCTGGTCTACACATGAGTAGGATAATAGAATCCTGAGGTGGTTAGAGTGGACTGTACCACTTCAGGCTACAGGTGGGGGAATGCATTTTTTTTTAATACTCCCTCATGTAAAAGGTTTCTTGCAAATAAAAAGCTCAAACACATCAGTTTCTATCCTGGCCTACTCCACTGTCTGGTAGTTTTCTGAAGGCAGAGAAGATTTTTATGAATAGGGAAGTATTAAAAAATGTGATTTACCCACCCGACAAAGTTCATTCTACCACTTCAGGACTCTTGCCACCTCATTATCCCCTCATTCTGCTGATTGTGCAAACCAGGCCTTGGTCCCTGAAGATTCCTTTCTACAAATTTGACCAGAGTTGCATGAAACCAGACCATGAGGAAACAGCTCCCGCCCCAAATGAACTGGGTGGATAATGAACCTCAGAACAAGTGGATAACTTGATGGTTATCAGAAGAATACAAAGGCGCTGGTTGGTTCTGTACTGACTGATCTGCTATATGCACATGTTTTCCTAAGGCAGTTAGTGTAAGCATGCTACTACTATGGACAATTAACATTTAAAACCATCTCACACAGGCAGGAGATGTAAAAGTTCAAGTGTACTGTCAGCTTTCAGGGAACCAATACCCTCCTTAGCTCTGTTGTGAATGAAAAGAACATAGTGTTCACCTGTGCGGAGGGCTGTGCGCCACTCCTGGTGATTCAGGCACAAAGGGAACACTTGACTGACCTTTAGCTGCTGAAGCTCAGGTTCTCCTGGCACAGAAGGTTAAATGGAATGGACCCAGGCACTTCCAAAAACCCACTGGATTCTGGTAAGATCCTAATCAATTTCAGGGACAAGTCTGCCTGTGTTAAAAGGGGCACATCTAGTAGATTTGGATGACTTACATATAGTATCAAGTCATTTAGTTCAATATACTAGTTCAGTATTAAAACTGGTATTTTATTTGTGTGTGTGTTTTGTTTTTGTTTTTGTTTTTGACTACTGCAGGGGTGGGCAACCTGTAGCCCTTGGCTGAATTTCATGCAGCCCTCAGCCTAATTTCAAAAGTCTTCTGGTAGCCTGCTGTGTGGGAAGGGGGAAGGAGAGAAAGAAAATAGGGTGGCGGAAAGAGAGAAAAAAGAGTGGCAGAAAGAGAAAATGGGGTGGCCCACCCACTTTTGGGTCTGGCTGCTGACTTCGGTCCCACTCACTGTTGACATGCAGCCCCCAACAAATTACCCTCAAGAGAATGCGGCCCTTGGCAGAAAAGATGTTGCCCACCCTTGGACTATTGTGTTAGTGTCAACCATTCCAAGCCCTTGGGATGAGGCAGGCTAGAAATTATTCTTATGGAGAGCACAGTCCAGAGTCCCCAGTACAATCACAAAGATACTGGGGGCTCTCTCACTGTGTACCTGGCAAGACTGGGGCAAGTGTGTACCATCTCTGACTTGCCAGAACATGCCTGAGCTGGGCATGTTCTCACTTGGGAAGGGGGCCAGACAGCTCAGAGACGGCCTCTCCCACTCCGCGAGTCCAGAGCCAACCACAATGCTTGAAATGTTGCCAAGGGGCAGAGAGCTGTGAAAGGTGGTTTAACATTCCTTCTGGTTTGGGGATGGGAAAGATCTAGTGACAGGATCAGAGCTGGTAGTAGAGGCTGGAAGTGAATTTTGAGTAGAAAAGTTACCTCAGGCTGAGTGGGCACCGAGCCCGGCACCCGATTCGCGGGGCACTTGGTGAGCGCTTCTGCCATGTGATCCGACCCGAGCACCCCGCAAGCACCAGCTGAGGTGCTAGCCGGACTTCCGGTTTCTGGTGCTATGTTTTTTGCGTAAAAAACAGGGTAAACTACATTAAAACGGCCGTGATTTGTGTAACCAGTGCTACTGTTTTTTACGTTAAAAACAGCGTAAAATACATTAGAACAACAACCGCAATTTGTGTGGCGTATGCAAATCGTGGTTGTTCTAACGTATTTTATGCTGTTTTTAACATAAAACATAGTGCCGGTTACACAAATCATGGCCATTATAACATAGTTTACCCTGTTTTTTACGTAAAAAATGTTGCGCTGGAAAACGGAAGTTCCTTTCCTGGGCTCGTCTCACAAGACGTGAGCCGAGCCAGGGAAAGGTAAGTCGAGTGGAGCTCGGGGGGGGGGGGTTTGAGCCTGGCGAGTTCACCCCGCTTCCACCCCCCGATCGAGCTCTGCGCACATCCCTACCTCAGCCTGGAGTTGAAATATTGTAACTGTTGTAAGATAGGCAAGCATTTGTTCCCATAGAAATAAACTTGTTTTGTTTTTCTGTTGACCCTTGGTGTGAGAGTGGGTGACTAAAGGAAGGAACACACACCTCTTTGGGGAGCATTCTCGGTGGAGAAAGAAGAAGGTGGCAGCAAGGGAAATATCTGTATTCAGGCTATTACCCTAGATAGCCCAAGGCAGTTGGGGCCAAAGGCTTGTGTGGAGAGGGGAGTGCCCCGAGGCAACTGCTGGTGTGTCTCTGAGGAATTGGGAAGGAGACTGAGTGTAAGAGACTGAGCACCTTTCGTGAATCCTGTGTGGGAGGCAAGCAGGATACCTGAGGAGAATATAGTGACCTGGGAGCGGGGCCTGAGTATGAAGGTCCATAGCTCGAGCAAGGGAGCTGTATTAAGGCGATTAAAAACTGATAAACACGCTATTAAGTGTCCCCACAAAGGTGAGGGCAGCAGTGGGAATCACAAGATGCCTCAAAAACCTGGAGCTGGTACTGCATGCAAATCCGGATCTGTTCAGTAATGTTAAATAAAACTTGAGCTGCAATGTTGTTTGCTTTGAAGTACTGTATCCCTTTTCTTCACTGTGCCTGTTCGTCCTAATCATATAATTTTGAACAATTTATTCCCTTGGCTAACCGCTTATTAGTTGCCTTCTTCTAGCACCTGGGAGTTTTTGTAATGGGTTTGTTCTTCTAGTCTGCGTAATTCACAGATCTTCCATTGTCTTAATAAAATCTGCTAATTGAAAGACATGTAGTCTTTCCCAGAAGGAGGATATTGGTCGGTTGGTGCAAAATAGATTTATTTTTAGACTTGTTCTTCATGGTTGACATATTTTTTGGGATGCCTAGAAGGTGGCAGGTTTCAGATATAGCTTCCTCCCCCCTCCCCTTTTTGCTGACTGTAAATATTTTTCTCTTCTTTTTGCATCAGAGTTGTTGTGCCTCTTTTTACTTGTTGAATGTCAGGTCTTGAGCATCAAATGATTAAGACAACGGACTGATGAGCACTGGAAAAGCAAACATAGAGAGCATTTCTCTGGGAATTTCCCACAGGGCAGCTTTTCATATAGAACAGAAGAGTTTTCTATCTTTTATGGAGATAGTGGTTTGCATGGAGAAGTGGTTTGTCTTGCCTCGATATCCTATGTACTGAGAAATTTGCTGTAACTTTAGATATGCACTTGCCAGATTATTATATCTGCTTTTTGTAAGTGTGGAAGAGTGAATTCTTACCTTACCACACATATAGAGCTACGGTCATTTGGTATTTTACAAGAGGTCAAATCTAATCTCACCCATGTGTTTGCTGGCATTCCCAGCTTCAGGCAGTTTCGGATGAAACTGATTATTTAAGAATGCAAGAACAGAAAAGGAGCCATGCTGGAGCAGATGGAAGACCTATCTAGTCCAGCATTTTGTTCCCCCAGCGGCCAACCAGATATCCATGGGAAGCTTATAAGTAGGACATGAGTGCAATAGCACCCTCCCACTCATGTTCCCCAGCAACAGTTATTGATAGTCATACTGCCTCTGATGCTGGCTACTAGTCATGACAGGGATGTTGAAGAGTCCTTGGTCTCGAGTCCCGAGTTGAGTCACGAGTCTTTGGACCCGAGTCCCGAGTCCGAGTCCTTGGTCCAAAATGGTGACTCGCAAGTCACGAGTCACGAGTCACTCCCAAAGCTGACTCCACGAGTCCCTATTAAAATCAATGGGGGGGTTTCCCAACAAAATAAGGCTACTTCAGATGTGTGGTTTAAATAAATTCTAGGCACAAGTGTGCCTTTTTATCTCATAACTCTGCAACTGATTTTGCAAAGAATAGACCAGGCAGACAAACCCAAAATAACCAGGCAGGCAGAGGAGGCAGGGAACCCCAAAGCAGGTAGGCAGAGGCAGCCAAACCAAAAATGTCTGAAAGGTTGCATTTTAGGAAAATGATTTTAAAAAATAAACTTGCTGTACTTCCTAAAACTTATCCATGTTGCATTTGAGGAACATGATTTTTTCTAAATGTTTGGCCCCCATTCTGGAACGGTGAGATCTCATCACAATTCCACCCTCACTGAACATCCGCTCCACTGGTGATGAACTTGCTGGAACCAGAAACACACTCAGAGCAGCCACACAGAGTAATCTCAGGTCCTTCTTCTGCCTCTCCCAAGTACGCAACACATCAATCAAAATAAATCTTGACACACTGTTGGGGCTGCACTCCTGGTAGCCGTCCATAGTGGCCGAGCAGTGGCACACCTCGCTTCCATGCGCTCTTCGCCGGCAATCACGCTCCTCTCCACTCCTTCTGGCACAGCCCAGGGATGTTGAAGAGTCCTTGGTCTCGAGTCCCGAGTCGAGTCTCGAGTCCCATTAAAAATATTGGGACTCGAGTCCGAGTCGAGTCAGAGGGGGGACTCAGTCCGACTCACGAGTCGAGTCCTCGAGTCCGAGTCCCCATCCCTGAGTCATGATATAGCCATCATGACTAGTAACCACTGATAGCCGTATCCTCCATGAATTTGTCTAATTCTCTTTTAAAGTCATCCAAGTTTGTGGCCATCACTTCATCTTCTGGTAGCAAATTCCATAGTTTAGATTGATTACAATTTGGAATGGAAACAGCCTTGGTCACCCTGGTGAATGACTTATGCCGGGCAATGGATGGAGGCAGTGTGACTCTGTTGGTTCTCCTGGACCTCTTGGAGGCCTCCAGTATCATCAACCATGGCATCCTTCTGGGTCATCCGGCCAGGGTGGTCTTAGGAAGCATGGTGTTCATGTTGTGTTGGCTTCAGCCCTTTCTGGTGGGATGTACTCAGTCAATCGTGCTTTGGTTCCACCTCATGGCCTTTGTCTTATGGGGTTGCTGACACTTGTTAAAGTGTCATTAGTATGCAGATGACACGCAATTCTACCTCTTGTTCATCTACTAATTCTAGGGATGCTGTGGAACTCCTAAACAGATGTCTGGAGCCAGTTTTGGGATGGATGTGGGTGAACAAGCGAAACCGTAATCCAGACAAGATTGATAGATTTCATAGATCATAGAGTTGGAAGGGGCCTACAAGGCCATCGAGCCCAACCCCCTGCTCAATGCAGGAAACTAGAGGAGGGGTCTCCCAGCCAAGTAATAACCAGGCCTGACCCTGCTTAGCTTTCCACGCTCAGACAAGCTGAGCCAGCGTGGAGATACTGTTTGTGGGGAAGCTGATTGATCTGGATGGAGGTGTTCAGCCAGTTCTGGATGGGGTTGCACTCTTTCTGAAATACAAAGTACATAGCTTGGGAGGCCTTCTCAGTGGAAGCAGAGGCAGTTAGGGTGGCGAGATCTGTCTTTTATAGTATGCCAGCTGCAGCACTATCTGAGGATGTCAGAACTTGCCTCAGTTATTCACACCCTGGTTACATCCACACTAGACTACTGAAATGTGCTTTATATGGGGAGGCTGCTTTTGAAGAGGGTTCAAAGTTTTCAGCTAGTGCAGAGTGCACCAACCCAGATGCTGGTGGGGGCTAGGCATTTTGAGCATATTACACCAACTCTGCATCAGCTGCACTGGCTACCTGTTCACTTCTGAGTCTGATTCAAAGTGCTGGCATTGTTCTTTAAAGCCCTAAAAGGTTTGGGAGCAAGTTACTTAAAGAGACATCTACATCCATATGAATCTGCCCAAGCATTAAAATCAGCTATAGAGGTCCTGTTCACATGCCTGACAGTGGGAGTAGCTAGGTTGGCAGGCACAAGAGACCGAATTTATAAAATCATGGATTAAATATATTTTGAAAAGAAACACTAATATGGATACTGTCTGGTTGATTTTTTCTGCCTGTTGCCTAAACTTTATTCCACAGCTTGTGATGATTTTCCATTTCCTGCTTATAAGAATAAAGAAAAATGACTTTTTGAATTTCCATAATCACATAAGAAATGACAGTTCTCCAGGCTTGCTCACAGCTCTGTGCTCTGCTTTATCCAAGAGACACACAACAGCTTCTAATAATAATAATAATAATAATAATACTACTACTACTACTACTACTACTAATAATAATAATAATAATAAATCCCTTCATTTTGCAAACTACCTAATCAGAACTCCTTCAAAGTTCCATTAGTGCCGTATGCGTAGGCTTTGATTGGTGCTAATACTGCAAATGTATAATTAATGGAAAATTAAATGGCCAGCAGGGACTCTCCATAAAGCCTTAATGGCTTGGAAGAGAAAGCAATATCCAACCTTTTTGTTATTTAAGACACATTAAAAAGAAAAAGAAAAAAAGAGAACTGTTTGGTCAGGTAGCAAAGTGTTCGGTACACATCTGAGTCACGCTGATAGTATTTTATGAGAAATAGCACATTTACTGAGTGAATCAAGTGCCCTTTATTATTCCCTCCCTGAGATTCTTTGGCATTTTCTGAAAAGAACAGCCTGCCAGCAATCAACAATTAGCAGTTTCACCAGCTTGGACTATACTGCTCTTTATAAAGTAGCCAGAACAACTGTCACCAGCAGAATGTTGTTGCAAGGCCCCTGGGGTTTACTGTTCGTGTCCCCCATTGCAGGACACAGTAGATGTTCACTCCATTGCTTTCTTCTTGAATTCTTAAATTCAGAATCAAAGATAAAATTGTGCTGGCACGTTCCCATCTGAGTAACAAGCTAACAAAGCTCTCTTTCAGTGTGCAAAAAAAAAATAAAAAAAAAATCTTACTATTGATAAAAACAGGGCATAATGAAAAGGTTAAGTAATACAAGCTTAGGACTGGCCTTGTTAGTTGGGGCCAGTCCTAAGCTTGTATTACTTAACCTGAGACTTTCTCAACAGATAAGACGATGCTGACAATGGTGGGTGGCAGGCATAATGTCAGTGGGTCACACTCTTACCGAAGAACTAAGTGACAGGCTAAGGACTGATTCAAACAATAAGCATCCTATATGTCCTGTGCACAGCTCTTTGCTGGGAAAGAAAAATCCATGAAATGATGTAATACGTTATCACCATCCCATTCCGTATATTAATTTTTGTAAAATATACAAAACATCAACAGAGGGTTGCCCATTAAAAATCACATAAAAGACAAGAAACAATACAATTCAATCAGATCACTTGTGAGAAAAGAAAGTTGGTGAGTCAAGTTGAACACAAATCCCCTAGGGGCTGTATGTGTGCAGAAACAGGCTTTAATCCCTAGAAATCGGCATAATTTGAGCTGAAAAGAATTCTAAACCTATAAGGTAATCTTCTGAATTTAATATAGTAATAAAAATAGGCTGATGAAGATGGGGTCGCAGGGATTGTGAATAAACTTGACTTATTGAGCTACATTGAAGATAGGACTTCTGATTTGTGTAGTGACATTGTTATGAAGAGATACAGTTATAATCACCTGGTTGTGACTATGGCTCACAAAAGTAGGGATGTGCGTGGAGCTCGATTGGGGGGTGGAAGTCTGGCGAACTTGCTGGGGGTCGACCCCCCGAGCTCCGCTTGCCCTACCTTTTCCCCGGCTCAACTCGCATTCTCGCAAGCCGAGCTGGGGAAAGGGACTTCCAGGTTCCAGCGCTAGGTTGTTTACGTAGAAAACGACCTGATTTGCGCAAATTATGGCCAAATTGTGGCGTAGTGGTAAGAGTGTTGGACTGGGACTCGGGAGATCCGAGTTCTATTCCCCACTCAGCCATGAAACTCACTGGATGACTTTGGGCCAGTCACTGCCTCTCAGCCTAACCTACCTCGCAGGGTTGTTGTGAGGATAAAATGGAGAGGAGGAGGATTATGTAAGCCACCTTGAGTTCCTTGCAGGAAAAAAGGTGGGGTATAAATGTAATTAAATAAAGGTACCAAGATACCTGAGAGAGCGCCTTCTCCCTTAGCAGCCAGCCCGGTCACTGAGGTCATTGGGGGACATTCTCCTGGTGGTTCCACATGGCCCTATGGCCTGATTGGAGTCTACCAAGAGAAGAGCCTTCAGTGTGGAGGCTCCATTTCTCTAGAACTCCCTGCCTCTGGAGGTCAGGCAGGCTCTGACACTGTGTTGTTCTCGGCACTTGCTGAAGACATCTTTGTTCCAGGAAGCCTTTCTTGCTGACCAACCATGGTTTTAAATGTTATCCTGTTTTTAATGTACTGTTGTTATTCTTTTTATCTGTTTTATCTTTTTAATGTTCACCACTCTGATATCTGCCTAGCATGGAGCAGTATTCAAATACTGTAAATAAACAAATAAATAAGTCCATAGCAGGGCAGCAGATTTGCTACTCCCATATCAGATTCCGAGAGAGGCGCCCCCCCCCCCCCAATGCTTTCAGCTTAGAGATCCCAGCTCAGATGTCTTTCTGCATCTCTGCCTCAAGCTGCAATTTCTTTCTCACTATCTCAAAACCTGCCTCTTATCTCTGTTCCAAAAACGCTCTTATTTCCCTTTCACACTTAGATTTAGCTTGCCCCCCTCCCTTAAGCTGGGGGTGAATGGGAGGAGTCTTCTGCCCTGGGTTCTGATGAGTCTCACAAACTCTTAACTATTACTTTCCATAAAGAGACATTCCTTGAACATCCTGGGAAATACCAAGCAATCTGTCTGAAATAGATATGAATGTTTAACCGGCATACAGAACTCTTTCTCTCTCTCATGCGTGCATGTACACACACACGCACTCTCTCTCTCTCTCTCTTCATTTAAGTTTAGTTTAACATACTATGATGTGTAATTACCAGAGGAAGAAGAAAAAGAAAGAAACAAGAGGATTTAAGGTACAAGCCATCAAAATGTTTTCCTGTGTAAGCCCCACTGAAATGCTCAAGAACTTCCATCAGAGTAGGGCCATAGTACATTAGCGGACAACATGTTTTATTTGCATACAGTCTCAATCCTCAGCATCTCCAGTTAAAGGATGGCCAGTGCCAGTCAGAGCAGGTGATAGTGGGCTAGACTACTACTTTATGTCACATAGGTATAAAGTAGCTTTATACTTTCATACATGCAACTGTTGTTCACAGAAAAAACATTCCGGTAAATGGTTCCTAAAGAGTTAATTTTAATATTCTGAATGTTTGGTCAAAGAAGGATCCAATCATGGAGTTAGTATGTGATCAGAAACACCCTCAAACACAGCAACCATCAGAAAACACCCAAGGAAACAATAATGATGAAAACGTCTACAAGTGGTCTATAAGCTATCAGCAACTATTCTGCGCTGCAGGCTACTAGTGAGCGCATTTGTGTTTCCCCCCCACTAGAGAATCATTGATGTTCAAAATGTGTTGGGCCAATTAATTTGCATTATGTATGGAACAAAATCTCTTGCACCTTTTCTGGGGTTCTACTATGTTTTTAAAAAATGCAATTATATATGCACAAATTAATGGTGGGCACTTCTTGGTAAAAACACATTCACTATTTGCCACATGACTGTTACTGATGATTTTCACAGGATAGCTAGGATAGCAGCATTTCTGGGAGATTTTCCACATCACACTCTGCAAATAGCTTCCATATCTCCTTGCGTTCCTCTATCTATTCTATTTGTTTATTTATAAGCTGCCTTGTTGTTGGGAACAACAGTATAAAAATACAATATATGATAATAATTCAAAAATACAGAAAATAATACATTAAAATATAATTTAGCTGTTATGAAACAATTTCCAAATCCACAGCTATAAAACAGCAAGATAAAGCACATCCAATAAAGCACATCAGTTAAAAGCCATTCGAAACTGGTGGGTTTTTAAAGCCTTTTTTAAATACTACAACTGAGGGGGGCTAGGCAGGGAGGGAATTCCATACATCTCTTGGGAGGGAATTCCATAAGGTAGGGGCCACTACTGAGAAGGCCCTATTCCTAGTGCCCACCAATCTGACTGACCTTAAAGTCAAGCTAACAGGCAAGCAGGGCCTCCGATGCCAACCTTAAAACATGGGCAGGTTCATACGGATGTAGCCAGTCCTTGAAATAATCTGGACTGGTCCAAACTATTTAGGGCTTTGAAGGTCTAAACCTGCACAGTGAGACAAGCCAGGAAATGCACTGCCTGTGCAACTGGCACAGAATCAGTGTAGTACCGCTGACCTGGCCTCAATGAGTACATGAGTGGGCACATTCTGTAGCTCTTGAAGTTTCCAGGTCACCATCAAAGGTAGTCCCATGAAGAGCACTTTACAGTAGTCTAGTCTTGATGTAACTAATGCAGGCATGACTGAGGCTAAGTCCACTTTCTCTAGGTAGGATCGTAGCTGGTGTACCAGTCTAAGCTGGTAAAAGGTACTCCTGACCATCACAGTCTCTCTGCTTCCACAGTCACTGGTGAGTCCAGACGAGACCACACACTGTTTTTCATGGGGCGTGTAAGTGGTTTCAGTTGGCTAATCGGGGTAGAGGGGCACCTCTGTCTCATCTGGATCAAGCTTAATCTTGTTCACGCTCATCCATTCCCAAACTGCTGCCGGAGTCCCACAGTCTTCCTGGGATTAGTAGATGGAAAACAAATATAATAAATAAATAAAGCTACATGCCATCAGCACAAAACTGTCTGAAACTCTGTAAGGTTTCGGTACAAAATCTAAAACCTCCGTAATGTTGACATGTTTGGAGCATAGTTTCAAAATCAGCTTCCTTCCCATTGGTAAGAAACATTTGTCTCCCACTTTATTTACCACTCTTTTCAAAGCAAGGACTGCATAGAAGAAAAGAGGTAATTGTTTAGAATTCTGTATTGATACGGGGCCTGTTCACACATGCATGTACATCAGGCAATACAGCATGAAACAGAGACAAAAGCATATAAGACCTCTTTGGGTGCTATTACACAAAGGGTAAAAAAAAAACAGCACCAAATTTTTCTCCTCAGTATAATACGTATAGTACATTACATCATGGGTTGACATTGACTGGATTCATGGGGGGTTGTCGTGTCATGTGAACCCAGTATGGGTTATTCAGGGTGGCTTATGAGTCCAGCTGCTGGGCTTATAAGCCACCCTGACAGCCCATGGCTTGTTGTAGGGTTTGTTAGCCACCCCTGAGGTTGCCATGTTGTCTGAACCTGGATGACACAGCATCCCCTGGGCTAAGCCAAACCACTTGGCAAGAGCAGCAAGAAAGCCTTGCCGCTCTTCCCAAGCAGCTGCTGGGTGAGTGCCGCTGACAGTCACCCCCAAAGTGCCCAAGCAGCACTTGGGGTGGCTGTGAGAAGCTACGCTGTGCTCATCCGACTCCCTCCAACACGTTAGCATCAATGGTTGGATCCAGATTTATGCTGGATCAACTGCATAGTGGAACTGGACTTTCCTGCCCCGTCCTTTCCACAGCAGCCCCTCCAGCTCCTTGAAAATACTATACTGAGAGTCAAGAGACCCTGCTGAATAGAGTGAGCTGTGGTGTGGTGGGTTGAGGGGATCCCCCCAAAACTGATCTTTGCCCCAGTCTGGGGGGAGCTGTAGCCTGTGACACTGATTCTGAGTCAGAGGGGGGAAGCTGTAGAGTCAGGCCCAGCTGTGGGAAGCCAGATGCCTGAGAACTTAGTTCTTCTACCAGGCCTCCCACTGGCTTACAAGCTGGGAGGGGGTGAGATGCAGCATGCAGGACACTGATACAGCCTATCTTCCACAGCTGAGAGGCCTTCTTCTCCACCAGGGACGTCTTCCATGGGAACTGGGAAGGAGAAGGCGGTCTCTGCAGGAGAGGGGATTTTGGGGGTGTCTCCTTTGGTGCATTGTCAACTAAAGAGGGTGGGCCAGAGGTGTCCAGTGAGGCACAGCAACCGCCTGAGAGCCAGGTTTCCCTGCCAGGATCGAATGTCCAATAGTGATCTTTAGAGGCCACTCCCCTGTATTTAAACCAGAGCAACTGGCAGTAGACTTTGCTGGAAACAATGTATTGGTAATCTGGAATGCTTTCTGATTTCACTGGAACTGTGAACTTATTGGGATTTATTCTGTGTGCTGAACCCAGGGCTGGTTGAGTCTTTTGTTGTGATTAGTGGTGGGCAGCCCACTAGGGACCCGGCCGCCTCTGGCTCGGTGGCTGCTGCTGCTGCTGTGCCCGCCAGGCCAGGCCAAAAGCAGATGTGTGCCGAACCACTTGGCGAGCTTCCAGGTTCCCAGCAGACTGCTTTTTACATAAAAATGGCATAAGATACGTTAAAAGCAGGCACAATTTGCATAACTTGCACAAATTGTGGCTGTTTTTGGCATATCTTACAGCATTTTCTACGTAAAAAGCATCCCTACGGGAACCTGGAAGTTGCTTCTCCCCAGCTCAGCTCAGGAGAACGCGAGTCGAGTTGGGGAAGCAGATAGGTGGGACGGAGTTCGTGGGGTCGAGCCCGGTGAGTTCGCTGGACTTCCACCCCCCGAACGAAATCCTCACACATTCCTAGTTGTGATGCTCACGAACTGATTCTTGTAATCTGTTAACTGTGGATCTTTATTGGGACTGTAAAGGCTTATAGCTAATTGGAATAATTGCAATAAAATGTTTTATGGAGACTTCTTGTGCCTTGGTTCTGGGAAGTCAGGTGGAAGGACCATCTTCGAATGAAGCCCTTCCCCTCACAGAAGGTCCCTTCCTCTTGCAGAAGGCAGATCCATCCTGGATCCATTCCCACATGTTTAACTTATATATATTTAAAAAATCTTAGAAATGCCACATTGACATTACAGACATTCCACTGTACAAATGTAATTCCACTGTTGCTAAGAAATGACCATTAGGAAGATTTTCAATTGCGTCTCACATCTATCATCCTTGGGGATTAATTTCATCAAAATAACAGAAACATATGAGAATGTCCTTTTGTATAATTGAAAAATGTTAAATTATATAAATGTGAGATGTTTGAGGCTGTTTTTGTTCTAGTGTGTTACTGCAATAGGGAATGAAATATGCCCGTCTTGCCGCCCCCCAACAATAGTTGGTAGATTTGGTTATCTCAGAATTCATTCAATGTCTCAAAAAGGGACTTCTACTGAAGTTTGAGTCATACACAAATTTATTTAAATATAAATGTAACAAACCGATCAGTTAGGTAGCTGGTTTATCAGCTATGAATTTGTCTGGAAGTTGTCATTAAAATATGTCAAATGCTGCACTAAGTGATCCTTTCAATGACATCTGCATTAATATTCACAAATTATTAGTTTGTCATTGCCGCACGGGAAGTCGTTCCACAATCCATTTTCATTCAGCTCTACACAGTCCTCGTCACCAGCATTATTTGGTTCACCGTTTCTCCAGTTTGTAAATTCTATTGTTTCTCCACTTGGATACTGGAATGTGCCTTCTGTTTTCTTATCATTTATTCCAAGTACTGCATGTGTGTTATGTGACTTCACTATTTGCTGCAGAACATTGTTCTCAGCAGCATTCCTTGGAGATGCGAGCACGCCGCCATTCTGGACACATCTGAGCTTTGCAACGTCATAGCTGCCTTTGGAGCCGTCTGCGCTGAATATTTTTTCACCAACTCTTACACCAGGAAGAACACGCCGAGCTAGAATGATACAGAAATGTCCCAAATTTATTTCACTTACATCATACAGCTCTGCCCAACCCCATCAAGTGTGGGGATGTGTGAAACCAACTTATACTTGTGTGCCATATATTCTGATTATCACAGCAAAGGATCACAAATCCTCCCCTGCTGAAAATCCACATGACCCATTTGATTCTGGTTAGTCCTCTTAGCACTTCTATAATTCCTACTTTTAATATCATGCAGGTCCCAGATGGACACTTCATTCATAGTTACGCTGACTTTGTTCACTATACAGTAGTTGCTGAATATCCAACTGGTAGTTTTTGTAAGGGGTGTGCATTCATTTTGGGAAAAAATGTAAAATGTTAACAAACAGGGCCCATTTGGTTCAAGTTGTAATTTTATTTATTTATTTATTCCATTTCTATACCGCCCAATAGCCGAAGCTCTCTGGGCGGTTTACAACTACATATACAACTAATCAGTTAACAAGACAGTCCCTGCCCACAGGTTTACAATCTAAAAAGACATGACACACAAGGAAAAAGGAATGGGGAGGGAAGGAGGGGGGAATTAATTAATACTCCTGGCAGGTTGCATTTGTCCTACAATTAATACCGCTGCCATTTCTCCCCGAAGTATTCCAGAATGGTGCTGGGTTGGGGCAGTCTGTGAAAAACAAAATGGTGTTCAAGAGGGGCTGTCAATATTTATTCTGCTGCTGTTACCACAAGCAGCAGCAATGCCCATCCCCACAACAATGGGGGGGACGGACACAAAGAAGAATTTATTTATTTTATTATTTATTTATTTATTTATTTCATTTTTATACCGCCCAATAGCCGTAGCTCTCTGGGCAGTTTACAACAATTAACAAGACAGTCCCTGCCCACAGGCTTACAATCTAAAAAGACACGACACACAAGGAAAAAGGAATGGGGAGGGAAGAAGGGGGAATATTAATTACTACTTCCGGCAGTAGCCCTGTGGGGGGGGGCAGTCCAACTGGAGCAGGCCCTGATGTTCCCTCGGCCTGCTCCTGCCTCCTTCGCTCCTTCTTCTTCCCCACAGGGCTGTAGATGTCAGTTAGCCTTGTGGGGGCGGCAGTCCAACCGGAGCAGGCCCTGATGTTCACTTGTCAGCCAAAAAAAGGCTCCCGGAATGGTTTACAATCAATCAGTACAATAAGATAAGACAGTATGATATGTGAGTATAAACCCCCACGCCAAATTACTAACTAATTAAGTATGGTCCAAATGTAATCTTAATGAACAAAGCACAAACGGTTTGAATAATGAAAAAGAATGCAATCTTGAAATGGGAAAAAAAATCTTTTACACCCGTAGCTTTTGAAAACATACAATAAGTGGAAGATGCAGCAACTATAGATCCAAAAATCCATGATGCAGTGCAACTATGAACAAAATGCCAATAGGTGATGCTGCTTCTTAATCTATATAACAGAGCTGGAGAGAATCTTGAAGGAAAATTCTCATGCGTTAAGAGGGTTGATGTCAGCTTGTCATGACTCTGCATGTGTGTGTCAAAAATGAAATTCGGCCAAATGGCTTGAATCATAGATGGACAACCCTGTCCATTTTGGATTCTCTTAGGGTGCAATCATATGGCCGCTAGACACTGTATAGATGGCCATAGGATAATTTGGAGTTCCAGCTCCGACCTCAGAAATTCACTGTGAGGTTGGAGCTGCGACTCCGAATTTGTGTCGCTCTCCCTCCACTCCTGCAACCAGTGCGGAAAGAACCACGCTGGCTGCTGCGGCTCTGAGTTTGCAAGACTGACCTCGAAGCCAGCACTGGCTGGGTGTTCTGGGGGGGAGGGGAGGAGGGAGGCTCCACCAGGATACAATGTATCCCAGTGGCACCTTAGCCTGCCCTCTTCGCGAGATGGTGCAAAAGACTTAGATGACCACAATCAGCCGTCTAAGCCTTTTGCAGGGTGGAGAAGAATTCTGCCTTCAATTGGATGCCTGTCCTCTTAAATTCAATTTTTTCCTGAACTTTTTGAGCATTTTTCCAGTCTTAAGTTCAGTTTGTCCCGAGCATCGCAAATATATTTTTAAAGAAATTCCCATGAAAATTCATACACATTTTGTCTGTGTTTCTCACTTTCTCCTAATAGATGCATTTTTGTATGCAACTTTGCCTTATACACACATTTTTGCAAGCAATTTTCCTACTACAATGCATTTTTTGAACATTATTTTCACTAATATACACATTTTGGTGTGCCCCTTTTCCTAATATACACAATTTATATGCCTTTTTTGATCGGAGAACTCCACTGCAAAATTCTGAGAAGTGCAAATTTTGAAGGATAGGAACATAAGAAGAACCATGCTGGATCAAACCAAGATATATCTCATAGTCCAGCATTCTGTTCACATTGGTTCCACAAGTGTGAAATTAGGTAAATTCACATTAAAATGTGGACTATTCAACCATCCCTAGCCTGAATGTCAGTTTTCCATTAAAATATCTCTCAAACTTTGCTAAACTCAAAACAGCAAAATGTTCAGGAACATGAAATATTCCCAGGAAATATATTTGTGCTATATTCTGAATTACATTCAGTGCTTTTCAAAGTGACTTCCTGGTATTCTAGGCTTCCATCCTATACCCACTTACCTAGGGGGTAAGCCCTGATTAACACAATGGGACTTACTTCTGAGGTGATAGGATTGTGCTGCTAAACTGCCAAATTTCAGATGAATGCCAAATTTAGCTTCATTTTTATTAAACATAGTATACATTTATCTGGCAAACACCCTTAGAATGCTTGCATCTCTGTGGGACAAATCTGACTTCAGTGACCATCAGGGTTAGTGTCTGTTCCGCGCAACATTACCCTTCTGCATAGCATAAATTAGAGCGTGAAAAGGGAAATGGTAGTAATAGTCGGGTGTTCATCCAGTAACCAGAAAAATGGACTACAGTATATCATTTTCCACAGCCAAACTATATCATTTTCCACATTCTGTTAACATAGCGAGTTACCTTTCTTGTGTTCGCTGACTTCTCCTTGCAAGGCCTGCAGTTGTGCTTGTAATTCCTTCATCTGAGTTTTAAGCAGTCCGAGTTCTGAACAAAAAAGTGATTTTTTTATTCTTATATTAATAGTGTGGTAGGAGCCCAAACTGGGCTCAGTTCGTTGTCCAGCTGACCTCAGCCAATTCAGTAGCCAGACGCGGTTAAGGTGGTCAGACAACACAAAGTGCTTTATTGTAGAGACAAAAAGAATGCTGCAGCATGTCCCCCCCCCCCCGGGACACAACAGGGAAGGCCCAGAACGCACACAGGTGCTCACTTTTATACTACAAATGACGTATACAGCGTAGCTTTTACACCTGCACGTTTACACGGTTCTTCTTTCCCCATCCCTTTTGACAATGAGCTGTCCCTATTACAATGGGTTGTTTGTACAATTAGGAGTCTTCACACTTGCTGACTCATGATGTACTGATGTGACCATATCTTATCTGGTCAAGGCTAGCCCATGCAGTGCTGTTGCACGCTCTTTATCTGGCCAGCCTCTTGGTCAGCTTTGTGGTTTCTGAGAAATTACAGGGAGGGGGAGGCGGTCAGCTTTCTTGGAATGTTGCTAACAAAAGCTGGCTATGAAGCTTAAGCAGACTAGGACACTCATAACTCATAGTAATTAAACATAAGGAAAAGAGAAACAGAAGAGAAGCTTTCCACTGCTGTCCACATTAGCTAGGGTCAAAGGAAACATGCATATCCACATCGGTGTGTTTAAATGATAGTTCTTTGTGTCTGGGCTAACCTGGATTGAGACTGTGGCAGTGGTGGAGGGGGCCCAGGCTGGTCTCTTTATCTTGCATCCTTGGGCAGCTGCCAAGGCCTAGCACCCGGGGCCCACCACTGATGCCTGCCTTTGGTCCCCTTTATTTATTTATTTTCTGCCCTGGCACTCTGAGCAAGGCCAGGCAGCTGGGTCTAGCCACCATTTTAATTTCCCACAATGCTCCTGATGTTCCCCTCTCCCCACTTTGCCTTGGACCTTGCTCTGTGTTTTTTCCACAATTGGTAGTGGAGGCAGGACTCAGGTCATCCCTTCAGCATGCCTACTTTAGGCCCAAATAGTAAGATTTGTACAGAAAAGTCATTCCAAGCCTGTCTGTCTTTGTATGCCATTCTTTCAGTTTAATTTGAAGGAAAATAACCCAGCAACCCTGGGGTACTTACCGGCACGATCATTTTCACATGATCCTTTCTCTCCCAAGGGACCACGATCTCCTTTCTGCCCAGGAGGCCCGACTTTCCCTGGGGGACCCTGGATCCCTCGTAATCCTGGTCATCCCATGAATTGGATGGGTGATAGCAACATACAAAAATATTTATGGAGCAGGATTTCCCAGCATCATGAAAGCTCATGACTCCAGTGTTTAATATTTCATAGAAATAGGCACAAATATATCACAGCAAACATCCCGAAAATGGCAGAAGCTGTGATCATTGTTCTATCGTGTTCCACTTTCTCATTCTGTGACTCTGAAGCATTTCAAGCTGCATGTCAACACATCTGAGGTGTGCACACCAGGAGCCCAAATTGGGCGTATATTTTTTTAATTAAGGAGAAGGCAAAGGGTTCTACCATGAAGAGATGGTTCAGGCAACAGTGAGTGAAGGTAAGGAAGGTGGAATGTGTATCCTGGTCCATAGCCTGGGCAGAGGGGGAGCTTTCCTTTGCAGAGTTCACAGTGGGAGGGAAAACTTTCCTCAGGACTTTTCCGCATCCTGTTTCCTACACTGATGAATCAGGAGTCTCTGAGAGGCTTGCAAGTGGGGCACAGAGGCAAAGGGCTGTTTGGACATAAAAATGATGTAACACAAGGCATGGGATATTTTTCATAGATCATAGAGTTGGAAGGGGCCTACAAGGCCATCGAGTCCAAGCCCCTGCTCAATGCAGGAAACTAGAGGAGGGGTCTCCCATCCAAGTAATAACCAGGCCTGACCCTGCTTAGCTTTCCACGCTCAGACAAGCCAGCGTGAGGCACAGGCCTGGTTGTTTAACCCACAAAAACTCCAAGTGCCCGGGTTTGGACATCACAGGAACAACCTCAAATGTGGCATTCAAGGGTTGTTAATGGAAAGAGGAAGTGGCTCGGGTGCAGCACGTGTCCCCATAATGTGTGGGTTAATTAGCACATGAATTGCCACTGAAAGCCACCATGACGTCCAAACATGGTCATAAGCTCTCTTATGTATCTGTTTGTGGAATGTGGGGTTCAGAGCAAGGTACACTGCCTCTGGACTTGGAGGTTCCATTTAACTAATGTGGTTAATACCCATCATTAGTCTTTTCCTCTTCCTTCTCCTTACTTTGAAAACCCTTCATGTCCTTGCCCTCCTTTTTCTTTCTGCTCTTATACCTCAGTTAGTATATTCCTGCTCCTCCATCTCCACCACCCTCAGACATCTGTAAGTCTCCTGCTACTCCCCCCCCCTTGTTGCCACTTATGCCTGGAATTCCTTTTCCAGACACCAACATGATGTTGACCTCCTCTCTCTTCCTTCAAATCTCTCATCAAATCCCACCCTTTCCATGAAGTATTTGGCATCACCCCTTAGCATCCATGCTGAAATTGAATCAGATGCTGGCAGGATTCCTTGAATTAGCATGCAGTTAATTCCAGTTTTCAGGTACTGGAAAAACACTACACCTCCTCCAATCCAGGGATGGGATGACATAGTTTGGGAAATCCTAGTAATGAACAACGTGTCATCTCAACTTAAAGCAACTGCAATCCCTTTTTATACCAGTAACCTTTTAGAATAACAACTTCCTTTCTTAACATGTATTGATTCTGCCAAAATGTTTTGTATGTATTTAAGTTATTCAAATCAAAATGCTCTGGTCAGTCGATAATTATTGTATACAGTACAAGCATTAGTAGACTTCTGTCCGTCTCTTCAATTATGTTGTTGCTTGTTGTCAAAGTTGTATATCCTTTGGGCGGTATCCAATACTGCTGCTCCACCTCCACCGGTTCCTTTGCAGGAACCCACTGCTTGCACAATGGGGATGTCATGGTTCTAAAAATAGCCCTGGAAACGAGCAGAAATGCTCATTTCCAGATGAGGTCAGGTCAGTGGAACTCCCTTCTGCGATTTCCAGTGGCCTGCCCCATTTTGAAAATGAATGTTTCTGCTCATTCTGGGTTGCATGTAGAACTGCAAAATCCCTGTTGCACCAGTGGTCACTCCCTCTGGCTCACAGGCACAATAGGATACTGCCCACTATATCTGCCATGCAATATTCCATCTTTTTCTTTTCCATGTGCTAGTCCCAAAGTATAACCAAGAGTTATTTGTCTTGTTGTTACTGAAATTTTAAGAAAAGAGAACACTTAAGAATTGAGCTGGGGAATCTGAAACAAGCAGTGAAGAATTCTCTACACTGGTGAGTGAAATCTCCACAATTAAAGCTAGCAAAGATAAAAAAAAAGGTAGGAGCCTGAACACTAGTTTTTAATAAACTGGCATTTCAGTTCTGCTCAGGTTTACGCAAAAGTAATTACAACACTGATTTTCAGTGGGACAATAGGACTTACTATGTATGTGTGTAAGGCTGCTACTTAAACATAGATGCAATGGGTTGGATCCAGACTTAGTCATAGTTACAGTATGACCCATTGAAATCAATGGGATTTAAGTTAGTTATGACTTATGATTTCAACGGGACTTCTTTAAGTATGAGTAAGTCTGGATCCAACCCAATGGAATTCATGAGACCTACTTAGAATCATGCTGCATGACTGTAATTCTATGCACACGGGAGGGGAGGTAGGACTCATTGAATTCAATGGGATTTACTTGTAAGAAAACATATGTATCACAAGGCTGCATGTGCATTAGTAAGTGAACAAAGAAAGGGCTGGCTTTTCTAAGAGTCTTATTTATTTCTACTGTCTCTCCCTAGATATGAGGTTAATTATTTATACTACAGTAAACACTGAATATGAGTTGACAAACTTGACATCGATGACAATTTCAATGGTAGAAAGAGAAAATCTATACGTTGCAATCTTTCTGGCTAAATTAAGCACCTCCTGGGTATATTAATAGGATTGTACCTTGCTCTCCCTTTTCACCTTTAGGCCCTGACAACCCATCTCTGCCTGGTAATCCATTCGCTCCAGGAGTTCCATCACGGAGAATGCAAGCATTCATTCTGTCTTCACATCTGCACTGGTTAGGGTCAGTCGTCCTCACCTTCAACGTACCCAGCACAACAATGCAAAAGGCCTGCAAGAGCATTGTTCAAGGGTCTTTCAGTCTAGAAAAAAACCCATACAATAGTAACATAGCTAACTTCCTAAAGTCATGGTTTTCAAACTGGATTTTGGGGAGACCTTGGAAGCTTATCATCAGGGTTTCTATGAGAAGTTCAGTAATGGTGGACATATTTCTGTGAACAGTAATGGTGCACAAGCCATACATGGATTAACCTGAATATACAGGTACAAATCTACATTGGGTGGGGGGCTTGGGGGATGGTGATAGGGTAGTAGCTGGGGGATGCTCAGGGTGTGAGCAAAATTGAGGTGCCCACCTCAGTTCTGCTCACAACAATTTGCATAGTCAAGCACTCCCACTTTGAATTTTTGCCCCATTAATGAATATTTTCACATATGCCTACCAAAAAGTTAGTTTTGGGAGTCTGGCCTGCTGAACTCTCATGATGCATTTGTGGACTCTTGCAGAATTTCCTCTAATATTCTGAGCTAGAGAAGCTTGTTATGAACCACTTGGATGCCAATGTCAGGTCCGGGATGAGAGTGACAGAGGTTCTTGGCTGGAACACCAGGGCCAAGGGAGATGGAGGTGCAAGAAGGGCCAGAAGCAGATGCACAGTCCAAGAACAAGTGAGGGTCAGATACATGCAAGGTACGGTAGGGCCAAAGGCAGGTTCATAGTCCAGGAACAAGCAAGGGTCAGATACATACAAGGCAGAGCAGGGCCAGAGGCACAGTCCAGAAGCAGGCACAGTCCAGGATCAGCATTGGCAGCAGGGAATCAGGAACTGGCTGCAGACACCGTAATGACTCATGTTGCCATGGCAAAGGCTTGAGGAAAGCCCTTATGTAGGGCTTCCAGCATCTTCCAACTGGTCTGCATTAGCAAGCCTGGGAGCAGCTGGAGGGTTCGGGCTGAACCCTGCAATTAGTGCAGTGCAGGCCAGGCTGCCTTCTGAAAAGCAGCCACTAGATGGAGCTGTGGCACTGTGCTGGCTGAGCAGTTCCTGACAGCCGAGGTACTCATCTCCAGCCCATCCCCATTGGCTTTAATGATGTCAGAATGACATAACAGTAAATTTTTATGTCATAATATATTGTATATTTATAATGTTTCATATCACAGTTCCTTCAGACCATTGAGCCAAGGGCACAGCAGCTATGCTGCTCCTCCAGGAAGCGTTGATGAGGTAATGTCTATTATTTCTCTGCAATTGTCAAAGTTGCAAAGATGGCTTGAGCTTAAAGAAGTGCTATACATAAACAGGTTTGTGTGCTTTCTCATCAAAATCTAATTACTGTATCTGATCACAGGTTTATGTGTTAGGAGTAAAAGTTTAGTAAGACATTTTTGTAGCACCACTCTGCTTTTACTTCTGAATGGCACAAATATTTTTGTAGAATTTCTTGCCTCTCTTGAGATGAAATTGGGAGCCTGGGCTTAAATATAGCTCGAACCATAATGTGGTTAATTAAATCAACATAATGGAATTCAAGCCAGTTTAATTCAATTATAGCACAATCCTATGAATATCTACACAGAAGTAAGTGTCACTGAAGACAATGGGACTTTATGTCTACTCAGAAGTAAGGTTTGAGAAATCCTACCCTAGGAAACCTGTAGTGTTTTCCTACCTTTTCTCCTGGTTTTGATGCTGTTTTCTACCCAACCTTATGCTATTTTTCTGACTTAGTACTTCTTGCATAATCCAGTCATCTTTTTGCCTGTCCATTTTGAACTCTAAAAAGAAGAGCTAGGAAAACCTCTTATCATTTCTGAACACTCTTGTTTATAATTCAGCCTTTCCCAACCTGGTGCCCTCCAGTTGTTTTGGTCTACAACTCTCAGCATTCTTAATCATTGGCCATGCTAGCTGGGGCTGATAGGAGCTGAAGTCCAAAACATCTGGAGGGCAACAGGTTGGGAGATGCTGTTATGATTTTTAAGGGGCTGTTACATTTTCTCATACCTTCAGTTTCTCTGCTGAATAAAGATACTTCTTAAATTTAGGAGGCTGTTTTTTTAAAAAAATCATCTATCTATCATCTATCTATCATCTATCCATCTATCATCTATCTATCTATCTATCTATCTATCTATCATCTATCCATCCATCAGGTTTAAGAGGGAAAAATGGATTCTGGACCATCCCTAGGAAATAAGCAATGACAAGCTGTTACATTATTATTATTTCTGTTGTATCTTTTTTTCCCATTAATTTTTTATTGTGAGTTTCAATAAAACAAAAACAAAATAGAAAAACATAAAGAAATAAAAAAATAAGAAAAAGTATTACAGTTTTCTTACATGAGATTTGAATACATCTATTACGGTAGATACATACAGGCCTGTGGCTCATGCTGGCTCAGCTTGTCTGAGAGTGTGGAAAGCTAAGCAGGGTCAAGCCAGGTTATTACTTGGATGGGAGACCCCTCTTCTAGTTTCCTGCATTGAGCAGGGGGTTGGACTCGATAGCCTTGTAAGCTTCTTCCAACTCTATGATCTATGAAATCTATATGCAGTGTGTACCTCTATATAATTTTATGTATAGCAAGATATACTACTGTTCTTTGGCATAGTTCTACTGTACATAGACTTCAACAAAGGCAGACCAAATATCCATATATTTATCCATTCGAAGATTATGCCTAAAGACTCCCTTTGAAAAACCGAAAGCGTTGCTAAGTCCTCAACCCATTGTGTTTTTGAAGGTGGCTGTTTGTCCTTCCAATGTTGTAATATTAGTCTTTTAGCTGTCAAAAGGGCACTAAGAATCCATTTACATTGACCTTGCATTAAGATCCAAGAAACTGGTAGATAGTTAAGAAGAACATGCACATTGGTAAATATTAAAGAGTTTTCTGTCACAAAGTTTATCCGTATTATTACCTCCTCCCAAAAAGAAGTGGCCATTGGACACTGCCAAAACATATGGGTAAGAGAAGCATTAGCTTTATTACACCTCCAACAATTAGCCAATTTAAACCAACCCATATTAAAAAGACGTCGAGACGGCCAATATACATAGAGCATAAATTTTTGCTGAATTAGACGTAACCTAAGATCCATTTCCCCTTCTGAGATTGATGCCAATGAAGCGATCCATTGACTGGGCAAGATAGGACAATCCAATTCACGATTCCATTCTTACTTACAACCCTGTGTGTCATATTTATTCACCAATAATAGATAATAAACCTGGATCATGGGTCGATAAAACTGTTCAGCCTCAATGAATACTTCCAATAACAAAGGGGGCTCTGAAGCTATAAAAGCAGCAGGGCCAAACCTCGATTCTAGCAAATGTTTCAATTGCACATATTGCCATTCAGCTGTAGCTGGCAAATCATATTTAGCGTGCAAAGCTGAGAATGGCAGAAAATTATCATCAGGACCTACAAGCTGATCCAAAGTAAAAATCAGCTTGTCCATCCAAGTCTGCCAAAGAAACATTTTCTTACTAATTTTTAATTCCCCATAGAGTTAATTTTGCTTGCAAAAATGGATCATCATCAAATTATTTGATGTGATATTATGTGCCACATCTCTGTTACCACTGTAACTGTGGGAGGTACCCTATCTGTTTTCCTATAGAGAGAGCCCAATGCAGTCCATTTGGGGAGAAGATCCAAGCATGCAGATTCCAAAACTGACCAGGAGGAAAAGTCTAATCTGGGCGGAAAAGACCAAAATTTAGTACAAGTCAACAAATAGGCCCAATGAAATAAAGCAAGATCAGGAAGGCCAAATCCACCTTCTTTAATTGGAAACTGCATCCTTTTCAAAGATATTTGTGGCAGAGCGGAACCCCATAGGAATTTACGAAACAAAGCATTTACGTTTTTCTGTTGTATCTGTTAAGAAATACAATAGAAATGTCAACTTACATCCCTCTTTGCCATAACTTAGCTATCTAAATCAAAATTCAGTTTCTATTTTATGTAAGTAGTTTACAATATTCATAGCGCCTAGATCATGACTTACCAGCAGCACACTTCTGTTTGATCAGATGAAATAAACCCCTGACAACAATATTTGGTTATACCGTGTAACCGAGTGCACAGTGAAATATTTACTGTCGACTGCCTTCTGCTACTTAGTACTTTGCTATTTACTTCTGTGACATGTGATTTCTATGACACAATTATTTTCTCCACCTGACTCCATGTGGGACATCAGCCACATTATGGTGCAGTAAGAAAACAAGGACAAAATGGAACACTTGCAGTGCAATCCTGTGCATGCATACTCAGAAGTAGGAACGGTGCAGGGCTGTTTGGCGCCCTAGGCCAAATTATATTTAGCGCCCCCCCTCGTGCCGTGGGGGGGGGCTCTGGAGCAAAGCAGCCCTGCTCTGCAACCCCCCCCCCACGCCACCGCCGCTGCCACCACCACCTACCTTCCCCCCGCCCCCGCTGCTGGCTGCTGGCTGCTGCTGCTGCTGCCGCTGCCTCCTCCTCCTCCTCCGACGCAATGGGACCCCCGCGCTTTACGACGGGAAGGTAGGTAGGTGGTTGGCGGGTGGGTGGGCGCGCGCGCGGGGGGGGGAGGTGCGGCGGCGGCGGCAGGCAGGGCAGGAGCGCGCCGGAGGCGAGGAAGGGGCGCAGAAACTCTGCGCCCTCTTCCGCCACGCGCCCTAGGCAGCCGCCTGGGTCTGCCTAGCGGTAGCGCCGGCCCTGCTCAGAAGTAAGTCCCTGTCATGGACCAGCAGCATGCTGTTCCATGAGTGGAAGAGATAACAGGCAAAATAGAGTGCCCACACTTCTTTTTGCTCCTCTGTTCTTGTGGCTTTTTCTGCTACCACCAGATGGATATCTTTATTTCTCTGGCTGACTCCATCAAACCAGCCTTGAAACTCTCTAGGTCTCAGGTATCTACTTTAGGCAGTGTGTGTTTGGCTATTAGACATGCGGTGGGTGACACCGCCCCCAAGAGACGCCACAATATTTCAAATAACAAGGTTTAAATTTTACTGAAGAAAAATGTCAAAAGAAAAAGTTTCAAAATTTGGACATGCGCGCATGCACGCACACACACACACACACACACACAAGCAATCAGTTAATAAAACAACCAGAGATAAATGCATCCAGCTAACCTACCCAGACTGTGACCCTGTTTTATCCAGGTCTCCTGATCCAAGCAATATCTTACTGTCCTTGGTCCAGCCTTGGCTTTTCTTTCCTCCAGCACTTTGGCCTCCTTTTTTCCTTCTCTGTGTCTCCCTTTCTCTGACTTTCTGCCTCTGGGTTTTATCTCCCCCCCCACCTCTTTCCCAACTTCCACAAATCTGGAGGGTAGCTTCTTGTTCATTTCTGCCAACTAAGTTTCTGTTTCCTGAATTAAACCCTTTTAATCTTTTGACCTCCTGTTCAGCTTTATAACATCTATTTTCTAGGCTGACATTTTGACTGTTGCTGAAGTTTTCACTCTCCTGCTTCCTACTCTAAATTTCCTGACCTTTATATCCTAAACTAAACTTTTAACCTCTTAACAATTAACATAATGGCTGAAACTGACTAGCACACACACACAAAGATTTAATCGCATAATATCCTACAACCAAATAACATACAAAAAATGGAGGACAGTTCTGTTACTTCACAGGGAGTTCAATGGGACTTACTCTCCAGTAAGCATGTATAGCAGGGGTGGGTAACAAGTGACCTATGAGGTGCATGTGGCCCTCACTCCCCCCTCCCTGTTGATATGTGTGGCGGTGGCAAAAATGAAGTTTTGCCACTAATTTTGGTGGCAAACTGCTAAGGTAGCCTAAAGCGGCCAAATCTTGAAAATGGCAGTGCATCCCATGGGTGGGTGTGTTTAGGGGGGTGAAAATGCCCCCCCCAAAGTTGCCCACCCATGGTGTATAGCATGCTTAGACAGAAAGTAGATCTCCAGATATTTTGGACATCAACTCCCAGTGTTCTTGACCATTGGGAATGGGTATGCTACCAGGGACTTCTGGGAGTTGAAGTCCCAAATATCTGGAGATCTACTTTCTGGCTACCCCTGGTGTACAAGATTGCAACCTCACTGTCTTATTCCAGGAAAAGCTTTTGGCTGTTTTATTCGGAATTAAAATAATACAGAATCTTATAAGACTTTTGGGGCTCATTCAGATTTAACATTAGAATTGCCTCAGGCCATCAGACCAAAGCCCATCTTTTTTAAAAAATAAATTTTATTTAGTTATGAACTACATACAAAACTGTAAAACAAAAACATACAACTAGATTAATTATAAGGTGCACACCCACCCACCTGCCTAGGGACCAACTAATATACTTCCATCCCCTTGATCAATTAAATTCCACATTCCAAAAATATAACATGTCCTGACAAGGCATACTCCCCATCCCCTTTATTAATACATAGTCTAATAATTGATTCCATATATCCATAAAATTATTCTTCTTTAACTGTCCCTTTTTGCATTTGATACTACAAGTTAGTTTATCATTTAGGGCTATATCCCAGACTTCCTTATACCAATCAGTTATTAGAAAAACATGTTGAACTTTCCATTTCCTCACTATCATTAACCTAGCTGCAGTTAACAAGTTTACAATTAGTTCCTTTGTATTTTGGGCACAAGTGACTTTATCGGTTATTGATAACAAAGCAAGTTTAGGACAGACCTCTAGATTAATACCAATAATTTCCTATATTTCTGTAAAAACCTCTCTCCAAAATTCCAGAACATTTTTACAACTCCACCACATATGAGCATATGTACCTATTTCCTGACATCCTCTCCAACAAAGTGCGGAGCAATCATAGATTTCATAGATCATAGAGTTGGAAGGAGCCTACAAGGCTATCGAGTCCAACCCCCTGCTCAAGGCAGGAAACTAGAGGAGGGGTCTCCCATCCAAGTAATAACCAGGCCTGACCCTGCTTAGCTTTCCACACTCAGACAAGCTGAGCCAGCGTAAGCCACAGACCTGTATTGTTATCTATTCTATTTAATCTTATTGGAGTTAGGTACCATCTGCATATTATTTTATAGAAATTCTCCTTTATCCTAGTTCCACAATCCGTCTATCCCATATATTGTCCCAGCCCACCTTCGAGGTCACCTCTTCAAATTCATTATCCCATACTGTCTTTAGATGGTCATCTTGTTCTTCTGCATTTTGAATCAATCTGTATAAATCCCTTGTTATACCTCTTGTTGACGCGTTCCCTTCTAAACCATCTCTAGACATAACAATCTTTTCAAATTTGGTTAAATCTCTCTCATACTTGCCAAAGCCCATCTTGTTTAGCACTGTGTCCACACCTACAGTTACCCAGCTGTTTTGGGGAGACTCTTAAGCAGGTAGAAACAACCATTCTATTTGTCTATAGATATAGATGTATAGATCTATATTAGTGCTGAAATTAATTTATTTCCAGCAGTTTTGTTCTGCAAATTTTGGTGTCCAATATTCAACAGGTGTTCTCTGAATATTTGTTTTCTATAATTTGTGTGGCCATGCAGGTCCTGGGCCAGTGCCTGGATGCAGTGGTGGGCTGGATGAGGGCCAATAAGCTGAGTCTGAATCCTGGCAAGACAGAGGCATTGTGGTTGTGTGGTTCCCAGGTTCAGGTGATAGGTAGGCTACCTATTCTGGATAGATTTATACTTCCTCTGAAGGATCAGATGTGCAGTCTGGGACTACTTCTGGATCCATCTTTTTCACTAGAGGCCTAAATAGCCTCAGTGACCCAGAGTGCCTTTTATCAGCTTGGGCTAGTAGGCCAGCTGCGGCCATTCTTGGACCAGGATAGCTTAGCCATATTGGTTCAGGCACTGGTAATGTCGAAGTTGGATTGTTGCAATAGTCTTCATGTGGGACTGTTCTTAAGGCTGGTCCAGAAGCTGCAGCTACTGCAGAATGCAACAGCTAAGTTCCTGAGTGGGGTGACCTATCAGCAGCATATTACACCTGAGCTGAAGGAACTGCTCTGACTGCCTATTTGCTACCAGGCAGTATTTAAGGTTTGTTGTTTGTATATAAAGCCTGAAACAACTCGGGACCTGATTACCTGTGAGAGCACCTTCTTCCTGATAGACCCATTCAATCCTTGAGGTCTTCTGGTGAGGGCCTCCTGGTGATGCCACATACTTCTGAGGTCTGCTCTGCAGTTGTTCAGAGAAGGGCATTTAGTGCAGTGGTGCCCATTATGTGGAGTAATCTTTTCCTTGATTTTAGATATGTGACAACACTTCATATTTTTATGTGGACGTTGAAGACCCATCTCTTTATGCTAGCCTTCCTTATGTAGTGTAACCTACCATCTTATATAGATATGATATATTCTATGTAGTAGTCTTTATTTTTTTTGTTTCTTCGAATTGTGAACACCACTTTGAAATCTTTAGATGTCAGTGGTTTATTAAATACTTCTAAATAAGTAATTTGACATTGAATGATTTTTTATTTCAATTGGCAGCATTTGATAGTTGGCTTGTAATATTATTACTGGATTTGATAGCTTACATACAATTGTATTTAGCGTTAGGCAGCATTTTATAGCTAACATGCAAATGTATCAGTACCACAAGGTAATTTGATAGATAACAGACCACCTGTCTCTTAAATGATCACAAAGTGAATTTGTCTTGAGACTCCCAGTTTTAGACTTTGGCTCTAACCTCAAATCCTTCCTTATGAAGGTAATGTACCAGCATGTGAATGACTCTAGAAAATGTGAATCATCTATAGCAAATTAAGTACTTCACAGGAAAATAGTTCCTATAGATTCATCAGAAAGAGTATCTGGGATTGAAGTGCAACAGATGGTAAAGTTTCATACAGTATTCATAGACCATTGATTCCCTAAGCATGTGCTATGAGATGACCTGAAGCGTAGGGTGGCCCATGTGTCCTCTTCTACCGTCCACTGTTTGAAGAGCTGTCAAAGGACTATCCTCTCTTTTGAAGGTATCCTCTTATTTGAAGGGTTGTCCAGTCCAGATCTGGTTTAAAGATAAGGAACCATCAGAAGGAAAAGTTGGCCATCAACAGCACCTGGACAGCAGACATAGCAGGCAGGCATACAGGTATTACGTTTCTGTTTAAATAATAATTATTTCTAAATGTGTATTTATACAAATAAATTAGCATATGCAGTATTTATGCAAATCACTGTCTCCCATTGTTTTTGGTATTGTGGCCACCCTACTGAATTGTGCCTTGAAAATTAAGCCATTGTGTTGAATGCATCCACCACTGTATTGTGCCTGTGTCAGAGCAAGAAGACCTCTGTGCAGTATTTATCCCACCTCTCTATGTTGACATAAAGGTAAACACATCATCCCAAGGGAGCGGCAAGGCTTGGCCACCTGGTTCCTCAGGCAATTCAACATGAGAGGCCTTTTTGCATTCAGGCTTTTATTTCCATAGATCAGGTTACACAGATACACATTCCAAAGACTTGTGAAATAGCTTGCCTCACTTATACTCCACACCACAAACAATTGGCTTCTTCATAGCAAGAACCCCTCAACTTGACTCTGGGAAGGCAACCTTAAGCTAAGGTGGACTGATAAATTGTACAAAGCAACATCCGAGATATTATACTCGGAACGTAGTCTTTGTCTTTGAGATGCCGTGTTAAATGCAGTTTCCCCTGAAACAGAAGTAGCGTTATTTCAAGACCTGATATCCTCCCTCCAAAATTGTTTGAAGCATAAAAAGGGTGTAAGACAACCTCCCCCATCTAACAGGTCTAAAGGCTGGTTTGATCAAGACTGCAGTGCCTTGAAACACTCCATAGTGGAAAAATACAGGTGGCGGTATAGGGAACTGAATCTCTCTGTTTTTCCTGAGGAGTGCTTTGAGCTGAAAAGGACATATAAAGCTCCAATTAAAGAGAAAAAAGAAGCAACCCCAAAGGGAAGCATGGCAATGCTTAATAGAGGTATTGAGAGCAGGTGACTTTGGTACTGTTTAGAAAGTTACCTTGAGGGGTTGGCAAAATTCAACAGCTGGTTTGGAGTATCTTATTCCTGCTAAAGTTTGGGGATCTCATTTCCGCACTATGTATGCGAGTGGTCAACCCTCTCAACAGTTTTCAATGGCTATTATCAATAGTGTTCCCGAGTGGCCTGCTGTATCTATCTCTGAAATTAATAACCTTATCTGGAATCTTAAACAGGGTAAAGCTCCAGGTGGAGACAACATCCTACTGGAACTGCTTAAAGCCAATATAGAGTGGTGGGCACTAGTTTTGGCAGCCCTGTTTACCTGTACTGACCATTCAGCATACATCCGAGAGGACTGGGGGCTTGCGATTATTATCCCAATATATAAAAAAGGGAAAAGATCAGACACCTCAAATTACAGACCTATCAGCCTCTTAAGTATTATTAGCAAATTATATGCCAGCCATCTTTACAAAAAACTAGGTAAGTGGCTGGACAAAGAAAATATTTTAGAAGGCGGACAGGTGGGATTCAGGTCTTGGCGATCCACCGCTGACCAGGGTCTGGTCCTCCAACATTTGGCTGAAAAATATGCAGTAACTGCTGGAGGAGCTCTCTATGCAGCTTTCATCAATTTTAAATCAGCCTTTTGACCTAATTTCAAGACTTAGATTATGGAAAAAGCTCGAGGATACAAACATTGATAGATGCCTTTTAATTCTCATACATAGTTTATATGAGAATACTCGTCTTTGGATGAGATGTAATCGGGCGGGACATCTAACTAGGCAAATTTCAACTGCGAATGGGGTAAAACAAGGTTGCATACTTGCTCCAACTTTCTTTAATTTTTACATCAACTCATTAATTAAAAGTTTGGTGGAGGTATATTCCCATCCCTCAAATCTGGCAAAAAAGTCCTTGTCAGTACTCTTGTATGCCGATGACGTGGTGTTGCTTTCCTTGACAAGAATAGGTCTAAGATGTCTCTTAAGAGCATTAGACCTCTACTGCAAAAACGAACTACTGCTGATCAACCACGCAAAGTCTAAGGTTATGGTTTCTTCTATAAAAAAGTTAAAGCATAAATGGCAGATTAACAACCACCCTATAGAACAAATTGCTTCATTCAGATACTTGGGCATAACCTTTCACTCTTCTGGTTTATGGAGTTTGCAAACTAAAAATGCCAATGAGAATGCCCAGAGAAGTGTAAAGGCTCTTCTGTGCTTCTTTTACATGAAAGGAGGCCAATATATTATTATATATATCCCTTCAGCCTTCCAGGTATTCAGTGTGAGGGTTATCTCCTAGATGTTATATGGTTCTCAGTGGTGCACATATAAAAGCTTTGAGGTCACTAAGATTACATTTTTGTGAACAATGTTGGGAGTCCCAAATTGTGTTCCCAATGCAATTGTTCGTTTAGAAGCAGGGCAAATTTCGGTTGAGGCCTGTGCATGGATTCTTAGGATTTATTACTGGCTGAAGCTGATTTTCTCCCCTGTGGGTTTAGTCCCATTTACACTAAATGATACTAGCCAGACAAAATGGAAATCCACTCTGTATGAAAAATTGTGAAATCTGGGCTTTTTACCAAATGCTCCAGTAGCTCTGAGCTATGAAAAAGCTAAAACAATATTCCAGCAGTGTATCAGGGATGTGGAATTACAATATCATTTGAGTCTGGCTTTAACATACCCTGACTTTAGAGACAATGGGAGGACATTTGTGCATGCAAATTATCTGACAGATTTGAATATTCCCAAATTTAGGAAAGCTTTCACCCTGGCCAGGTTTAATGTCCTGCCTTCAGCCCTATTGGATGGAAGTTATGGAAGAATTCCTTACCAAGAACGAGTATGTCCCTGTGGGATGAGAGTAGTGGAAACAGTAGACCATGTTCTGCTGTATTGCTCTTTCTATTGGGATTTGCGCCAAGCATTTATTACTCCTATTTTACAACGAATCCCTGGTAGATCCGATGAATATTATCTAAAGTATCTTCTGTCTGATCAGGATCCTCAGGTTACTCTAAAAGTGGCCAGCTTATGTGCGGCTGCTGTAAGCCAATGAAAACTGATGCTGAATGGCTTTATTGAATAATATTTTAGACATAGCTTGGGACTGTTGTGTCCAACACAATGGTTTTATGTATTTAACCGATATTTTTATTGTTTGGGGTTATTTTTGCTATACTGGTCTGTGACCAAAATAAACTTCATTCATTCATTCATTTGATGACAAAGTAAAAATCAAATCCAAAGCAACAAATGCTGGTGGGAGATGCAGATAATTTATCTATAGCTGAGCAGTTTATGCTTCTCCATGCAATGTTTTTATACACAGTAAGATACAGAAAAGTAAACATGTTGGAAATGTGCTATGATTAGAATAAACTGTACTGTCACCAGCACTGTGGAAATCCCATTTTTGCCAAAACAAAACAAAACAAAACAAAACAGCCATCAGATTTTAAAATTCGCAAATGATTAGCCACTGAAGAGAACAACTTCTATCATGCCATTTGCCATCCGGATGCATTTCTACACAGTCTTCATTGCCAACGTTATTTGGTTCTCCTGGTGCCCAGTTTGAATACCCTATGATATTGCCATCCAGATCCTCAAACCTGCCTTCAGTCCTCACGTCATTGATTCCAAGAACGGCTCTTTTGTTATGCCAGGCCACTATTTGTTGGATGGCACCATTCTCTGCAGCATCCCTTGGCATGGCTAGCGTGCCACCCATGTGTGAGCAGCTGGCATTTGCAGTATCGTAATCACCCATGGAGCCATCTGTTTTGAATATTTTTTCACCAACAATCACACCATTGGGGGTAAGGAGAACTAGGAGGAGACAAAATGGCAGTGCTTTCATAAGTTATACTTTGTTTATGCCAGGTGTGGCCAACATGGAGCAGTCCAGGGGCCAATTTCCCTCCCCCCAGATCTGCTGTAGGATGCACTCCACTCCCCCCCCCCCGGCACCACAAAAAAAGTGTGTGTGTTGGTGGGGAGTTGTGCTTAGATCATTGCCTACGCTGTGGAGAGTAAGAATGGAAAAATTAGCTTGTTTTTAAACTACGTTTGTCCAATCTAAACTTCCTTAGTGGTTTGGTGTTGAGTTTTTCTCCCTTCTTTTCCAGGTAAATAGAAAAAGAATAGGTGTGGCAGGGGGCAACTGCTCTGGACTTACTTACTTCAATTAGGAAATGTGTGGATAGTGTCATTATACGGTTTAGACACTAGATGGATGGATGGAGCTAGGAGTTTCTTGTTGTTCTGTTCTTGTTTCTGAGAGAGTAAAGGGGCAATCCTATGCATGTTTAGGCAGAGAAAAGGCCTACAGCTCCCAGCATGTCCCAGCCAGCCATGGCTGGGGCATGCTGGGAGTTGTAGGCCTTTTCTCTGTCTAAACATGCATAGGATTGCGCCTAAAAGTTCTTTTCTAGTTTCCTAACTGGAGTGACCTCTCAGACCCAAAATACTCCTTACTTCATGGGTGGGCAACTTCTGGGGGTTGGGGGGAGTCACATTGTCTCCCCACACCCCACTGGGGTAGCAACCCTGCTGCTGTCCCCGAAGTTGCCACCGAAATACTGCACTGTAGTGGCGGTGGCAAAAAAAGCAGCAATTTTTCTGGGAAACAAATCCTAGACCCTTTACTCCCACTGCAGTCCCAATCTGGATCGCCTTCTCCCCTGCACATGTACTTTATGCTGCCCAAATTTATATTAACAAATACTGACCCATTAGAGCATATGGGTCACTATTTGGCAAGATAAATTGCAGGCACAATTCCACCACCACCCCATCCAGATCAGAACCACAGTTGGAGTGGGAAGGTTTATACCCACCCCTATCATGCTAGGGTCCTGGCTATGATGGGTCCTCTGCACTTAGTCTAGAGTGGAAAAAATTAAAATATGCAGTTGCTTGCTACATCTTTAGAGTAATATGTGCTTTGGCCCTAAACCTTCCACAACTGGAGAGATGTTCAGTTCAGTAACTCATGCAAAAACACAGTTTGTGGGTTCTTTGGAGGGTAGGTCATTCTTACCGTATCACACTCTGAAAGTAACCCCTTTTGGGGGTGTGTGTAGTGGGCCTCCAATTTTAATTCAGGAAAAAGTGTGGTTCTGCTATCAGACATGTGGGAATCACTGCATCTGACCATGACTGTGTCTTCATAACTTTCAACCCTACTGCACAGAACATTATGTAATAAATCTGGTAGCTTCACCTTCAGAGTAACATCTGCATGGAGTCTCCTCACCTACAATTAGTTTGTGAATGTCTGTTTGTGTTACAGTGCCTTCCCGCCCTATATGTTAGAACACAAGCCTAGATCTGAAAAAGGATACCAAAAATAGATAGGTGGTCTCATTTCTAAAATAGGATTCTGGCCTACTTGGAAGAAAATTGAAAATTTGTTCCATGAGTGTGGTTATTCTGCTCCACATAATGACCAGACTTTACACATTTGACTGGTAATAATAGAACTAATTTCTTCAGAATCAATATTCTTTCTTGCCAACATGATGAGGATTAAGAACACTCTGTCCCTGTCAAATTCCTAACGTTTCTATATTGTCGGTTTAATCACAATGCTATGTTATGTTAACAAGTCTAATTGTGTCAACAACAGTAAACTTGAACCTATACCAAAGCGCACCAATCTAAGCCATTTTTGACCAAACAGTACCATACTTCCCCTTTCTTACCTCTTTGGATTTTGGTGGTGGTAGTTTTGAAAACGTTCAGCTGTGTTTGCAAATTCCAGATTTGCATTTTAAGAAGTTCAAGATCTGAATGAGGAAATAGCTACATTAGACTTCTTGATCAATATCAAATTCCATACATGATTTAAAAAAAAATGTAATCTGTATAAGTCTCTGGGAAAGCTTTCATGGGGCTAACGGAACACAGCAATTTGGTTCCAGTTCCAAATGTTCCTGCCAAATGCACACAGTGACTAGATCTGGCTTGCATTTTTAAAAACTGATATATGAAAATACCTTAAGGTTTGCTTTACACATTACAAAGCGGAAAACATGCTTTCTATATGCATGTTTTACATTTAGAAGTACATGCTAAAAATTGTGTGTGCTGCCTTTGGCAGAATCTAGCCTTTAAAAGTATTCAATCAATTTAATTCCGCAGTGTAGATATGCCCAAAGAGTTTGAGATCTAAATTTCGCTAGAAGGCATTAGTGGTCCAGCTAATATAAAAAGGGAAATTTCAGAAGTGTAGGTGTCTTAGGTTTGCCAATGCCAGCTCCCTGAACAATACAGGTATCTCCCTCATTTGTGGTTTATGTTTTTAGGTGTACACATTAAACATTCCCAGGACTCGCAGTCTGCAGACCAGCTAGGACCGTGGGAAGGCAGGGATGAACAGTCTGGGAGCTCAAACTGTTGCTCCAGTTGAGGAGTCAAGCAAGAGTGAGCTGCTTCATAGGGGTAGGTGAAACCCTATTGGGCCACAAGTGTCACCTGATCCTTGCTGAGCTAGTAGCTGCATCGGTGACATCTGTGGTCCTGCTGCTGAAGCACAGCTTACATTTACACCTAAAACTGCATTACACGATGGAGTGGCCCTCAGTTACTCATATTATTGTTGACAAACTTTTTTTTTTTTTACTGTACATAAGAAACAGAATAAACTTCTTAATAAGGTAGAAGGAAGTTTGCTAGCACAAACAATAGCTATTCTGTCCTCCAGTGTTTAATCTTTCTGTCATGAACTCAGCTTGGCCTTTTGTAGGAAGGCAGGTTGGGCAAGTTTTACCGCAGGGATACAAAGAGTCCTTGACTGCACTGTTCTTGCCTGGTCCACTATTGCATGTTTCTCAAGAAGCAAGTTTTGTTCACTTCTTGGACAATGAGTTGAACTAATTGCCATCTTGTTTGGAGGTGGAATTAAAGCAGCCTTATGTAAATATGTGTATGAGAAATGACAGATGTAAGAATGCTGCTAACTATGGGAAGAGAAAGAGAGGTTTTGTGGAGAGTCCCTGTGAGCTTTAGCCTACCAACAAGGGAATAGTAGGCCCAGCTGACTTCTCTGACTTCTCAGGGGCAGGAGAAAATGAGAAGACTGAGGAAAACAGCTAAGACAGAGTTTTGTTTTGTCTGCTGAGGTGTTGCTTTTGTATCTGAGCTGAAGTACTGCTGTCTGAGGAGCTGCCATCCTGTCCATTGTTGAGATTGCACCTGTGGAGGAGTTGCTAGTGTTTTGGTGTGGGCCCCTCTTTCCTAGCACCAGGGCTGGCCCAAGACAAGCTGAGGTGACAGACAAGATGGCACCCCCTCTGGTCCATATACAGAAGCCAACTAGACTGGCAGTTAAATTTTACCTCACATTGGTGATGGGACAACATCCTCCACTGCACCTGAAAGTGGCAAGCTAGCTTAGGGGGTGCAGGACAGGACACATAGCACACACAGCTCTGTCCTCAAACACCTGACAGCTGCTCCCTGTCCCTCAGCACCTGCTACCTGAGGCATTTCACTTTGCCTAATAGGAGGGCCGGCACTGGCCTGCATCTCACTAGCACCACCATTTCGGGGGAGGATGGCTGGCACCTGGCTCCCAAAATGCCTGAGGGAGAAATACCTACAGATACACATCAGATTAGTGGTGACACTACTGGGACATTTTCTACTTAGAATGGCTCCAGAAGGAGAGAGCATCCTATTCTTCATGGAGTCGTGGTTGGGCCCAGGGACCAAAGGGACATATGTCTCCCTCATACCTTGAATTAGAGAAGTTTCTTAGGACTATTTAGCTAAACTTTAATCCTTTCTATAATTCTTTTGTTAATCCCAATATAAATCAATCAGAATTCCAAGTAATTATCTCTGTTTCCATCATTGTCCCCTTACAGTTCAGGCTATGATGTCCAGACTGATTATTAGCCACCCTAAGCTGTACTAATCACACACAAGAGGGAAGCATAGCAGGCTTGGGGGAACCCCAAGGTTTGCAGATGTACAAAGTAAACTTTAGGAAAATATCCCTCATCGGGGAATCCCCCTGCCCAAAACATGCCAATGAAGACCATGTATGTCCAGTGGCCATGGAATGTTGAGTGCTGGGAAAACTGGGAAGCAGGGAATGGAGTGGACTGGAATCTATTTTCTTCCCATCTGTTTTCTCCGTATGTAACTCTAATAATTTTAATAATCTTTACCAATATTTTGATTTTTGTAATGATATTGAAGCTCACTTTGCTTTGACCATATAAAAATATGAGGAGCCAGAACAATACAATTTATAGTATGTTGGGGCTAGGATTGGCCATGACCTGAGTTCAACTTCCTACTTGGCCATGAAGCTTACTAGGTGACTTTGGACAGATTATTAGTTCTTGCTCTATCCTACGTCACTGGGCTGTTCTGAAGATAAATGAGCAAAATATTGTAAAGCACAATGGGCAGTATCCTATTGTGCCCATGCACTCGTAGGACCCACTGTTCACTCAATGGAGCTTTTGGCACTTCTAAAAATAACCTGAAATGAGCAAAATCACTCATTTCTGGAATGGGGCAGGACAGCACAACTCACAGACAGGAGCTCCAGTGACCTGTACCAATCCAGAAATGAGCATTTCTGCTAATTTTCAGGGTTCTTTTTGGAAGCGTCAAAATTCCATTGCGTAAGTGGTGGGTCCCACAAGTGCAACGGAGCCAGCAGAGGCGGAGCGGCCTTGTTGGATACTGCCCTTTATATACTGAAAAAGTACATTAGAAATGATTCATTAAAATATATTTAGTTTTTTTCTCTAGAATGCAAGCCTGTGGCAGAGCTTGTGTTATTTTTAATTTTTGTTGAGTGCCTTGTTGTTGTTGTTGTTGTTGTTGTTATTATTATTATTATTATTATTATTTGGAAGATAACTACTTCCTCTTGATCCAGTTTCACCTGTTGAGTCTTTATCTTCTTTTGGTTCTGGAATAGAAAGTGCTTCTGCCAGACCCCATAGTTCTTGAGCTCCTGGTAATCCTATAATGGAGTTACAAACCAGTGAACTGATATGTGATTAAAAACAAAAAGCAAACCAACACCTCCATTCACACAGTGCCTGTCATGTGAGGTTTCTTAGGGTGTAATAATCCTCAAACCTGCTCAAATTTGAATGTTCTTTGGAGTGATTTTTTAATGGCTTATACTGAAACAATAAAACTGTACAACTACCAAGCCAATACTCTAAACCTTTTAATCAGAATACTGTCCCTGTCATCCCTGAGATTTTGCTTGAAAAGTGTAGCTAAAAGTTGTTTGGCACCTCTACCAAACATATAAAGCAACTGTACTGTTTGACTCCCGGCAGTCTCACCAAATGTTAATGAAGATGTAAAGGGTGGGGGACTGTGCACAGGTCAATCTGTGTGGAAAAGAAACAATGAAACATTGACCTGATCCACACATCACCATGGGTAAACCACTGGGCTGTTTAGCCCCTAAACAACCCAGCAGTCCGGGTTCACATGTCATGCTTGCAGCCTCCAACTGAGCCGATCAGAGGTTGTTTACAGAAGGTGGAATTTGCTCGTACACAGTGTGCATTCCTGCAAATCATGGGTTAAATAGCCCACGATTTGCTGCCATGACGTGCGAACCAGGTCTGTATGTTTTTATATAAATATAATTATGTTGGTATTTTATGTGCATTCTGAAAAGAAAAAGAACCACTGCTGAGATTCCTCTTGGTGGTCAAAGATTCATGTTACTTCCATCAGTTACATCATACCATCCAAGTACATGCACTGTATTTCTGTGAAACCGTTACTTTAGACCAGTGATGGCGAACCTATGGCACGGGTGCCACAGCTGGCACTCAGGGACCTCTCTGTGGGCACTCGAGCCATTGCTCACCAGATTGCGAAAAGACTGTCCCCTTCTGCAAAACACTAATGATTTTGTTCTTTCTCACAGTGTGGAACAGAATGATTTTATTCTAGAATTCCTGTTACAGAATTCTTTTCTACATTGTTATCACATTTAAAAGGTTTTGAAGAATATGCACAGAGCATGGCTTGGATGTAAAGCCCTAACAGTTGACCTGAGTGCTGCATGTGTTGCTCTCAAACTAACGGAGTATGAGCCAAGGTTTGACAAATTATCAGCATGCATGCAATAGCAAAAATCACATTAATTGTGCAAAAGCATGCCCAATGCAAACTTTTACCTAATGCAGTGTTTGCAGTCCAAGACATAAAGTGTTTAAATGTGTTAAGCACCTTTAGTTTTCTTGTTTATCTTGCTCATCCTAGTACAGGTTGACTTTTACTTTTACTAATCCGACACCTGTAGAAGCAGGGAAAGGACCTGGGGTAAAGCTTGCCCCATACAATTTCAGTCTGGCATATAACCATATTACAAGTTGAGAATCCCTTATCCAAAAATACATGTGCCTAATTATTTAAAAAGTTTGTATAAATTCCCTTCAGGCTATGTGTACAATGTAGTACTATAATAAGTTTTTGAGTTGATTTTTTTTTCAACAAAAAACTGTTTGTATCATTGAAAGCTCTGTTATTGTGTTTTTCTTTTAAGACAAAAGATGTTAATTAGTTCGGGCAACTGTATGAGTTGTTTTTCTAAAACTAAAACCTCGGTATTCAGGTTTAATTGCAGTGTTGGCACTCTGAAATAAATAAGTTGGTTTTGTGTTGCACTTTGGGCACTCGGGCTCAAAAAGGTTCGCCATCACTGCTTTAGACTGTGCCAGTTTTATTTTAAATCTTGTTGATGAAGGTCAAATTATTCTGGCTTCAGGACTTATGGTTTCATAGATCATAGAGTTGTAAGGGGCCTACAAGGCCATCGAGTCCAAGCCCCTGCTCAATGCAGGAAACTAGAGGAGGGGTCTTCCATCCAAGTAATAACCAGGCCTGACCTTGCTTAGCTTTCCACACTCAGACAAGCTGAGCCAGCGTGAACTTGTTACAGAAGAAAAGAATGGCACAAGATAATATAGAAGTTGTCCACCCCTGCTTTAGTACATGGAGAGCATACCCTCCCCATAAAGATTTTGTTACCTTCATCTCCCTTTTCTCCTTTTGGACCTCTCTCAGCAGGGGCACATATAACTAGTGTACATGCATTTGGAACCCATCCTTGTAGAACATGTTTTGCAGCTGAGCTGGTGGTTCTCTGCAGAGGCACACCCAGGGCCAATGGAGAAAGTATTAGAAGTACCAGCATTTTTTCAATATATGACCTGGAAAGGGGGGTGGGGAGGATATGAAGAAAATTATATTAGGTGAGCTGTCAAGCTTGGAAAGTGGATCTTTCACCTCAGCTGATTTGATTATAGGAAAGCACACACACACTTAAATCCTATCCCAATTAACAAGTCCTGATTTTAAGGAAACAGGATAAATGGATGGTATTTGAGGAATGAGGACAGTGAATCAGAATAGATATAAAACGCCTGGATTGTGATTCAGGGCATGTTGGAAAGACATGTAACAGCAAGCATAGCCAGTTGCAACACTGAAAGGTAAGAACTAGGAGCATCTGAAACTTTTCAAAAGAACAAGCAGGTGACCAAAGGATGCTTACAGAGATGGCGCTATAGTTATCACTGGGAGTGGCCAAACAGAGAGTATCTAAAAAAAGGAAAGAAAAAAGATCTCATTCCTATTGTGGTTGCCTAGAGTGAGTGTTGCTGTTTCTGCAGAATGGTTGTTCTGCCTCTTGTGCTGGTCCTGCTAGTCCTTGTGTCATCTGTTCTCTTCCGTCTTCATAGGGCGGGATTTGGAGAAAGAAAATAAAGCACAAAGTATTTGTAATTTGCATTGCTGCCTTAATTGGTAATGGCAAAATTTGGGGTTCTAAATTGTTCCCCATGGCTTCCACTGAGTTCTATGCATCAAAGTAAACAATGAAGTAGAAAACATGGGACAGGGGCCAAACATATGGTCGCACACGAAACTATGGTCATTAGGGAGAAGGGGCAGGTTAAGCTCCAACCCCTGCAAGGTCCCTGAGTACACTATCTCCAATACCAATGAATGGGTGGCATTCATTCCTATAGGAAAAACACACAAGTTCTGTACTTCTCAGAAACACTGAAGTGATGGGGAAATGCTGTCCCTATCCTGGGCCTGGTCTGTAATCCTATGAAAGCTTAAATGGGAGTAAGCCCCATTGGACACAGTATGACTTACCTCTGAGTAAACAAGCATAGGATTATGCTGCATGAGGGTGCTGAAGGAGCATAGAAAACCCCTTCCTTGTCCCCTGTACATGATGGTAGGCATTCTGATTTAAGCCACTGTTGATTTTAAGCAGTTTTGTTTACACAGAAATAATCAATAGTCTATACATAAAAATATTGTAGCCATTTATAGCTGTCATGATTCTATCCAGGGTCCAAATCAAAAGTCTAGTAACTTACTTGGTAATTTCCAGTGTCCCACAGATGTGTTAGCAAGAATAATTGGCAGAAGTTCTGTCTTCCATTTATAGACAATGGATTATGTAACACGTGATCATGTTTCTTAAATAAATAATGTTAACAGTAAATATCCTGGGTCATGATCCCCAAGCCACCTTCTCCATAACAGGTCTGTTGCTTTCCTCTAAGACTCCTCAGGGCTGTGGTTGCTGGGTTACCGCTTCCTATGCTGCTGATAAGACAAGACTAAACACAAAGAAAGTATTGTCCAATGGTGGTTCACTACAAGCAAAGAGCAAACAAGCTTTTCACTTATGAGTGAAGGCAAACATTTCGTAAGAAATCGTTAACCCATTGACCATCTTGTAGAAATGAGACTTCTCTGCAGTTTCTGAAATGTGGGGCAGAGTTGGAATTTGACTTATTGATGATTTTACATGCAGCATTCACTATGTCCATCTACACAATGCGAATTCAACATAATGTGCAATTTATTTTTAATGTCATATAATGTGTAGTGTGGCCCTAGTGGCACAGGATTCTTTGGAGGAATCCGTGAGAGTTCAACTGGTATAAAACCAATAAAAACTGTACCACACTTGGAATACGAGAGCCAGTGTAGCGTAGTGGTGAGAGTGTTGGACTGGGACTCGGCAGATCCAGGTTCTAGTCCCCTCTCAGCATGAAACTCACTGGGTGACTTTGGGCCAGTCACTGACTCTCAGCCTAACCTACCTCACAGGGTTGTTGTGAGGATAAAATGGAGAGGAGGAGGAGGAGGAGGAGGAGGAGGAGGATTATGTAAGCCACCTTGGGTTCCTTGCAGGAAAAAAGGTGGGGTATAAATATAATAAATAAAATAAATTAAAAATACCGTGTACAGTTCTGGTCACCGCATCGCAAAAGGATACTGTAGAACTGGAAAAGGTGCAGAAAATGGCAACAAAAATTATCAAGGGGCTGGAACAACTCCCCTATGAGGATAGTTTACAATGTTTGAGGCTATTTAGCTTAGAGAAAAGGAGTGAGGGAGACATGACAGAGGTGTATAAAATTATGCATGGTGTGGAGAAACTGGATAGGGAGAAACAATTCTCCCTCTCTCATAATACTAGAACCTGGGATCATTTCATGAAGCTGAATGGTGGGATATTCAGGACAGAGTAAAGGAAGTATTTCTTCACACAACACATAATTAAACTATGGAATTCGCTACCACATTATGTAGCTATCGGCACCAATGTGGATGGCTATAAAAGGGGATCAGACAAATTAATTGAGGATAAGGCTATCACTAGCTACTAGTCATAATGGCTATATATTACCTCCAGTATTGGAGGCAGTATGTCTCTGAATACCAGTTGCTTGCGAACATGAGAAGGAGGGCGCTATTGTGCTCATTTCCTGCTTGTGGGCTTACCATAGGTGTCTGGTTGGTCACTGTGTGAACAGAATACTGGACTAGATAGGCCTTTTATTTGATCCAGCAGGGCTTATCTTATCTTGGGTTCCTTGAAGGAAAAAAGGCGGGGCATAAATATAATAAATAAATAAATAAATGTTCTTATTATGGATATACCTTTATGTTTGAATTGTAGCAGAGATGAAGAATTTACAGTGCTAGCCTATGCATGTTTACTTGCAAGTAAATCCTATTGAGTTAAATGGGGCTTATTCTCTATTAAGTATGGTTAGGATTGCAGCCTTACAGTGCAGTCCTATACATGTCTACTCAGAAGTAACTCCCTTTAGGTTCAGTGTGTTGTTGGTGCTGTTTGTGATGGGAGATTATAATCCAATCCGTGTGCTAACAGATGCCTGAAATTCCACACACAGACCTTAACAGATCTCACTCCCCTGCGCAGCGTGCAGCGTCAGTTCCAGCCTCACCAGCCCAGCCTGCCCTTGTAATGACACTTGCTTCCAGCTTCCCCGTTGCAGATTAATCCATGGAGTCAGGAAACACTCTGGAACACCACAGGTTCTAATTCTACCTGTTTATTTACTTATCAAGTAAAGTTCTACAGAGTATACATTTCCTAGTTACAGTCCATGTGCAGAGTATAAATGCATAGTAGCAAGCATTAAGTCCAGTGGAGTAAGTTGAGCTTCACTCCACCTCAGCAAAGATGTTACATTGTTGTAGGAACAAAGGAAAAGAAGAACAGAGACAAGAAAACCTTCCCCTTAAAATGGCTTCTGTATGAACAAGTTAGCACGTCATCAGAACATACAAACCATGTGACTAGCTCATTCCTTTCCCATAGCTCTGACTCTCACACCTGAGAATAGACAGTCTGTGTAGAGTAGACACTACAGACCTGTTTACAGAGTCACACTGTACCTTTCATGTGTAAACAATTGTGCTGCAGCTGGTAAAGTGATACATATCACAACACAGTGGGCCTTAGTCCCCCCAGGTAAGTGATTATAGGACTGCAGACTTCACTTTGATAATAACTTCTCACACTGTTTCCTAATTCTTGGCACTTCTGCAAACTGAAAGATCTCTAAGTTCTTTATTATATAAATTGTACAATTGTTCTCTCTTCCTTTTCTGACATCATCCAAAATATTTGAATTGTCAATACACAGTATAGCCCTTAATCTTTTCTTTTGCTTAAACTAACTCAAATCTTTAGTCTCTTCTCCAACATATCTTTTAGACTGTCACATCATCTATATAGCTCTTCTTTGTTTCCTTTAAAATTTCTCAGCAGCCACTGTTGAACGCAGAACTCCAAATTAGGAGCAGTGCCAAGTTGACTGGTATTAATAGTTCCCAGGTATTGGATATGATGTTATGCAGCTATGATTTAAAATGAATATGCAAGTTACCTTTGGTTGTATAATATACTCCAGCCTACCCCAGCCTGGTGCCCTCCAAATGTTTTGGACTTTAAATTGTATCACAATAGCATGACATCCCAAATGACAAAGGTTGCTTGGATCATGTGGGTGCTCCCCATTCCACTGCCACGTCTCAGGGTGCCACGCATCACTGATGCTGGTGTAGGAGGTAACTGCATGGTTTCTGATCAAATCGACTGTGAGATGCAGTATGGTCATATGGAAGTCAGCGTGTTGGTTTTTTTTTTTTTTTTTTGAGGTAACATACAAAATGTGTTCCACTTGCTTCCAAACAATTGTGCTTAGAACTGGGATATAAGAATGAAGAATCAATGGTCTCAGACTCAGAATTTGTGTCTCATAAGATTCAGGCTTTAAAAATTAGATATCAGCTTATGCATCCACAAGATTAACATTATGGCTCTTTGTACCATAGGCCTTTGCCCACCTGAAAAAAGCTACATTGGGCAGAAACAATTTTGGCAGAGAAGTGCAATTACACACTACCCTCACTGCCATGAGGGTACACTTTCAAATGAGCTCTAGCTCGTGTTCGATCAAATTCATTCTGAGTTTTCCACCAAAGTTGCTCTCGTTGATGTTCCACTCACTTCATCGCCTGCGGCACCAGGGAGCTTGCTTGGCTCCGCTTTGTGGGAGATGATGCTCAGGAGTGATTGTGTAAACCACATGGGCCGTTTCCCCATTCTAGAGGTCAACCAGGGCTTCAACAGAATTGCCTGCCAAGGTGACAGCCCCCCCCCCCCGAGCCACCAGAAAAAACATCTGGATCAATCAGTCTCCTGGGGTGGAACATCATAATTGGCTGCAGAGGCTCTGTTTCCCACCAGGGAAGTGATCTGTCTGTGACAATGGAACTATAGAAAGTTCTTCCACCCCCAGACCACCATCATGCCATACAATGCAGAAAACCAGATTCAAAGTGTGCCCTGCTGAATGAGTGGGGCCAGATACCAACTGGGATAGACCCATGGTTGCCAGTAAACCCTGAGCCACTCCTGACAAGGCAGCCTCAGCAGGTGTGTTGAAGTCCCCCAGCAGAACAAGCTGAGTGTCGTAAATTACTCAAGTCGAGTGATAAGCAGCAGCTAGCGTTAACCGTTTACACAGTCCAAGGTCAAGAAGCCGAGAATATCAGTTAGAAGCCAATGAAAACACAATCAAGTAGAGAAACGTGCTGAGGAAGAGTCGAAGTCATTCTGGGGTCAAGAATAAACAGGGCTGGGTCCAGGAGCTGGCAGGAACATTTTCCGCTATGGGTGAGCCTTGACAATTGCTTCCAGCACCTGAACTAGGGTTGAGGCTTGTCTTTTATACAGGGGCTGGTTGAAGAGTAAGCACAGCTGGGTCAAGCTGCAGATGTCTTCAGCTTACACATGTGCCTGGCCCCTCCCCAAACACACTCAGGCTCAGTTGCTCTGTGTCCTCCTCCATCCCAAACTGGGGTACAACACTGAGGAGACTCCAGCACTAGCCCAAAGACCACCCTGGTTAGTTCAGAAGGGAGACAGTTGGGCAGCAGGGTGGGCAGTACACCAACAGAATCCCTATATCTGTCCAGAATACCCACCTTCGAGATACAGCAGTACCTTCAACCTAGGGAGACTTTCACCAAGGGTACTCAGGCTCTCTGATATGGGAGACAGCTTGGGAGCAACCAACACCCTGTTGCGCTCCCCACCCCCATAACGACCTAGCTCTCGCCCACTGCCCTTTGCTGTTGCAATGGCTTCTCCCTGTATCCGTTCACCTCTCTGTCCCTGTTTAAAGCACACTCTCCCACCAGCCTACTGGAGAAAGGGTGAGGCAGAGGGCTGGCTGTAATAGCCTTGTGCAAGCTGGCCAATCAGGAGGCAGGACCCAGATGGATATCTAAGACCAGAGATCCTGCCTCCTGTCACCAGTCTTCAGCATCTACCTCTCTACTCATCTGGTAGCAGTGTGAGCCTAGTTGGCTACCTTAAAAAACCAAGTAGGAATTTTTTCCAGCCATGATCCAGATTGGCCATGGGCACATGGGTGTTGTGGAGTTTTGGGGGGTTTTTTTGCCCATTACTCACTGCTCCTTGGAGGGCTTCACTTGAAGGATAAGTAGCTATTAGTCAGGTTTTGGTCTTTTGTAAATAAACCGCTACTGGGAGGTGCAGTGCATGTAATGGGGTAAGAAGATGAAGGAGGTTGGTGAGCACCCTTAGGTATCACTGAGAGGAACTTCCTCGGATTTGCCCTTCAAGGCTATTCTTTGGAGGAATCCGTGAGAGTTCAACTGGTATAAAACCAATAAAAATCGTACCACACTTGGAATACGAGAGCCAGTGTAGCGTAGTGGTGAGAGTGTTGGACTGGGACTCGGCAGATCCAGGTTCTAGTCCCCTCTCAGCATGAAACTCACTGGGTGACTTTGGGCCAGTCACTGAACAGGGAAAAGAATCCCCTTGAGTTCTGCCTGGCTCATCCAGCCAAGGCCTGGGATGTAGTGATGTGGCTAGACCTCCCAGGCCTGTGGCTTACGCTGGCTCAGCTTGTCTGAGCGTGGTGGAAAGCTAAGCAGGGTCAGGCCTGGTTATTACTTGGATGGGAGACCCCTCCTCTAGTTTCCTGCATTCAGCAGGGGGTTGGACTTGATAGCCTTGTAGGCTCCTTCCAACTCTATAATCTATGAATCTATGAAAATCATTGGATGTGTGCACCCTGTGGTGCAGCTAGGGCTGGACCTTTGGGCCTAGGTCCTGGGCCCCTCAGCCTGGGGGAGGGAAATGACCACCCAGAGAGCAGCGAATGATGGGGGCAGCAGCAAACTGGTCAGCACCTGCGTTGGCAAGCCCCATATTGTTCTTGTATTCATGATGGGGCTATTACTGAAGTGACTTCAAAATGTGAAACTGCACATGCTCAGAGTATTTCTTTTATCATGGTTGGCAAACATTTGTTGTTGCTTTGTTCTAACGTATCAGGCAAGTAGAAGCAATTGTAAAGCATGGAATTGTGGTGGTGGTGGGAAAGAGAAATGTTGTGTGCTTGACAACTGAAGTAATACACATGGCTGACTAAAGCCCCCCCCCCCCCGATCATTGTCTAGGGTCTAAAATTTCCTTGCTGCACCACTATGTGTGCCATGATATGAGAATATATATATATAAAAAGCTTTAGGAAGTCTAATAGAAGATGTGAACATGTTGGTTTTATGTCGTTATTCTGTGGGCATAGAATTGAGTGCACTGTATAAAATTGTAATAGAGGGATTGCTCAACCTGTATTCGTATTTCTATATTTTTGTAATTGTACTACCTTCAAAAAAGAGCTGTAGAACATAAAACTTTTTGTAATATTTTCTAAAAAATAAAGCCATCCTTTTACAGCATATTTGGATAATAACACCTAATGGTGTCCACAAACCTGTTGGGCCCCCGCCTTTCTGCTGCCTCTCTGTGGCGGCAGCCCCCCTGCCTCAATCTTCAGCCCTGTTGCCCTGGTTTCCCCGCTAAAAACATAGCGTGGGGGTCCAGCAGGGTCCCGTTGCGTCAATTCTGGCGTGCCGGAAGTGACGCGACAGGACCAGCGCAGGCGGCTCACCACAGAGACAAGGTAAGTCCCCGCGAGCCTCGCGCAGGTGTTAGCGGGGCCGATTTCGGCCTGCTATGCCGCGTGAGGTGAAATCATCCACCTCTAACCTTGTTTTGTAGCTTTCTTGTTTCTGAGGTTAGATTTGAACCAAGGCCTTCCTAGCTTGCCACATACACTCTTGTATAACACACTACAGCACCAATCAGCTTTATTTGTTTACATTTTTGTGGCCCCCACCCTGAAACAAACAACAAGCCAAGGACTGTTCACTTTACATATCTTAATTATAAGGTAAGTTCCCCAAAACATTATGCCTATTTAACAATCATTTATTTAATTGTAAATACAATGTAATACATAGGGACATTGTGTGCAGCTATTCTGTCTTTCCCTTGTCAATGGATTTTCTGGGGTAAGAAAAAGGATGGAAAAAGTGGTGGGAAAACATGGAAGGGTTACAAATGGAAAACAAGCTGGCTCAGCTTGTCTGAGCATGGAAAGCTAAGCTAGGGGTGTACGCATTCGCCTCGTGCGGGCGTAGCGGGCCGAAATCAGCCCTGCTCACGTCCGTGCGATCGCACGGGCCTACCCTGCGCCGGCGCAACAGGACCCCGCGCTGCGTATTTTCCGTGGAAACCAGGGCAACAGGGCTGTTTAACACATAAAAGAAACAAATGAGAAACAGAATTTATGAGCATTTTGATCTTATAGTTAAGAACAAGCAACACTTCTCAGAAGCGCATTTGTGGCCCAAATGTAACTTGTCTCACATGACCAGTCATGTAGGACTTGAGTTTGTAATGAATTTGATATTGTCTTGCTGTGGAAATGTTAGGTTCTGGCAGTTTGTTTATTCATTTGGAATATTTATACCCTGTCTACTAACCATTGTTCTTGAGGTAGCTAACAATTAAAGTACAACAGAATAAGACAATCAGAAAGTTAGGCATCCCTTGCTAGAGATTCACTAAAGAAAGATTCCTCACCCAGCTGCAGATGGCAGCAAGACACAAGAGTTATGAGTGATGAGGGAGGGGCAAAAGTGTTTACAAGCCTCCTCCCTGCCCTCAGGTGTTCTAGCTGTCATTCTGCTACTGAATCTCTGAGCCACAGCAGGTCGCAGAGGAAATAATCCCAACCCAGAAATGGCTGCTGGAGCAACCAGATGTTTTCCCCTCACAGGATGGGTTTTTCTCACCTGCACTCCTGTTACTGTCTCCTACAGCTCTTGGCAGCGGATGCAAGAGGCACTGGAGGGCCAAAGATGTTTACAAGCCTCTTGCCTGCAGTTTTAAGATTTCATGTTATAGATATGGTTGGTAGTTGTGTGGCAGAGCAGGCTGATTTACATCAAAGATTATATACCTTTGAATGATCTTTTAGGTTTAGGTCTATTAGGGTTAGATCCAAGGAGAAAACAGAGGCCTCTTGTATCGTGTGGCAATTTACATCACCAAGACTTCTAAAACAAGATTGTGTTTGAATTTGGTTGCTATAAATAATGGGGGGGGGGGGATCAGTTTGCAACTAAGGGCACAATCCTATGCATGCTTAGACAGAAAAAAAAGTCCTACAACTCCCAGCATTGCCTAGTCAGCATCGCTGGCTGGGGAATGCTGGGAATTGTAGAACTTTTTTTCTGTCAAAACATGCATAGGATTGCGCCCTAAGTAGAGGCTTCATATTACCTAGGAGCATATTCCAAAACGTTTGGTTATGTACTCATGATGGTGTGGTACTCATTCAGGGGTTGATCACAACACCTCAGGGGGCACAGCCCCAACTTGGCAAGAGCTCCCTCCCGTCCCCGGAGCTCTCCCCACCAGAGCGTGCCCTGGCAGCATGGCAGATAGTTACACGGAATGGGAGGACTGTGCATGCTTCCCCATATCCCCCATCTATCCCTCCCTTTCTAATTGGCCAAGTTCCAGAGCTTGTGTATCTTGACTGAGCACATGGGAAACTCCATCTTGAGCCCCCTTATTCCTGAGTACCCTGGTGTACTGCCTGAGCGCATGCTGATGGGGAGCAGAGAAAAAGGCTTTGTTGAGATAGAGTTGATCCCTCCACCTATGATCATTACTCTCTGCTCTCCTGGATTATTTTGGATTGTGAGCCTTCTGTAAAATAGACTGGATAATTTTGGCCTAGTTGGGTCACCTCAGGAGCAACAACAGCTATAAGGATCACATTTAAATCTTTTTCTTGTATTTATTGGGTGGGACTGGTGTATCTTGTGAACTACTTTACATATGTATCACGGTGAGCTGAAGAAAAGAGTGTAAGGAAAATAAGGAAGTACATGGTATTAAATTTCAAAGAATGCACTCTTGTTTATTTTCAGCATCTCTCTCTCTCTCTCTCTCTCTCTCTCTATATATATATATATATATGTATGTATGTATGTCCTTGACTGGGTTTGGAAGGAGGAGTGGGTATCAGCCCAGCATTGTTGTGTATATGCATGTATCAGCTGAACAAAGGTGAGAGTGAAAATTGGAGGGGGGGACACAATGCGAGGATCACAGAGTTGCCATTTTGACTCTGCATGCTTTAGCTTTTTTTTTCTCCCTAGCTTGCTTGGGGAAAAAGACCTTTAGGTTAAAAAAAAAAAAAAGTCTTGGGAGGACAAAGAAGAGAATGTATAGTTATCAGATTTATTAAACATAGCAGCAAATCTTGAATTAAAGTTGACCTATTTGAGAGGGCAGGATTTAAGCTTCCCCCCTCCTGTTTGCATACTGACATCTCCCTCCCCCTATTGGGGGGGGGGGTTAAAAAGAAGAAGAAGAAAAGTCTCATTTTTTCTTTTTAACTCCCCTATGGGGGAGGGATTTCAACATGAAAACAGGAGGAGGGATGCTTAATCCCCCCCTCCTGAATCACCAGGGTCCTGAATTGGGGGCGTGCACACTTACCCAGAGACAAGTCAATCCCACACACATGCATGTAACAGTGCTAGGAAGAGGAATGCTGCTCGGCCCCGGCTGAGAGGAGCAGCCAAGGAGGCTTTTTGAAAAAAAGGTTTAAAGACAGAAAAGAAATAAAACCCTCAGCTACCTCATCCTAAAAAGTAAGGTAAGCCCTGCCCCACTCCGAAGATATGGCCTATCTATCTATCTATCTATCTATCTATCTATCTATCTATCTATCTATCTATCTATCTATCTTTCTATCCAGGTGCTTCACAAGGCAAGAAAGTGGGAGAGGGGGAGAATCTCATCACAGCAGGAGTATAGGTGAGTTGTGCCACAAAGGCCTCTGGGATACATGCTGGGAGAAGGCAAGATGACAACAGGGGAAATAAACCATGGCAACAAGTACCTGATCGTCAATTGGCAGCAGTGGGGCTTAGCGAGCGATTAACCAACCCACCATGGCTTGTTTTCAGCATGGCTTTTTGTGACATGTGAATGGGCTCAGTCCATAATGGCCCTTGGGTTTGGTTAATGTGGGGGTGAGCTTACCTGCTCAGCTCGCAGTCCACCCCTAGGCCTACCATTCTTTATTGATATCTATATGAGAGGAGACTAACTCCTGAGGAGCCACACATCAGATTGCATCAGATTGCCTGGCTCCAGAGCCTTGATGTGGAAATTTTAGAGAAAGTAGCCACCTTTCACCCATGTAGAGTGAAAAATGTGGAGTGAAAGTATGTGAAGGATTGTTGAAAGTAAGATAAAGAGTCTAAGTCAGAATGTCTGTAGAGCAAAAGTCAACATAACACATGTTTATGTGAACATACCATTCGGAAGCACTCCCTTATAAGGATAGATCATGCGTTGTTCCTGTGCTGACAACTAGTGGTGGGGCTGAGCTGGAGTCGGCTGGAGGCTCGCTCCAGGCTGCCCCCCCATGAGCGGCGGCGGCCCAATCCTGCTCTTCAGAGCGGCACGAGCTCTGCACCTCTTGCGCTGCCGCCGGAGAACCCCCCCTGCCGCCGCCGCCGGAGAACCCCCCTGCCCCCACTGCTGCCGCCAGGACCCCGTGCCACCTACCTGGTCCTGTGCGCCGCTCCTGCACTCCGCCTCCGCTTCCACCGCCGGAGCCCCTGCTCTGGCGCGCTGGACCCCCCCCCGCCCGTGCTCTGTTTTGGCGGGAGGAACCAGGGCAACAGGGCTTAAACAGCCCTGTTGCTCTGGTTTCCCCAGCCAAAAACAGAGTGCGGGGGTCCAGCGCAACGGAGCAGGGTCCCGTCGCGTCCTCCACGCCGGAAGTGACGCGACAGGACCTGTCGGACAGGGAAGGAAGGCTCTCCACTCGGCGGAGAGCCCAGGTAAAGCCCGCGGGGGGAGCAGAGAGCCCGCGCGGACACGAGCAGGCCCAGTTCGGGCCTCACTCGTGTCTGCGGGCTGCTCGGCTACATCCCTATGACGGATACCCCAAATAAGGTTACTGGTTTCTTCCAAGAACGGATTCCTTCTTTGCATGGGTATATGCTTCCCCCTATAAAACCCCAGAGCTGCGTTTGTGAGTTTGTACTTTCCTTGTATCTGTGCCAGGAATTTACCTCTGATCAGATTAACAATAAAGTACTTGGTTTACTGAAAGCAGAGTGGTTTATCTTTCCAGTGGACCTCCAGATCGGACTAGGAGAAATTCCACAACAGCCTACACAAAGAGAATAGAGAATGGCCCCTGCCCAGGTCTCCAAAAAGGAAAGAGAAACTAACAACTGCAGGCGTCTTAGGGTGCAATCCTATCGGATTTATGGCTCCCCACAGAGATTAGTTAAATCTGACCCTCATCCAATAAAGGGTGTGTGCCTCGTACCCTCAAATGTCAGCAGGCTGAGTCCCACAACTGATGTAATTGAATATCTGGGGGGGGAGGAAGAGTCACCTGATGGGCAGGTGATAAGTCTGGGCCTTATATATTGACAACTTAAACAACAGGAGTATAGATTGAAAGGTTGTATCCCAGACTCTCCAGTGGGAAAAAATCAATGGTGGGATTCATGGAAGCCAAAAATGAATGGTTACAAGTACTCTGACGAGCCTGTTGGCATTATGTCATGGAATATAGCAGGATGGAAGGCCAGAGCCTAGGACATTCAGCTGATGAAATATCTATCTAGATATGCACTGATATCATTGCAAGAAACATGGCTCATAGCCACAGATGAGTTATTGATACCAGGATTTACAGTGTGGGTTAAACCAGCACAAAAAAGAAAATGTAAGGGTACACCAGCAGGGGTTTCAGCTATACTGGCCAAGGAAGAGTTGGGATGGGGGGGGGGGGAGAGAACGGATAAATATTGCAGCCTTGATCCCCAGTTTTTTGGTGGTAAAATTTAATATTGATGGTAGTTTTAATCACGATAAATGTATATATACCTCCAGTATCTTCACAGTATTACTCAACTGAGATATGGTTGCACTTGGAACAAGTATTGGAGGAGTTGAGTATGGATTTCCCAAATGCCTTGTTTATTTTGCTAGGTGACTTCAATGCCAGACTGGACTCATCATTGTGATTAGTTGCAGAACAGTGTGGTATTTCTGAGGATATCCCTGTAGAACTGAACTATTGGAAATCCAGAGATGTGAAGATAAATAATGCTAACATATATGTTTGGATTACACATTGTAGGCAGCAATGACCTTAATACCACATATCCTTTTACCTATTTCTCAGCTAGTTCAGGCAGGACCGGTGCAAGGCAGTTTGGTGCCCTAGGCAAGATCAGATATTTAGCTCCCCCCCTTCCCATTTGAGAGTGCTGAATTTCCCCCCCCAAGGCGTTTCTGGCGCCCCCTGTAGCCCTGCGCCCTAGGCAGCTGCCTAGTTGGCCTAATGGTAGCACCGGCCCTGAGTTCAGGTACTGTTCTTGATTACATCTGTGTTTTCAGACGAAACGTGCATCTATTTTCTGGGGTAACAGTTGAGCAAATCACGGTTGTGAAGGACTGCAGATCACAACAGCCCTACAAGGTAGGCCACAGCACCAATCAACCCCGGAACTGCCACCCACCTCCCCGGTTCCCTTACACCAACTTGGTGTAGCAGCCCAGCCTTACCGACCAAAAAGGAACACACACAGTTATTAAGATGGAGACTTTATTAAAACAAAATTAAAGGTTAAGCAGTGTAAGGTCTCCAACGGTCCAATACATATAAAAAAATAATCCCTTATAAGAAAGGGCTAAAAGAAGGTAAGGGGAAAGGGGGTGAGGTAGGTTGTTGTGAGGAAAGGAGAATGGGAATAAAAAGGGACTCTAAAAGATTATCTAAAACAAACCCCAAAAGTCTGCACAGAACTGCTTGAGCCAAACCAGGCCTGGCTTTCCCAGCTATCATGAATTTCTGGCATACCTGTCCATGATGGAACTCCCCCAGCGTCCAGGCCCGAAGAAGAACCTAGAGCCTTCCTACCCCGACTCCTTTATCTAAAACTAGGCCTCTTTTCCCGCCCAATCTCCACCAATCCCATCATCCTGCTAGGCAGAACTCTCTCTCCTGATCTCCAAAGGAGGGTGCCCCCGCCCCCTCCCAGCTGCGGGCACTTTCACATGACTTCATCCCAATTAGCTCTGGCCTTGATGTACAGCTCTGCAGATAACTTGTTGTCTCCCAGGTGCCGCTAACTATCTCACGCTCCCCAAGGATGCCTGACACATTCCAAGGAAGAGCAAGAGAACAAGGGTAAAAGAAATCAGAATCAACTCAGAAGGGGGGGGGGGAACTTAGCTCAACTTTCACCATGTCCCATCTTCACAGCGGTCATTTTTAATGTATCTTACGTCATTTTCTACGTGAACAACATAGCACCAGGAATGCGGAAGTCGCTTCCCTGGCTTGGCTTGCGAGAATGCAAGTCGAACTGGGGAAACAGGTAGGTCGAGCGGAGCTCAGGGGGTCGAGCCCAGCGAGTTCACCACACTTCCACCCCCCCCCCAATCGAGCTCCTCACACATGTGACACATCCCTATCAGGAATGCTGGGAGTTGAAGTCCAAAACATCTGGCAATCTACCTTATGACCACCCCTGCACAATGCACTATGCGTAACCTGTTCTATAAAGAATTTAGCGCAGTGCATCACAGCAGTGCAGACCGTCAAGGATAACACATGTTTGATGAAGATGGTGCCTTACTGATTAAACATCTTTTAAGAAAAAGGTTAGAAAAGAAGACAGGGACCCCAGCCAAATGTTACAGTTCATGTATGATCAGTATGCACTGTAATGCATAGAAGATATCAGTATGTATCTTCTCAGTTGTGGCACCCCATCTCTGGAATCAACTGCCCAAGGAGGTGCGCCTGGCGCCCACTCTTTATTCCTTCAGGTGCCAGGTGAAGACCTTTTTATTTACCCAATATTTTAATGGTTAGATTTTTATTCCCATTTTTATTATCACTGCTGTACCTCCGGTCTGATTCATCTGGCTGCTTTGTTTTATTGTATTGTATTATATTGTATTTGTATTTCTATTTTAATGATATTTTTGGTCTTAAGATTGTTTTTATCCTGTTTTTCTTGTAAACCACCCAGGGAGCCTTTTGGCTGATGGGCAGTAAATAAATAAATAAATAAATAGTATGTATTGATCTCAATCAAAGAGCAAGGACAACAGGAGCCAGGTCAGCAGATCACAGTGGTTGGAGACTGAGTTACACTCAAGAACATAAAGCGTGTATACTGCACACAACAGATATATCCTATACAGAGAAGAGGAAATCTGTGACTGTCAGTAACAACTCTTTTTGAGAAAAGGTCTCCATTAAAAATGCACATAGCTGTATTTACACTATAGTACTCACTCATGTTGCAGAGCTAAAGAACACATCAAGACAATCACCCCCGAAAGTTGTGCAAACATTGATCAAGTTAGAGTCAAACATAATGTAAAAAGAATGTAAGTTTCAGTCAGTCAACCCAGCCAAGCCATCAACCAGTTTGATGCAGAACAGCAGGAACTATTCCCTTCCAGTTCTCTCCCAAATTAATCACATCCACCACCAACGCATTAATGGGGTAACTCTTATTGTTCCAAAATACATTTTGCCCATTGTCACACAGTACTGCCCAAGAGTGTATTATGATTTATCAGTCATCCTGCCTGCCTGCCTGCACTGTATGAGCATATAAATACACCTCTGTCAAGGCTGGCAGGGGAATGATGGGAGGATGGGTAGTACACATTGATTGGGTTCACACAACATGACAACCCACCATGGGCAGCCAGCCATAGTGGGTTGTTGTGTTGTCTGAACCCAGAGTGTTTTCTGCAGAGTGTTTTCTGTGGGGAAGCATATTTAAAATATTTTTCATGAACAAGCCATGCAGAGAGCCCATGGCTTGTTGTAGGGTTGTTCTTGCCCATGATGGGTAGTCATCATGTCATCTGAACCCGGGAGACAAATTTTATCATGGGTTGCCAGGATTGGCTACAGGGCCACTCAGCAAGAGTGGCAAAAAAGTCCATGCCACTCGCTTTTCGACTGCCCTTCCATTGCCCTTCCACCGATGCCGAAACAGCACTTTGGAAGGACTGTCACTTGTTCCCTGGCTTTTCTTAATTTTTTTTCAGGTGCCTCAAAAATGCGCAACTGGGGGTCATAATTTTTTTATTATTAGTTTTTTGTCAGTCTTTTGCAACTGCGTACTTACAGCTAGCTGATATCAGTACTGACAAGACAAGGTTGCCTATGGGTTAATTTGTGTACCATTGTGAAGGACTGGGGGAGAAATAACAGTAAGAGAAAGGAGGGACCTGGTAGTACTAGTCAGAAGCACTGAAAATGGGGAAACTGCACAATAAATTGCAGGGCGATTGCACAATAAAAGCCTCATCTGGAACCATCCTAGGGGGCACTGTGCACAGAGACTTGATTGGGGAGGGGATAAAGTTCACTTGCTGATTGTCACTTCATCATTAGGGTGGCCAGATGCAAAAGAGGACAGGGCTCCTGCACCTTTAACAGTTGTGTAGAAGAAGGCATTTCAGCTTGCATCGCAAATGACACTTGTTGAAGTTCCCTCTTCTCCAAAACGATTAAAAGTTCAGGAGCCCTGTCCTCTTTTGCATCTGGCTACCCTATTCATCACAGAGTTAAGGCCCTCTCTAACAGTGCAATAGGGGTGTATTTGGGCTATCAAATTCCCTTGACAGTTCGTTTTGAATTTTAAAAGGTGACCCCAAATCATTTCAAATTATTTCAAGGGAATGGCCTGCTTGTGGGCTTCCCATGGGCAGCTGGTTGGCCACTGTGTGAACAGAATGCTGGCCTGGACTAGATGAACCCTTGGTCTAATCCAGCATGCCTCTTCTTATGTTCTTATGCTTCTGGAGATGGTTTTGAAAGATGTAAAAAGCAGTACCAGTAAAGAAGGAACAAGAACATCAGGCTGTGGGCAGGCATTTAAGTGATATTGATTTGGGATGGTATAAACTGTTTAATAACAAATATGTCCTCATGCAATTAACTAGCTAAACACATTAATAAATGTTGCATCGTTATCATATGAAAATGGGCAAGTTATTATTTATAAGTACTGATGATTTATATTTACAGCACTAGTGGTGCAGTGCAGCACATTAATCAAAATGCAGCATACCTATACTTAGTATATTATTGGACACATTTTGTCATGATATCAGTTCTAATACTCCACACACTCACTCAAACAATCACACACACATTTGCTAAATTTGCAAGAAGTACCCTCTGAAGTGATCCATGTGGAACTGAATTCTGTGAATGATCCAACACATGTTCAGCACTTTGACTTCTATATAACCAGCAGACATTATGAAAAAAAGGAGGGGGGTGTTCTTGGATCTCAGTGTACAAGGGATCTTTCCCACAGGGCTGAGTTATATGTGAACATCCCTTGGAGATTCATGGTCATTTGTGTAGCAGATCTGTGAATCCTGCCTTAATAGATCTAGAAACTTTCAGAAAGACAGTCAGATTATTTATTTATTTATTTAGTTTATTTATTTATTATATTTATTTATTTATTTATTTATTTATTTATTTATTATTTATTTATTTATTTATTATTTATTATATACCCCACCTTTTTTCCTGCAAGGAACCCAAGGTGGCTTACATAATCCTCCTCCTCCTCCTCCTCCTCCTCCTCCTCCTCTCCATTTTATCCTAACAACAACCCTGTGAGGTAGGTTAGGCTGAGAGTCAGTGACTGGCCCAAAGTCACCCAGTGAGTTTCATGGCCGAGCGGGGAATAGAACCCGGATCTCCCGAGTCCCAGTCCAACACTCTCACCACTACGCCACACTGGATTAAAATTCACAAATTATTGACCGAGGCTTATTGCAGGTATTGTCATTCCATTTGCCATTCATATACAGCTCTATGCAGTCCTCATGTGGTCCGTTGGGTTCACCTTTCGCCCAGTTTGAGTATTCCATTAGGTCACCATTTAGATGCTTAAAGATGCCTTCTGTCTCTTGGTCGTTCATTCCAAGAAATACATTTCTTCCTTGCTTTGCAGCGAGTTCCAGTATGGCGTTGTTTTCTTCTTCATTCCTCGGAGAAGCAATCTGGCCACCAATCTGGTAACATTTTGCTTTTGAAGTCTCAAAATCACCTTCAGCACCATTGGATACAAATATTTTTGCTCCTGCTCTTGTGCTGTTTGGGAAAATATGACCTAGAATGGCTGACAGACAATAAAATCAAAGTTAACTCTTTCACACATGCTGTTATCATAATAGCCCAAGTTTAGATCCTGGACCTGATCCAGATGTCAATTTCTGTAAATCTATCTGCTCATATGAGAGGTTTAAGCACATGAGCACCATGTACTATCAGAGGAAGGTATTCATGGAAACCCATGGGCCATGCAGCTATTCCCAAGGGTACACAGACAGCTCTCTATCTTACCTTTCTGGGTTTTTCTTGCAGTCAGTTGAAAAGCCTTCAGCTCTGCTTGCAAATCACTAATATGAGTTTTAAGAAGTTCAAGTTCTAAAAGGTAAAATGACAGTGTTATTCTTGTTGTTTGTGTCAAAATATAGAAGTTTGAAACAACAACAACAACATGGAATTATCTCCTTGGCTAGTCACAAATCTCAAGTATGAGATTGTCAGAAACTGGATGGAAAAAAATGGTTCAATCTTAATTCCAGAAAGGTCTTTGTATCTTTGCAGCAAAACCAACAGAGTTTTGAGGCTATGTAAAGACTAACAAATGTAATGTAGGAAAAAAATTGTGGGTCAGAGAGTCCACTTCATCAGATGGGTAGATCAACCAGTCTGTCTGTCTGTCTGTCTGTCTGTCTGTGTGTCCATCTGTTCGTCTGACATAAACATGTACATGGGAGAACCATGTACAAAGGGAGTACCAGGGAGGCAATGTGAAGGTATAGTGTTATAAAATCTGCAAATATCAATCTATCCCATTGTCAGACCTGGCTCCTGTCCTATGCAGTTGAGGGCAGAGCAAGACAAAGGCAAAGGCAAAGAGAAGAAGGCGCAGGTGGTGTGTAACCAGCAAAAGCAGGTTTAGCTTTAGTTTTCAGGCTAAAGCAAATGGTGTCAAAACTTTGAACTCTAGTTCAAAGACTTCATCTACCTTCTAAAAACCATCTAGCTGTGAGTCCTGCAAGACCTGGTCCCTGCTTCCCTGGCTCATTACACCTGGCCAGGGAGGGTGGGGCCTGACTGACTCCAGCTACAAAAGCTGCTGCTCTTGCCTTCCCCCCCCCCCTTCTCTCTCTCTCTCTCTCTCTCTCTCTCTCTCTCTCTCTCTCTCTCTCTCTTAAATTATTGAATTGTTTATGGTTATCTGTAATTATTTCTATTGTATTTTTGAATATTATATTTAGTGTTTGTTTTAATATTTTGTAACTTGTATTTGCTATTCTTATATTTTGTAAATTATTTTTTTGAATATTGTATTCAGTGTTCCTTGATGTTTTGTATATTATATTTGGTGTTATTTGTTGCTATGTTGTGAGCCGCGTTGGGCACATTTTTTGTGGAAAAGTGGCATACAAATAAAAGATGATGATGATGATAAAAATTTTTTGCTTAACTACAGTGATCTTGAGGTCAGAATGGGGACTTCATGTCAGACTCTTGATATTTTCTTAATGAACACATGATGGACTGGTTCACGTTTCCCACTGGCCTCAGGTGAGTGCCTCAAGAGTTCATGGGGCCACTGCCAAGCTCATGCAAAGCCTCATGTGTGTAAAATGGTGCCTCCCCATGAAAGCTATATATCAGGTCATTATGATTTGCACAATTGTAGAAGCCTGAAAAATGCCCCTATGATAATAGCAAATCATAGCAGATGTACATACAGCTGAGCTCATATGGATACACTGTTTGTATGAACTGACACCTCCACATGTGGCCTATATATAAGACTGTTTGTTTCCATCAATTAAAACCCATCCCAATCAATTACTCAACCAAAACTATTTATTTATTTGTTCATTCATTCATTCCTTTTATATCCCACCTTTTTTCCCAGTACATAATCCTCCTCCTCTCCATCTTATCCTCACAATAACCCTATGAGGTAGGTTAGGCTGAGAGTAAGTGACTGGCCCAAAGTCACCCAGTGAGCTTCCTGGCCAAGTAGGGACTAGAACCCGGGTCTTCTGAGTCCCTGTCCAACACCCAATCCAAAAATTTAGTTGATCAATCTACCGCTTTAAAAAATGATGAGAGTTCACAGCCCTAGTTTAACCAGACTGATATTGCATCAGTCAGATATTTTTAAAAGTTGGACAGCTTTTTTTAAATACCCTTGAATTCCAGCCAAGATGTATATCCTACCCACCATGACTTTACATACTTTTTCTCCATATGGAAACAACAATGCTCACCTTATGTTCCTTTTAGTGTTCTGCATGAAAACTAGACAAAATTCAGTCTCTCTCTTTGTGTATTCCTCACCATCTCTTACCTCTGCCGCCACTGTCACCTTTCTCCCCTTTCCCCCCTTTTTGGCCTTGATCTCCTTTAGCGCCAGAAGGTCCAGCTTTTCCCAGGGGTCCCTGTATCCCTCGTAGTCCTGCCAGTTAGTTGGATGAATGAACAGAGAAGACAAACAACAAATGAGAAATATAATGTGTGGACATTTTTGTGTTATGGTTAGTAATATGATCAAACAAATAGCTGTTCTGAAAAAATATTGTGCAGGAAAGTGGAGATCTTCATGGTTCCCCAAATGTAACATGTCCCATCTCTTTGGAAGAAAGTGACTGGTAGTCTTTCCCAGCCGTGCTCTCTGAGATCCTTCTTGGGTGGAGAGCCCTGAGTTTTAACCCCGGACCTTCTGCATACAAGATGCATGATCTACCACTGAGCTATGGGTCTTCTCCTAATGCTCACATTGGGCATAGCTCTGGGAAATTGCTTATGCTGTACCTTGATCTCCTTTTTCACCTTGAGGACCTTCCTTCCCGTCTCTTCCTGGTAATCCATTACTCCCAGGGGTGCCGGGCAATCCGTTATTCCCTGCAACAACCATGCAGGTGCTTACTTTCTCTTCACATCTGCACAGCTCAGGGTCCGACGTTCTCACCAAGGACACTCCCAGCACAAGGATGCAGAAAGAATGAAGTTGCATATCTCAGGGATGAGATCTGGGATGGGGGAGGAAATAACAGAACCTGTATTGTTAGGTGATAAACCTGTGTCTGGACTGTATCGCATCAAGGAATGTATCACATCAAGGTAAACCTGTGTCTGGACTGTATCATGTCCTTCCCCAACCTGGGGCCCTCCACAAGTGCTGGATTACAACTCCCAGCATCAGCCAGCCAGCATGGCTGGCTGGGGATGCTGGGCATTGTAGTCCCACACATCTGCTCTCGGACACACCAGTTTCCTATATACAGGAATTTTGTTTGTTTGGGTGGGAGCAAGTTCCATCACATGACTGAAGCCACACATGTGGTCTAATGTAGCACTGCCCAGACATACATTTTGCCACCTTAGTGAGGACTAGGCCATTGCTGTACCGAGCCTATGTGCGGACAAGATCCTGGAAGAGGCCACAGATTTCATATTCTGCTAAGCAAACAAAAACAATGTACATTAGGATCCTCAGGCTTCTTAACTCTCAGGGCTAAACCAGACATGATGTTCTTCACGTCTTTAGGAGTACAATCTGTACAGGTTTTCAGGTTTGCAACCCAACTTCACAGGGTTCAAAAGTATCATAGAAGCACACAGATGAGTCTCCTAACAAGGAACACTCACTGTTCAACCATGATTTTGTTTAGAGAGTTGGCATACTCCTGCAGAGATTACATGAAAAGACAGAAGCAAGTCAAATGGCCTGTGCTTTTTGTGCTGTTAGCTGTGGCATGCTCTTTTCCAAATTAAAGTTGAAGCACACTTTGTGCTTATACCCAAAAGGGTTGCTGTTAGAGTGGTCATAGTCCTAAGAGCAACCCACCCTCTGTGTTTCTTTCTGATTGGAAGGAGGCCAGCCTAGAACAATGACTCATACTGAAATGCAACAGGTAGCCTCCTCTGAGAGAGGTTAATTTAGCTGCATCTCTGCATCAGGAGTGATTTGCGCTCAATGAAGCAATGTGGCAGAATTACCTGTGCCCAGGGAGAGTTGGTTGGAAGGTGTGGCCAGAACAGTGAGCTATGCAGAGATATAATGGGCAACTTCTCTGGCATGCCGGCATACATGGTCATACAGCTTGTTCTATATAACTTGCACATCTGCATCCTTCTTCAGACAATCAATGCACGGGCAGTGAACGTGCGCTGGGTTGGGGGAGAGCAGGAATGTGGCTGCAGGCTCCAGCGTGACCTACACGTGTTCACTAGACTCTGCAGCCCTTATCAGCTGATGTATGGAGAGAAGGAATGTGAACAGGGAGACAAGAGCGTCGTGGCAACTTCTACCCCAACCTATGGGTGTTCATTTGAAGATGTGAAAACATCACAGACAGATTCAAACAGGGACATTGCGTAATCAGGAGCACTGAAATAGCAGGGTTCCCAATTGTTCAGAGAAGTCCCTATGTCAGGGGTGAGGAACCTCTGGGCTGCAGGCCTAATCCGGCCTGCAGAGGTTCCCAATCTGGCCCATGGAGGGTTAGGTACCTTCTGTGAGCCCCTCCCCAAGCCCTGCACCCTAGCAATCTGGCCCTGGACCAAATAGGCACCCTGTCCCCGCACTTGCATGCAAATAGGATATTTTTGCACCTTAAAACGAAAACACGTGAGTCTGGGGCAGAGACTGCTGCAATCTTGTTTCCTCTACATGTATTCATTCTCCCCGCAAGTCATCTGAAAAGCACTACAGACACAATGTAATGAATGCATTTAGGTTAGGCATGTGGGGCCACTCTCCCAAAAAACATATGAATTCACTCTCTGCACATTGAATGTGAAGATCCCTTTTCTCTGCTAGCAAGAGGTAGGAATTGGTTTGCGCTTTCCATTTGAAAAAAGCTTACAGTTCAGAGAGAGAGAGTTCTATGTGCAAATAGCAAGTAAGGTCAACAGTTGCAAAACAGATTAATTATCAATCCCATTCCAGGAAGTGGTTTGGAGGAGTGGCTTTCCCCCATAAAACAGCACATTTTCTTGATTGCTTAAGGCCTAGAGAACCCAGGTCAGCCGTCTCCAACCTGGTGCACTCCAGATGTTTTGGACTACGATTCCTGTGGACCCTGATCATTGGCCACTCTGTCTGGGGCTGATGGGAATTTGAGTCCAAAACATCTGGAGGGCATCAGTTTGGAGAAAGCTGACCTAGGTGATGTATTTTAGTATCGATACAGCATTTACAAGGAAAGGTACATCAAAGAGGCAGTTTCATATGGAAAAATGATATTCGGTCAGTCAGTTTTATTGTAATACTAACTTTTTTACCTGGCGTTGCCCGGGTCGTCATTTTCTTATAGGCACTATTTGTTCGAAATTCCTTAAGGTAGCTGACCGCTTTTTTTAATGGTTCCATAGGAAAGGAATGGGACTATACAGTGTAATCCCTGCTTCCCCCCCCCCCCGGACTACACAATGAGAAATCCCTGCCCCCCCGGGACTGCACAATGAAATCCCAGCTCCCCCGGGACTACCAGCTACCCCAGGACTTCACAATGAAATCTCTGCTCCCCTGGTACTACACAGTGAAATCCCTGCCCCCCCAGGACTGCACAATGAAATCCCAGCTCCCCCCTGGGACTACACAATGAAATCCCTGCTTCCCCCCAGGGACTACACAACAATGAAATCCCAGCTCCCCCCCGGTACTACACAACAGTGAAATCCCTGCTCCTCCGGGACTACACAACAGTGAAATCCCTGTCATCCCCCTCCCGGGACTGCACAATGAAATCCCTGCTTCCCCCCCGGGACTACACAACAATGAAATCCCAGCTCCCCCCCGGGACTACACAATGAACTGGTGCAGATGGACTATATATTTTGAATTACTAAACATTTGGTATTTTGTATGCAATGTCAATCAAAAAGTAAACCTTATAACCGCTAAATGCTAGTGTGTGTACTCTGGGTTGTCAGAAAAGGTATATTCTGTCAAATGTATTTCATACATTCTTTGCCTTGAGACCCCCATGATTCACTCACTGGGGTTTGTTTCCTTTTTGTAGTACAAGTCCCTTGCCACCAAATTTCATAATTAGTTGATGCATTGGACGAAACACTTGCATTCGTAGTGCTCACTCTTGTAGCGAACTTGGATCACTGTCTTACAAATTCATTATTAATGTCAGAATAGATTGCGAGCTTCGGAGCATGGGCAGTCTGTATCTAAAGTTTGGCATTTCTGCACATGTGCTGCTGAATTGGTTGGTTTAACCCTCTTCTTTCAGGTGGAAATATGATGATGTCATGTTAACCTTTTAGGGAAAGATTAGCATTTGAACTCCTTCCATAAACCAATCACAGTTGAAGAAACAGTCACGTAGGTCGCATAAATCTTCCTCTCCTCCATATACCAATTGGTGACAGCGAGTAAACATTGTGTGTAAAGGTCACATGGAAACAACCAATCAGGAGGGTGGACATGATGTGATGACGCATCATGACATTATGATGCATTGCGTGATTCCAAACTACAGATCCCAAGATGCAGCTTGGTATTGTGCTGTGCATATGCAAAAACTCGTATACACAGAACAAGATCTCAAATTAAAGCAGAACTCTCATCTGAGATTCCACGGATGAATTCGTTACTTTTCAAGGAAATAACAAATTAATTGGGGGGGGGGGGAATTCATCTATTACTAGCAGCAACACAAAACAGATTAAGGGTGGAAGCTTCTGGCCCCACAGAGGCCATCCCAGGGTCACAGGAAATATCAGATCTCCCTCTGCAAGGCTGGAGAGATGGCTCCAATCTTGGAGGAGAAGATCCAACCAGAGATTCCCCACTCCCAGCTCCTGTGGGAAGTTCTACATCACTCAGCTCCCTGACCTCAGAGCGCCATTGGGAGAGGCGAAGAAGGGGTGGATCGGGGATGTGGTGTGGGCAGGTCGGGGGAGACCTTAGAGCCACAGGATCCAAGTCCCTCCCAGTCCCTGCAGTGCCCACAATGTGGGGGAAAGTTATGCCAGCTGTGGGGCTGGTGTCAATAACGTCCATCTCATTGCTTGCAGTGGGAGGGAAATAGTTGGGGGGGGGGAACTGCTGGAAGGAATGGAGAATGCCTCTCCTCCTGCTCCAGCTGGCAAAGACTTTGGATACGTTGGATGCTCTGACCTCAGTACTCCAACTCTACAGATAGGGTTGCTCTATAACTGGGTACAATGTTCCTGTCCCGTCTAGCAAACATGTTGTACACAGAAAAAATCACCATTTAGACAGTATTTTAAGAAAAGTTACTAACTTACTGTATACAGGTTCTCTCTCTGTATGATTTAGCAAGATCTGATTCCCTTGCTAGCCCTTCTCTCCAAAGAGGGATTTATTGCATTCTGGTTTCTCCCACTCTTTACCCGCCAGTGGAAATTCCATGGCACCCACCCCCTGACCCTAACCTCACCTACAGAACAGGCAGCGATGACTCACTGCTGAAGGAAAGAACAGATGAAGCAAAAGTTAGCTGCAGAAACTGCCAGTATATTACCAAACTATCTGTTAAAGCAAATCAATATTTGCTTTAAAAAAAAATGCTTTAAAAAAGCACTGCATTGCAAAAGAGTGTTACAACATAAGATGATACAAAGCTCTTTAGCTGCTTCCCTTCTCCAAAAAGAAAAAGAGAGAGAGAGAGATTGAAAGAATTTGGGCAGGATGTTGGCAAAGGAATCATAAGGGGTTTTGACGGAAGATATGCATAAGTGGAGACCAGAAGGGGTTGCAATAGGAAGCAATCACCTCCAAACACTGGAAACCTTTTGGATTTGTTTGCCTATATATTTAAAATGTATATCTATAGCCATGAAAGGTAGATAGGTTTGGTTTAAAAAAAAATAATAATGCTGAAATGTTCAGATATCTAAAGGGCCTGGGGTCTAAAGATTTTATGGGTTGGATCCAGACTTAGCTATGTTTAGAGTAGGCCCATTGAAATCAATTGGAATTAAGGTAGTCATGACTTACTTCTCCCATTGATTTCAATGGGCCTGCTCTAAGCATAGCTAAGTCTAGATCCAGCCCAGTGTGTGCAGCTGAATAAAACTGCAGAGGAACTCTGACTACATGTAGATCCATGGTGACACTCATTATACCAGGGATGGAGAACCTTTTTCGATACAAGGGCCGAATTCAATTCTGGAGAAGCTCTTGGGGGCCAGATTCCAGTGGGAGGTGAGGCCGAAGGCAAAGGCGGTGGGGTCAAAAGCAAAAGGCAAGGGGTCAAATATACCAAAATGCCAGCGTATTTTAGCTTAAAGCTCTTCCTGCCAGAGAAACTAAGCCCTAGGACAGGGCTCTCTGACCTTGGGTCCCCAGATGTTGCTGGATTACAGCTCCCAGAATCCCTTGCCATTAGCAATGATGACTGGGTATGCTGGGAGCTGTAGGCCAGCAACATCTGGGGACCCAAGGTTAAGGAGCCCTGTTCTAGGAGAAGCATTTCAACCTTTTAGAATGGGGGAGAAATGCCACGAATGCCGGGAAATCACCGAGTGATCAGTGGTTGGGGGTAAGGGGCATGGCCATTTGGGAACTCCAGAGCACTGGATTGGGACCCCGGGAGGGCCAGATTTGGCCCACAGGTGTGAGATTTGGCCCACCCATGCATTAGACAATGGCAAAAGTACGGGATAAGAGTCAGACATTGCTCTTGATCAATGGGACGTGCAACACTGGAAAACTCATTCCATTTGAGCTCGAAGGACTTTTTCACACATTTCTGACCCAACAGCCAAAAGTGGGCTGAATTAGGCTCCCACCCCCAGGCTTCCGCAACATTGCTCAAAATATTTGCACAGATTTGGAGCTGAGAACTGCATATCTCTAGTGCAATTTGCACAAATCACGTAAATTTGTGCAAATTGGGGCTGACACATTAGATTTGAGTCACTATTGTTGCTCTTATTGTAGCATTTAACACGAGAGGTCTGGAAGCCTCCTCCTCTCACTGCATATGCACACACTCCACCTTGGTCACTTTGAATTTTCTGACAGTTAATTAATTTCAGATTCATGCAAAATTCAGGCCTCCGCTCCACAAGTTGAGCAAATTTTCCCAAAGGTGACAGCAACTCATTTGCTTGGATTAGCAACTCATTTTCAAAAGGGGTCATACTTTGAATTGAGCAAAGGCTGAGAGGGCAGCAAGATTGGCTCTGCCTACACAAGATGCAACCAAAAGGATCTTTAAAATAAACCACACAGCTCTTTCCCCTCGGCTTTGGCTGAGGCCTCCACTTGTGCACTTCAGTTGCTACTATGGCAGAGCGTCTGTTATTGTTCATACAAGGGGAGCGGGGTGGGTGGGGGATAAAAAATAAAACCAGGAGGAGGAGGAAGAGGAAGGAGCAGATAAAGTACTCTTTCCCCATGTCCCCCATTAGTAAAACAAATTTTATCACTTCAGACTGTACCAATGTGTGGCACTCATTTTCATTTGATTGATTAAGAGAGCAATCCCATGGGCCACTAGACAGAGTCTAAGGGGACATAGGATAATTTGGATTACCAGATCCAAGGTCGGAGACCAAGCTTCAACCTCAGAGCTGGGGATCTGCTCTCCAATCCCCCTCCCGCCCACCCCGCAGCCGGCATGGAAAGAACTGTGCTGGCTGCCTGCCTCTCCAAGGTTGGGAAATCAGCCTTGGAGAGGGGGCAAAGCGGCCAGTCCGGGGGGTGCAGAGGAGACCGGAGCTGCCAGGATATGAGGTATCCTGTCAGCGCTCCAGCCTTCTCCCCTCCCCTCCAAAACACCTCAGCTAAATGACTAAAATCGGCCATCTAGCTGAAATGCTGAGAGGAAGGTGCAGGGAGGCGGAGATTGCCTCGGCCGCTCCTCCCCCTCTGCACTGGATGGTCCGAGTTTGGGGGCTTCCGAGCATCAAGGGCACAATCCTATGCATGTTGAGACAGAAAAAAATCCCTACAACTCACAGCATGTCCCAACCAGCGTGGGGCTGGCTGGGACATGCTGGGAATTGTTGGACTCTTTTCTGTCTAAACATGCATAGGATTGTGCTCTAATTGACTCTTCCTCTGTATAAAAAACCCCAAAACATACAAGTAAAAATGAGAACATCAGGGAGATGGCTAGGTGAGAACTCTTCTTTCTGCTGTGCTGGGTTCTCTTACTTGCATGGAGCTTTTTTTAATATATAAATTGGGGAAGAACTCAAAACTGGTTTCCTTTGCCTGGAGTCTAAAATGGTATAGTCCATTCAACTACTTCCTGTTGCTGAATGTATAGACTAAGTGTGTGTGTGTGTGTGGGGGGGAATCCATGCATGTGTCCCTTGTACTGCCAAGGCAATGCTTTCCCACTGTTTCTTAAAAGGAGGATTGCCACTCTCCACATATAGCAGTAATACTTATATATATATTTATTTATTTATTATATTTATACCCCGCCTTTTTTCCTGCAAGGAACCCAAGGCTGCTTACATAGTCCTCCTCCTCCTCTCCACTTTATCCTCACAACAACCCTGTGAGGTAGGTTAGGCTGAGAGTCAGTGGCTGGCCCAAAGTCACCCAGTGAGTTTCATGGCCAAGCGGGGACTAGAACCCGGATCTCCCGAGTCCCAGTCCAACACTGTCTCACCACTACACCACATAGCCCCTGTAGGCACTGCACATTTATTGTCCACACAGCAATAATGCTGAATAGTTTTCAATAAGGTTGAAGCGGGTGGCACATGGCAAGTTGGGTGGGATCTGCAATGGCATGCAGGCAGTTTTCAGATGCCCACGACTGTTTGTTTCCCCTCTCAGGTTGACCCTTGAGCATCTGTGCACCTCTGTGGTTGGCTACTATGTGCACAGTGTGTTTTTTTAGAATGTTGTGGGCAGTATCAGCAAATACATTATAGGGTAGTTTGTGGTCAAGAATCGCACTGGTTTCCCCCACTCCAAGGTGACTTTCAAGGTCTTTGTGAGGGAAAATGGCTCCTGAACTTAGCAAAGCATAACAGCAAGTATGGTAACTTCCCTCAAATTCTCCTCCCCAACACAGCTCAGCCTGTCCTTGTGCCTGCATGGCTGTTTTTTGCCAGAATATACAAATATAAAATGGGAGGAACAACTCTGTGCAGTTGTGTACAGCTATGGAGCTCTGTAGGTGAGTGGTTGAAGGGGGGAAGCAAGCAAGTATGTTGTGTGCAGAGGTGTAGGTGTGCACTAGAAATATCCCGGGGTGGGTGGGCAGAATTGAAGTTATGTCTATTTATTTCAAATTATTTTTTGGGCTGCCTTTAAGGGTAAAGCCCTCTCAAGGTGGGGAAACCCTCTCAGAGAAATCAAAATGCAAAAGGAAAACTGCTCGGAAAAATGGGGACAGGAGGTCACCAAAGGCGAAGCGGCTGAGGTTAGGGATGACATAGGACATGAAACGGTGGAAACTGATGCCAAAGGCAGAAACTGGCAGAAAAGTTGTCAAACGGGTTCTTCGGGCTAAATCACTCCCGCAATTCAGATGCAATAAGAGCATGTCACTTGCCTACACTGGAAATAGTTATGTAAAGACGGCACAGAGACAGAAAAAACACCACAAATCAGGTCAGGAAAATATCAGAAGAAAGCAGTGGAAATCACGGGAATGCAACTGGTTTGCTTTTGCATCCTGTGGATCCAGAGTGAGGAAACTGGTAGAGTAATGGGGGAAAAGGTTAGAGTGGATGGTGTCTATGTTTGGGAGTGAATGGCTGACATTGCAATCTTATACAAAGCAGGTAGTTGTGTTTAGGATCTAAGCCTGAGTATGTTATAAAAGGAGGGCTCTGCTGAAGTGTGGGTGCTCCTGACAGTGGGGGTGGTGGTTGATGCCGACTAAGGAACCCTTGGAGCAAGCAGTTGAGATTCCCATGAGGTCTTTGGGATCAGGGGCCATAAAGCCCCAGGCTGCCAATTGTCTGTCCCAACTGTGGATTCCTAAACGTGAATGATTTCAGTATCTTAGATACATTGCAAACGCACATAGGATCGCAGCCGCAAAGAGGGAGATTAAAATTCACACACAATTAACCGTCTTTCTGTGCAGGACCTGTCATTCCACTTGCCATCCAGATAAATTTCAATACAGTCCTCTTTCCCTCCGGCATTATTGGGCTCTTCGTTTGCCCAGTTTGAAAATCTGATTGCGTCACCGTTTATGTATGTAAACGTGCCTTCTGACTGCATGTCGCTCATTCCCAGATACGCCGCCTTGTTATGACGAGCGACTATTTGTTGGACGACTGCGTTCTCAGCCAGACTCCTCGGGGAAGCAAGCTGACCACCAGCCTGGAAGCAGGTCGCTTTGGAAGCCTCAAAGTTGCCTTGGGAGCCGTCCGTTTTGAATAGCTTTCCACCAACACTTCTGCCATTTGGGAATAAATGAGCTAGAGGAACACAGAATCAGTTACAGCTCTCTTAAATTTTGACTCCATCATATTAGGCTCAAACGATACGTTATGCAGAATTCTGGGATTATTTCCTGTGTGTGTGTGTGTGTGTGTGTGTGTGTGTGTTTCTAAACCCAAAGCAGCCTAGACAGATTGTGTGTCTGAGGGGAGGCAGGGCACAAAGAGGGAGGCTACTAACGTATGCAGCCCCATATCTTTCCCTCCGTGGTTAAAAAACAACTTGAAGTAGGTGACTTTGAATTGAAAAATGAATGTAGGAAGCTGCCTCATACCAGATGGGACCATGAGTCCATCTAGCCTAGACCTGTCCACTCTGACTGGTGGGTTCTCTGCTGGGCCTCAGGCAGGAGTCTTTACCACCCCTCATTCCCTGATCCTTTTAAATCAGGGGTGCAGAACCTCAGGCACCAGGGGCCAAAGTTGGCCTGCCTGGGGTCCCAATCCTTCTCTCCCAAGATTCAGAGATGGCCCCTTCCCCTGGCCTCACCCCTTTCCACCTATCACTGTCACTTCATTTGGTGGTTTCTCAGCTTTTGTGCGGTCGTCCCCCCCCCCCCCCCGTATGAACCTTCCCATACATTTATTCCCAAATGGCAGAAGTGTTGGTGGAAAGCTATTCAAAACGGACGGCTCCCAAGGCAACTTTGAGGCTTCCAAAGTGACCTGCTTCCAGGCTGGTGGTCAGCTTGCTTCCCCGAGGAGTCTGGCTGAGTCATCATCTAAGGCCATCCTCCAGGTGCCTCTTCTGAGGGAGGCTTGGAAGGTGGAAACGAGGGAGAGGGCCTTCTCAGTGGTGGCCCCCCCAATTGTGGAATGATCTTCCTGACGAGGCCTGCCTGGCATCAACATTGTTATATTTTTGGCACCCGGTTAAGACCCTCTTCATCTCTCAGGCATTTGGCAGCATATGATGAGGCTTTAATCAGGTCTTGGATTTTTCTTGGTTGTTTAAAATTGTTTTTAAATATGCGTGTGTCTCTCTGTTGTATCTTTATATGTTTGCATGTATATGGATTTCATAATGTGCTTTTAAGGATTTAATCTTTGTAAACCACCCTGAGAGCTTCAGCTATTGGGTGGTATAGAAAGGTGATAAATGAAAGGAAAGGAAAATGAATGAAATATTTAAAAAGTTGAAATGCCTCCCCTATATGCCGGTTCTTTTGGTATTTTTGGTCCCACCCCTTTTGCCTTTGGCTCTGTGCTTTTTGCCTTCAGCCCCGCCCACTCCTGGAATATGGCCTGCAAGAGCTTGTCTGAAAAAGAAGTTAAAAGAGGTTCAACACCCCCCCCCCCTTTTAAGGAGAGATAACAGGGATTGAACCTGGGACCTTCTGTATGCAACACATGTGCTCTACACATGTCCCTCCCTTTTACTAGTGGGTACAGAATTAAGCACTCCCTTCTTCCACTCCAACTCACAGCCTACCCAGAGGAGGAAAGAATCATGGAACTTGATGTAATATGTACTTCAAGCTGAAGATTAGCTAGCTAATGGGGAACACCATGTACTTCACCACTTTTATTGATTAATACAAATGTTTAGTTTATTAATACTAAATTCAGTTAGTGCCAGATGTCCGTTAGCTTGAACCTTAGAGTCAGCATTTGTACTCGAGTCATTCTTTATGTGGGGCATTGTGCTGGACTGGGGCGCAGGAGTTCCAGGTTCTAGTCCCTGCTCGGCCATGAAACTCACTGGGTGACTTTGGGCCAGTCAGTGACTCTCAGCCTAACCTACCTCACAGGGCTGTTGTGAGGATAAAATGGAGAGGAGGAGGAGGATTATGTAAGCCGCCTTGGGTTCCTTGCAGGAAAAAAGGCGAGGTATAAATATAATAAATAAATAAATAAATACCGTGGCTCTGCTGGTAATGTAAACCGCTGTTCCTAGAACAGCTGCTATGCCTGCTGTGACTTTTGAAAAGGTTAACTATATAAAAGTATTTATATTCGAGTGTCATAAATAAATATAACAAATGCATCCCATGTTGAACTCTGCTTCCCCAGTTGTCTAATCCCCACCAATCAATCGTCTTCTTTACCCATATATCCCCAAGTCTGTAATCAACTATTCACCCGAATCTGGTTTAACTCAACAGTAGGAATCTGAAGCTAATTATCTTATGAACAAGTACCATTTAAACAAACAACCCAGTACCTGCAGCTCGCAGTGGAACAGTCCTGGAAAAGTTTTACCACAAATCTGCCAATTGTATAAATTAGCCCTCAGCGCTTTAGAGACAAGAGCTGGAGCAACTGGATTCAGGCAGCTTCCACTCTCATTAAAATTGACATATAAATCCCTAGTGTTTATCCTATGTGGACAAAATTAGGAAGGTCTGCAGGATACACAATAGAAAGCAATGCACACTGAACAGGAGGTGATATCTATCTGACCCCATATTCCAATCCAGTCTACTACTCCATTTTCTCACCATTTTGGTTTTTGCGGACAGCGTTTCTCAAAGCCTCCAGCTGCTCTTTCAAAGAGGCCACCACAGCTTCAAGGTGCTGAAGTTCTAAAGGATGAAATGATAAGGCAATTCTTAAAAACTGTCCTTAAAAACATGAATGAAAAAAGCACGGCAGCCAAAGGAAACATCTCCCAAACAAGTTGTGACATCCAAGATGCTAGCCTCCATTTCTGAATCCCTGGGGAAAGGGCTTTAACGCAGCATGTGCTGCAGTTCAGAAGTCAAAAATACAGATGATAAAACAAGGTGATGATCCCCATTTTAGAATAATAGAATCATAGAAAAGTAGAATTGGAAGGGGCCTACAGGGCCATCGAGTCCAACCCCCTGCTCGCGATCATGGCTGTCAGGGGGAGGGGACTCGTTGCTCCCACAGTGTCCCCTGGGATACTGCCAGGAGGAAAATGGGGAAAGCAGGGGGGAGTGAAGCACCCACAAGGAGCCCGATCATCTGTCAATTTTGGCTTGCCACAGCTGTCCCTTTAATTTCCCTCACAAGATCCCGAAAGCCAGCCGAGAGCCAGCTTTCACGATCCCCTTTAGGCATGAGACACCTTTTCAAAGTGCCCAGTGGTACCTTGGAGGGGCTGCCCGTGTCTGTCCACTGTGCCAGCCCCCTGCACATTGCTCCAGCTGAGGCTGGAAGTTGCCCCTGTTGTGCTTCAGGGAACGAGCTCTGTTCGTACAACGGGGAGAAAACAAATTCCTATTTGTCCCCATTGTGCAAGCAGGGCTCATTCCCTGAAGCACAATGGGGGAGCAGGCACCGCTCCAGCTGGCTGACAAGCCGGCTGGAGCAATGTCCGCCCCATGCTGCTGCTGTGAGCCAAACAGGCTCGTGGCACAGGGTGGCGGAGCCGGGATCAGGGCGGCGGACTTATGAGTCAGCCAACCTGATCTCCTCCCCACGCAGTTGACATGAGCCCTTTCGGCTTGCAGCAGCAGCACGTGGCAGATCCCTGCCTCCGACTCAAGAGGAGACCTCTTGAGCCAGAGGCCGGGATGGGATACCCTCTCTGCTCTGCACCACCACCCTGAGCATGGGGGGACGGCACGGCAAATATTTCTTCATGAAAACTGTCTCATCGATGCCCAGTACTGTTTGCTATCACCAGAGAAGTTTTGGTGAAACACCTGGAGACAATGTACAAATAGTAGGCCCCTACCTTTTCCTCCATGGTCTCCCTTTGGTCCTCTTTCACCTACTGGTCCCTGCAATCCTTCTGGGCCTGGAGGTCCAGCTTTTCCTGGGGGTCCCTGTATTCCTTGTGATCATAGCAATTCAGGTATTAGATGGAAGGCAAGAAACAAGCAATAAAACAAGAAGTAGGAGACATGAATGGATATTCCAAGTCTACAAGAGATCATTTTATAGCAACATAAAGTTATTAAAGTAAACATCCATTGCACTGAGCATCCGTCCCCAACCTGGCACCCTCCAGATGTGTTGGACTAGAACTTCCATCATCCCCAGCCAGCATGGGGAAGGCTGGCATACGGGAACATTTAGATCCAGATCAAGCCAAATGCTCTGGTTGAACTTGTAACAGGCTCATACCTTAGTATCAAATCCAAACCGTTTGGCCTATGCATTTGCAAGGGTGTACAGTAATACCTTGGATTGCAAGCATAATTCATTCCGGAACTGTGCGTGTAATCCAAAGCACTCTCATATCAAAGTGAGTCTCTTGCGGGTGTGAGTGGGGCCGATTTCGGCCCGCTATGCCCGCTCGAGGTGAGCGGTTACATTCCTACGCTTGTCTTGCAAGACCTTGCTCGTTTATCAAGTCAATTTTTTAATTTTTTTTTTTGCTTGTCTTGCAAAACGCTCTCAGACCAAGTTACTTGCAATCCAAGGTATTACTGTATTCAAGTTGCTTGCATTTTTCTGCATGCATAAAATGCCACATTTCTTTGGCTATCTGCTAATAATACGATATATGAGGGTTACCAGGTTACTCTGTAAAGTGCCATTGTGACAACTCTGCCTTCACCCAGGGATTCTATGAGATGGAATTCCAGTATTTAGTTGGTTCTAGACCACCAGGTAAGCACTCCCACTCATTTTCCCCCAGCACAAAGTGTTACAAGGAATGCAATCCCCCCCCCCCCAACTTCTGGTATTAAACACAAAGAGTTTTAGTTCAGGAACAACTCTCTGAGACCAAACTTTTACATTTTCTGTCTTTTGCTTATTTCAAGTAGATCCCTAGCTACAAAATAAGAACTAAAGTTACAAGGCTGGTACAGGGATAAATCAGAAAAACATCCAAAGACATTTTTTCTAAGGACAAGGCCTATGAAGAGCAAAACATCATAGTAAATGAGGCATCTTACCAGTCTTCCCAAATCAAGCAAAGAAACTGAGTTCTCCCAGGAAGAACTGAACTCTAAGACCACTGGACAGCCTTTTATACATGTTAAGCATTTTTACACATGTTCATCTGCTTACATTCATTCACATTTTATGTTTCCTCTTCATACAATAGAGATACCAACACATTGCTAAATCTACTCCATAAATCTATATTTCTTCATCTCAAAACTGGATACAAATATATGTCTGTGAGAAAACATCAGAGATCATTGTAACATGGATAGATATGTCAGTGACAAATGAATCCACTGTCTCAAAATAGTTATATTTGTGTCTTAGCCTGGGAGACCTGATGTTTCTCCTTTTAATCATCCTTTCCTGGCTGATAACATTCCTAGTTTATAGCAGTTATTGCTCATGACCTAAAATCATTGATTGGCCCTCTTGATTTACACGGTCCGGTTTTGACACTAGAACCTCCATTGTCAGCTATCTCACACTCCTACATCATGGTACAGATGTTTCCCAGAATGTATCACAATAAGGTTCCCATAGGGCTGTACCTGGAGAAACACTTCACTCTCAGCCGAAGAGGCCCAGTTTGTGTGAGACTGGGTGCTGGAATACAATTATTGAAATCTTAATGCAGAATATCCTTTGATGCATTTGACCATGGGCTCTCCTAACTGCTTAGCTATGTCAGGCTGGCCAATATGGGTCCCAGTATTTGCTACACCATGTATCTTGTTTGTATTCCGCCGCCTCTGCTACTAATAGGATTTTCATTGATTTTTCAAATTATTATTAGTTGATGATTAATATAGTTTTAGAAAGCAATCCTATGGCCCTCCAACCTTGCCTGGGGGGGGGCATAGGAGAATTTGGGCTCCCCTCTGCAACCTCGGGAAATCCCTTCCAAGATTGCAGTGGGGAATTCGAGCGTGGTGCACCTGCCCCCCCCATAGCCGGCACGGTTCTTTCCATACAGGCAGGGAACCGAAGACAGAAGACCATCTTTGGTTTCTCCATGGGGGGGGCATTCCTAGGAGCAGGATGGGGAGGGTCGAGGCACCGCTGTCTTACAAGGAATCCAGGCAGTGCCTCAGCCTCTCCTCCCCGGGAGGAGGTATAAAACATCTAGATGGCCAAAATCAGCTGTCTAGATGTTCTCCCACCCTCAATAAGGTGCCAGTAATCCCCTGCGTTCAGAGGGTTACAGGCAGCCTTATTGGATTGTGCTGTTAAAGATCCCCCCCTTTTCAAATCATGGGTGGGGAACCAGCAGCTTGCAGACTGGATCCAGGCCGCCAGGCCTCTCCATCTGGTCCGTAGCATCTCATCCCCATCTGTACCTGTCCTTCATCTGCATCACCACCAAGCAAGCTGGTTGGGGAGCACCCTGCGACTCCCCAGACAACCCACTGCATTTCTGTGCTTTGCGCTGAGAAAGGGAAGCCCCTCCCTCAGCGCACAGCATGGATGAAAAGCAAGTGGCCAGGAGGGGGGGGGGAGAGAAACAGGCTGCACTGTGTGTGAATGAAGGTGTGTTCTGTGTGTGGGAGTGATTTCCATGGAGCTGTGTGTGATGTGCATGGATCTGTATGAACAGGTGTGTGTGAATGTGTGTTTATGCATGGATGTTTATGAATGGGTGTGTGTGGATGTGTGTGTGGATGAGAGAGAGTGAGTGGCCACACCCACTTTGGTTTGGCCCCACCTGCTGCCACCATGTGGCCTCCAGAAGTTTAGCCAGGAAAGAGAGTGTGGCCTTCAGGCTGAAAATGTGGGGTACAGAAGTGGGGTACGGATGTTTTAAATCAATAAAATCCACATTGTATCTCGTCTGTGTGGAGGTTAGCATCCATACATCCCCATTACAAGTTCAAAATACCATCCACTAAATAACCCAGTTGCTCTCCTGTTCTACACTTCAAGCTCTTTCGGTTGTGCAATGGTGGAGCCAGTCTATTTGAATTTATCATTTGCAAAATTGAACCTGTCTGGCAAGGAAGCATCCCTTGGCTGAAAACTAAGGGAATACAAGGGCTTTGCTATGCTGTGCAAAGAATTTAACAGAAGACAGGCATTTGTGAGGTCTTGACAGGCTAGAACTTGGTTCTCTTACTTGGTTCTCTTAAAGGCTGTCTCCATCCGGGAACTATTAATGGACCCATGCTTTTGAGGAAGAAATGTCTACTCCAAGGTTACATCTCATTCATGACTAGCCAGTAATTTGCTTCTAACTTGTTTCTAAAAGTTCTGAATCAGGGAGAATAGTCTATTTCATGCTGTCTCATGAATCTCCACTGGGGTCCACTTATCGTAAGATTCAGCAACTCTTCCCTGGACCCAATCCAGCCCCTTCAAGCAGTGGAGGCTGGTGGCTTCAATGTCAATGGGGCGGTGTATCCACTCTAGGCTGTAGTCTGAATTTTTAAGGAGCTATCCACGTGCTGAACCTATGTTGGGGATAGGGTTCAGCACCGTGGATAGCTCCTTCGAAGCTCAGATTAAAACCCAGAGTGCAAGGTGAAAGGGAGAAACGTGCTAAGCGAAAAGCACGTCAAATGAATCCTTTACAAGACCATCTTCCATCTGGTAACCTGTGTCCTCACTGTGGGAAGCTGTGTGGATCTAGAATTGGCCTCCACAGTCACTTACGGACCCATCGCTAGAGTCTACCCAATTTTCTTTAGAATTTCCTCCTTTTAAAATCTCCTTTTTGTAAATTTTGATCCTGGAAGACAATCTTACTCAGTCACGAGTGATCGCCTGATGATGACACCTCCCTGCTGACATGGGAGCCACCAACCGCCATTGCCTTCAGGGCTATCTTCTGCTACCCCAATTACCAATGGGGGGTGGGGAGAGGGATATGTGGAAAGAGTGGCAATTTAGGATATTGTCAGCACAAAGATGGCTGCATTCCACTTTGGGATCGGGGATGTAGTGGTTGCATCCCCAACCCACATCTCTTCCCTCCTTCTTCAGAATGGCTTTCGAGTAGTAGTAGTAGTTGCTGACCCTAGACCACACTAGCTAAGAATCACTTGTCCACACTTTCACAAATGTTTACAAATTGAAAACTATTATCAAATATTCTCATCACACATTAAGCACATCCCTGATAAGCCATTGGCATCATACCTTGATCACCTTTCTGTCCTGCAGGACCCAATAATCCATTGTTCCCAGAAATGAAAGAGCATGCATTTGCTTTGTCTTCACATCTGCATCGTTCAGGGTTTGTACTTTGTGATAATACTACTGGCAAGACAAAGAAGCCAAAAGTCCAAAGGGAATTCATTCCTGGAGATCCGGAAGAGTTTTTGTATAGGCTTAAAAAGCATGATATACATCCTTCAAACAGCAAACTGTTCTAAAGTTACCCAAGTAAAACACAAAATAATGATTTTATGCGCCTTGAGCATGCCAGTGGAAAGGTGTGATGTCAATCAAATATGAAATTGGGGGTAAATTTGAGCTCATTGGTGAATGGGCATAAACACCTGTGATTGCGCATATTCAAACAGAGGATCAGAGAATGTACACAACTTGACATCAATGAGTGATTTTGCGCATCACCCATTCGGTATGATTATTTGCCACAAGATGTTGGACAATGCGAATGGATCACAGATGAGTCGTACCTTGCCTATTTAATATGCACAGCACAGCCTCCATATAAATTTTGTACATTGCCCAGGCAATATACCTTGTTCCAAGAAGAGACTGGCCAGCATGCACACTATCCGATTGACCAGTTGTGCATATTATCCAACAGAGGAATAGATGAAATTGCCAGTTGGGCCATTACTCCTTCTAACCCAGTATTGCCAGACTAGATGAGATGCCATTCATGCTAGTAAGAATTGTGTGAATGGATTTTAAAAATAAATAACTGGTGGAGCGGGTGATCTGGATTGGAACCATGGCATGGGGAAAAGGAAGCCTTTAACCCTTTGGCCCTGCTATGTTCCTGATCTGGATTGCGGGCCCCATGCCTCCCATTTGCACTAGAAGAAAAATTTTCATTGGCAAGAATGGGAGCTTTCCTTCCAATATAAATAGCAGGCCCAGAGCCCACGATCTGGATTGTGACTGGCTGGTGGCTCCAATGTCAGTGGGGTGGTGTATCCACTCCGGGTTTTAGTCTGAACTTTTAAGGAGTTATCCATGGTGCTGAACCCTATCCCCAAAATAGGTTCAGCACCATGGATATCTCCTTTACAGTTCAGACTGGAACCTGGAGTGGATACACCGCCCCACTGACATTGGAGCCACCAGCCACTGCTGGGGACTGTGGTGAGAGAGAACAGGTTAAAACTCCCCTACATGCCTCCAACTCCTGCCCCAGGATCCTGATATGGACTGCCTTACTCCGCCCACGCTATTCACTTTTAAGAAGCCATGGGCAATTGCTTATGGTGTGAGTGGCATCTCCTCTATTTTGACTCCGATTTGCCTCAGCTTGACAAGGTTTAAGGCAGACGGATCTTGAGATGTGATGATGATGACCTAACTGGGGTCAGAAAAGCAATCCCCTCCACCCTCTCAGAAAGCTAAATCAGAAAACAAAATTAGCTAGATATACATGATGAACAAGTTTCTTTATGCAAAACCTTATTAAATACATTTTATAGACTTTGATAGCAGAAGAGGGATGGGGACAGAGCCGCCAGGAAAGACAATGCAAGATTTCTTTTCAGACCAGTTTAGGGAAAGTCTGAGCCCTCCATAATGAAGGATTGACTTCTGCCTGAAAAGCCTGGATGCTGAGGACTGAAAAACTGGTTGTATATTATTATGATTATTATGATTATTATTGCCCCATTAAAGAAAATTGATCAATCATATGTTGATTAATTATGTGTGTTTTAATAGATTAATTAATTACTTAACTCTGCATACATTTGCAAACGAATGAAAAAGCATCTTATTGCACCACTGTAGAAGAGGCAATTCCCTCCTGTGTCAGAGATTTCACACAATATTCCTAGATTGTGTTGGCACTCACCAATATATATATATATATATATATATATGGGCTTGTATTAAAAATCTTAACTTTTAATTTTTTAAAAAATAGATTCATCCAATGCCAATAAACTAGCGAAGGCTACAACCCAATACCCACTTAGTTGGGAATAAGCCCCATTGAAATTACTTACATCTGAGTAGACACGCATCTATGATTGCGCTGTGAATGCTGCGTGTCGTGTGTAAGTTTAGTATCCACACACAAGAGCCAGTTGATCTACAACTGACAATCACTTTTGGGGTGGAATTTGTCCAAAGCAAAATTACAGAAGAGGTTTTTTTTGTTTTTTTGTTTAAATTAAGAACAGGCCCTTTGTAACTTACCTCACCTCTACCAGACCACAAACACAGAAAAGATTGCTTAGAGAAGGTAAGGATCTCACTTAACTTCCTTGAGTCCAAATTTAGTTTCCCTGTTGGAAACTTCCAGAATTGACTGACTCCCGACTTTCTCTCTCTTTATCTCTCAAGTGGGAATTATCTCTTTTTTGTTCCACCCACTCTGTTTACCAGTGATACGTCTATGGGGCAAAGCTCATCCTTGCTCACCACATCCCTCTTTTTTCCGAGAGTTTAAACAGCCTAGGAATTATTCAGTGTACCGGCATTGTGTACAGACATGTCATGGTGAATTGTTGTTGAGGAAGGTGATAGATGTGATCTCACTGAGCAAATCAAGTTGTCATGAAAGAATGGAGTCATTTTTCCTCCCATGGAATTAAGTGGTGTGGTGGTGGTGGGGAAATACTAGTTTAAGTCAGCTCAGAATACAACTTGATTTAGCAGTAGTGCTTTATTGAAAAACAATGTCCCAAACACAATAGAAATTCTGGCAAAACAGAATATAACTCCATAAATCAAGAATATTCTTTGCAATATACATAAAGTAGGGCCATTGTAAACTGGAAAAAAAACTAAGTATGGAAAAGGGGAATGTTCATAAGTGAGATGAATAAATACAGCAAGAGTTAATAGGTTTTTAAAAGTTACATATTAGTAGGGCTGTACTGACGTGACCTCCTCAAAATTGTTAGGCTATATTTCAGAGGTAAGGCAAAGTTATTTTGGTGGGAAGAGAACTGGAGTGATCACTATTTTGTTTTCCGAAAAGCCCCATTCTGAGGTGCTTTTTGAATATTGGAGGATTCAAAATGGCTGCCTATATATATGGCTGCCTCCTTTGCCACTCATTGGGGGCCACCATTATAGTGCACGGTAGCTGAATATCTACAGAAAAGCACACTTTTGCGGAGTTGGCATATAGCTCCACCAGCAGCTCATTTTGTTCAAGAGGTGCAGTGTTTAACACCCCTCCAAAGAAAAAGCAGTGGTTGAAGCAGGCTTGTGAAAAAAAATAGAAAGTAACAGTGTGCCATTCCAATGTACTCTATATTTAAACCTTACCAATTTAGGGGATTTTTTTTATTTTTTATTTGTTACAAGAATGTCTTGGAAATCCCACCAAGATGCTCTATTTGAAGGAGACCCAAAGGTTTAAAAGGCATCTTGTGCTCGTTTGGGGTATGTGTGGAGAGTGGGGAAACAGAGAATAACAGTGCAACACTATGCATGTCTAATCAGCAGTAAGTCCCATTGAGTTCAGTGGGACTTACTTCCAAGTAAATGTGCTGAAGAACTGGCAAAACGATTCGCAGAAACAAAGTTGGGGAGAAGCCATTTCATGAAAACCATTTCTCCTCAAATCATTGGGTCAATTTCACAAATGTTGGGGCAAACCACTGTTTCTCCCCAGCCCTGATTAGTAGACATATTTGTTCTAAGATCTGCTATGCCTCAGCTATTGGGATGAATCCAGTGTTAGTCCTGCTTAGAGTAGATCAACTGAAATGAATGGGACTTAATTAAGTCAAGATGAACTTAAGTCCCATTCATTTCAGTGTGTCTACTCTAAGTAGGACTAACATTGACTTGAACCCATTGTTTCATATAATTATTTTGATTCCATTCACAGGGGCAAGCATTATTTGACTCACCTGAATGTACCATAATGTGCTGGTAAAAATCACCTCAGAGAGTGACTGGTGATGACGAGTGCCCTTCCTGCATCAAGGGGCTCTAGAGCACTTTTTAAACGCCCTATTGGAAAAAAAGTGTGGGGCTTGAGTGGATTCAGCCCAAGCTTGGTCATGACTACTTCTACCATTCCGTGCTGCCCGGGCCCTGTTGTCCCCATCATAGCCCTCCAAATTGCTCTGAGGGCTTACAGTGGAGTGTTCTCAGGAAGGGGCACAGCCCCAGTCTTTTCTCAGTGGTAGGATGGGGCTGGGGAAGCACCATGCTGGCCACCCTCGGGACTTGATCTGGGGCCTCCATGGTGGTGTCCGCTAGCCTTGATAGGTTTCCCTCTTCTTAGAAACCCCCCCAACCTCCCACCCCATTCTGCCAGGGGGTGGCTGTTGCCTCTCCCTCCCTCTTCTGCTCACCCCTTTGCTGCCCACTGCTCTCACTGTGACTGCAACTTAAATAGGGGCTGGTGATGTGTTAGGATGCCACTTTCCAGATGCCAGTGGCCCATAGTCACTTCCTGCTCAATGTCTGGTCAGACCAGTCAATCAATGAATGCCACTGCCAGAGAGGAAGCCAAATCTCCAACACTGACGTTCACTGTCCTTTCCTCCATTTAAATATTGGCCAACCTGATCTAAAAACCTGGTATAGCAATCCTCAACTGCGGTGAAGGTTCCAGCCCATCTCCCTATAGTGACATTGTCCACCCTGTTTTCTTCAAAACTGTCAAAACAGAGCCCCCTAGGGACAACAAATATATCTTTTGGGGGTAAAATGTTGCCCATCATATAAGAATACATACTTCAATTGTCCATATCTTAATCAACAGGTATTTCTCATGTTGGTGAGCAAGAGAATTGCTTTCTTTGCACATTTGGTCTGATCAGGGCCTGAGGTATGTACAAGCTACCAGTGAGCTATCAAGGCATTTACTTCTGGGGCAAGGAGAAACCAGAAAGATGGTTCAAAGGATCAAAGACCTGAGCCAGGAAACAGAATAATATGATTGTTCTAGAAATTATAGGACTGGAACAGCCTTCTGGGAGCCTTCTGATGGGAACGCTGGGAGTTGCAGTCCAGCACATCTGGAGGGCACCATGTTGGAGTAGGCTGAACTAGGTACTGAAATGTATTGAGTCCAGACTTCTGCACTGATGCTGCATACTTCAGGATCCACATGATTCAGATTAATGTGTGCCACAAAGTTAGAGGGGAAGGGATATCAACAATGTACATCGTGCTTAAGATGCCCAAAGGGCCCTGTATTACATATATTTGTGCCAAACATATTAAAACGCACCCCCCACCCCCCCTAGGAAAGACTGTTTCGGATGTTGGCAGATGAATGTGGCTGCCATTGAAACTGGGGATCACATGGGCGCCTAACCTCAGGGGAAGGCATTGGTGCGAAGAGGTATGATGTGGTTCAGGCATTGTTAACTATGCTAGTGAAATTTCTCATTTCTGGGGAGTGTTTACTGGCCTGGTTAAATTGGCTTCAAGCACTTTGGCACCAATTAACGCAACAGGATCCTGCACCTTTAGTCACTAGTCACTAAAGCCATTCAGGGTTTTCACAGCAGCCACACAAGCTCTGCTCTAGTAACACAGGCTTAAAGAGTTGAAACACATGATCAAGAAAATTGCAAGGTGGCACTTTTGCTAGACTGTACCAGGTTAGCCTGAAGGGTGGTGGGAGATCATATGAATGGCATTTCCCTGTCAAAACATGTCCTATGCAAAGAAAACTAGCATATCAAGAAGAAGGTTAGAAGAAGTTGCTGGAAAACACATGGGTAGCTTAATCTTTTATCATGATTAATGTATTTTTTTCTTTTATGACAGATGAACAAATGCTATTGAAAGATACAAACGTTTGCCACCTTGACCATGTTTCTAAAGCAGAATCAACTTTGTTCAATATTTGAACTGCCTCTCCATTTAATATTTGTTTTGTAGACAGAAGTTGGCCAATCTTAAATGCCCTCTGGAGTTTGCAAACATGACATGGCTCATTGGCCCATTCTCTTGGTGGAGAATGGTTTTCTGCAGTCATGGCTATGCAGTTAACCCTTTGCAGCCACAGATACATGACTGGATGACAATGAACCACATCCCCACGTCTGCCAACCACAGGATTGCTCATATGTGCATGCATTGGAATGAAGTCCCGTACATGTATGACTTGTCTTATTTTCAGATTCAGGTTGTGGCTTACCATTGGAATCCCCCTTCCCTTCCCCCAAAGATGATGGCTTACTTATGTGTGTGAAAAGGAGAAGTGGAAATCCACAGCTGGGGATGGACAAATCTGTCAGTTTTTGTTTCTCACAGTTTTTCATTTTTCCAGTCTTCAGTTCATCCCAAACTACATGGTTGTTTGTTTGTTTTAACATTAGCATGAAAATGTGTGTACATTTTTGTGTGAGTTTCTCCTAATAGACATATTTTTGCATGCATATTTTTGGAGCACTCTATTGTGACATTTGGAGAACTATGCATTTCGAAGGATAACCGAGTTTTGGTTCATGTATTGGTTTGAAAGTGTGAAACTAGGTAATCACAATAAAATGTGAACTGGACAAATCCCACCCACCCACCCCATCTCTATCCACAGCATGGTATTCTGTCCCATCAGTGTCTTGGTTTGCTCTTTTCTGAAATGCAGCCCATTATTAAGAAGCAGATTCATGTCTAATTTAGTCTAAATTTCAAGGGAAAGAGGTAAATAAACAGTCCCCATTTCAGACTTTTCTGCCACTTCGGCCATCTTGATCTCTGTGTGTACCAAATTTCCAGGTGGCATGGAAACACCGAAACAATGTTCATGCACCTCGGTTGAAAAATAGTATCACAGAGCTGGAAAAGGTACCCAAAAGGGCAGCCAAAATAATCAAGGGATTGGAGCATCTTCTGTACCAGCATTTGGGACTTTTTAGTTGAGAAAAACTAAGGTGGGCAGTGGGTACATAATGGAGGTGTATGAAATGATGAATGGTGTGGAGAGATTTTTAAAAAACCTCTCTCATAACGCTAGAACTCAGGATCATCCATAACATTGATTGAAAGTAGGTTCAGGACTGACAAGAGGAAGTCCTCCTCCACATAGCACATAATGAACTTAAGTCATTCAGGGAGCAATCTTATGGCCCCTAGACAGTGTCTGAGGGGCCATAGGATAGTTCAGATTCCCCGATCCGAAGTCAGACAGCACACCAGCCTTGGAGGGGGGAATCAGAGATCCAACTGCCCTCCCCCTTGCAGCTGGCTGCCCTCCGAGGTCAGGAACTTTTGGTTGGTGGGGGGAGGGACCTGGGGAGGCCAGGATACAAGGTATCCTGAGCCTCTGCCAGCCTCCTTCCCTCCCTCTCTGAAATGCCTTTGCTAGATGGGCGAAAAAAGCCCATCTAGCGAAAAATGCAGGGTGGGAGGACGGGGAGGCCAAGATTGCCTCCACTGCCCTTTCCACTCTGCGTAGGATGATGAGGAGGAGGATGATGATGATGATGATGATGATGATGATGATGATGATTTACATTTATTTATCGCCCATCTGGCTGGCAAACCGGATGATCATAAGTGCCTGAATTCAGGGGCTTACGATAATCAAGGGTACAGCCCATCAGATGGCCATTAGCTTAGAAAGCTTTAAAGGAAGGATTAAACAAATTCATGTAATAGAGGTCTATTGACAAACATTAGCCACCAAAGTAGTGAAACGGGACCTCCTTGTTTACTGGGCAGGGGACCTCTGAACACCAGATGCAAAGAACAGGGTGTGTGTGTTTGTCTTGATGCCCTGCAGGGGAGCTTCCCGAGGGATCTGGCTAGCCACTCTTGGAAAAAAAGATGCTGGACTACATATAATAGAGCAGGGGCCCAGAACCTCAGGCCGAGGTCCAAATCCAGCCCTCTCGGGGTCCCAATCTGGCCTCCCAGGGTACCCCAGATGATGATGCCCTTCCCTTGGTCTCACCCCCTTTCCCCCAACCATGCTTCCCAGCTTTTGTGCTGTTTGCCCCCCCATTCTAAAAGGTTGAAATGCCTCTTTTAAGGCTTAGTTACTGGCAGTAAGTGTTTTAGGGCGCAATCCTATGGCCTGTGCCCTTGCAAGCCCCTCAACTCTGGGGCTCCCAAGATACCTATGTCCTGCTGGGCTGAAGCTGGCATGGCGGGGGGGGGGAGGGGTGTAGGCGATCGTCTTCCTGTTCTCTGATCTCCTGTATTTTCACCAAACAGGGTTTTCAGTCCATCTAGCAAGGGCATTTCGGGGTTTGGGGGAAGGAAGGAGGCTCGTATCCTGGCCTCTCCGGTCTCCTCCCCTCCCTGCCCACCAGAATGCCCCCCCTTTTCCTGAGGCTTCAAGGTTGCTTTTCTGACCTTGGAGAAGCAGCCAGCATGGTTCTTAAGAGGTTCTGCCTGTCCCCCATAAACACATATTAGGTATCATACACACACACACACACACACAGCTCAATGCAGGATATGCAACACAAGATGCAGCTACGGCACCCCTGACGGATGGCTGTCCAGCCCCTGCTTAAATACTTCCCACAGAGCAGGGCCGGATTAAGAGCATTATGGGCCTGGTGCTGAGGATTTTGGTGAGCCTTTTTATGGAAATAAATAAAATGAAGACGCAATTTTATATTAAAACAAATTAAATATTTTAATTACCATTAAAGTGCCAAAACAGAAACATATTGAAAATATTTCTTTTTTTGTAAATAATAAGCTTGTTAACTCAATACAACCGTTATAAATAGAACATTCACAACAACCATTTTTAAATAAACATAAACCATATAAACAATTTAAATATAAGTGTATGATGTTTGGCTCATAAAAATTTGTTCCTTAAAGTATTATTATTATTATTATTATTATTATTATTATTATTATTATTAAAGCATCATAATCAATACAGCCTGCGTTATGATTATGGTGCAGAGAGTAACTCTTGAAATAAATAGCAACCACTAGTTTTAAACACACAAACAGGTTATTCACTGAACTCTAACCTGCATTTAAACTAAATGAATCAAGCTGGTAGATTAAAATAAAATTACACTTTAACTTTTCTTGCTTTTTTACTTGCAAATTCCTCAATTGTAGAATCAAGATTAAGCTTGTTCAGCAAACCATTTAGGGTCCCACCAGTGGCTTCAGCAGTTGGGAACAGACAGCGCAGAGAACTACAGTAAGCTAGTTGCCTGATTTGCAATTCAAATTGCAACGCTGATTTCTAGCACCAGAGCCCAGATATGGCTTGCTGCAGGAAAACATACTTGCTATTTTCACGGCACGTTTTCATTTGTGGAACTTGAGGCTAAAAACGAAGCGAAGACACGTAGTTTCTTGATACACACATTTTTTTAAGGATAATTACGGGGGTGGCGTGGCGGTTAGGCGAAGTACCAAGGGACAAACCCACTCCTGAAGGCGGGCTGCACCAGAGTCCAACCCAGCCCCTCCTCTGTTTTTCCTCCTGCGCTCCCCTATTCCATTCCCTATTATAGAAGCGCTTCCGGCGGCGTGGAGCATTCTGACATCATCCCCCGCACCCCGGTGACGTCAGCGCCGGGAGCAGTTGAGTGACGCTAGTGCGTAGGGGAACGTGGTGACGTATCCTATTTAAAGGTCCCCAAGTGGAGGATGGAGACAGAATAAGCAGGTGCTGCTGCCGCGTGGGGGAGCGTGGTTGCAGAGTAACCGAGGGAGACTGCGCCCCGCAGCCCCGCAGGGAAAGCTGGGCCTGAGTGGAGCGGTAGACAGAGTGCCCCGCTCGGGTTGTTCACGCGCCACAGCAGCGCACCCGTTCTCTCTCCGCTCACCCACCCACCGACCCCGCAACACGCTTTTTTCCTCTCTCCCTCTTTTTTTTTTTTTAGTGGCTGCGGGTGCCTGCAGAAGGGAGGGAGCGAAGCGACAGCAGGGCGCCCTCTCCCCTCCACCTGCGCTCCTCTTACCCTCTCAGGCCCCAAGTGTGTGGGGAGTAGGAGTGCTTTCCTGTTCAGTGCCCTGCGCGGGAAACCGGCAGAGGGAGAGAGTGAGGGAGCGACTGACTGAGGCGGAGGCGTGTGCGCGGGTGGGAGGAGTGGGGGAGAGGAGGTGTGAGGAGAATGTGAGCGGGCGGCGCGGAGAGGTTTTCGGAGGAGAGGCGCTTGGGCCTATTTTGTGGAAGGGGCCTGGAGCTGCAGCTCCAATAGCCCCTATCTTAATCCGGCCCTGCCACAGAGGAGAGCCTGCCACCTCGTGAGGCAATCTGTTCCCCTGTCCAGGAGCTCTTAACATTAGGAAGTTTCTCCTAAAGTTTAGCCAAAATCTGCTTCCCTACCATTCCCATCCACTGGTCCGAGTCCTGCCCCCCCGGCGTAACAGTGAGCAAGTCTGCTCCATCTTCTGCCTGACAGTCCTTCAGATAAGTGAAAGTGGCTTTCATGGCTCCACTTATTCTCCTCTTTTCCAGATGAAACAAGTCCAGCTCTTTCCACTGTCCCTCATAGGATGGTCTCCAGACCCCTCATCATCCGGGTCTCCCCCTGGACAGAAGGAAGGAGGGCTGCCAGGGGAAGGGCTGTCGCTCCATGATGGAGCCCATGCTTTGCATGTAGAGCTTCCAGGCTCAACCCCTGATATTTCCCAGGCTTTATTATTCCAGCAGGCCTTCTTTTTATAGTACCTGTATTTTATTACAATTTTATGGAACTTTTATCAATTTTAATGGAATTTTATGGAACTTTTATCAATTTTTATGGAATTTTATGGAATTTTTATTATGTTTTTATTACTAATTGTATTAGTTAGTTTTAATTGTATATTACTGTATATTTGTTTTGTTTGATTATGATTTTGTATGCTGCCTAGGGCATTTATGTATAGACGGGATATAAATTGAATGAATAAATAAATCTTCTAAGATGCTGACCTAGATTGGTCTGACTCACCAGGTTCCCAGGCACAGGGTGGCCACTTACGGAGCACCCAGAAAAGAGGACCAAAGAGGCAAGTCATTGGCATAAAATTTGAATTTTATGATTCATAAATGCCATTTGATTTGTAAAGATGCAAATTTGGAAATGAGTACTATACCTGAAATAGAAATTCCATAATGGGGAAGACTGTGAGCAGGTGACAGGTGTGCCTGCTCAGTCTGCTGTCCACGTTCTAATGGATGAAGGTGTAATGGGAGTTGCGGAAGATGGCGAGGAGTGCAGTGTTGCACAACAGTCCTGCCTCAATGCCCTGTATTATGATCTGTATGGTATTATACTCTGTATTTTGCTCTGTAATAGCAAGGCATGACCTTGCTTAAATTGTGAGTTGGCTGCTAGCCAGGCTGATGCAATCTTCAGCAACTTGCTGGCTGCAGGCAGGCCAGAGGAATGACACTGCACAACACCAGCCCAGGTGCTACCAATTAAGCATGAGGTCTGCAGCCCATGGAGTTTGGTGCTAGAAAAGTATATAAGACTAGCAAATGCAGACTAAGGGGTGGTGGTTGTTGGTAGTGGTTGGTTGATTGTGTATGTAGTGGTGGAGAGCTGAAGAATCGGAAGGAGCAAAGAGGAGCAGAGGAAGCTGTTCAGAGAGCCCTGCAGAAGCCCCAACGCTGAAAGCTGATACCCAGGCGGAGAGCTGCTGGAACTAGCATTCGGGTTGGTTGGAAATAATACAGTGACTGTGTAGCTAAGGGGTGGGATTTCCACCAGGGAACTTGGAGGAAGGCATAGCATTGTTGTATTTCATGCTCAGCTTTGCAATAAAGATGTTTGGCTTTAACTTCCTGGAGGAGTATTTATTATGGTCTGAAAATCCCTCAAAGAACCTTTGCCAATCCCTTTTGGGGAACCTGTGGCAAAACAGAAGGGCAACTTCAAGGCCCCTGATCTTCCTCCTTAGGGTTCTTTATCTTTAAACCAAACTTGGACTGGACATCCCTTCAAAGATGGGGCTGTCCTCTGCACAGTAGGACTCATGGCCACCCTATGCCAGGCAGAGGACATTCTATTTGATCCCTTTAACTGCAGATTGAACCTGGGACCTTCTGCATGCACAACATGCACTCCACCAATGAGCACAAGCTCTGGGAGGGGGAAACAGATGTTGCCAGGAGAAGGCAGCATCCCATGTTCCTGGAGCTATGCAAGACTTGCAAGGCAGACAAACAGGTAGGAAAAAAATTTGGTAATTGGTGGTTATTCCGGGGACTACAAGTACTTGGAAGATATAGAGAAGGGCAGAATCTGGCTGTTGCCCATTCAAAGAACCAGGCCTGACCTAGGAGTTTATACAGCCAGGCCGGGGGAACCAATGGGCCTCCTGGATGGGTGGAGCTATTCTGGAACCTGGGGAGAATGATACAAATGATTCACCATAAGGGGCAGCAGAACACAGACCTGGAGCCCCCCTGTTCTGGTCTTGGCTGCTGTTCTGCTCTTGACTGGTGTGCTGTGGTAATCACACATTTTTGATTTCCAACCTGGATACTGTACCTTAGCTGGCCTGGACTGTTAACACAAACTCTTATGTCTGATTCTATCCAATTTATTTTCCATCGGGGGGGGGGGGAATTATCAGTGGTTGCATGTGCAAATTCTTGTGCAAGCGAGTGAGAAGGGGGAAAGAGCCAGATATAGAAAATCTCACACAAGCTTTTTGGGAGATGAAGCAGCATTATAGAACACGCATTTGGACGCACATCCAAACATGCATCCCAATATGCATCCCGCTGAAAACAACGGAAGAGAAAGGGTGGCATCTGCGTTCAGTTGTGCATCCCGTTGAAAGTAATGGAGGAGCTAGAGCAGGAATTGGGTAACTTGTGGCCCTCCAGATGTTTTGGCCTACAACTCCCATCAGCCATAGCCAATGCTGAGGGATGATGGGAGTCGTTGGTCAAAACATCTAGAGGACTACAAGTTGCCCACCCGAGCTAGAGTGTTTGCACATATGGATGTGCATTCCAATGCACATCTCATTTACACTGGTGGTTTCCGAGGCCATGAGACCAGAGTCAGAGTCAAGGGTAGGCATGGTTGGGCACCTGCCAAGGCCCCACACCCCAGCAGGGGCTTGCTGGCAAGAGCACCCTGAAGTTGCTCCTCCTCTTCATCATTGCAACTTGCTTGTTCACCTGCCCAGACAACAGTAGCGATGAGAAGGAACAGAAGATGTGATTGCCTACTTGGTGATAACAACGGTGGTGAGAAGGTAAACTCACTGAGGGAGGGGACCCATTGAGCGTGTCTTGCCCAAGAACCCTAAAAAACCTGGAGCTGGCACTGCATGAGACAAACAATGGAAAAACAGATATCACACATCCCTAAATTGATTCGGTCCCATGGTTAAGTACTTTCTAGCCCGCCTCCACAAAAATAAACACTCCCATGACTGCTTGACCATATGATGAAAAATACTTCTGTTTACTGGAAGAAAATCTCTCTTAATGAACATTTGTGAAAATAATATAAATATAAACATATCCTGTGCATGTAACAAATCCACCCACCCATGTAAAAAACGATGCAGCTTTCAAAGGGCACCATTCTTTAGACGTCAGATTTAAAAGACCTTCCATTTCTTTCTGAAAGTGTGCTCAAGCAGAAAATTGATGCTGATTATTTATTTATAAAGCCCCATCAATGTACACAAGTATTTCAAACAGTAACACACAAGCAAGAAGACAGGCCCTGCCCCAAGCAGCTTACAATCTAAATTTTGAGGGAAAGGGAGACCACAGAAAGGGAAAGGTGGGAGGAAAAGGAGAGGGAAGGTAACAGGATGAATATGTGTGAATGCAATTACACACACTTAGGCTTTGTCTCAGTAAGGGCTTCACAGAAAAGGTAGATTTGAAGTGTGCGGGGAGGGGTGGGTATTCTGGGAGAGAGTTCCTAGAACAGGGCTCTCCAACCTTGGGTCCCCAGATGTTGCTGGACTACAGCTCCCAGAATCCCTTGCCATTAGCCATACTGGCTGGGTATACTGGGAGCTGTAGGCCAGCAACATCTGGGGACCCACGGTTGGAGAGCCCTGTCCTAGAATACAGGTGCAGCAAGGGAGAAAGGGAGAGACATTTAAGAGAGAGGAGAACTTCGGATAGTTGAAGTGTGTGTGTGTGTGTGTGTGTGTGTGTGTGTGCATGTGTGTATTCATTCTAAATTGTTATCAACAAGGATTTGAAGAAATCTGCATTGATTCAGAGTAACATCAGGAAGAGGCTTAGGTTAGTTTGATGTCTTGAGCTATTTCTTCTAAGTATGAAGATAAAACTTGAAACTTTTGCTACAGGAGATCTCCTGTGTCCAACAGGCAGGGCCGTCCCAAGACATTTTGGTGTCTAAGGTGAGGGACAAGATGGCACCCCCCTCCCCAGTGCAGGTACAGAAGCTAACCGGACTAGCTGTTGAATCTTACTGCAACAGTGGTAATGGGGCAGAGTCTTCCACCACACCTGAGGCAACAGGCTAGTTTAAAGGGCCCCAGATGTGTGGCATACACAGCTCTGACCTCCAACAGAGGGAAACAGCTGGAGAGTTCATGAGGAACAGCCAGGAAGCTGCCACTGCTACCCCACAGCATCTGCCACCTGAGGCAGTTGTCGCACTCTGCCTTTTGGTAGGGCTGGCCCCACCAATGGGTTCATGGAAAAATGCAGTTTGACTGCAGAGCCAAATAACCTTGCTTAGAAGTCGGCAGGTGTTACACACTTCCCAGATTCTGGCAGCTGGGAAGTCCCATTTCTTTTTCTCTCCCCTTCCTCCGGCAATAAATCACTTCTTCAGGAAGCACCTACTCTCTCTTTAGAGTCTAAAGTTTAGACAAACACATTAATATGAAGCTGCCTCGCGCGGAGTTGAATCACTGGTCCATCTAGACCAGTATCATCTACTCTCGACTGACAGTGGCTCTCCAGTGAGAAAATGCCTTTGGGAGCCTGCACAAGTTGTTCTCTGGAGATGTGACCTGTTTTAGGAGTCTGTTTCCAATAGGCTCTGCTTGTATATTTGTAAACAAAGAAAATATTATCAGAAGGTCTCCAATGCTCTCTCATCCAAGGAAACTAAACACGAGAGTACTGCGCCTGAATGTCTCACCCCTCAGGGAAGTGCGAAGTTGTGATAATATGATTGCGCCTCATTACGTGGCTTCTTGTGCGAATCGGCCTTTAAGGTAAAGTTGCTTTGATTTCAACACTTGCCAACGGCTACCTTATGCATGCACGTATAACAACAGGCCTACCTCACCAGGATTTTGTGAGGGTGATCAAACTCATGTCATGATTACTTCAACATCTACAGATAAAAATCAATTGGAGTGTTAAAAGTTGTGTTCCTCACTATAAATGGGTTGAACGCTGGATGAGAGAAGGCCTAAAATTCGCAGACTATTAGCCTCTTTTCACCACAGGACTTGTCATTCCACTTGCCGTTCACATAGACTTCTACACAATTCTCCATGCCCTTGTCATTATTGGGTTCTCCTTGTAGCCAATTGGAGTAAGTGATGGCACTACTGTTCAGATACTTGAATTTCCCCTCTGTCTGGATATCAGTTATCCCAAGAAACACTGCCTTGTTATAGAGAACAGCGATCTGCTGGACTGCAGTGTTCTCAGCAGCGTTCCTGGGGGCAGCGAGCTGGCCGCCGGCTTGCAGACACCTTTGCTTCAGATCATCAAAGTTGCCTTGGTAGCCACTGGTTACAAACACTTTGTTGCCAACAATTCGGCCGCCTGGGAATGCCGCAACTGGAACAAACAAAGGGGGGGGCACATATCTCCACATCAGGATGATAGTTAGATGCAAGGCAGCTTTACAACATTAAAACTTGTACAATTAAAACATAAATAGAAATATACAAAAATTAAAAATATAATTAAATCATCTATAATATTAAAATTATATAAAATATCAAAGTTAACACAGTGATAACTGTTTGTATTATTTATTTATTTATTTATTATATTTATACCCCGCCTTTTTTCCTGCAAGGAACTCAAGGTGGCTTACAGAATCCTCCTCTTCTCCATTTTATCCTCACAACAACGCTGTGGGGTAGGTTAGGCTGAGAGTCAGTGACTGGTCCGAAGTCACCCAGTGAGTTTCATGGCCGAGCAGGGACTAGAACCCGGATCTCCCGAGTCCCAGTCCAACACTCTCACCACTACGCCACTGTAGCCTTTTGTAAAGGCTATGATTATTTTGTAGAAAAATTGTAAGTACAGTCATGCCTTGGATTGAGAGCATAATTCATTCCGGAAACGTGTTTGTAATCCAAAACACTCTTATATCAAAACAAAATTCCCCAAAATAAATTTGTACAGAGATTTTTAATTTAAGCCGTACTACAGTACTTGTATTGCAAGATGTCGCTTGTATATCAAGTCAAATTTTTTTAAATAAATATTTTAAAAATTGCTTGTCTTGCAAAACACTCTCAAACCAAGTTATTTGCAATCCAAGGTATTACTGTAGATTTCTTTTTTTTAAAAGAGGGTATTTGGACCATTGTGTAATATCTAGGGTTAATTTATACCAATTCATTCCTCTGCTTAATGAGTTTGGGCAAATTCATGCTCTTAACATTAGTGCTGCAGCTGGTTCTCTAATGTTAGTACATGTGGTGACATCTGCCTGCTCTGTAATCTGGGTTATTGGGAGCACCTCAGTGCCATCACATGTAATTCGTCCACAGACATGTATGCTGCGCTGGCCCGCAAATTCCATGTTAAGGGATCAAACTGGATCCCATAACACAGGAAGGTTTCTAAACATAGTCACTACTAGTCTGCTAGCATCTGCAACATCTTACCTTTTTGGTACTTGGAGAAACTGGCTTGTAGGGCTTTCAGCTGTCCCTCCAGGGTGCTGACTTGTTTCTTGATAAGGTTGACCTCTGAGGAAGAATAACATGATAATGATCTGCAGAGTATAGTACTGTAGTATCATGTAGAAGAAGGCCTAATGGGTTGTATTGAATGTTAGTCCTACTTAGAGTAGACCCATCAAAATGAATGGGCCTTCAGTCAGACTAACACTGAATAAAAGCCATAGGATACAACTCCTTGTAAACAGTGCTGTGCCCAAATAGTTTGCTGATCCAAATAGCACCTCCCTCCCACCCTCCTCTCTCTCACAGTAAAAATTATAGGTGGACAATCCATCTGGCACCCCACAGTAAGCATATATTAATGAATCAAATAACTGATAATTTTCTGCCCGTTGCCTAATGGCAGGGCTTGCAATGTGTACATCACATACGTGTTGTGTGTGTACAGCAATGTGTGTTTGATGCTGGGTGTACATCAGTAAGTGTTTACTATCTTTTAAAGGATTTTTAAAATCTTTGATTGCACAGAAGTACGTACACAGCACCTCGTCCCTATTTCAGGTGTTCAGATTATGACCCAAGCAGGGATAAGTCATTTTGCCAAATGGCCTGTAATTAAGTAATATATACAGTATATGTATATTATCTCTGGGGCTGTCCAAGTTTGCTGGGTTTGGTAGGAGAAGAAGAAGGACTGTTCTGATTTGCAAGCAAACTCCAATTGTTCACTGAAAAGTTTTCTTGATCATCCTAGATCCAAACTTTGCAAAGGTTGTGAAAACGCTTCCTTGCTAAAAAGGCCACTAAATGGGATCAATGGCAAGTAAAACTTTTCTGAAGCTTTGTTAAATTAATCTCTTTTAACAAATGAGGAAGAAGAACAACAACAAAGGTTATCCTACTTACCCGAGAGACCGCTGTCACCCTTTGTGCCTTTTTCACCTACGGAACCTTTATCTCCTTTTGAACCAGGAGAGCCCGTTTTCCCTGCTGGCCCTTGCCCTCCGGTTGCTCCTGCTAATCCTATTGTGAGATATAAAATTAGCAAGTTAATTGGCAGGCGGCATCTGTTATCCTGCGTGTGTGTGTGTATGTGCATGTGCGTGTGTGTTAGTGTTTGGCATTTTAAAAATACCAGGTTGGATCCAGGAACCGCCTTCCCCGAGAGGAAGGGCCCCACTTGCCTGATTTTGGGAGATCCCCCTCCCACACACACCGCAGCTCACCCCATCCTGAAAGGTCTACTGTCTGTCTGAGTGGGCATTTTCAGGGGGCTGGAGGTGCCACCACGGGAAAGAGGAGGCAGAGAAATCTCCTTCCACCAGTGCAGTTGATCCAGCATAATCTGGACCCAACCCACCCATTTTACGTTATTATGAAAAAGTATGAGATATACAGGAGAAGTGTGAACCATCATCACCTGACTTTTCTTTTACTCAAAAGGAATAAGAGAGGCTTATTCCTCTCTTGAGTGGAAAAGCAGTGGGAGCTGCACAGGCCTCGCATCACCATCGTCACTCTTGGGGCAGAGCCCATTGGCACTGACACCTGCCCTGGGCCCCCAGCGCCTGGCAGGTGAGCCTTTGAGTCACGATATCAAATTCCACACAGTGTCCAATGCAGCGTCCCTGTGGGACATGGTGAGAAATTAAAGCAGCACCCTCAGTGGAGGGCAGGCGTAAGTTTCAGTTCCCACAATGCCCTGGAATGATGCTGCATTGGAGGCACTGTGGGATAGTTTAAATGGTGGCACATAGTCACCTACTACTGTCACCATGCAAGCTCATAGTTGGGGGACCACTGATGTCTACTGGAGGGCACTGTGCCAAGGGCTCCCCTCAAACCTGGAACCGGCCCTAGGGCTGTCATTTTTCTGCTCACGCCCTATGCCTCCTACCATTTTCCCAGGAGGGGGGGGCGTGACATGGGAAGTGGGTGGGAGGGATGTGATGCAATAAAGGGAAGGGGTGGGGAGTTTGATGCAGCGGCAAGAAGGAGAAGGGGGGCATGACGTAGTGAAAAGGACGGAGGTTGTGTGCTCTCTCGCCTCATGTGGTGGGGATGCTTGAGCTGGGGCTACGGTGTGTCCTTCATGAATGTAAAAACAGGTGAAGCTTTTCCCTATCACTGCACCTTCCAGCTGGCATAAGCTTTACCTGTTGATTCCTACTTGCCACTATTAAAAGTAAAGAGCTTCTGCCCATATAAAAAAAAGATGGCTTCATACTTCCTCAAGAAGCACAGCTGCTGTTTCCCTGGCCTCTCTTCCCCATGGCACCTTCCTTCTTCCTGTTGGACTAGTTCCCCAGGTCTCCTGGGATGCTGAACTGACCACTTGGAAACAACATAAAACCAACCTGCTGGGTTGGACCAGAGTCCATGTAAACCCAGTATCCTGTTTCCAACCATGCTCAGTCAGATTCCTTTGCGAAGCTCACACAAGGTGGCTTGTCCCTCAGCATCTGGTCTTCAGAGTTATATTTCCTCTGTATACGGAGATTCCATTTAGCTCTCATGAGTATTGGTAGCCACTGATAAACCTTTCCTCCGTGAATTTGCCTTCTACGAGCTAATGATGCACTGTGTGAAACAGCGTTTTCTTCTGAAACTTTCTAGGTCAGTAAAAAGGCTTGTTGGGATGCACCCTTTCGATATAACGAAGAACTGGTGCCTGAGTTTTGTTTTCTTCTTCCTCCTCCCTCCCAATCCCTTTTCCTTTTGTGCCATGTCTTTTAGAGTGTAAGTCTGAGGGCAGGGACTGTCTTATTATTAATCTTTGTAAGCCACTCTGGGAGCCTTTTCTGGCTGAAAAGCAGGGTATAAATGCTGTAAATAAATAAATAAATAAATAAATGCACCACTTACCTCTGGCTCCTACATCTCCTTTTGCTCCCTTTTCACCCACTGACCCTTTAATACCTTGGGGGCCAGGGGCACCCGTTTTGCCTTGGGTACCTTGTGCTCCGGTGCCTCCTTTTGGTCCTATGGTGAATAACAGAAAGTGGGGGGGGGAATCACCCCAAATGGGAGGTGCTTTTTAACAGCCACAAGCACAAAACTAGGTAGGTGATTTCAGATTAGCCCTACTTTCAACCGAGTGACCGATTTATTGTTTATATAATAATGGATCTGTTTCATACAGGGATGGATATGATCCTCACAAAACTTTCTAGAGGGGTAGCTGTATGAGTCTGTTGCAGCAAAAACAACAGCAAATGTATTATAGCATAAGCCAGCCTATCCCAACCTGGTGCCCCCCCAGATTTGTTGGAATACAACACCCATCATTCCCAGCCAGCACAGCCAATGGGGATTTGGAGTCCAACACATCTGGAGGGCACCGGGTTGCAGAAGGCTAGGGTAAGCTTTTGTGGACTAGAGCCTAATGCAGGGCTCTCCAACCTTGGGTCCCCAGATGTTGCTGGACTACAGCTCCCAGAATCCCTTGCCATTAGCCATGCTGGCTGGGTGTGCTGGGAGCTGTAGGCCAGCAACATCTGGGGACCCAAGGTTGGAGAGCCCTGATGCATCCGATGAAGTGGACTCTAGTCCATGAAAGCTCATGCCATTATACATTTGTTAGTCTTTTAAGGTGCCACAAGACGATTTCTGTATCTGTTAAATCCTTATTGATAAATCATTAAACATTCAGTCTCAAAAAGTATACAAGGCGTGACACTGAGGGTCAGTATCTAATCGACGTTGAGATTCATGGGAGATAAAAAATGCTTTGTATTCTGGTGCCTGACTGACTCTGTCTGTAGCAGCTTTCCCCACAACCTAGGCCCCCTCCAGATGCTTTGGACTACAACACCTATCAGCCCCACCCAGCATAGTCAATGGTCAGGGATGATGGGAGTTGATCATCATCATCATCATCATCATCATCATCATCATCATCATCATCATCATCTCCAAAACATCTGGAGGGACTCAGGTTGGGGAAAAGAGGTCTATGGCATCCAAACAAGATACATGGGATGTGGACTATTTTGACAACAGATATGAAATTAAGCAAAGCTAAATAAAGCTGCAGGTGTCCCAGATGGGCAACACAGAACTTGTCTTCCAGCTCAGGTGTTCAAAGGAAACACCCACATTTTTAAAAGGGCTGCCTGTTTGAGCGCCAGTTCATACAAAAAGTAGCACTTTTCTTCTCTCTGTGACAGCATGGATTGGGTGCATGACTGCTTGGAGAAAACTTTAGTGTGAACCACCAGCTTCCATGGGCCTAGTTCTCATTGAGATGGTAAAATGGTGTCTGGACTGTACCACTTCAGACTGCAGATTTATTTATTTATTTATTTATTATATTTATCAATCGCCCATCTGGCCGGTCACCCGGCCACCCTGGGCGATGTACAATTAAAATACAATAAAACACAATAAAACATAATAATTAAAACAATATAAAAAAATTCTCATTAAAAACCTAACCCACCCCATATTCCCGCCTGAACAGCCATGTTTTTAATGCACGGCGGAAGCTCATCACGGAGGGGGCATGGCGAAGGTCACTAGGGAGGGAGTTCCATAATGTGGGGGCCGCCACAGAGAAGGCCCTCTTCCTAGTCCCCACCAGCCTGGCTGCTCTGGCTGATGGGATAAGGAGAAGGCCGTCCGTGGCAGACCTTGTTGAGCGGCCTACTTGATGTTGCTGGAGGCGCTCCTTGAGATAAACTGGGCCGGAGCCGTGTAGGGTTTTAAAGGTCAAAACCAACACCTTGAATTCGGCTCGGCAAGCAACTGGTAGCCAGTGCAACTCATTAAGCACTGGCGTGATGTGATCACGCCGGCGGCTGCCCTTAAGCAGGCGAGCCGCCGCGTTCTGTACCAGCTGAAGCTTCCGGACCGTCTTCAAGGGTAACCCCACGTAGAGCGCATTACAGTAGTCTAGGCGAGAGGAAACCAAGGCATGAACCACTGATGGGAGTAGATGATTAGGAAGGTAGGGGCGCAGCTGCCGTATCAGATGGAGTTGATACAGCGCCGCCCGGCTCACAGCTGCCACCTGAGCCTCCATGGACAGCTGGGAGTCTAGAATGACCCCCAAGCTGCGGACCTGGTCCTTCAGGGGTAGATGTACCCCATTCAGCACCAGGTCAACATCCCCTAACCTTCCCTTGTCCCCCACCAGAAGTACCTCGGTCTTGTCCGGGTTCAGTTTCAGCATGTTCCTTCCCATCCAGCCAGCCACTGACTCCAGGCACTTGGACAGGGTCTCAACGGCCAACCTCGGTGAGGACTTGAAACAGAGGTAGAGCTGCGTGTCATCCGCATACTGATGACACTGCACCCCAAACCTCCTGATGATAGCTCCCAGCGGCTTGAGGTAGATGTTGAATAACATCGGGGAGAGGATGGAACCCTGCGGCACTCCACAAGTGAGCAGCCGAGGGTCCGAAGCCTCCTCCCCGAGAACTACCCTCTGATACCTTCCAGAGAGGAAGGACCGGAACCACTGCAATACAGTGCCTCCCAAGCCCAACCCCTCCAGACGGTCCAGGAGGATACCGTGGTCAACGGTATCGAAAGCCGCCGAGAGATCGAGGAGGACTAGAAAGGAGCATTCGCCCCTATCCAAAGCCCTCCTCATATCATCCACCAAGGCGACCAAGGCCGTCTCCGTCCCATGTCCAGACCTGAAGCCCGACTGGCACGGATCCAAATAATCGGCTTCATCCAAGTGTGCCTTCAACTGAGCACCCACCACCCGCTCGATCACCTTGCCCAGAAATGGTAAATTGGCGACTGGGCGAAAGTTGTTTAAATCCTGGGGATCCAAGGAGGGCTTCTTCAGAAGCGGTCTTATTACTGCCTCCTTGAGGGCTGATGGCATCACTCCCTCCTCGAGGGAGGCATTCACCACCGCCTTGATCCCCTCACCCAGTCTCTCCCTGCAGCTCATGATGAGCCAGGATGGGCAAGGGTCAAACAAGCAGGTGGTCGGCCTCACAGATGAAAGCACCTTGTCCACTTCATCAGAAGGAAGACGCCGAAACCGATCCCACAAAACCGGTCTGCCATTGGCCTCCTCTCGCTCACTCCCTGTGTCCACGACGTACGATATCCCACTCCTAATCCGATCGATTTTATCTGCGAAGTGCTTCGCTAAAGCCTCACAGGAGGCTTTTGACTGTTCCAATGGGTCCGGAGCGACTGGACCGACCAGACTCCGGACCACTTGGAACAGCCTCCTGGGGCAGCACTCTGCAGACGCAATGGAGGCAGCATAGAAATTCTTTTTTGCTGCCTTCACCGCCACCCGGTAGGCTGAAGATGCAGCTCTAACCCGTGTTTGATCGTCTTCGGAGCGGGAATTTCGCCATCGGCGCTCTAGCCTTCTCACCTCTTGTTTCAGAGCTCGCAGCGACGGAGTGAACCATGGCGCCGCGCGAGCTCTGTTTAGGCGAAGAGGGCGCTTCGGGGCAACTCGGTCTAATGCCCTGGTGATTGCAGCATTCCAGTCATTCACCAGGGTCTCGACCGAGCTACCGTTTGTGTGCTCCAATTCCCCAAGCGCGTTCAGGAATCCATCCGGATCCATAAGACGCCTGGGGCGGACCATTCTAATAGGTCCCTCACCCCTGCAGAGGGGTTGTGGCACCGAGAAATCCAACCCCACCAGATAGTGATCTGACCATGACAAGGGGGTGGTGGATATACCCCCGATCTCCAGATCATTTCCCCCCTCTCCGGAAACAAAAACCAAGTCCAGTGCATGACCGGCTACATGGGTAGGTCCAGTTAATACAGGGTGCAGCTCCCAGGAAGCCATGGTCTCCATAAAGTCCCGAGGTGCCCCCGTGAGGGCAGCCCCCGAATGCACGTTGAAGTCCCCCAGCACCACTAGCCTGGGGGACAACACACGCACATCGGAGACCACCTCCAGCACCTCGGCCAGGGAGTCTGTCGTGCAGCGGGGTGGACGGTACACGAGCAGAATCCCCAGGCTGCCCTTTGGACCCAACCTCCAGTACATGCACTCAATAAACTTGGTCTCCCGGAGAAGGAGTCTGGTGAGGACCAAGGACTCCCGGTAGATAACAGCCACTCCCCCTCCCCAGTCCCCCAACCCTTGGCTGCTGGGCATACGAGAAACCGGCCGGACACAAGGCCGCCAGAGTTGGAGCAGCGGCCTCGTCCAGCCAGGTTTCCGTAACACATGCCAGGTCCGCACCCTCATCCATGATCAAGTCATGGATGAGAGATGTTTTTTGGGTTATATGAGATGGAGCCTCATATAACTGAATATTCTTCATACCAATAAAATAAAATAAAAATATCTGTACATAGACAACTGGCATGTCATAGAGAAGGTTCAGCTAGAATCCTTCTCCCTGACATGCTCACTTTCTACGTAAAGGGAAGTTTTTATGTATGGAGGAACATTCAGTCATGTGAGCATTCACCAGCAATCCGAAGTGGTACAGACCAGCTAGTACAGACAGCCACAACCATTCTCTTTGGTAAAGGCTGTTTCCCACCCACAAGTTGCCACCATCATGGAACTGGCTGATGTTCTCCTCATGTAAGTGATGGGTTCACACTAAAAAGTTTCTCCAAGTAATGGTATAGTATACCGAAGTATACAAGCGTGTGAAGAGAAGCACTGCTTCTTTGTATGATCCAGACCAGCCTTTCCCAGTCACCCTCCAGATGTGCTGGACTACAACTCCCACAATCCCCAGTCAACATTGGCTGGGGGATTATGGGAATTGTAGTCCAGCACATCTGGAGGGTGCCAGGTTGTGGAAGGCTGCTCCAGACTGTTAACCTAATAGATAACAATGGAATAGGAAAGTATAAGCAGAGTTGCTACTGAATGGATTCCATAGCAATCCATCTCCAAATGGTGATTTCACACATGCTAGTTGTCCCCCTTGATAATTGGTTTATCACTTGGTTGCCTAAACATGTGAGAATGGGGTCAAACATGGGATGTCACAGGTCACACACTCTTATGACTTCAGCCAATTACCTCACAATGAGAGTCAAGACTGAGTCAAGTTATCAGCCTATCATTTATTTGCTGTCATTTCATTGGTTTGTAGTTAGGGATGCCGGAGAAATCCTCAGCACATTCAAATGGGTTCAATTTCTATGAATTCTGCAGTGGTCCGGCTTTTTCTGATTGGATTCTGCAGACTTGTAGACCATTGTTTTACTTCCCGGAATTGTACACAAATTTAGTTGTACAAAAATAGGAAAAATTAAAAAAAAAAAAACATGACCAAAAATGTGCATTCCCCCCTTAGGCTAAATTGTGAAAATGCAGGTTGGGGGGGGGGATTTTTCACTCCCCCCCATTTTTGGGGAGATTTGCACAAATTTGCATTAACTAATGCGCATTCGCGCTAATGCATGTGGGTGCAAAAAAAAATACAAATTAGCACTAATGCAAATTAGCGCACATAGAATGAAATTCTAGTAAAAAAAAAATCTGATTCCATCAGTGAGTAGATGATGGAATGAAAGACAATCTGCACAACACAGACGGAACAGATTTAACAACATCTGTGCTTTCCCATTTGCAGTAAGATATCCAGGGGGAAAGGGTGGGAAGGGGGGGAACAAATTTATGGATACTTTAGGGTTACTTTTTTCTCTCCTAACATTTCTAAATGTGAAGCTCTACTAAGAGTTACTAAGTACAACTTGGTTGAAATAAACATCTCCAGCATATTTTAAAAATTGACAGCTGGTATAAAAAAAACACACAACTACGGTACTTTAGGCATGCCCAGTGGCTTGGTTGTACTCATGGCCATTTTGGGTCTTGTCATTGCTGAACAGCAGCCCCATACCCCACCCTGGGACATCACAAATGGATTTTGGACACTTTTTGGATCCCTCAATCGCTGTTTGAGAAACACAGCCCCAATTCCCCATAGGGGATGCAGAACTGGTTGTGTGGCTTTTTGGATCCCGGGCAATGTATTTTATTGAATTCCCTAGTAAAAAGCTATTTCGTGGACAGGCTTACCTGTTTCTCCTTTGATGCCTTTTTCACCCTTTGGGCCACTGTTGCCTTTTGCTCCAGCAGGGCCTACACTTCCAGGAGGACCCTGCAAACCTCGGATTCCACGTGGTCCTGCTCAAATGGAAAAGTCTACGTGAGTAGGCAGAGAGAGAGAGCGAGAGAGCAAGCGAGCAAGCAGAATAGGCCTAGGCCAGTGTTCTCCAACCTTGGGTCCCCAGATGTTTTTGGCCTACAACTCCCAGCATGCCCCAGCCTGGGGCATGCTGGGAGTTGTAGGCCAAAAACATCTGGGGACCCAAGGTTGGAGAACACTGGCCTAGGATATGTCACAGCACATTGGGGATGCTGGGGCTAGAGCTCTCGAATTTGTGTGCTGCAGCTCCCTATGGTGAGCTACTGGTGATGGAGGTCTGACAGTGGTGCCCTGTGCTGTGGCGTAGCTCTGCTACTTCAGGCAGACAGCTCCTTCATCTCCCCTGGCTGGGAGTAACTCCCAAATCAGGCTGGGACTTTGTCTGGGAAACAGCAGCACAAGTGTGTGCCTACAGGGCTACTGACTCCTCACCCTGGCCGGTGCCTTCCTAAGGCCTAGTTCTGATGCAAAGGCTCGGGAAACAGTGCTAGTTCATCCTGCGATGCTGACTGTCAACTGCAATCCCACTATAGAACATCACTAGCAAGTTACTAATGACCCCGACATCTTCTACCCTTACCTCCTGATATGGATCTTCCGCTAGGTTACTACCCTCACCCACTCAAAAGTCTCCTATATCCTTAATGAGAAGATTCCCTTGCTGCCTCCTATGCCTAGGACCCCCTCTCAGAACACTTACACGGTGACACCGCTGTTTTCCCTTTCAAATCCCACCTCTTCCCTGTGAAGCTTTAGGAGTAATCCCATTCATTTCCCCCCAAATCTGAAATAAAGATTAAGTGGAATCACATTTGGGCAGATTCGTCTCTTGTTACCCTTGCCTCTCCTTTTCCTCCCTTCTCTTCCCTCCTTCTGTTATCCCTCCCATCATGGAAATTTAGATTGCAAGCTCCTTGGAACAGAGACCTATATTTTTCTGGCTTCAGTTGCTTTGTAAAGTGCCCTGTCCCTTCATGGTGCCACGTCGTCGTCATCATGACCATTACATAAAACTGCACTGGCTCATTTCTCTTTTATTGTCACTATGCCACTGCCGCTGATCTCTCTCCTTTGTCAAACTTTAGATTGTAAGTTCCTCTGGGCAAGGACTCAATAATGACTGCCTATGTTGGACCAACATTGGACGAGTCTTTGAGTTTGAGGTAAGCTGCTGCGGTTGTTGGTGACGGGGCTACTGCGCCTTGGAGGGCTTTGTACCCCCTCCCAAGGTGTGCATCCAGGGCAAATGTTCCTTGTGCCCCAACTGGCAGGATATCCTCTAACAAGGCTTAGAGACAGGCATGGGTAAAAAAAATAATAGTTTGCTTTGTCACAATAGCAGATGGCTTCTCTTAGATGCCATTTGGGGTGCAATTCTGTGTATACTTACTTGGGAGGAGGTCCCATTCAATTCAATGGGGTTTACTTCTGAGATGACACACTATAGGATTGTTTGGCCCATCTATTAAGGCGGCAATCCTATACACACTTACCTGGGAGTAAGTCCCATCGAACCCAGTGATGCCTATTACTGAACAGACCTATATATAGGATTGCACTGTAACCCGAGGGCCGGGCATTTGGTCAAAGACGCTTCTTACCCATCTCTCCAACATCTCCTTTGGATCCTCTCTCCCCTTGGGCCCCATTTCCTCCAACTGGTCCAGCTGGGCCCATTTTCCCCGGAGGACCGAGTATCCCTCTTGGTCCTTGCAATCCTGGTGTTTAATAACATTTTGAACAAGTGGATCATTAAGTGGGTGAACAACAGGTGCTTTTGGAGATGAATTGCAAGGCTGATAAATGACAGGCAAACTCAGCACGGAGTAATACGAAGTTAACTGACCTTTAAACTGTGTACCAGTTCCAGGAAATAACATCGTTTTAACCTTATGATCATCTTCAATTTAAAGATACAAACACTGGAGGCACAGCATAATGATGAGCAATTTTTCATTCTAATGTTAGGTCATCATTATTGCTAAATTAACTAAGGCACTATCTAAGTTAGGTGGATGGGAATGTTAGCCACACCCCACTCCATTCTTCAGACCTGCTTTCTCCTTCTCTGCCTTTTCTCATGTCTCTGCTTGAAACCATCTTTGCTTTGGGAGATCAGGGTACTCGGAAATTGAGATTCAAAGGATTCCCTGTTCCTGCAGCACGGTCCACTTGCCTGGCCTATTTGCAAGTGCATCCGTAACATCAGATAATGTATATTAAGAGCAGCCAAAAGGGCTCCTCCGGCCTGCATGAAGCTTCAAATGCAGGGGCGCATAAATCACTCCAAGGGTCACGTCTGCATTTTTAGCCATTCAAGGAGGGTGCATTACTACATTAGTTGTGGGAAAGCATTTTAGTTACAATTGTAATTCTGTTTTGGTTTTAACCCATTCTTCTTCTGCTTCCTCTCCCTCTTCTCCTTCTCCTTCTCCTTCTCCTCCCTCCTTCAGTCTTCTCTATCTGCAGCCCTACAGCACACCTCCTCTCCTCTCCTTTCTTTCTTTTTCTCTGCGTCACTGCAGATCTGCACCCCAATCTGCCGGTGGCAGCTGTTGAAGACAGAAGATGGTACCTGCCAACCTCCCAGTGTTTGTTTGTTTTTAGTTTAAAAAAATCTTAATAAAATAAAAATCAGAAAGAGCAGAGAGCACGGTGGGCACCAAGAGAGGTGTCTGTGGGCCCATTGGTGCCAATGGGCAGCATGTTGGAGACCCCTAGATTGAAAATAAAACATTTTTGGCCTGAATTAACTCATCTGTAAGAACTGGCAGGTGAAGTAAAGACAGTGCATTTACACCCCCTGCCTCCCAGAATAAATATCGTGGCAAGGGGGAGCCCAGCCTAGCCCTGTACATCGGCCAGGAAAGGAACAGCTAGTTTTGCCCTTGCCTGCCAGAAAGAACACTTAGAAGAACTCTGGAACTAAGAGCTGGTGCCTGAGTGTTGCTTTCCTCCCTCCCAATCCCTTTTCCTTTTGTGTTGTTCCTTTTAGATTGTAAGCCTGAGGACAGAGACTGTCTTATCATTAACCTTTGTAAGCTGCTCTGGGAGCCTTATTTGGCAGAAGAGTGGGGTAAAAATTCTGTAAATAAAGGGGGGGGAATCGTCAAGTCTACCAGTCTATCGAAGCGCTGGCTCCAAGTGCTTTCGCTTGCTCACAAAAATGCTGAAGATGTCTAGGAAGATGCCAAAGAAGAAACATTTCCCAGACAATTTGCACTGGTGAATCTGAACAGCCCTTTGTTGTCATTTGCACAACAGAGTAAACAACACATTGCAAAGTATTCCAAGGGCATTTTAAGAATAAACAGAAATGAAAGAGAAGAGAAGGTAGGCTGGGCCGTCACTCACTCCATTGTTCCAAGGTCATTCAGACACTGAGCAATAAGGAAGCTGCATAACTCCTGGAAGCGATCAAAAGCCACGAGCAATAAATGATCACAAATATCGAGAAATAAGCTTAAGGAAAGCACCGATTTGCACAAACTGCATAGCGAGCACTTGCCAAACGTTGTCACATGTCAAAGTCATTGGCCACTTAGTGCAGCACAGAATCAGGCCCACTGTAAGCCCACTGAAATCAAGGGGCCCCAGTCGGGGCAGGCTGGTGACTCCTGTGTCAGTGGGGCTCCTTATCCATTGCAGATTTTATTCTGAGCTTTATAGGAGCAATCCATGGTGCTCCGTGGTGGTGAACCTATTTGGGGGATGGAGTTCAGCACCAAGGATAGCTCCTATGAAGCTCAAACAACAGGCTGCAATGGATAAGAAGCCCCACTGACACAGGCACCGCCAGCCTCCCCTGGCCTCCGTGCTCCAAATTCTGTCCCGTATTATTCCCATTGACTGATGAACGGCAAAGAGAGAAACAAGATGCTGACGTTATTAAAAAGAACTGGCTCGTTTTCCTAGGTCAGAATTACAGTATTTAGAATGTACCTTCCTTCACATTTTTCCTGTTTCTCGACTAGGACGCTATAAAAGTTACTCTGTTCCAGGGATTTTGAACCCCTTCCAGCCCGAGGGCTGAATTCCATTTCAAAAAAAACTCTCGGTGGTCACATTTCAGTGGTGGGCAAAAGGGGCGGCGCCAAAGGCAAAAGTGGGTGGGGCCAAAATACCAGCATATTGTCACTTAAGAGCGCTTACTGCCTTACTAAGCCTTAGGAGAGGCATTTCAGCCTTTTGGAAAGGGGGGGGAATGGTACCAAAGTTGACCGATTGGCTGGGGCATGCTGGGAGTTGTAGGTCTTTTTTTGGTGTCTAAACATGCATAGGATTGCGCCCCAAATGACTCAATTGCTTGGAGAGAAGCTGCTTAGTCCTTAGGTAAGATCCACACAATCACTCATGTGGTCAGTGAAACATTATCCCAGCTGATCAGAAAAATATATTTAAAGGCCCCTATGTAAATGTACTATGGCTACTGGTGAACAAGAAAGTGATCTGAGAGGGGGAATCCTAAAAGGGGGGGGGAGAGCCCTAATCGATAAATTAACCTGTAATATCAAATGCAAAAAGGGACAGTTAAAGAAAAATAATTTTATGGATATTTGGCATCAATTATTAGAGTATGTATTAATATAGGGGAAGGGGAGTATGCCTTGTTGTCAGGATATGTTATATTTTTGGAACATGGAATGTAATTGATTAACGGGATGGAAGTATAGCAATTGGTCCCTGGGAGGGTGGGGTGGGGGTGCACTTTATGATTTGGTGTATATAGGTATAGTTGTGTGTTTTTGTTATATTGTGTTGTATTTGGTTTACAAAAATTAAATAATTTTTTTTAAAAAAGAAATAAATAAGTAAATGTTACATATGTGTGAAGATGATTGTGTGTGTGTGTGTGTGTGTGTGTATGTAAAGAAAAAAAAAAGATGGAAGCAGGCAGCAGTGCAAAAGCCTGTGGCTTATGCTGGCTCAGCTTGTCTGAATGTGAAAAGCTAAGCAGGGTCAGGCCTGGTTATTAGTTGGATGGGAGACCCCGCCTCTAGTTTCCTGCATTGAGCAGGGGGTTGGACTCGATGGCCTTGTAGGCTCCTTCCAACTCTATGATCTATGAAATCTATGAAACATGGGCTGGTTACAAGTTGAAGGCGATGTCATCTAGACCCCCTGTAAAATTCTGTGAATGAGGCAAGGTGATTGGAGGATAAAAGCCATCCCTGGAAGCACCCTCACTCACAACTAACCCGAACCATATTCAGAATGTATGAATTGCTAAAAATTCAAAGCTCTCTGGAAACTAATTCATCCTTGAGAAATGAGCTGCTTTGAGATGGAAGGCTCCTGATGCTACCAATCAAAAGATACTGACTGGGTTCAGACAACACGATAACCCACAGTCAAGGGTTGAGTATGGGTTGAATGTGGGTTGTTGTTGAAACATGGGTTATCATGTCTGAACCCAGCCGAGATAACAAACCATGGTGAACAACCCACAGTTCATAACCCAACAACAAACCACGGGTTCTCTTCAGGAGTTGTTTGTGGTTAACAAGCCATGGCTTGTTAGTACAGCTGGGTTCAGACAACACGATAACCCACATTTCAACAACAACCCGCGGTTCCCTTGACTGTGAGTTATCGTGTTGTCTGAACCCAGTCACTGTGTAGCTATTCGATGTCATCTGAACCCACCCCCCCATAAAATTCTGTGAAAGAAGCAGGGCAATTGCACTCCAAAAGCCTCGTCTGGAAACACCCACTGATTCCCAAACAGCAGCATTTAAGCATATGTGATGAATGTATCACCAGCTAATTAGCAATGGCATTGAGGGTCCTTATGGGAAAAAGTTTTATCACACGAGTCTTTTATGCACAACTTCTGTGGCACTGCATGGTTTCAAGTATTCTGGCTTTTCTGTGTAAACAGAAATCTGAACCTCAAGAGTTCAAACCCCGGGGAAGTCGTCTTTTCCATACCTTGGTCTCCTTTGTCCCCTTTTGGTCCCGGGAGCCCGTCTCTCCCATCTCTCCCTGGTAACCCTTTCTCGGCTGGGCCACACACAACCAGGGAACAGGCATTCCGATCCCAGTTTTGTATAACTTGCTGCTGCGCTGGGGTTGCTGCTGGCGATACTTGTGAAACTAAAGCACCAAGTGTTAGAAGCACCAGCATGGTTTAGCAGTTTGACCTGGGAAAACAATTGAAAGAGGGGGAGGAAAGCGTTAACCCAAGGCATTCCCAGCTCAAGGCTACTGATTACACTGTAGAGCAGTGTTCTCCAAGCTTGGGTCCCCAGATGTTTTTGGCCTACAACTCCCAGCATTGAAAGAGGGGGAGGAAAGAGTTAACCCAAGGCATTCCCAGCTCAAGGCTACTGATTACACTGTAGAGCAGTGTTCTCCAAGCTTGGGTCCCCAGATGTTTTTGGCCTACAACTCCCAGCATTGAAAGAGGGGGAGGAAAGAGTTAACCCAAGGCATTCCCAGCTCAAGGCTACTGATTACACTGTAGAGCAGTGTTCTCCAAGCTTGGGTCCCCAGATGTTTTTGGCCTACAACTCCCAGCATGCCCCAGCCAGCTATGCTGGCTGGGGCATGCTGGGAGTTGTAGGCCAAAAACATCTGGGGACCCAAGCTTGGAGAACACTGCTGCAGAGCAATCAAATGAAGGCTAGCTAGTTTAGTACTGGCTAGCCATATTTGTGGATAAGGTGTGTGTGTGTGTGTGTGTGTTTAATTGACTGAAATAATCTTAAACATTTTCCACTGTGCTTTAAATGGTTTTTCTTCCATTTCAATTTTTGTTTTTTGTTTTTAAAAAATTGCACCACAGCTAAGTCATCATAATACCTCCTCGCATCTATACGGCCTGTTTCTTTTTTCAGAGTACCATGCCGCGCGGGGCCGGTGTCAAGGGTTGGCTTGTTTGGGCACCTGCTGAGGGCCCACATCTTATCAGGGGCCCCACGGACAAGAGCCCCCTCAACCTGCTCCTCCTCTTCAGCATTGCAACCTGCTTGTTTACTTACATCTTGATCTGGCTGGAGGGAGGGAGGGAGGGAGGGAGCAAGCAAGGAGTAGTGGGGAGAAGGAGTAGTGGCAGCTGTCGCTGCCTGCTTGTTCACTGGCTCTTTGCTTGGCAAGCAAGTAGGAATGATTTATTTATATTTATTTATTATATTATACCCCACCTTTTTTCCTGCAAGGAACCCAAGGCGGCTTATATAATCCTCCTCCTCCTCCTCTCCATTTTATCCTCACAACAACAACCCTGTGAGGTAGGTTAGGCTGAGAGTCAATGACTGGCCCAAAGTCACCCAGTGAGTTTCATGGCCGAGCGGGGACTAGAACCCGGATCTCCTGAGTCCCAGTCCAAGACTCTCACCACTACGCCACGCTGGCTCTCAGTGTGATGAGGAAGAGGAGCAGCAGCTGATGACAGTGGCAATTAGGGAGCAGGCTGATCGAGGGAGGCCCTTTGAGGGTGTCTTGCCCAAGAGAACGTTGCACTGCCATATTGGATCCCATTTAGGGGGGGGAACCAGATTCTTCACTATACCACATATCTCTCAAACACAATACACAGAGAATATATATATATATATATATATACGGTATATATTGCAGAACCACGGCCCATTGTGGCTGGATGTTGAGTGTTCATCTCTGCTGCACTCTGCAGGTGTTTGCCATGGCGTACCACTGCACCCAGGTGATCATGTAAAATATGGAGCAACTTTTAAATAAAGTAAGATATACCTAACCAGCTGGGATCACTCCACAATGCAGGACAAATTGTTCAGAAAGAAGTGACCTTTTGAGAGCCGTTTTTGTATTCAATGGTTTGATGGTTTGAATCGCCCCCCTTTTGCATAATGATCAGCATGTTACATATTATTAAATAAATGAAAGTCCATTTGTGAGGAACACAGGAGACTGCCTATGGTGACCTGGTTCGCAAGATCACAGAGGGGCATTTGCCCTCCCTGTGCATGCTGGGGGTTAGCATTATTACCCCCGGCAGCGCAGCTTGTCTTGTCATGCAAACACGGGCAGGGTGGCTTGTTGCCATGGGTAACATGGGTTCTGGGTGGCTTGTTATGCACAGCATGCGCGGAGAGGGCTTATTTCTCTTCCATGATTGTGCAAACTCGCCCACTGAGTCAGACCCTTGGTCCATCTAGCTCATTATTGTGTACACCAACCCGGCACCCTCCAGATCCTTTGGACTACAACTCCCATCAACCCCAAACAGCATGGCCAGTGATCAGGGATTACAAGAGCCGTAGTCCAAAACGTTTGGAGGATACTGGGTTGCCTACCCCTGGTCTACACTGACTGGCAGTGGCTCTCTGGGGTTTGAGCGGGGGTCTTTCCTGCTCTGTTCTACCTAGAAAGGCCAGGAATTGAACCGAGGGATGTTTGCACGCTCCGCCACTGAATTATGGCCCTTCCCTTCCCCTATTATATTCCAGCAATGTGAAATTATGTTGATCAAAAACTATGTGAGAGGAATATGATGGGGTAGTGACATCAGGTGACTAGATGCAGAGGAACTGGGTTCCCAGCTCTGTAGAAGAGGTCGTCGCAGGTAGTACAGACTGTAGGACAAAGTGCACTTGCCAACATTCCTTCTTCTTCTGTATCATTATTAAAGGTACAGGAATCCCATATTCCTTTGCAACAGCCAATCCTAATGATACCTTCAAAGGGACAATTTCCCAACTGCATTGAAATCAGGGTGTTAAACAAAGAGATCAAGATATGAGCAAATTATCCTGCTGTTGGACACAAAATCAACTAAGCATTAAAGCTGAAGGTAATTATTAGATAAGCACAGGCAGATGTGAAATTCAGATACTGAAAGCACTTAATAATCAAAAGATAGCTTATCAATGAAGGCTGCATTAAGTAGGAAGATCTAGCTCTGGGTGAAATTAACCAGATTCATGGAGCGCAATGCATTCTGACCAGTTTTTATAAGGAACTGGTAACAGCCGTCAGTATCACCTTAATGTATTTCAATCACATATCATTTATCAATTTCCCTGAGAGGTCTATCATTAAAAGACAAAATAAAAATCCACTTACTTACTTTGCAATTTCTGGTGCTCTGTGAAGGCCTGAACAGCGATCCTCATCTTCTAGGCATTTATCCCTTCTTTTATAGGCTATGAGTTAAGTAACCCAGGCTCTAGTTTCTCAATCATATGACCTCACAGGAGAGGAAACTTATAACCCTTCAGAGCTGATGGCCCCTTTTAATCTTGTATAGCTGATAGGAAGTGTGAAGCAGGAACAAGAGGGATTTCCTTTTGCTTGCAAAATGTGGGGAAGACAGAATTCTTATTTCAGAGAACAAGAGGTGAGGATTCAAATATGCAGAACATTTTTGCAATGTTAGAATATTTAACAAGGTTGGAACAGCATGCATACATCGTCAGTGTGAGCTCTAGCAAACTGTAGGAGCAGCCCGAAGCAGGGGCGGCAAGTCTTACTGATAATCTGACTCAAGGCTCGGGGTCTTCCTGAACATCATGGCTAATGGCCCTACCGGGTCTAAAGAAAGGCAGGCTACATGGTGGTAAATGGAGCAGTTGTAGGAAATGATTCAGGGCCGGCGCTACCGCTAGGCCAACTAGGCTGTTGCCTAGGGCGCGTAGCGGAAGAGGGCGCAGAACGCTGCGCTCCTCTTCGCTGCTGGCGTGCTCCTGCCTTGCCCGCCCGCCCGCCTCACCAAGAAAGCCAGGTCAGTGCGGGGGATTGCACCTGGAGTAGTGGTGGGGCCGAGCCTGGGCGCCTCCCCCCCACCTTGCCTCGCCTCCGCGCCGCCTCCCCCCCACCTCACCTCACCTCGCCTCGCCTTGCCTCTGCGCCGCCTCCCCCCCATGCCGCCTCCCCCCACCTCGCCTCACCTCGCCTCGCTTCGCCTCCGCGCCGCCTCCCCCCCGACACCTACCTTCTCCACGCTGTTTCCGGAGCCCCGCCCGCGCTCTGTTTTGGCGGGAGGAAACAGGGCTTAAACAGCCCTGTTGCTCTGGTTTCCCCCGGCCAAAAACAGAGCGCGGGGCTCCCTTTTCGGAGGAGGCGTGGGAAGGTAGGTGGGGGGCGGCAGCGGCAGCGTGCGGGGGGGGGGTCCGGCGGCGGCGGGAAGTTGCAGAGCAGGGCTGCTTTCCGGAGCCCCCCCCACGGCACGAGAGGGGGGGCGCTAAATATAATTTAGCCTAGGGCGCCAAACTGCCCTGCACCGGTCCTGAAATGATTTCTCATCCTCCCTGAATCTGTGAACTGACGCCATTATTTGAGGCACTCTCCAGTGATACGAATACAGGCAGTCCCCAGGTTACGAACGAGTTCTGTTCTTAAGAATGTCTTTAAGTTGAATTTGTATGTAAGTCAGAACAGCATAGTATTCTACATGTTAAAATCGGCATTTACGCAAATTGCGTAAATTACGCAAATTGCGTAGTATACTACACTATGTACTCTACGCAAACGAGGTAGCGCCGGGGAATCCAGAAATCCGTTCTTAAGTATGGGTTGTCTGTAAGTTGGACGTTCTTAACTCGGGGACTGCCTGTACATGGAACTGGTTCACGTATGTATGTTTAACACTTTATGACTGCAACATCACATAAGAACATCAGAAGAGCTTTTCTGGGTCAGATCCAACTAGTCCAGCATCCTGTTTCCCACAGTAGCCAACTGCATGCCTCTGGGAAGCCCACAAGCAAGACGTGAAGACAATAGCCTTTTCCCTGTGTGAATGAATGAACCATCACGTATAGGACAGTCATATTGCGTCCCATACACAATGCTTTTCAATGGATTCAGGCCACCTGTTAACCTGTCAGTGGTCACATGTTATGAGTAGAGCTGATTACAAATGGCCTCTCAAAATTTCCCACCCTATTTGTGGGCAGAGAAATGTGTGTGTGTGTGTGTGTGGGGGGGGACAATTTAACCAGATTTCTCCAAGGGGAGGAGGAATTCTCAGCAGTTTCTCACAAGTAGGGCTCAGTCAACATTGACACGGTTTGAGGCACAGCTTCTTTCATTTTTTTTGTAAGGGTTTGGGGTTTTTTGTGCTGCTACTGGCAGTGGTGACAGCATCAACTGTGTTGGCAGGATGGCCCCAATTTTATTTATTTATTTATTTAATACATTTTTATGCCTCCCAATAGCCAAAGCTCTCTGGGCAGTTTACAACAGTTAAAACCATAAAATACAGTATAAAATAAATATAAAATTTAAAACCAGAGATTAAAAACAAACAGCAGAGCTAGCAGCAACAGTTACAATAACAGAGCTAAAAACAACTACAAGATTAAAATGATTAGGATGATTAAAATGATTAAAATGCCTGGGAGAATAGAAAGGTCTTCACCTGGCACCGGAAAGAGTACAATGTAGGCACCAGGCGAGCCTCTTTGGGGAGCTCATTCTACAACTGGGGTGCCACAGCAGAAAAGGCCCTCCTCCTGGTAGCCACCTGCCTCACTTCCTTTGGCAGAGGCTCAGAGAACTTGGAGAATTTGTCATCAACCACAGTGCAGGTGTGTGTTGTGCTGTGTCCAGCTTTGGGGAAGAGGTAGAGCTAGTGCTGCACCTAAATCTGTCCTCTAATTTTCTCCCCTCCCCGAATGAGGCTTCCATTATTCCACCTCATTCTCAGGGTGTTCTTTAATTTATTTTTGTGGTGTTTTTGAGCTTACCAAATCACTGTGAGGCAGCTGAGGGTGCTGTGCATGTGTTTTCTTTCTATTACACATTTCTTTGCTCTGCAGCCTCCTAGGCTGCCTGACCTGAAAAAGCCCTTTGGGAGGAGGAGTTACCTCATGATGTCTTACCCTGAGGTTTAATTGAAATATGGGAAGCAGAGGAGGAAACAGGTTGCCAGAGAGAGGGTTGTACAATGAAAAACAGGACATTTGTGCACAATCCTCAACCAACTCCTAAGTAAGGTAAGAACAAGAAATCCAAACCTAACCCATGAGAATTTAACTGAAATTGTCTTCACAACTGAATTTCTTTTCGAAAGCAATTGCTATCAAACTGAACGGCAATGGTTGAAAAAAATGTGGGAGAAATTTTCAGCACAATGCTAGTTATGAGACATAGGGCTTTTCCACACGAGGCATTTATTGTGTGCTCGTGGTTCCTTAGTCACGGTTGTTTATGGGCTCTTTAGATGACGTTGTGATCCTCCAGTTTCTCTTCTGCTTCTTCAGAGCACTTAAAAAAAAAAAAAACAGGGGGAAATGAGGTATTATATTACAACAGGGAAAATCGTGCTCTTTCTCCTGGTGTATTTGCGCTATTCCGCTATAGCACACTCCACCTAGAGGTTGTGTAGCAGAAAAGCAGGAAAGGAAGAGCTTTGTGTAGAGCTCGGATCTCAATGCTGTGCCTGTGACGAAGCTGAAAGTAGATACAGTGATTAACAGCCTCATGAAGAAAAGCCCATAAAGTGGCCTTATTCTAACCAACGTGTTTAGAAGAGGTTTCTTCTAACCAGACCTGTTTCATTCTATCCAGCCCTGCCTACTCCCAATGGAAGTTGGTCTCCAAGTCTCAGGCAGAGTTCCCAGATGTCGTCTAAATGGAGATGGTAGGGATTGAACCTGGGACTTTCTACACGCACAGCATGTGCACTACCCTTGAGCTATGTCTCCTTCTGCCATGATGGGCGTGAAAGTGTAACCTAGTTCCCTGTCTGTGGTGTTTGATCTGCTATGACTCATTCACACACGCAAATCACCACTTAATGCAACGAGGGATCACCATGTATGTAGGGGCCACCCACCATGTTTCAATTCATCAGCAATGTATCTCTCTCCCGTCGGTCAAAATTTTTTAATTTAAAGTGCGGTAAAAGTGCAATATTGCTCCAGGCAAGTTACCTAGGAGTAAGCCCTGTTGAACCCAGTGGGGCTTGCTTCTGAGGAGGCATGAACAGGATTGCACAGTCAGTCTTTATTATGGGGGAAGCAATGCTTCAGGACAAAGTGCTTGACATTTCTGAGACTGACTGTGAGAGAGAGTCCCACAGTGCTGTAGCAAATAACATGAGACCTTCCTGAATGATTTGACAAGCTGCTCCTCTCACACGTCCGCTGCAGAACAGTTTTGCAAGATTTGGGCTCACTTACAAGCCCTCCTTGTAAAACAATGGCATAGCTACCTTACAGAGTTGTTGTGTAACACTGTGATGTCCTTTCTGGAGTGTTTAAGGAACTCCAAATATTTTCTAACCACTTATGTGTAATCCTGTCAACGCCCCTTTGAGTCACACACACACACACACACACACACACACACACACACAGATTTTGTCAAACCATGGTATCCCATCAAGCCTCTAAAAGCTGCTTCATTCCCATAAGCTCTGTGCTGTCTCCCCATTGAGCTCTGCGTCGCCAGATTTAAAAATCAGTTCAAATTTTGCCATTGCAATGTATTAAGTAAATGACGAGTGCTTTTGCACTGTTTGCAAAATGCGCGGCTTAGCACTCTGAATAAGCAATTTAAGCTTCTGTGCAAAACACTTGGAGTTTTTCAGTATATTTCTGCTTCTCCTGGTTTGAGATTTAACAAAAAGACTGCATTCCCTACAATGGCAACACATTTTTTTTAAAAGCAAAGTAACAGGAACTTGAACTGTCCACTTCAGTAGTCATTATAATACTGCACAAAGCCCCAGGACCATCTTGGCTAACATCTAGGGATGCCATTAACAGTACACAAAAATGTCTAGTCATTGACAGAGGGTAGCACATTTAACATCCCCCCCTTTGCTTTACAGATAAAAATATAGGAATCCAGTGACTGCTAGGAGGTTTTCTTTGTAGTTCTTCATAATAACAAATCTTGGGTAGGAAGGGGCTAAATGATCCTTATGGGGGAAGGTGTTCCAGAGTTTAGGTGCCACCACTGAGAAAGCCCTGTCCTGCGCACTCATCACACACATCTTGGATAGTGTTGGGATGAAAAGCAGAGCTTCCCCAGAAAATCTTACCAGGTGGGTAGAATCATATGGGAGCAGGTGGCCCTTCACATATCCCACACCAAGTTGCTTAGCACTACTCAGGTTCACATCCTGACCAGAACAGGACATGATCATCATGCAAAGCCAAGCAATAAAAAACAACATCAACTGTTTTAGACAAAACAAATAGCTGTCTGGAGTTGTGAAAGGGGGGAAATGCGTCAGAGAGACAGCTAAACAGGTACAAATCACACGGAATAGCATTGTATCATTTCTAATACAGTAATACCTTGGATTACAAGTAACTTGGTTTGAGAGTGTTTTGCAAGACAAGCAAAATTTTTAATATTTATTTAATTTTTTTTACTTGATATACAAGCGTTGTCTTGCAATACAAGTACTGTAGTACGGCTTAAATTAAAAATCTCTGTACAAATTTTTTTTGGGGGATTTTGTTTTGATATAAGAGTGTTTTGGATTACAAGGACCTTTCCGGAACGAATTATGCTCTCAATCCAAGGCATGACTGTATGCTGCTAGATGTGGTAATAGATGAATCTGGGCTGAGAATAATAAGCACTTGCCTAGTCACCTGTGGTGAGTAAGAATTTCCTACAGGCAAACAGGCAGCGGAGCCTTTGCAAAGTGGCAAAATCTGGATCTCTTTCCCCCCCCCTTTCAGGTGTTGATGTACAAATGCCTAACATAGGGATGTATGGGCAGGCAGGCTAGCAAAAACTTTTGTGGGCTAGTAAATGTTGTGTTTACTGGCAGGGTTGGACAATTCAACTGCTGGCCGGACAAAACTCAGGTCGGGGTTTGAATGGAGCCAACCTCTAGAAGGGACAAACCTCTAATTTGATAATTAGGGGCATTAAGAATTCACATAACTTAAAACTACAAATAATCCAGGGAATGGCTTTACCACTATTATCACATTTGCCAACAAGAAATCCTTTGTCCTCCTTATGTCTTATAACTCTTATTAACAATGACCTGTTGTATGATATCATAATTTATACGTCTTCTTTTTGGCATATTGAACAAGTTCAAAGGCAACAGCCTGAAACCCAAGAAGGTCACAGATAAAAGGGATCATTTCTGCAAATAAATCCGCGTGGGCTGAGCTGTGGGAGCATTGTCGTATAGGCAGAAGCATTCCAAACTTCCTGATCCAGTTGCAGAATTAGGCAGATATTATAGATATGATATGATGGGGAGTGACAAGTGGGGTGTGCATTTGAGGAGTGGGCGGGCGACAGATGTAAGGCAATAAGGAGATAGCTATTGTATAATTATACGGTTTCATGCCTTCATTGTTTATTTGAGTCTTTCCCCAACACTGTGTTGACAGTTGAACAGGTTTCTTCATTTCAAAACAAGTGCTACACCGTAAGGATTATCCTTGTTATTTGTCTAGAAATTCTGAATATCCTCTTCTCCCATTGATATTAATAGCATTGTGTGGTGTTTTTTTAAAACAACAACAACAACAACTGATCGTAGTATGAGGAAGAGCCCTTTCAGGATTAGCACCAGCATCTGGCACCCTCAGGCAGCTTCTGGGACCCCAGCAGACCTGTATGGCCTACTGGTGCTGATGCCTAACCTTCCCCCCTCCCCCACCCACACTGGGTGGCCAGGTATGTGAGCCACCATTTAAATACCCTCAACTTAGCACTGGTCCAGGCAGGTTTTGTGGGAAATTAAAATGGCATTTCCTCACTAGGGGGGGGGGGGGCACAATTTAAGTTTCCTACAATGCCCTGGACTGATGCTACAGTGGGCACTCCAGGGCATTGTGTGATATTTAAAATGGCAGCTCTTAGCTTTCTGCTATTGTCACCAGGTGTGCCTATGGCCTCAAGTCCACCAGAGGGTACTTTGTTGGGGCCCCCTTAAGTGCTGGATCCTTACACACACACACACACACACACACCAGAGAGAGAGAGAGAGAGAGAGAGAGAGAGAGAGAGAGAGAGAGAGCGCAGCATGGAAGCTGTTTCTCTGTGGAGCACGCCCATGTAGCTGTGGATGATATGCAGATCAAGCAACCATGTGGATGGGCCACCTACTGTGGTCCCTTCCACTCAATCGGCACAGAAACAATTGGGTAGATGATCCATGCAACTGGTCCTGACCACGTGGTTTTCTTTCTTCACACACACGTCCCAGAAGCATGGGATTGCACAACAGGAAAGTAGAACCCAGGGCATTGTGGGTATGTGGGAAGGGGGCTGAAGAGGGGTTTTCTTGGACGCTTCCCATCTCGCCTGCCCATTTGTTCATCTATGACATCTGCCTGGGCAGCAGGGGGCTCTTTATGAGCCCCTGGTTTGTACTGTCCTCCTTCCCACCATACACGTCCTCCAGTACAGTCCTCATCTCAGAAGCATTTCTCACGTGTACATTATGAAGAAACAGCTGTAGCCACACTAGGGGTTTCAAGCAAGAGACTGTGGCAGCTACAGCCGGGCACCTTACTCCTTGTGCCATTTTTTTTTTTACTCAACTGTCTTTTTAACAGGGTTTTTTTGGGCAGGGCTCCCCATGGTATCTTGATAGGGGCATATGTATTCATAGCACAATGCTCCCTGGAGTGGTTGGGGTGGATGGGTGGGGGTTGGTCATTTTGAAGTTGGTTGAAACAGGCATTCTTGAACATAGGTGTTCTGCTTGTAAGTATGAATACAGTTTGGTGCACTGCTAGCCAGGACTGGTGCCAGAGCAGGTGTCCTTTGGGCATGGTGCTGCCGGTGCTCTCCCCCCACCACCACCACATTCCCCGCACCACAGCCTTCTGCAGCCAAACCACCACCAACTCACCTTACCCCCACGATGGATCAGGCTGCACTGCGAAAGTTTCCTTTGTGGGTGGTGGAGCTTCAGAGTGGGAGCTGAGCCAGTGCCCCACTCTGCATTGCCTGCTATGTTAGATTAACCCAAATGTGATCAGTCCTCCACATTGGTAGGGTGGCCGCTTGCATATCACCAAAAATGGAGGAAATGCATCACCAAACAAAGAGGACAAAAGTGGGCAACAATTTGCATATGCTATTTTATATGTATAGATGCAAATTTAGAGATGGTGATGATGGTGGTGATGATGGTGATGTTGTTGATGCAGTGCATCTCCCCCTAGTGGGGGACTGTCCCGGTGACCTGTGTGCCTGCTCAGTGTGCTGTTCAGGTGCTCACTCTTGCTGGGTAACTTCAAGGTCCCTTCCTGCTCTCCCTTGCACTGAGTAACCCACTTCCAGTTGAAAGGGACTGTTCCCCTGGGGCTACTGCAGGGCCTAGTGAGGCAACAGCAGCAACAAGGGAGCTGGAGAGAGGACCTTTTACATCCCTGTTTCCCCAGGGCCTCCAACAGCCTCCTCCACCAAGAATTCCAAAAGCTAGGAGCTGCTGACTCCGATTGCCAGAGGAGGCCTACAACACTCAAGAAAGTGTGCAGATCAAACTGTAGTGTGTGCCTGTTTGCTCAGTCAGTCTGCTCTCCAGCTGCTGTTGATGGGCAATGTCAAGGCCCAGCTCTTCCTTCCACTGGTTCTTCATCTTGATACTGGACTTGGACTGGACAGAAGTTTAAAGGTGGGATGCCCTCAAAATAGAGGACAGTCGTCAGGCAGTCCTTCAAACAGAGGGCTGTCCTCTGTAAAAGAGGACACCTTGCCACCCTATAACTAGAGCACACTCTCCCTTTGACTCTTTCTCACATACCCTTCCAAATCAGTACACAAAGGACATTACTGATTGTCTTAAATATATTATTCTTTGTCCCAAGGAGTTTTCAGTTGCACTTGCCAGCTCTTTGGAGAGCCTTGTAAATTGACAGTAAAATGGAGAGCTTTGTAAATCTTTATTTTTGTTATAAATAAATTAAGACTTGTTCAATACTTGCTTGAGCTGACAAGCAAACCAAGAGCCTCCTGGCAGTCACAGACAACAGAATGGAAGCTTTAATAATGTATATGGTACACAGTATAAGAAAGCAAACATATTCACATTCCCTGGATACTGTTTGTTTGTTTGTTTTTACAGTAATCTGTCACTATCTCTTATTCAAAGATCTTAATTGGAATACTGCATGTCTCTTGATATGCTAGGCTCCGATTCAGAAAATTGTCATAGGTATTTTTTCATAAGCTGTGGGGGTTTTCTCTATGGGAGACACCACTTTAAAGAAAGGTAATAAAACAGCAAATGACAAGTGTGAACACCAAATATTGCTTCTCTCTCCTTCAGGCATATCTCAAAAAAAGAAAGGAGAGGAATGCCTGCTTTTGTTGGAAGTCTTCATGCTGGGAAGAAGTGTATTTATAAGAAGGACTACACCAAATATTCTTCAAATATTCCTTTCAAAAATAGCACTTTGGGCACTGTTGAACAAATACTGAATATATACACACACACACACACACACACACACACACACACACTAACATTCCCATTATGTTGATGCTGTTTGTTGCCATTTCATCCCCTGTCCACTCCTTCTCATTCTCCTTGATCTCATGTGCCCAAAATGATTGGCTATGGTGACCCATGTGACTTTATCTATGAGCATTTCTGGCATCATCCACTCAGACACCACTGTGACATCATCGACAAAATCACAAGAGGACACAACAGACAATCGGATTAAAAGGTGATGGGGCACCCGTGAGGCAGAGGGCACTGAGGACAAAGTAGAAAAAAGGAAACGGTGCTGAGAGGAACTGCATCCACACGATGGAAATGTGTTTGTGAGTGCTAGGGTGGCTAAGTGCCCACTTTTACAGAGGACAGTCCTCTTTTTGAAGAGCAGCTAGAGGACTGTCCTTTTTTGTATTTGAAAGTCTATCCAGTCCAAGCCCAGTATAAAGATAAAGACCCATCAGATGGAAGAGCTGGGCCATAAAGCTGCCCTTCAACAGCACCTGGACAGCAGACTGAGCAAACAAGGCCACACAGGCTACCTGGTCACACAGCCTTCCACACTATGGTGAAATATACTGTATTTCTACTTTAATTATGATGTTTCCCCCCTAAATTTAGAAATAAATTATTTCTAGATCTATACATATAAATTAGCATGTGCAACCTTTTTTTTTCAGATCGGTGTCCTTTTTGCTGATGCATTTCCTCTTTTTTTGGTGATTCATAAGTGGCCACCCTAATGAGTGCCCAAAGCACTGAAAACAACATGAGGTGCTGGTTGTCAGTACTCCTGAAAAGAAACACAAAACAAGGTGAGCAGTGGTAACCATACTCAGGGACTCAGTCAGGCTATATATTTTATTTATTTATTAATTTTATTTATTTCCTTATTGCATTTCTATACCACCCATCAGCCAAAGCTCTTTAGGTGGTTCACAAACAAACAAACCAAAACAATAAAATACAATAACATAGTAAAACATAGCATACAAACCAAACGCTTAAAACAGAATTTTACACAGGCCTATAATCTACAAATGGGAACAAATGATGGTGGGACTAGAATTTGTTTTATCAGCAGAATAAAGCTTTATTTGACTAGTCAGAAGAAATCAGTTCTAATTTATGAGACTGTCAGTTCTTTGATTTTGAAATTACTTTGATTCTACTGTTTTGACTGTAACAGGGAGTGGGAATTTTTTTTTTTAAGGTAGCCTTCTAAGCAACGAGCAGTTGCTTTTGCTCAATTATGATTTCACATTTACTTCAGTATTTTAAAAAATACTGTTGCAAATAATATGCAAACTGATTTAAATTTAAATTGCTCAAAAGACAGATGATCAATCAACTACAAAAATACTTGATTGGCAGCCACAGTAGGGTAGCACGGGGTTCCCAAGTTACTCCAACTTTCCCTCATAGTGCTAATAATAGGGGGCACTTGCACCGGAGGATTGATTGGTGGGTGTGCTCAACTCAGGATTGGCAGGGCATGCTAATGATGCCTGGTGGTCTGGCAGGGTCCAGCGGTCTGCAGGGGACCCTGCTGTTGCCTTTCCTGTTCCTGCTTAATTTTTTGTTCTGGCCCAACCACCAGCAGTGCCAGGTGGTTTGATCTAGTGTCGTTCTGGGGCATTGTGGGAAACAGAAGTTGGCTTGATTCAGTCGCTCAATGCTGCTTGGAGTGCTGCTAGGCCCCACTGCTAGGCTCTGGCTCAACTCCTCCCCCCATTTTAAAGAGTTTTTCTCCAAGCTGTGACAGGAATGAGTTTGGTTAGAAGGGACGGGAGGCATTTGCAGGGGAGGTTTGGCAGGCACAGAAAGAGTTAGGTACCCTCCTCTTGCTAATCCTCCTGCACACAGTTGTGCAGCTGGTACATTTTTGACCCCAGGCATTATGGCCTTATGCCCCGTCCCCCTTAGACTGCCACGGATATGGCTCCAGTTATGCAGCACACAACTAACATTTCTCTTCTCACCTCCAACCACCATTTCATGCTTTAAAACTGCTTCTATATTCTTGAGATGTTAGAGTAAACAAAAACAAAAAAAGTCTTTTCAACCCTGATTTTTTATTTATTTAAGGGATATTCTGAGCACGTGCAGTTCTGCATTTTAAATTCACTTAAATCATAGCAGCATCAGGACTACAGGAATAAAATGGAGTTTGCTTCTGCTGCCCTCATCATCTGCCACTGTCCATGGGGGGGTGCTGGCCTGTGGGGCCCTGGAGTTTGGCCCAAGAGTCCATCCCTAGCTGTGCCACTGCCTCTGTGTGTGTGTGTGTGTGTGTGTGTGTGTGTATTTAATTTTTAATAATGCATTTCAATAAATCAAAACAAAAATAAAATTAAAAACATAATAAAATAAGATAAAGTATTAAGTTGAATAGATCAATTAGGATAGAAACATATGCAATGTGTACCTCTATATATTTTATATAAAGCAAGATATACTAATATCCATAGACATAGTTATGCATTGGCTTCAAGTTCAACAAAGGCAGACCATCATACATATATTTATCCATTTGTAGATTATGCCTAAAGACCACCTGTTCAAAAATTGAAAGCATCGTTAAGTCCTCAACCCACTGCGTTATCGAAGGTGGCTGTTTGTCCTTCCACTATTGTAATCTTAATCGTTCAGCTGTCAAAAGGGCACTGAGAATCCATTTATGTTGACCTTGTGTTAAGTTCGAAGAAGCAGGTAGATATTTAAGAAGAGCATACACATCGGTAAATATTAAAGAGTTTTCCCGTCACAAAGTTTATCCATATTATTACCTCCTCCCCAAAAGAAGTGGCCATTGGGCATTGCCAAAATATATGGATAAGAGAAGCATTATCTGTATTACACCTCCAACAATTATCTGTAGACAAACGCTTATTAAAAAGATCTTGTGGCATCCAATATACTAGAAACATAAGTTTTTGCTGAATTAGATGTAACCTAAGATATGTTAACCCTTCTGAGATAAATGCCAACACAGCAATCCATTGACTGGGCAAGATAGGGTAATCCATTTTACTATTCCATTCTTGCTTAAGATGCTGTGTATCATATTTATTCACCAGTAACAGATATTTATAAACCTGGATCGTGGGTCGATATATCTGGTCACTCTTAATCAGCAATTGTAGTAAGGAAGGCTACTGAAGCTGCAAAAGCGGCAGGGCCAAACCTAGATTCTAGCAGATGCTTCAATTGCATGTATTGCCATTCAGTCATAGCTGGCAAATCGTATTTGGCACACAGAGCAGAAAATGGCAAAACGTTGTCATCGGCACCCACTAACTGATTCAAGGTAAAAATAAGTTTATCTGTCCAAGTCCGGCAGAGAAATATTTTCTTACCAATTTTTAAATCTGGGTTTCTCCATAGAGTTAATTTTGCATGTGAAAATGAATCAAACTGTATATTTGTTAATTGGCAGACACGTGTTTAGGAAACTCACTGCAATTGGGGGGGAGGCTGGAAAAAATAGGTGAAATATCTTCTGATCCCTTAATTCTTGAGAATTTCACTTTTTTTCCCTGAGCATCTTCACTGCCATTGTTTCCCCTCTCTGCTGCTTCTTCAGTTCCATGTCTTGGTTAGGAGGACTTGTCCCTCCTTCACAGTATGATCCTAGACCTACAGGGATTGCAGCACCTTTCCCCCAATCTGGCACCCTAGATGTGTTGGATAACACTTCCCATCATCCCCAGCTAGCTGGAGAAGGTGGGAGTTCCATGCCAGGCAGAGCCAGGTTGGGGAAGGCTGGATTACAGAGCGAACATGATGACTTCACAACACTCTATTGCTAATCAGATGTGGCTGTATGCTGCTGACATCATGAGGGCAAATGAATCTCATGCGGAGCGAGGGCAGTGCATGCAGGATTGGTCACATGAGTTATCTCAGCCAATCAGGAATGGTATAAAGTTACTGAGGTGAAAAAGGAGAATGCTTCCTCATACACACACTGGACACATTGAGCTCCTTTCACCTATTTAGGAATCATCCTCTTTCCACAAGGTAGCAAAAACCTTTGTGCAATGTTTTTATTCTTTGCCAGTCATTGAACAAACAGAATACTTTTTCATGTGGTGTAAATTGTGTTGTTGTTGTTGTTGTTGTTGTTGTTGTTGTTGCTGAGAGTAATTTAAGCAGATATGGTTTACATATAAGTGGCAGTCAGAATGTGTAGCATACCTTGCTTGTTTCCATCAGCTATTGGGCCTGAAGAAAGAGCGCTCAAAAGAAGATTGCCTATGTATACACTGATCATTATTATGACTGGATCGTCTTTAGGCTGTTTGAAAGGCCACTTTCTTCTATATGAGCTGCCCAGGTTTTAAGGTCTTTTGGAGAGGCCCTTACTGCAGTCTCACCTCTATCCTGGGCACACAATGGGAACATGACAGTGGGCCCTCCTGCAGGACCGGTGCAAGGCAGTTTGGTGCCCTAGGCAAGATCAGATATTTAGCGCCCCCCCTTCCCACTTGAGAGCGCTGTATGTTTTTTCAAGGCGTTTCTGGTGCCCCCTTTAGCCCTGCGCCCTAGGCAGCTGCCTAGTTGGCCGAATGGTAGCACCGGCCCTGCCCTCCTGGTGCTGCTCCCAGGCTCTGCAACAACTCTCTGCCAAGAGGGGCCAAGCTAGCTTCATCTCTGTTATCCTTTTATTCAGGCAGGCTTTTCGCATCGAACCTGCCAAACTGGGTTTTTAATCTGGTGGGTCCCGCTATTTCTTTCTTACTGATATGCTTTGATTTGTTTTTGCATTTTTTTCCTGTTCTATTTAATGTGTTTTTTCTTGGATGTGTTTTTAACTGATGCTTTTTGATGTTTTATTATGTATAACTTTGTCATTGCCCCTGTCTGTTATTGTTAGCTGCCTTGAGCACTGCTTTAGCGAGATATAAATTTAATTATTAAGGAAATCAGTACATTTGTTGAAGTTATGATTTTGATCGCATTTGTTTTTAATTATATTTTTCTTGGATTTTGCCAGGATAGGAAGGTGAGATAGAAATGTTGGGAATGAACGAATGAACGAACGAACGAACGAACGAACGAATGACTATAGAAATGTATGGTGGAAACTGACTCTGTTGCACTGTGTCCTGTGAGTAATTAGTAGTAGATGCAATCTGAGTGCTATTAGGTGCATATGCTAAGGAAACCTGCATCGAACAGGAAAGGAAAGGAAATGTGTGTAAAGGGAAATTACAGAAGTACTCTCTCTCTGTCCTATCTGGACTCTTGTAGGAAAGAGTGAAGGAGTGAGTAAGTTATGTTGTTTATTTCTCCACCCCACCCCCAGCTCTCCTCAAACACAACAGAACCAACTGAGAAGTGCCTACACTTTGATGGCTGCTCCTCACAGCTCCATGGAGTTTATATTATGTACGCTGGGGTGGGCAACTTGTGGCCCTTCATTTGTCTTGGCCTATAACAGTGTTCTCCAACCTTGGGTCCCCAGATGTTTTTGGCCTACAACTCCCCGCATGCCCCAGCCAGCTACGCTGGCTGGGGCATGCTGGGAGTTGTAGGCCAAAAACATCTGGGGACCCAAGGTTGGAGAACACTGGCCTATAACATCCATCAGCTCTAGCCAGAACAGTCAATTGTGAGGGATGATGTGAGTTCTAGGCCAAAACATCTGGAGGGCCACAATTTGCCCACCCCTGCCCTGCCATTCAGGCTGCTACCTGGATGTCCCCAGGGAAAGCTAAGCCATCTCAGAACACTTGTCTGTTGTGCTGTTTTTCTGTATGCGTGCATATTCATTTTGCATCATTTGCTGTAGACTTGGGGGATTTCTTGTGAATGGATGGGACAGAATGTGATGGGGAAAAACCTGAAACTACCTATCAGGCTTTCTCTAGTTGGACTTGGTCAGTTACGGACTGATTATACTTTTGACACAATCTGATCGCCAGGCAAAAATGTTCTCTGACCACTTGGGAAGAATGACGCAAGCTTCCCCAAGAGGAAGATCTCACTCAGAATAGTTTGGCCATCGATTTGGGCACTAAGTTACGGGGGGGGGGGGGAAGCATCACTCCACCATTTTCTTGGGAGGGAGGGTTATGTGGCATCTAGGGAGAAAGTATCAGGAAAGGGCAGCATCTCCTCCTTTCTGAGAACAAAACTGGCAAACTGATGCCGCACCTGTGGAGATGGGGGTCCCATTTGTCTACAACAGCAATTAGCCATGACAGATACATGGAACTGTGACGGGCCTGTGGCTTATGCTGGCTCAGCTTGCCTGAGCGTGGAAAGCTAAGCAGGGTCAGGCCTGGTGATTACTTGGATGGGAGACCCCTCCTCTAGTTTCCTGCATTGAGCAGGGGGTTGGACTCGATGGCCTTGTAGGCCCCTTCCAACTCTATCTATGAAATCTATGACTATGAACCCCAAGCACGGCGGCAGAATACCTCTGAAAACCAGATGCTGGGGAAAACCAGATGCTGGGAAGAGCCACCACCTTGTAAACGTCGAGGCACCTGGCTGCTGCCACTTGTTGGGAGGTGGAATGCTGAGCTAGATGGACCTTGATCTGCATGGAATTCTTTTTTAAAAACTTTGATGCAATGTAAGAATCTGTGGAAACATTACAAAGGCCCTCCTCCTACTCCCCTCCTCTGCTATGTCCAAGTACGATATCACTCTAGGAAGGCTGGCCGATATTTCAAGTACAGAGCTGTGTGCAGCAGCATGGACCAGCCTGCTGCCTGGGTGGAGGTAATCATAGAACTACGTTGGTGCTCTACATTGCATGCGGCCACTCAAGGACTCATGAGCACAAAGCACAGGCCTGCAGCACGGCCATCTCACAGCGCAATCCTATACATGTCTACACAGAAGAAAACCGGTGCAATGGGGCTTGCTCCCAGGTAAATGTGAATAGCAGAGGGACCTCTGGGCCACAGAGCCTTTGAATCCCACCTGTGACCTTCCCTCCCCTCTCCCCCCTCCACACAATGAGATTTTTTTTTTCTTAAGTCCATTTGCCATGCAGGGGGCTGATTTTGGAGGGGGTAGCAGCTGGAGCCAGATGGGTTGTGAACAAGAAAGGGGATAGCAGAGAGAGAGTGAGTGTAAGAGGGAGATCAACAAAAAGGGGGTGGCATAAAGAAAATGGGTGTCCCACTGCCAGCTCTGGTTCTGTCTACCTTTGCCTTTGGCCTCACCCATTCCAGCTCTCCAGTCCCTTCCACCCTCGAAATGCAAGTCCCGAGAGATTTCTCCAGAGGGAATAAAAAAAAGATTCCTCACCCCTGATGTATAGGATTACAATCTTACGTAGGTCAACAACATTCTCTAATGCCAAAGGAGGAGTAGGAGTTATGTACCACTCGCAGGCAAGTGCTGGAAGGAGCGGTTGTCCAAAATGTGCTGTGCCATAAATCCCCTGAAACCATTGCCTCATGTGGCAATGTAAGGACTGCCCTTGTTTTTCTGTTCTTACTTTATACTACCTGATAGAAGGATAGGGAAGAACAGGTTTTTTGGGCACAATCCTATGCATGTTTCGACAGAAAAAAAGGCCTACAACTCCCAACATGCCCTGCCCCAGCCATGACATGTAGGACTTCTTTCTGTCTAAACATGTCCCAGAGATGTTGGAATTTCATAGATTTCATAGATCATAGATTTGGAAGGAGCCTACAAGGCTATCGAGTCCAACCCCCTGCTCAATGTAGGAAACTAGAGGAGGGGTCTCCCATCCAAGTAATAACGGGTCAAAGTAATGGAGAGGAGAAAGCATACACCAAATTTCCAAATGGCAGAAACCTTGAGTCTTTCCCCAACCAATCCCCAAAGAGGAATATCCCTGTTGACTCCTCCCGTTGCACCTCTTCAATCTCAGGTACAATAAACAAACCCAACTGTAATAATGAACATGTGATAATTGCTGTACTATCATTAATTTACAAATCTGATGGCATTATATACATGCATGACAGTGGTCCATGGAGGGATACCTGGCTATTTTCAAAGCCGGTGAGAACCCCAGCATGTCAAGAGGGAGTATCTTTCATGTACCCAAGTCTGTTTCATGATTCACTAACAGATATCTAACATACCAGAGAAGTGGGAATTATGTTTTTATTTATCACATTTATATCCCATTCTTCCCCCAAGAAGCTCAGGGAAGTACACATGGGTGTCATCCAATTTTATCCTCACAACAACCCCTGTGAGGTAGTAGGCAGGCTGAGAGTCATCCAGTAACCTTTACAACTGAGTGAGGATTTGAACCTCGGTCCTCCCTAATCCAAGAGCAACACTCTCTCCATTACAACCCACTGGTTCTGACACTAACCAGAGTTAGGAATCAGAAAATTCACAAACTATCAAGTGCTCCGCTTCACAGGATGCAGCACGCCACTTGCCACTTTGATCAGTCTCCGCACAGTTATGAATACCGTCGGCGTTGTTCGGTTCTCCAGCTGCCCAGTTTGTGTAATCAGAACCAGAGCCAAGAACAAAGGCCCGTTCATTGTGCCTCTCTAAGACAGACTGCAAGGCCTTGTTGTCAACCTCTTTTGCTGGCGAAGGGATATGACCACCGGCATGGAGACAGGTGGAATTTGCTGTTTCAAAATTCCCTTTCTGTTTGTTGGTGGTGTATAAGGTTTTGCTGCCAGTTGAAAAAGTCCGAGCTAGAAGTACAAATACACAAAGGTTTGATGGTTTTAAATGCTCTGAGATTAGGATCTTCCTGCAAAAGTTGCTTCATTTATATAGTGTGCAAGATAAGTGGCACCTTACAGAGCAACATAAGCAACAGACAATTTCCTCAAGGAGCTCATAATCTGAAGTTTAAGGTTGAGGGAGAAGAAAACAATGAAGGGACACGTGGCGTGGGTAACAGTTAAAGGATGAATTTGAACAGAGGCATATAGATGTCAGCCTTCCCCAACCTGGTGTCCTCCAGATGTGCTGGATTACACCTCCCAGAATCCAGCAGCCAGCTTTATGAAAGGCATAAAAAGGCTAACAGTTAAAATGGGAGCGCAGTCTATATCAGTGGTTTCAAACAGTATTCCCACTGAAAATCAGTAATGCCCAGCATTACTCAGCGATGTGTCGTTGCAGGAAGGTTTTTGGGTGCATTCTAGGCCATATTCTCAGTTCATGCAGACTGAACCAATGCACCCCACAACCTGGATGTGCACCCTAAACCCTTCCCCAGAATGCTCTGCAAGACACAGAGTGGCCATGTCAGATCCTCTGGGGTTCCTTCTTCAGACCAGGAGAAAAGTGTTTTCTAAAGCAGGGCTCTCCAACCTTGGGTCCCCAGATGTTGCTGGCCTACAGCTCCCAGCATACCCAGCCAGCATGGCTAATGGCAAAGGATTCTGGGAGCTGTAGTCCAGCAACATCTGGGGACCCAAGGTTGGAGAGCCCTGCTCTAACGGGACAAAGTTTGGAAATCACTGGACTGAAACAGGAATTATACTTGGTTTGTCATTATTACATTACCTCCAAAAATTTTAAGAGAGTTAAAAATAGATGTTCATAATCAGAGAACAAAAACAAAATAATAAGCATAATAACACTGGGCCGGTAGTAGCCACTTAAGATACTCTTCGTGAAAGATGGTTAGGAGTCTAAACATTAAAGTTAGGAGTCTAAACATTATTTGGAAAATTAAATATGAGATATCCAGGTGTCTTACCATTCTGAACTGAATAAAAAGATTTTGAAACATGAATAATCATATTTTCCATATCATTGACTTTTGCTTCCAAATGCTCCAGTCCTGAAAGGAAAAAAAAAGATCACTTTTACTGGGCTACATATGTCATGCTGAAAGTAAGTGCTCATTCCAAGTTCTATCATCCCCTCTGCCCAGGATCCCGTTTTGACTGGAGATGCCAAGAGGTGAATCTTCGGCATTCAAATTATGTTCAGTCCTAATGTGCTATGGCCCCTCTCCATGCTCATATAGGGACATACGTTTGATCACATCCTGATTTGCAGATGAGCTGGCCAGGGACGTTGCCAGAAGAAAACTGAGTGCTAGAAACTGATGCATCTTTCAGACCGTCTGCTCTGACCTATAAAAAAAACAACACCGACAGTTATGTACCATATTAAGCCAGTATCCCTGATTATCTAAGGTGGACCACAGCTCTTTTGAAATGTTCTTGCCATTTATAATAGGACATGCCGTCCAAAACATCTGGAGGGCACCAGGTTGGGGAAGGCTTCCAGATATTTCCATTATGTCCAGGAGTGTAAAAGCTTTGAGGAGAAAAGCTTTTATCCTTCAAATATTTTACACACAATCCAGCCAAAGTTAAGCACTTTTCAGTCCCCATTTAACTCTCCCCTCAAAGCCAGAGGGATTTGCCAATGTTTAACTTTAGCTTGACTGCACCCTGTGTGATCCAAAGGTTTGTCTTGGTTTTTAATATGCTAATATCCCAATTTTCTGAAGGTTGCTGGGTTTTGTAAACTCTATTTTACCTGTTTTTAATTATTTTATTGCAGCAAGGTTTCCCCCTTATCTTGTATGTCCTTTTCTGAGCTATTTTAAAAACATGTGATGATGATGATGATGATGATGATGATGATGATGATGATGATGATGATGATGATGTGGTTGGATGCACACTTAGTCATAGTTAGGGTTGGCTTCAATGAATCTATTCTAAGTAGGCCAAGTCTGACTCCAACCCATAGTTTAAAAACAAACAAACAAACAGCTGCATCAAACATCTCTTTACCACGTTTGCATATCGCTTTTGCATCCAGCCTTTCCGTCAGGGAAGCATACATGGGGGTTGTCCCATTTTATGTTCACAGCAACCTGCAGATGTGCACTAGCCTGAGAGTCAGTGACTAAGTTCAAATTCAGCTGGTCACTTCATGCATGGCTGGGTAGTCCTTCCCCCAGAGGCTATGAGAAGACATCAGGAAGACCAGCCTGTCACTAGGAATGGGCGAACAAGTGATGTTGGCCATCGCCCAGATTCTGTGAACATCCATTTGAAGCTCGTCTCTCCTTGTTTCCCATGTTTGGTTGCACCTTTTTTTTCATTTTGTGCACATTTTGAATGGGGAAAATGCACATTAAAAAAAAAAGTGCAGCAAAAACATGCACTCCCCCCATAGAGTAAAGCATGAAAATGCACAGTTTAAATGTGCATTTTTTTAAAAAAATGCGCATTTTCCTGAGCATGAACATACATTCAGGCATTTGTGAATATTTTCGGAGAACATTTTCTCCTGCTCACATATCAGGGTTGTGAATGGGACATGTTCACATGATTTGTGAACATAAATGAAATTCTCATACGGTAGATCCCTGTCACCTTGAAAGCTGGAGAGATGGGGAGATTTGCTGAGAGTGTTTATAGCATTTACACAAATCAGGGTTTGCAAACTGTCTTCAGACCAGTTTCACATCCTGGTATGCATAGTTGTAGCACTTACCCAAACCATGGCATGCAAACCTGCTTCAAACCATTATTTCACATCTTATTTGCAGTCAGTGTAGTACCAGTCTAACTAAAAATAGGAAGATCTGGTGTTTCCACAATGCACAAAAAAAGCAGAATGCCAAAGAACCGCTTGAAATGCTACATTAAACATATGCTCCATTCCACTCATAACACACAGAAAGGAAATTCTAGCTAGGATGCCTTTTAGAAACAACAAGAAATAGGAGAAATAAGAAGATACAATAAGATCATTATTCCCCACACTTACCCTGAGATTTCTGGTCTTCTAGATGAGGCTCTCAGAGACTAACTTTTCCAGCCTTCACTTGTCATTTTATACATAAGGAGTGGATTAAGCAACATGAGGGCTGTTGCTCAAATTGATTGCCCAAAGAAGTCCCTCCCTTTGTGGTAAGTGACACTTGGTTTGTTTGTTTGAGAACAGTTTGGCCTTTCAAAGGACATGGTGAGTGTTTGTTTAGAAATTCTGATAATTCTTCAAAAATGACAAACATAAAAACATGAGGAAAGAAACAGGAGAGAATTTACCTGAGGATTTCTCAATGCAGTGCAATGCAATGCAGTCGGGTTCATTATTGCTATACAAAGTGGATAAGATGAATAAATCCAGAATTTCACAGTCTTGGCAGCAAGTTAAGGTCATAGAATCATAGAATCATAGAAAAGTAGAGTTGGAAGGGGCCTACAAGGCCATCGAGTCCAACCCCCTGCTCAATGCAGGAATCCAGGTCAAAGCATCCCTGACAGATGGCCGTCCAGCTGCACCTTGAATGCCTCCAGATTGGGAGAGCCCACCACCTCCCTAGGTAGTTGATTCCATTGTCTTATTGCTCTGACAGTCAGGAAATTTTTCCTGATGTTTAGGTGGAATCTAGGTTCCTGTAACTTGAGCCCATTATTCCGTGTCCTGCAAACTGGGATGATCGAGAAGAGATCCTGGCCCTCCTCTGTGTGACATCCCTTCAAGTACTGGAAGAGTGCGATCATATCTCCCCTCAGTCTCCTCTTCTGAAGGCTAAACATGCCCAGTTCTTTCAGTCTCTCCTCATAGGGGCTTGTTTCCAGTCCCTTTATCATCCTTGTTTATCAACCGAGGTTGGCCGTTGAGACCCTGCCCAAGTGCCTGGAGGCAGTGGGTGGCTGGATGGGAAGGAACACGTTGAAACTGAACCCCGACAAGACCGAGGTACTTCTGGTGGGAGACAAGGGAAGGTTAGGGGATGATGACCTGGGGCTGAATGGGGTACATCTCCCCCTGAAGGACCAGGTCCGCAGCTTGGGGGTCACTCTAGACTCCCAGCTGTCCATGGAGGCTCAGGTGTCAGCTGTGAGCCGGGCAGCGCTGTATCAACTCCATCTGATACGGCAGCTGCGCCCCTACCTTCCTAATCATCTGCTCCCATCAGTGGTTCATGCCTTGGTCTCCTCTTGCCTAGACTACTGTAATGCGCTCTACGTGGGGTTACCCTGGAAGACGGTTCGGAAGCTTCAGCTGGTACAGAACGCGGCGGCTCGCCTGATTAAGGGCAGCCGCCGGCGTGATCACATCACGCCAGTGCTTAATAAGTTGCACTGGCTACCAGTTGCTTGCCGAGCCGAATTCACGGTGTTGGTTTTGACCTTTAAAACCCTACACGGCTCCAGCCCAGTTTATCTCAAGGAGCGCCTCCAGCAACATCAAGTAGGCCGCTCAACAAGATCTGCCATGGACGGCCTTCTCCTTATCCCATCAGCCAGAGCAGCCAGGCTGGTGGGGACTAGGAAGAGGGCTTTCTCTGTGGCGGCCCCCACATTATGGAACTCCCTCCCTAGTGACCTTCGCCATGCCCCCTCCATGATGAGCTTCCACCGTGCATTAAAAACATGGCTGTTCAGGCGGGAATATGGGGTGGGTTAGGATTTTAAAAGAATTTTTTATACTGTTTTAATTATCGTATTGTTTTACTGTATTTTAATTGTACATCACCCAGGGTGGCCGGGTGGCCGGCCAGATGGGCGATTAATAAATATAATAAATAATAAATAATAAATTGTTGCCCTCCTCTGAACCCTCTCCAGTTTGTCTACGTCCTTCTTAAAGTGTGGTGCCCAGAACTGGACGCAGTACTCAAGATGAGGCCTAACCAGTGTTGAGTAAAGGGGAATTATCACTTCACGCGATTTGGAAGCTATACTTCTATTAATGCAGCCCAAAATAGCATTTGCCTTCTTTGCAGCCACATCGCATTGCTGGCTCATATTCAGTTTGTGATCTACCACAATTCCAAAATCCTTCTCACTTGTAGTATTGTTGAGCCAAGTGTCCCCCATTCTGTAACTCTGCATTTGGTTCCCTCTCCCTAGGTGCAGCACTTGGCATTTATCCCTGTTAAATTTCATTCTGTTGTTTTCTGCTTAGCGATCCAGCCTATCGAGGTCACTTTGAATTTTGTTTCTGTCTTCCAGAGTATTAGCTGTTCCACCCAACTTTGTGTCATCTGCAAATTTGATAAGCATTCCTTGTACCTCCTCATCCAAGTCATTAATAAAAATGTTGAAGAGCACTGGGCCCAGGACCAAGCCCTGTGGTACCCCGCTCGTTACCTCTCCCCAGTTTGAGAAGGAACCATTGATAAGCACTCTTTGAATCCAATCCTGTAGCCAATTGTGGATCCACCTGATGGTTGGATAGGTAACCTGATGATAGGTCATCAGGTTACACGGAGAGGAAGTGCTCTGAAAACATGCCTATTTTATGAGAGTTTCAGAGCACTCCTTGCCTTCAACATGGTATTTGATGGATGATTCAGGGTTTGAAATTGGTAAAAGGCTAGATGTGGGTGAACAGGTTGGAGCTAAGTTTGGACAAGATGGCAATGTTGATGCCAGGAGGCCCAGATGATCTAGTGCTTTGCATGTTCTGGAAGCATTCGGACTCTCCTAGAAAAAACAGGTTTACAGCTTGCGAGAACTCCTAGACACAGCCTTATATCTGGATGCACAGGTGACATCTGTGGCTAGGACTGTCTTTTGACAGCTTTGGCTGGTAGTATGCCAGTTGTGCTCTCTCCTACCAAAAGGTTACCTGGCTTCTGTCATTCATGTGCTGGTAACTTGGTGTTCATGCAACTGCAATCTAGCTAAATTGGGCCACATTTGAGGACAGTTTGGAAACTGTGTCTAGTCCAAAATAAAGCAGCACAGTTGTTAACCAGGGCAGACTGAAGGAAACATATTTCACCTGGGTTAAAATAGCTCCATTGGTTGCAATTTACCTTTCAGATGCAATTCAAGGTTCTTACCTAAACAGCCTGGGTCAAACATACCTCTTCTCCCCTATGAACTTCCCTCTCTGCATTTTTAGATCACTTTCTGAGACCCTGTTCTGAGAGCCTCAACCATCCAAGGCTAGGCTGGTTACTAAAGGAGCAGTGTTTTCTCAATGGTGCCCCCCCCATCTAGTGGAACTCCCTTCCTGGTCCATTAGGCTTGTTCAGTGCTGGCTTTAGCCTACCAAAAAGATCTTTTTTAAGTCTCTTGTGAAACAAGGCCTGCTATTGCTCATTATTTTATTGCTGGGGGTGGGGTGGGTTGTCCCATTGGTTTTATCATTTCATGGCTTTAACTGGTCAATGTTTTTGTTAAAATTGTATTACTACTACTACTACTACTACTACTACTATTTGAGTCTAGGGATATAAAGACTTGGAACCCCCACCCCCCAGAAAAGCACATTTCCCTCAAATTTTCCAAAACTCCCTGGAAAAATGGGGAAGATTCCCCCCCCCCTCACATTTTACCACATCACCCTCCCATTTTTTCTGGGTTTTTCCCAGGTCTTCGCATCTCTGTTTCAGTCAGCTTGAGCACCCAGTGTACACCAAAAGGAAGGATATATAATTAATAAAATAATTTCCTGATGTGCAGCTGCATGCCCTTCAAGATTTAAATGCAGGCACTCTTGTGTGCTCTAATACCAAGCATCACTGCCTGAGGCATATTCTCTCCACCACGCATTTCTGTAGTTTCTTCTCATGATGTATGTCTTATCCATTTACTCTGAGACCATCTGTCCCTCTGACTTCTGATGCTCGGTGTGCTAGTAAACTCTCTACAATAGTTCTTCTTTTAAAAATACACACACACACACACACACACAGAGCAACTAAATAGAAATCAAAATTGAATGTTTAAGCTCACAATAGTTCTGATTTCATGTACAATAACTACAAGTCAAACACATTCCAAAGCTTTTACAGTCTGGGTTATGGGGTGGGATAGAAGGCAATCAGTGCGCCAGCCAGTCTTTTTGTGCAGTTGTGTGCACCCTGGCTTTTTATTTTATTTTTTAAGGCATCTCCTGCATAAGGCAAAATAGGGAAATATACAGGGATGGGGACTCGGACTCGGGGACTCGACTCGTGAGTCCGACTGAGTCCCCCCTCTGACTCGAGTCCCACTCGAGTCCCAATAATTTATGTGGGACTCGAGACTCGACTCGGGACTCGAGCCCAAGGACTCCTCTTCCTCCGCCTCCTCCGCTCCTCCTCCTCCTCCTCCTCCTCCGCCGCCGCCCTCGTCGCTGCCCTCGTCGCCATCGCCGTAGCACACAGCACGCCGCGTCACGCCGCCAGCGCCGTCGCTCTGTTTTTGGCGGGGTTGCTGTAGTTCAAAAACAGAGCGCCGTCGCTAGCGGCGTGACGCGACATGCCGCATCACACCGCCAGCGCCGTCGCTCTGTTTTTGGCGGGGTTGCTGTGGTTCAAAAACAGAGCGCCATCGCTAGCGGCGTGACGCAGCATGCCGCGTCATGCCGCTAGCAACGGCGCTCTGTTTTTGAACTACAGCAACCCCGCCAAAAACAGAGCGACGGCGCTGGCGGCGTGACGCGGCGTGCTGTGTGCTACGGCGATGGCGACGAGGTCGGCGGCGGCGGCGGCGGAGGCGGCGGAGGAGGAGGAGGTGAGGGCGGAGGCGGCGGCAGAGGCGGCGGCAGAGGCGGCAGAGGCGAGAGCGGCGGCGGTGAGGTGAGGGCGGCGGAGGTGGAGGTGAGGACGGCAGAGGCGAGGGCAGCGGCGGCGGCGGCGTTGGCGAGGTGAGGGCGGCGGCGTTGGCGAGGTGAGGGCGGCGGCAGCGGTGAGGTGAGGGCGGCGGAGGTGGAGGTGAGGGCGGCAGCGGCAGCGACCCATGGAGGGAGCAGGAGGGTCTCCGCGGGAGGAAGGGCAGCTCTTCTTCCTCTCGCGGAGACCCTCATGCTCCCTCCATGGGCCGCCGCTTTGGGCGGGACTCGGGACTCGACTCGAGTCACCATTTTGGACCTCGGACTCTAGACTCGACTCTAGACTCGGGTCCAAATACTCGGGACTCGACTCGGGACTCGGGACCAAGGACTCTTCAACATCCCTGGAAATATAATATAGGGACTGTCCCTGGTTGTGCAGTGGGTAGCTCTTCCAGGGGTGGACACTGTGGCACTTCAGATGTTTTGGCCTACCACTTCCATCAACCCTAGCCAACATAGCCAATAGTGAGGGTGTCATGACCCCCCTCCAGGAATCCTCCTCTGAAGACGAGTGTGACTCACCCAGGGCCCTGGACGCTCCTCAGGAGCAGAGTGCAGACACTGCTGCTCCAGACGGGGCCGACCGGGCAGCTGAAGAGCTGGCAGGCCCCTCTGGCATGACCCGTGGGAGTTCCCCAGCCCGGGAGGAGTCAGAATCAGAGGTGGAGATGGCGCAGGTCCCGAGTCCCAGACAGAGGAGGAGGATGAGAAGGCAGGAACAGATGCAGGCCCCTCGACGCAGCATCCGGCTGCAAACCAGGACGTCGGCCTTGTGAGGCTTTTATAATCAGCCTGCTGCTGAAGAGCTCCAGCTGTGGGATGGGCGTGCCCGGCAGCAGGCTGTAGAAAAGCACTCACTCACTAGAGCATGGGTATTGGGAAACAACGTCCTCCATGACTCTTGTTCCTGATCCCGGACCCTGCTCCTGAACCTTGCCTTGGACCCTGGACTCTTGGACTTTACTCGGACTGACCCTGACGACGGCTTTGCTTGATCCTTGGACTTTCGTAAGAACTTTACTGGCTAAAATCCCCGGACTGTTTGACTACGCTGCTCCTTGTGTGAAATCCTTATCTTATCTCAGTCGGACTTGGCAACGCTCCCAGAAGCCAAGACAGCTGCTGGCTGCCGGCCAGCCTTAAGCAGGACAGTTTGTTTCCCAATCTCCCAGCCAGCAGCATGGAAGCAACGACTCTTGAAGCTGTGTTAGCAGAAAACCAGCTTCTTAGGAACCAGATAGCCCAGCTCACCACTGCGGTTACTAGCCTGCAGAGCCAAGTCCACCAGCTTGGGGCACCGCCGCAGGCTGCACCAAGGACACCCAAACGTAAGTGCCCTATAGCACCCCCTGAGAAATTTGATGGAACACCAGACAAGTTCCCAGGGTTTGTGGCTCAATGTGAGTTGTATATGCAACTGCGGATAGAGGACTTCCCCACTGACCGAGTGAAGGTCGGCTTTGTGATTAGTCTACTCACTGGGCTGGCTGCCAAATGGGCTACCCCTTATCTCCTACCGCCTAGCCCCCTGCTGGACAACTATGCGGGCTTCCTGGCAGATTTTAAGGCTGCCTATGAGGATCCACAGAAGGCAGAGACTGCCAACAGGCGGATACGCCGACTCCGGCAGGGCAAGGACTCAGTCGCCACTTACACCAGTTCTTTCCGGCTGCTGGCCCAAGACCTTACCTGGAACGAGTCCGCTCTGATGGACCAATACCAGGAGGGGTTAACGGACGAGATTTGCGACGAGCTGGCCCGGGCAGAAAGACCTACAACCCTGCATAATTTAGTCCAGCTCTGCCTCCGGATCGATGGACGCCTAGAGGGCCGCCGTCTTGTCCGTAGAGCCCCAGCCTCACGCCGAGAGCCCAGCCCAGCACGCCAAACCTGGGCTCTGGGTCCCAGGACAGGTCCTCCCATAGCAACTGAGGAACCAATGCAGATCGGGGGGGCTCGACCCCGGCTCACCGCCAGAGAAAAGGAACGGCGGCGACAAAAGGGACTTTGCCTGTATTGTGGGGAAGCAGGACATTATGCCAGCCAGTGTCCCGCCAAAAAACCACCCTCGGGAAACGCCCAGCCCCAGTCCTAGTTGGGGTCGTAGGACTGGGCCAGGAAACCCACACCACCACAGTGACCCCCGCCAAACGCCTCCACCCACCATTGGCAGTGGTCGTGACCTTGTGCCTCCCCGACCTGACCACGATTCAGACCACCGCCATGATCGATTCGGGGGCGTCTAGCAACTTCATGGACGTGGGCTTTGCCCAGCAACATGGAGTCCCACTGACCCCTCTGGCATCCCCGATCGCCATCGAAACCATTGATGGGCGGCCCTTGACATCTGGTACAGTATCGCTGGAAACCGATCCCCTGACCATGGAGATCCAGGGGCACCGGGAACAACTTCGCTTCCTGCTGGTCACCGTGTCACACTTCCCCCTCGTGCTTGGAATGGCCTGGCTAACCCTCCATGACCCTTGCATCATCTGGCCCCGGGGGGAGGTAGTGTTTACTTCGGACTATTGTAGCTCCCATTGCTGGCCTGGAAAGGCCAGCGCGGCCACTGGACCAGCTCCGGATCCCCAGCCAACCCCAACGTTCCTGCCTGGCAAGTACCAGGATTTCCAGGATGTGTTCGACACGAAGGAAGCTGACCACTTACCACCCCACCGACCCTATGACTGTCCAATTGACCTGCTGCCTGGGTCCCGGATCCCTACTGGGTGGATCTATTCTCTTTCTGGGCCTGAGCTTGCGGCCTTACGGGATTTTCTGGAAAAGAACCTCAAGAGGGGATTCATCCGACCCTCAAAATCCCCTGCAGCCGCTCCGGTGCTCTTCGTAAAAAAGAAGTGTGGGGAGCTACGCCTCTGCAATGACTACCGGGCCTTCAACCAGATAACCCGACGCAATCGGTACCCCCTGCCCCTCATCCCAGAATTGTTGGAGCGTCTCCACCAGGCCACCATCTTTACCAAGCTAGACCTGCGGGGGGCGTACAACCTGGTGCGCATCCGGGCCGGTGACGAATGGAAGACCGCGTTTCAGTCCCACTATGGGCATTTCGAGTACACGGTCATGCCGTTTGGGCTCTGTAACGCTCCCGCAGTCTTCCAGCACTTCATGAATGACATCTTCCGGGACTACCTAGACCGGTTTGTCGTCATCTACCTGGATGACATTTTGATCTACTCCCCTACACCCCAGGTGCACCAGGCACACGTCCGTGCTGTGCTGCAGAGGTTACGGGAGCACCATCTGTATGCTAAATTGGAGAAATGCGCCTTTGACCTGGAATCCGTAGACTTCTTGGGACACCGGATCTCTCCCAGGGGCATAGAGATGGAGCCAGCAAAGGTGGCAGCAGTGCTGTCTTGGCAACCCCCCAGGACGGTCAAGGACGTCCAAAGGTTTTTGGGGTTCGCGAACTACTACCGGCGCTTCATCACCAACTTTGCGGAGGTCACTGCGCCCCTGACCAACCTGCTCCGGGCCAGTAAGCTTTTCCAGTGGGGGCCTGAGGCTCAAGGAGCCTTCCAGAAACTCAAGGAGCTCTTTGTGTCAGAGCCTATCCTGCAACACCCGAACCCGCAAACTCCATTCGTGGTTGAAACCAATGCCTCTGATGTCGCCATCGGGGCCGTCTTGCTCCAACCTGCAGAGACTGGAGAGACCTTGCTGCCATGCGCGTTCCACTCCCGTAAACTCAACCCCGCAGAGCGCAATTATACCATCTGGGAGAAGGAGCTGCTGGCAATCAAGGCAGCCTTCGAGACTTGGCGGCATCTACTGGAAGGCGCCCTACACCCCGTGGAAGTCCGGACGGACCACCGGAACCTGGAATTCCTGCAGACCGCCCGGAAGCTAAATCAGCGGCAAATCCGGTGGGCACTATTCTTTTCCCGGTTCCACTTCACGGTCACATACATTCCCCAGTCCCGGAACCGACAGGCGGACGCCCTCTCCCGGAAACCCGAATACACCTTCCCCAAACCAGAGGAAACCTTGTCCACGATCCTGCGTCCCGAGAATTTTGTTGCAGTCCTCCTGCCCCCTAGCATGCTCGCCCAGCTACGAGAACAACAGGGCCGAGACCCCTTTGCGAAGGCCAGGAGGCAGGAGCTGGAGACTCCAGGCCCGGCGGGACCGTCTCCCTTTAATGCCCACGATGGACTCCTGCGCCACCACCAATGTCTGTATGTTCCTCCGGGACCCACTCGGATGGAGATACTTCAGCAGTGCCATGACAGTCGGCCTGCGGGACATTTTGGCGTATTCAAAACTTTACACCTGCTGACCCGGGACTTCTGGTGGCCCAGGGTCCACGCTGATGTGGAACGTTATGTGGGCTCCTGTGAGACCTGTCGCCGGGCCAAGCACCAGGTGGGAAAGCCAGCAGGGCTTTTGCATCCCTTACCCACACCTACCGGACCTTGGAAACTGGTGTCCTTGGATTTTATTACCGACCTGCCCTCCTCCAAAGGACATACCACCATCTTGGTGGTAGTCGACCTGTTGACCAAGATGGCCCACTTTGTACCCTGCTCCGGTACCCCGTCAGCCAAAGGGACGGCGGAGTTGTTCATCCAGCACATATTCCGGTTACATGGGCTGCCACAGGGCTTGGTCTCCGACCGGGGCCCTCAGTTCACGTCTCGCTTTTGGCAGGCCCTGTTTCGCCTGTTGGATGTGAAACTACATCTCTCCTCGGCGTACCACCCGCAATCAGACGGCCAGACGGAGCGCACGAATGCGACCCTGGAGCAATACCTCCGCTGTTACGTCAATTACCAGCAAGACAACTGGGTGGACTTGTTACCCTTGGCTGAATTCGCCTACAATAACTCTCCCCATGCCTCAACGCAACAGACTCCATTCTTTGCCAATCATGGTTACCACCCGCAATTCTTCCTGGCCACGGCGACCTCCTCTATGGTTCCCGCGGCCGATGAGCTCCTCCAGGAACTTCAGGCGGTACATTCCCTGCTGCAAGAGCAGCTAACCCGGGCCAAGGACATGTATAAACACTTTGCGGACACCAAACGGCAGTCTGGGCCTGCTCTGAAAGTTGGGGATCAAGTCTGGTTGTCCACCAAGCATCTACCGCTGCAACGCCCGAGCCGGAAGCTGGATGCTCGGTTCATCGGTCCTTTCCTTATCACAGCGCAGATCAACCCCGTGGCCTTCCGGTTGCAATTGCCGCCCTCTCTGCGTATCCACCCCGTCTTCCACCGCTCCCTCCTCGCTCCAGTCACGCCTACCGATCCTGCCCGTCCGGTTCCGACGCCCCCACCGCCAGTGCTGGTGGAAGGGGAGGAGGAATACGAGGTAGCCAAGATCCTGGACTCTCGCACCCGTCGGGGCCGTCTGCAGTACCTCGTGGACTGGGCAGGTTATGGACCTGAAGAACGCTCTTGGGAGGACGCCTCTCATGTCCACGCCCCGGCTCTTGCACGCCGGTTCCACCGCCGATATCCCAGGAAACCCGGGGGGTCCGATTCCCCGGGAGGGGCTCCTGGGGAGGGGAGTGATGTCATGACCCCCCTCCAGGAATCCTCCTCTGAAGATGAGTGTGACTCACCCAGGGCCCTGGACGCTCCTCAGGAGCAGAGTGCAGACACTGCTGCTCCAGACGGGGCCGACCGGGCAGCTGAAGAGCTGGCAGGCCCCTCTGGCATGACCCGTGGGAGTTCCCCAGCCCGGGAGGAGTCAGAATCAGAGGTGGAGATGGCGCAGGTCCCGAGTCCCAGACAGAGGAGGAGGATGAGAAGGCAGGAACAGATGCAGGCCCCTCGACGCAGCATCCGGCTGCAAACCAGGACGTCGGCCTTGTGAGGCTTTTATAATCAGCCTGCTGCTGAAGAGCTCCAGCTGTGGGATGGGCGTGCCCGGCAGCAGGCTGTAGAAAAGCACTCACTCACTAGAGCATGGGTATTGGGAAACAACGTCCTCCATGACTCTTGTTCCTGATCCCGGACCCTGCTCCTGAACCTTGCCTTGGACCCTGGACTCTTGGACTTTACTCGGACTGACCCTGACGATGGCTTTGCTTGATCCTTGGACTTTCGTAAGAACTTTACTGGCTAAAATCCCCGGACTGTTTGACTACGCTGCTCCTTGTGTGAAATCCTTATCTTATCTCAGTCAGACTTGGCAACGCTCCCAGAAGCCAAGACAGCTGCTGGCTGCCGGCCAGCCTTAAGCAGGACAGAGGGATCATGGGAGTTGTGGGCCAAAACATATGAAGGGCCACACCAGGACCGGTGCAGGGCAGTTTGGCGCCCCAGGCGAAAAAATATTTGGCGCCCCCCCTCTCCAAAGCAAAAAAAAAAAAAACCCTGCGCCGCCACCACCAACCTACCTTCCCCCCCCGTCCTGGCGGCGGCGGCGGCGGCTGCTGCTGCTGCGACGAAGGTAGGTGACGGGGGGGTGACGGGGGGGTTGGGGGGGTGGCGATGGCGGTGGGAGGCGCAGCGGCGGGCGGGCGAGCGAGCGAGCGAGCAGGTGGGCGGAGGCGCGGCGGCGGCAGCTGCTGCTGTGGCGGCGACGAAGGTAGGTGACGGGGGGGTGACGGGGGGTTGGGGGGGTGGCGATGGCGGTGGGAGGCGCAGCGGCGGGCGAGCGAGCGGGTGGGCGGAGGCGCGGCGGCGGCGGCGGCAGGCAGGAGGGTGGGGAGGCGGAGGCCTGGCGGGGACGGCGCAGCGGCAGCGAAGAGGAGCGCAGCGTTTCGCGCCCTCTTCAGCCGCGCGCCCTCTTCAGCCGCGCGCCCTCTTCAGCCGCGCGCCCTCTTCAGCCGCGCGCCCTCTTCAGCCGCGCGCCCTCTTCAGCCGCGCGCCCTCTTCAGCCGCGCGCCCTAGGCAACCGCCTAGTTGGCCTAGCGGTAGCGCCGGCCCTGGGCCACACTTTGTCCATCCCTGCAATGCAGGGTGGATAGATACATGGTCGCACAGTAAAAATGATCCAAAAACATTAATTTTCTCCAATCTAGAGCCTTAAATTACCACAGGGGAAGTTTTCACTTTAAAGCCTTAACTGTGTAATTCACAGTCATTTGTTAATTATAAAATCTAATCTGATTGATTCATTACTATAGAACTTGAATTCAATGGGAGAAGAGATATTATATAACCTGGTGTGCTTAAGCAAATTTGTTTTAGTTAAAAGCCAAACAGCCTGAAACAGGAAATTTATTCAGTGAGGATTAATGATTTTTCTTTTCTGGGAACCTATGTTGAAACAATCTTTTAAAATCCAGAGTTACAAATCCAATGCCTGCAGAATTTCATATCTTGCCTAATACTGATTTGAGTTTTTCTATCTCAACCTTTGGATGTAAACATTCGCAGCAATACCAGTGAGCTTTTCAGAAAGAGAGTTGGCAGCACCTCATAAACCTTTGGAGACTTGGCAGGCTTCCAGGAATATCTCTGCCGGTCACCAGTGGTTGGAATATTTGTGGTGAAATTTAGCATGAGCAGGCAGCATTTGGAACCCTTTCGCAAAATCGTAAGATAGTGTTTAATGGGCATGTCACCTCTTCAAAAGTAACATTAAAAGATCTCCTCACAGATACAAATCAAGGAAGCTTCTGGTTTTATGCTTCCAGATTCTTTTTATGGTATTATTGATGTATGTTGTAAGCTGGTTCAATAGCTCAATAGAGCTGGCTTAAGAAGACTATATGCACACAACACAGACATATATAATCATTAAAAGGGACAAATTTAGCTTGCTATCAGTCTATTTTAGCATTTTATACTTGCTATGGAGTGCTTTAAAAAGTCAAATTTAGCTTGATAGCAAGCCAAATGTAGCCCTTTTAGTGCTACTGAGTACAATGCGGGGTGGGTGAGTGTAGAAATGCTATATATAGAAATATTGTTGTTGATGTCCTGTACTGTTCAAATACTGTTCAAATGTACCTGTATAGGCCTGAGGCCTAACGTTGTTTTGGTGTTTAAGGCCTGTTTTTAGTAGTAAATGCTTGGTGACATGCTCTGAAGGAAGAGAGAGAGAGAGAGAGAATCACTTTAAATATTGGATCCAATATTGGATTGGAATTTACCTGCATCAGGTAAATTCAATTTTGATTGGTCTGGGAAATGTCAGATTCTGATTGGCTGGGGGTTCTAACTAGGTGGAAAAGAGCAGTTGGGAGATGACAGTGCAGAGTTGGAAGGAAATTAGTCAGTTGGTAGTCAATGAAGGAGTCGATTGGTTGGTGTGCCGTGTGTGAGAGAAGGACTAGGGAAAGCTGTGGCCGGGGAAAGTGAGTAGCTAAAGCCTGAATATAAAGCTATTCCTTGGCTCTGTGTGGTAACCATACATGACTGGTGAGGATCAGGAACAGGTGACTGTGTTATGCCAGGGGGATGCCCTAAGATCTTACCAAAGGAAGTTTGCACAAGCAGGCATTAACAACCAGATAAATTATCCAAGCAGCCAGTATTACAACAGGAGGAGCTTTGTTATCTCAGCTGGGTTCAGACAATATGATAACCCACACTCAAGGGTTGAGTATGGGCTAAGTGTGGGTTGTCATTGAACCATGGGTTGTTGTTGAAATGTGGGTTATCATGTTGTCTGAATCCAGCTGAGATAACAAACCAAGGTGAACAACCCACAGTACACAACCCAACCAAACCATGGGTTCTCTTCATGGGTTGTTTGTGGTTAACAAACCATGGCTTGTTAGAACCCATATTCAACCCTTTAGTGTGGGTTATCATGTTGTCTGAACCCAGTCAAGAGAAAGACTGTATCCAAGAGCTGGACCTGGTTATGGGTACATTTGGCTGGGGTGGAGGTTGAGGAAATCTGGCCTGAGGTAAAAGAAGCCATTAAGAGGTTTGTATTAGCAACAGTGTCTCTTGAATACTTAAGAAGTATCAGCAAGCATTCTTTTGAAAACCCTGAAGTAAATAGTACCGTCTCCTTATGCATAAAATATCCTGTTAATAAACCAACTTTTTAAATAGTTCATCTTGTCTGTAGAGGTATAAGCCTCTTATTTCAAGTTAGTAGGAGCCTTTAAAGTATTCCAAGAGAATTGGTGGTAGCAGAAAAGGGTCAGCTTGTGGGCCTCCGAGTTATTGTGGCAGGGAGTTCCTTAGACCCTGAAATATAAGCATTTGCTAGAAAATAAGGATTCCTTATAGTTGGGACTGTCTAGTGAAGGAGCAGTTTCACCATAGGGGGTTTACCTGGGGGTTTACCCAGTGATTCACTTCTTTTTTTAAAAAAAATCTGAAACAAAAGGGGAGGACACCCCAAAATGTGGGTATCTATTAGGAATGGATGGACCACTCTGTCAAACGCAATTTTGCTCAGTTTCTTATTCTTTCAAAATTAAGTTAGCTCTGTCCCATTTTCACATCATTATACAGCTGATATGTTTTCTTTTCTATATGCTAACTTATTCCCACTTAGATGATTGGGGACATATATATCACTATCCCTATTCAGTTATGGAATTGTTTGTCCCTAACTGAATGCTCCCTGCCACCCCAACTCCTCTCAGCTTTCCCCAAGGTCATTTTAAAAGCTATTCTTTGACCTTTTTGATGTTAAGTGCTAGTAGTCTAGTTACACTATGAGTCAAGTGGAGCCATGTCTTTTGTACAAGCTTGGCTTGATCCCAAACGTTCACCAATACCTAACAAAACATTAGAACTCTCCATGCATGTATCCTCCTTGGTCACAGATCGAGCATCTGTCAACACAGGCGAGGAGTCTGGTTTGTGGACTCTCTTCCAATCCAAAATGAGGGATAATGATCAAGCATCTTCTGTCCCTCTCCTGAAGTTCTGGCGTGGAGTCCACCAGTCAAATCTTGCATGGAGATCTACAAATAACTTAGTTGGTGAAGTTGGACACATGTCCCAGCAGCTTGTAGTGCTGAGCACATATTTCCACACATCAGGGCTCAGATCCAGAGAACTTCAGGACATTGCAGAACCAATAACTGCTGTCTCCTTGCACTCCCCAAGCTTTTTGAGGCCAGGTGGACAGTTTTCCTTCTCACTGCTGCATTCAGTCCTAGTGTCTTGGCATTCCATAGTCCTCTTCATGAAGAAGTCTGAGGAGAAGGCAGCATGTGGGTTTCTTGCATTCTTCCTTGATGAAGATAAGCTCTTACTTCTGTCCTTTCTGGCTGATGTACTTACACTCTTCAGTAGGTACCAGAAGCAGCTGCAAGGAGATGGAGTCACCATCCTCAATATAATGTTGGTAAAATCAACAATGTTGGTAAAATCAAAGCTATTGGCATTGAAAGAACAGTATTTACTTGGTGGGTGGGTCAAGGCTCTCAAGGATGAAGCTGTTACACAGCTAGATGGAACAGTGACACTGAAAGGAATTCATCTGGTAACAAGGCACAAGAAGAGATGCAAATGTTGGTGTTATCTTTGAGCAGAGTGAGAAGCTCCAGAGTCCAAAACCCAGCAAACATTAGAAACCCCCACCCGTGCAATCAAACTTTTGCCCGTTTTAACTGCCTCCTCAGGTGTGCCTGTTGTTTCCGGTTTGTTTTTTTTCTTTCTCTGTTTACATTGTTTTTCAGATGATTTGTAGATCCACAAATGAAACATTTCTTCACTTTTAAAGCAGCAGCTTGGGTAACTCCCTGCTTGTTTGCAGCTTGGCTGTTTGCTACCTCAGCCTGGCTCTCTGCAAATTTACAGCCAGAATTGTTCTTCTTTCCTTGGCGCTTTTCCCACTCAGAAAGAAGTTTGCCTGACACATATTCCATTGTCAGATTTTGATCTGGCTGTCCCTCCATCAATGTGACAATTGTGTCATAAGATGAATCCAAACTTGATAACAAAATGGAGACCTGATTTAATGGATCAATAGTCATCCCTTGAGCCCTCAGCCTGTTAAACAAGTCTCTGATAGTACTCAAATGCTCTGGCATAGAGCCACCTGGTTGCAAGCTTAACTTGTATAGCTTACATGCCAGCAAGGTTCTGCTGCCCGCTGTTTGCATTTGATACGTGTTCTTCAACACATTCCAGATCTCTTTTGCAGTGTTTTGAAATTGGATAAATGGCACTTGTGAGCTTTCAACAGATAAACAAAGAATTGCTTTGGCTTCATCATCTCGCTCTTTCCATCCATCATATTCCTGATCCCCCACTGCAATTGGATCCTGTGTTACTACAGACCAAAGTCCCGCATGGGTTAAATAATGCTGCATCTGAAAACTCCACAGCACATAGTTCGACCCAGACAGTTTTTCCACAATTTGTGGATTCAGGGATTGTGCAGCTGCCATTTCTGTGCCCGGGGGATTCTCTTCCTCCTCCCCACCAGAAATTTCAGCCTCACTTTCTCCCTCCAAGCTCTCGCCTTGGAACTTGCCTGCAAGCTGTCTGTGTCAGCCGGCCGATATCTCCCCCTTTCTTCCCCCTCCTTACCGGTTGAAGGACCAGGAGATAGTTCTTCTTTGATGTCTTCCTCCTCTGCCATTAATCACTGCAATCACCGGAGTCGAAGCTGTTGCCAAACAGGTCCCGGCGCTGGTTCTGGTGCTGGTACTGACCTGGTTCTGGTCCGGTCCAATCTGGTTCCGACTGGTTCTGGTTCTGGTCCAATCTGGTTCCGACTGGTTCTGGTTCTGGTCCAATCTGGGCCCATAACCCTGAAGGGGTTAAATTTGAGCAGAGTGTGTGCGAGATTTAATAATCCTGTCTCTGTGTGCTAGCAGAGCCTGAAATTCCACACACAGATCTTCCAGATCTCACCTCCCCCCGCGCAGCATGCAGCATGTTGTGCCAGCAAGACCAGCCCAGTCGGCCTTGTTGTCAGACTGCTTCCAGCTTCCAGCTTCCCCGTTGCAGATTAATCCATGGAGTCAGGAAACACTCTGTAACACCACAGGTCTAATTCTACCTGTTTATTCACTTAGCAAGTAAAGTTCTACAGAGTATACATTTCCTAGTTACAGTCCATGTGCAGAGTATAAATGCATAGCAAGCATTACATCCAGTGGAGTAAGCTGAGCTTCATTCCACCTCAGCAAAGACGTTACATTGTTGCAGTAACAAAGTCCAGCAAAAAGAAAACAAAGGAGAAGAGAGAAAGCAGTCCTGCTTCTCTCTAAGATGGCTTCAGACAGAAAAACAAGTTAGCACGTCATCAGATCATACAAACCATGTGACTAGCTCATACTGCTCCCACGGTCTAGCTTCCCATGCGAAAAACACGGGAATCTAGAAAGACATAACAAACTTGTTTACAGCCATTCTGTTCCTTTCCATGTGTAAACAATGTGCTTCAGCTGGTGAAGTGATACATATCACAACAGCAAAGAACATCACCAGTATGTATCTGACAGGACAGACATTGGTGCTGTCTGTAACGAAGCAGTTGATACTCTTGTTGAGTTCTTGAATCAACACTTTGAGGTTGATGGTGATCTGTTGCTGATTATTAAGCCTTTTGCCACCTTATAATGTTCAGGAAACCTGGAAGCAGTTCACAAGTGCCTGATACAGACTTTGATCTGGCAGAAGTCTCAACAGAATATGAGGAGATACTTCAACTTGACAGCATCAATGATTGTCCCATTTGGTCCATTTTCTTGTATTATCCAAAGTATATAAATATGCGACAGCACTCATGGCACATCTTCTACTGGCTAAGCTTCATAGTGCTGATGTTGAACATCTCATCAGCACAAGTGTCACACTGAAGTCCAAAATGAATACATCTACATCTATCACAATATGCCACCTGTCATTGAATGGGATCCTAGGTCAACAGTGCTCCTACGGATGACTGAACTAGAACACAGAACCAAAAACACAGCTAAAGCAAGAGAGCAGATGTGGTTTAAACGAATTTTCTCAGAGGCCTCCAAGCAACACTGCTCATCCCCCCCAGTCCCAGATGGTGAAGATCTGACCATCTTAAAAAAAGGAAATTTTGATGTGATAGGTATAGTGTGAGAGGATGTATGGCACATTACACAATTATGTCTTCTTCTTTGCGTTTGTACTGCTATGTGCCACTGTTGTATACCTACATATAGTGTTGATATGTACCATATTTTTCCGTGTATAAGATGATACTTTTTACTTAAATTGATTGTTGAAAAATTGAGGGTCGTCTTATACACGGAAGTACGGTATGAGTGGGGGGGGGGGAAGGGGAGGAGGAGGAGCTGAGCCGAGCCACCTGGAGCCCTGCAGGGCAGGCAGCGGTCCTCTGGCCGGCTGAGCCGGTGGAAGAAGAGGAGGAGGAGCGGCTGAGCCGGCGGCGGGGTGCGAGCTTGACCCACGCAGGCAGAAGGCACCCTGTTCGCCCGGCCGCTGCGGGAGAGCAGACGTGTGTGCGCAAGTGGCGGGGAGCGCTGCTGCAGCGCCCACGTGCCCAGAGCCCTGCAGGGCCCGCGCCAGTCCTGTGGCCAGCGTCTCCTGCAGGGGAAGGGGAGGAGGGGTGGCTGAGCCGGCGGCGGGGCGCGAACACCCCACCCAAAATATTATTTTCTGAATTTGGGGTTAGAAAAGTGGGGGGGGCGTCTTATACATGGGGGCGTGTTATACACGGAAAAATACGGGTACATGAGTTAATAAATGCTTTTGACTAGTCAAGCAGTTGGTCCCAATAATATATGATTAGTATAAGGTTATGAAGATTGAAATGAAACCGTAATCATCTTAGTGTTCTATTTCTTTATCTTATATTTTTAAAAATATATTTCTTTTAAGAAACAACCTTGTTCCTTAATAAAGTCCATATTCCCAGCTGCACAAAAACTTAGTTTCCACTGCACAATTTTTTTCCCCAGCTGCTCATTTGAATAAACCCTGCAAGAGGCTATACATAGGTGAGACAGGTTTAAAAATGTAACTCTATATTACTGCTATGATAGTTTCTCCATTGCCTTTTTTCTTACAGGTAGCAAAAATGAAGAAAATAAAAATGCTATTCTCTACATTTTTCTATTGGTTATCTGAACTTTTTAAAAATATATATTTTTGGTTTACTCTTAGCAAATATTTCGTCAGCATTCTCATGCCAGTAAAGGAAGTAGAAGAACACTAACAGTCAGATTTTGCAAGATACAGAACAAAACAATTGCTATGTGTCCTCAAGAATTCAGCACAAATTGTGAAACACTGGGACTGTTTGTGGGTGCGGGCTGTTCTTGCTTGATTGACATGTCCTTGTGACTCAGCCAAAGAGGTTTCTGTGAAAGATGAAAGGTCAGAGAAGCTGAAATGCCAGACAAGCAGAGCCAGAACATACATCTCGATTACTGTGTGATACTGTGTGGTGGTGTAATAAGGTTTCTCCAAAACGAACCTGATGCATGGGATGATCACACCCATGGACTGAGCCTTCTCTGCTGAAGCTGGGGGGGGGGCATTTATGCTCTGCATGATGGACTGTGACTGACACATTGAGAAGGGAAGTCTGTTATTCAACAGCTACAGACCCCAGTGCAAGGCTGTGGCTTTCAACACTTGCTGTTAGAGACCCATGCTTTGAGGTTTCAACACCGGCGTGTACTGTACTATGCACAGGAATACTGCAAAAAGCAGCCTTCCCCAACCTGCCCCATGACTGGATGGCCTAAATGGCCCCTTCCAACTCTATGGTTCTATGATTCTAACCTGGTGGTGCTCTCCAGATGCGTTGGACAGCAATTCCCATCATTTCCAGCCAGCGTGGCCAATGATGGGAATGATGGGACTTGCAGTCTAACACACCTGGAGGGCCCAGGCTGGGGAAGGCTGACATAAGGTTTTGGTGAACCCTCCTGCTCCCCATCTCAAAAAGGATGTTGCAGAGCAAGAAAGGAAAGATAAAACAACCTATGGGTTGGAGCATGCTCCCTAAAGCATTTGGGACTTTTAATTTGTGGGGGTGGGGGAAGAAATGTGGACATGATCGAGGTTCATCGGATTATTCATGGTGTGGAGAAAGTGGGGGGGGGGAGAGATAAGCTTTTGTCCCTCTTTCATTATACTAGAATGCAGAGCTAGTCCGTTAAATTGATTAGTAGCAGTAGACCCAGAAAAGACAAAAAAAGTCACAAAAAGATAATTAATTTATGGGATTCACTGCCACAAGATGTAGTGATGGCCAATGGCTTAGACAGTTTTAATGGGCATCAAACAAGCCCCATGAAGGAGGACAGGTCTTCAAGCCCTGCCTGTGAGGTTGCCAGTGGCATCTGGCTGACCACTGTCAGAAACAGATTACTGGGCAAGATGGACCCTTGGTTTGATCCAGTTGGGGCATTCTTATCTACAGTTCAGATCCCCATTGGCCAAGCAGGGAGCCTATATTCTGCCAGTATTATTGGGGTGGTGGGTGGTGGAACAGATGCTACAGTGAAGTCAGTTTGCTTGAGGCTCACATCATGCTTCTTTCAGTATAAAGACCTATACAACAGTGTAAAACAAAAACAAAATGAATGAACAAACGAAAGAGTCAATAAGATTATCAAACACTCTTGTAAAAGCATAAGGTAATAAAATGAGATCTCTGCTATTTTAACACAGTGCAGGATTAATATTAGGACTGATTTAACTAGAAGAATAATCCAACTAAAGCATTAACGATTTGAGTAATCCAGACTGAAAATAAAATATTAAATGTGGTCTTCCCTTCCAGCAATGTTTACTGTCTTTAAAAGGCACTAATATTAAGATGCTGGCAACATGAATATTTTAATGAATGTAATCAATTAAGGTGATTAATCTGTTAACATGGATGGTTCATTAATTAATAGGTTGCTAGACCTAATGAATAAGCATAGCATTTTAAAAAGCACAGTATATTCAAAACACACGGGCAGCGCAATCCAATGTGGCTGCCCATAAATGTGGCTGCCCAACCTGACCTTCTAGATAAGAAATCCTAGAATTCTCTTATCTGACCAAAAAGCTGACATCGAGCCCTGTTCCCCCCAAACCTCTTTGGGGTTCAACAATCAACACTCACTCTCAACATTTTCATGTCCACATCAAAATTGCTCAGGCATAGCCAAGCAGCAACAATGCAAGAGCCACCGAAAGACGCTTCTGCCTGCAACAAACTCCAGAAGTTCAAAGAGCGACAGCGGAACTTTCAGCCTGCTTCACAATGAGTGGGGCCAGCTTGGGGCCAGCTTGGAACCTTAGCATCATGGCGACACTGTAAACGTGCACAGCAATGGGATCCAACTGCCCCATTTTGAGTCAAGACACGTTTTGAATCACTTTATCTCCATGCCAAGAAAAGCCCCACCAAAGGAAGGGAGGTGGGTGGCTACGAAGAAGAGGGCCTTCTCTGCTGGGGCATCCCGGTTGTGGAATGAACTGAAGGGGCCTAACTCCACCCTTCTGGATGTCGACTTTAAATGAAGTGTAGGAGAGGAAATAAAGGCCTAATATTTTCTGGAAAGAAATGATTATTTTATATAAGATAGATTTATTTACATTCAAATATTTTTTTGACCACAGGAGGAATGGGGACTTTCCTGTGGGGGTGCTAGTAACGTGGGTGGGCAGTGGAGGTGCTGGCGGTGGGTTGGAGGGCAGTGGCCTGGTTGTGGTGTGTGGAAATGAGAAGGTTGGTCAGGGCAGACCAGCCTCTTGCGCTGGGCTTGCATTCCCCTTCCAGTTTTATCCCTTGTGAGCTGCCGTGAAGATTGCCCAGAATCTTTTGCAAGGGTTCTGCAGCAGACAAGATTTGGGAAATTGTGCTAGCTTATTTTCAGCCAAAACTTCCTCCAAGGTGGCCTCTGTGGTTATCTCCTGCCCGTCCCCATTTTATCTTCACAACAACCCTGGGAGGTAGAACAGGCTGATACAGTGGCTGGCCCAAGGTCTTCCTGGGAGTTTTGTGGTTCAGAAGGGATCTGAACCCACATTTCCTTGCCCCGAGTCTGACACTGCACCACAATGGGACTAAAAGTACAAGATTTGGAAAATGCCACCTGGAGAAGGTGTCTTTGAAAGCGTGGCAGAATCCACCCCTGAACTGGCCCACCTGCCCAACAGGCAGAAATGTCACTGGCATAATTTCCCATGTCAATGCATCTTGAGGCAGAGGGAAGCTTTTCCTGTTGCATTTCTGGCTGACATGTAGCCCTTAAAGGCACAGGAATCCTGGCAGCTCTGTGGGGTGGGAAACCCTTTATTCAGCTGGCAAGGGAAATGCACTCTGCACTTCCTCAGGGAAGCCCAATCCTTGAATTACTTGGCTTCTGTGCCAGGCCTAACATCGGGGTGATTGTGAACTGCCCTGAATATTTCAGAGGAAGAGTAGTAGTAAATTCATCTTTTAAGTAAGTAAAATATGTTTTTGGCAACTGGGCCGACACTGAGATGGCCGACACTGGGACATCCCTCTTCCAATTTCTGTGAAGGAAAAAGCAGAGCTGAAAAGCACCAGGTCAGAGGGGCAGATCCTGGGCCGTCCCAAAGAGGCGCAGATCCTGGGCTGTCCCATCTAGACTCTCTCTAGCGACCATAGAATTGTGCCCTTATAGATGTAAACAGTTAGTACAATTAATTCCTCTTAAACCGGACAGTTGTTCGATTTGCCCCAAATGCAAAAATAATTTATCCTCAATTGCTAAATCTACTGCCACTATCTATTTTGGTAGAGTCTAATTTGGATGTCTGCAGCTCTCTCTTCCATCTTACGATTGTAACCAAAAGTAGGCTCCATGGCTTTAATATCAGCCACTTTTTTCCTTCCCTCTCCCCTTGCTTTGCTTACCATCTTGCCTGATGAAAAGTTCTGAAGAACTCGAAAGCTTGCACAGTATTTTATGACGTTTGAGTTGACCTAATAAAGGTATTATGCTAATGTAGATATTAGCATTTTCCTTCTGGAATTTTTATTTTGGCTAAGACAACTACCTTCACTTTTTCCATTTGATGCTGAAGTAATTATGCTGAGGCGGGCAGGAGTGTTTGGTTACAGCTGTTCTTCACTGCAAGGCCTGAGGGCCACTGGCAGCTCCCAATCACCCCCCCCCCCCAAGGTACGCATTACATTTTACAGTACTGTATAGTATAAGATAAAATGGTTGTGGAACGAATCATCTTGAGTTTCCATTATTTCTTTTTTTTTATTATTCATAATAAAACAAACAAACAAACACAAACACAATAATGGACTTCCAATCTTCTCCACAGCTTAATCAACCACAGTTACTCTTAAAATCTTTTCTGTTAACAAAAAATCACTTCCAGTTATGGCAAAAAAGAACCCTAAAAGGAACAAACCCCAGAGGTCTCCACTCTCCCCCAATAAACATCAACTATTTAATCTATTAAATTCAACATTTATAGATACTCCAAAAAAGAAAACCTATAGTTTCATTAAATAGTGTTTTCAATTCCAAAATACAGTATATTAAGAATCCCAAAAGTAAAAAGTAACTATAAACTAATTAGCAAATGACCACATACCAAAAGCATTTTGTATTTCCATCGCTCCCGCACTCTCTAGTACCTAACCATCGAATCAATACATTTGTATTATTACAATTACTCATTATTCCTTTCTATCTAAGCAGAAATTCCTTCACTTTTAATCTCCAAGATATTTTTTTTTAAAGGAAAGAAAAGAAAGATAAGTCTAAAAAATTAAGAAATAAGTGACGTCTGACAGAACAGCAGAAGCACATAAGCCATCATGCTACTTATAGAACCAAAAAAAACAAAAGACCTTCCCCTTTAATACTTCAAAGCCTCCACAAAACAACACCCCCAACAACAACAAGTTATTATTATTATTTTTTAAATAAATGTTTCCAAACAGACCAAATATAATTATACCTTACTTATAATAATTTCCCTTACATCACCATTAATATTTAAAATTCAAATAAATCATATAAGCAATCCCTTTACCTTTGCCATTAATATTTAAAATCAAAAGATTATTTATATTCCAACTAGACATATAGTTCAGTATACATCAACCCTTTATCTTTTGCCAATAAAAGACCGTGAAGATAGTCCCTTTCATTGCTTTCCTCTGTCAAAGGGAAATTCATTAAGTTCCAGGTTTTGAACCAAGAATGAAATCAGCTTGTTCTGTTGTTTTGTGGTCTCCTGCATACCGATCTCCGGCTCCGCCATCTTAGATTTTAAAAAGTGCGTCACAACATCCTGAACTGCCTTCTCATGCCACTTCGACCCAATTAAAACTTCAAAGTCTCTGTGAATTTCTGGTAAGTTTCCCAAGTCCTTATTTACTTCTTCTGTCTTCTCCTCTGCCGGTCCTGTAAAGAAATCCGTCTTACGTTGTTCTTCTGATTGATCAATCAGAGTTTCCATTATTTCTTATGGGGAAATTCACTTTGATATACGAGTGTTTTGGATTACAAGCATGGTTCCGGAATGAATTATGCTCGCAATCCAAGGTATTACTGTATCTACTTTCAGTTGCATTGCAGCATTGAGATCTAAGCACTACACAAAGAGCATTCTGTTTCCTGCTTTTCTGTTACAAAACCTCTAGGTGGCACTGTGGTATAGCAGAATAGCTAAATTACAGAAGTGGAAAAGCATTTTCTTTCATGTTCACAAATAATACCACATTTTCCCTGCCTTAAAAAACCTCACTGAAAGTGCTGTTTAAAAACAGAAGTGAAACTGGAGGATCACGTCATTGTAAAGAACCTGTAAACAGCCTTGCGTAGGGAATGATGAGCACATAAATGCCTCATGTAGAAAAGCTCTATATCTTTGAATCCAACAACCTATTCAGAGATAGGCAGGGGGTAATGGAAACTGTTCAGCAGAGGTCAACAATTATATTTACAGATGGCCAATATGCCACCTTGACATGTGCTTTACAACCTGAAGTAACAAAAGAAAAAAAAAAGAGCAACCCTAACACAACACTCCCATTAGATCAATTGATGCATGTTAAATTGATACCACAGCAACGTTCTAATCCAGAGTTGGGTTTTCATTTTGGTGGATGTTAGATTGTAAGCCATGCAGGTCAGGGACGAGTATTTTTTTGCTTATGCCATTTTGCAACTCACCATGTACATTGTGGTGTTTATATATAAACATCAGCATCATAATTTTCCCCCTCCCTGATCTCTTATATGCTGTCATGCTTGCTTGCTTTTGCTTTTCTCTTCCCAAGCCAAGGATTCATCTGAAGGCACACAGCTTCTGTGATGTCACTGTGTCCACAACATGATCCCTGATTGGGTGGGATCACCCACGTGACTATTCCAAGAAGGAGGAAACAGCAGCAGTGGTCAGGGGAGACAACGGTATTTCAGTTCTACCGCTGATGCTAAGCCGGTCTGGCTGGCTCTGTGGACCTTCTGGATGGGAGACTGCCTAAGAATCATATGTAAACTGCCCTGGGCCCCCTGATATGATAAGCACATAAATGGACTCTTTAAGGATACTTGCTATAGTGTTGCTGTGTTAGATACAAAATAGGCATGATGAACTCGCCAGCATCAAGGCTAGGCATAGTTGAGCACCTGCCAAGGGACCACTAACAAGAGCCCCCTGGAGTGGCTCTTCTTCTTCTTCTTCTTCTTCTTCTTCTTCTTCTTCTTCTTCTTCTTCTTCTTCTTCTCCTTCTCCTTCTCCATTGCAACCTGCTTATTCACCTGCCTCTTGCTCTGGCCCAGACAACAGTGGTGGTGAGGAGGAGGAGCAGTAGATGCCACTGCCTACTTGCTCTGCCTGGTAAGCAAGCAAGGAAGCAAGCAATAGTAATGCTGAAAGAAAGGAGGAGGAGCAAGAACAGCTGGTGACAATGATGGTAAGAGAACGTTGACTCACTGAGAGAGGGCCCCCACTGAGGATGTCTTGCCCAAGGGTCCTCAAAAACCTGGAGCTGGCATTGGGCGAACCTTTAGATGGGAGGCACTTGCCTACACTATCTGTTCCTTTGAAATGGTACAAAAGCAATGAAGCTCTTTCTGTAAAAGAGTCTGACATGTTGAAGAAGAGATTGGTGTTTTGAACTGGTGCATAATCCAGTACCAGTGGATGGCTCTTCTGGAATGCAAAACACTGAACTTTGAATTGATGTTTCTGTTGTTAAGTCCGTGGGGTAGGGACCTGCCTTTTTTCCATGTAACTCTGTAAGGTACCACTGATGGTACTATAGAAGTAAATCCACATAAAGGATTGGATGAACTGCAGTCTTAGGATATTCTGTATGGACAGTCTGCCTATATAGTCTTATCCACTTAAACTAGCCTAAAGGCGATTCCAGTTTTAAAAAATTGGACAACTTGTCTACATTGAAGGAAACAGCCGATAGAAAAGCCATTAGCCAGAGAAAGCCACTAAGATTTGACATGGCCACAAACAGCCATATAAAAATAGATCAATACTGTTGAAAACAACTTACATAAAAACACCCATGACATGAGAAGCATGAGAAGCAAAAATAAACATAATGAGGTTAAGAAAAATGTGCAACTCAAAATAACCACCTGTTAAACTGTGACAAAGAGGATCCCTTTGCAGGCATGACTGAGCAATTCAGTTGCTTGTGGAACTTGATATTTACTCAGACAACACTACATCGTTGCATGCAAACAACTCTGTTTACATTTTTGTGTACTTCTCACTGCCTTTGCGGATTAAAAAAAGTGCTGCAAACCTTGCTTTATGAATACCAAGAAGCAACATTTGGAATTCTGGGCTGAGCAATGGATATGGGTAAAATATCCACAAATGCCATGCTGGTAATCTTGCAGTTTGACAGCAGGAAACTAATGGAACCACTAGGGGGCAGTTTAAACCAAATGTTTTATGGGATTTCAATTGCGGAGCACTTGTCTATTATTCGTTTCTGTCAGCTGGATGAATCTGAATCCAACTTCTATTGACAAGCTGACTGCAGTTTCTTTGTTATCCCTATAGTACTTTAAGGCCTGGCTCTCCTATCAGTTCACATCTCTCTCACCTAAATGCCTTCAGCAAAAGCAATCATTTAGAAGCACAGGGAAATGGCCACCTCGTTTTATTTTTTGTTTTATTTTTTTGCAGAAGAACATGAAGTCAAAGGGTAGACAGAAAAGTGGTGTTTTTTTTAGCGCCCCCCCCCCGCATGCCTAAGTGGATGGTGCAGTTTTAAGAATCATATTCTAGAGAAATTATGCAGCTTAAGAAAAGTGTTGTTGTTTTAAAAGCACACAGCTGAAATTAGCATTGTGTGGCCTGACTACACATCATGTTAACATGATTAGCAATCACATTGTGTTTTTAAAAAATTAAATACCAGAAGTGTAATTAGGGCCTTATTTACACACACACACACACACACACACACACACACACACCTGCGCATGCACACAAAAAGTTCAACAGGAGGCCTCAGTAAGAGAAACTATATACAATTAAACTAAGCAAGATAACGTCAACTGGCACTCTCATGGTGACCCGTTTCACAGGAACAACCACCAAAAGGGCATAGGTTCAGATTCAAACCTGGCTTCATCCAGAATCATAATTCTTGACTAATCCAATTACTCTTTTCCCATTTCTTAACAAAGCAACAGCACCTGAGCAAAATCTAGCACTGAGCTGAAGCCATGCATAGTTTTTCATGGACATTTTTGGCAGAGCCAAAAGTGGAGCAATTTTCCAGTGATTTTTCAGCACCCCTTGTGTTCAATATTCATGTTGCCTACAATGACATTACTTAGCCCCATTTGATGGGCTACCTAGGTTTTTTCAATATCATATTGTTCATTGCACAATGATCCCTGATTGGGTGGGACCACCAATGTGAATAATCCCAGAAGCAGCGGCAGCTGAGGAGAAGGGAGGTTGCTGCTGCCGCAGTCGAAGGAAACAAACAATAGCACCAAACAAGCGAAAAAGTCTGCAATCAAATGGCTAGTTTCTACCAAAAATAAATAAATAAAATAAACTGGAAAATATTCAGCACACCTCTACAAAAATATTTATTTATTTATTTATTATTTTATTATATTTATACCCCGCCTTTTTTCCTGCAAGGAACCCAAGGTGGCTTACATAATGATCCTCCTCCTCTCCGTTTTATCCTCACAACAACCCTGTGAGGTAGGTTAGGCTGAGAGTGTGACTGGCCCAAAGTCATGTAGTGAGTTTCATGGCCGAGTGGGGACTAGAACCCGGATCTCTGGAGTCCCAGTCCAACACTCTCACTGCAATTGCATCCTGTTGGACCCGCAGAATCCAGACAAAACCTACTACCTACTTCGAAAGCAGCCATTCCAACATATAGTAGTAGCTATTTTCCTGGAGGCACAGCTCTTTCTCTCTCTTTGATGTCTTTTCAGTGGAAGAACAGAGCACCTGAAACTATGCAATATTGATTCCCACCATCTATCAGTAATAGCGAATATTATCATATAGATAGGGGACTACTAAAACTTCAGGCTGATTTTTGTATGAAAACTGGTTTCCAGTGTGCAGAAATTTTGAATTGAATGTTTTTTTGTAATTGCCTGTAATTCTGAATGTCTATTAAAACAGATTCTGGGTTGGATCCAGACTTAGTCATACTTAGAGTAGACCAGTTGAAATTAATGGGACAAGTAAATTGGTACCGAGAGTAGGGCCTCCCCAAAAGATCTGAAAACCTGGGCAGGCTTGTATGGGAGAATGCAGCCTTTCACGTAGCCTGGTCCCAAGTTGTATAGGACTTTATAGGTCATAACCAGCACTTTGACTTGTGTCTGTCTGGAGGCAGCCTGGTAGCCATTGAAGCTGCTTTTTAATCTTAAAAAGTCACACTCCCTGTAACTGGCCCCAGTCAACAGTCTGGCCATAGCATTCTGGACCAGCTGAAGTTTCCAAACACTTTTTAATGGGAGCTCGATGCAGAATGGGTTAGAGTAGTTCATACAGAATGTAACTATGTCATACATGACTGTGGCCAAATCAGGCATCTCTAGGAATCGGCACAGTTGGTGCACTAGCCTCAGCTGTACAAATGCACTCCTGGCCATGCTGAAACCTTGGCATCTAAGTGCAGGCCTGAATCCAGGAGTACACCCAAACTGTGAACCTGCATTTTCTGCGGGAGTGCAACCCCATCTGGTACAGGTTGTCCCTATTCCCTGATTCACCTTTCCGCTAACAAATTTAACCCAAATCCTAGTTAGAAGAACTGCTACCAAAGATAAGTGTTCTCTGTAAGACACAGTCTCAAAGTATGCATTCCTAGGAAGCTGATGTAGACCATCGCATGTGCTACAACTAGGGTGGAACAATGAAGAAGGATAAGGTGATAGGGTGGCTGCTGAACATGTGAATGCATTTTCATCCATTTGTAAGACAGATGCTTGCAGATATCCAGCACAAGGAAAGAGCAAAAAGTCACTTTGTGGTTAAAATTCCCATTGATAGAGCTATCCTCCATAAATGTGTCTAATTCCATTTTAGTGGCCATCACCAAGTGTGGGGCAATATTGGATCCAAAAGCTTCAGTCCTGGATGGGAGCCAGGGAGCAAACCTCAGGTTTGGTCTGGACCATTCCTCAATGGCAAATCAATGTCACAATAGCAAATCAATAGTAGGCTGATGCTTTTGGCATCAGTTACACCACACTGATTGTCTGGGTCACTCATTCTCTAATATTTTCCAGTTATCACAGCTTTTCCAATAATCATCTTTCGGCCCATTTCAGCCAGGATAGCTTTCTACACCTCTCAAGGTTTCACCTCCCTGGAATAATTCTAGCAGTTAAATCTTTAATACCCCACTTGCCAATTGGGGTGAGGAGGCAGGGGGTATGACAGATTATAAGGAGATGAAATGGAGTGTGGAATTATCCATCCATCAGCTCAGTAAATTCTGGTCCATGGATTTGATTGATCTAAAAAAGGATGAAAAATGAAACCTTGGAGCAACCCACTTAGGATACAGTTCTATACACACTTACCTGGGAGTAAGTCCCATTGAACTCAGTGGTTCTTACTTCTGAATAGATACATTTTTAAAAAACGAGTTCAGTTTTCCTAACCATATTCATTTATTATTTCTTTATATAAAAAAAATACTAATACGCTGCCTTTCAGTCGAGAAGACCCCCTGGGTGGCTAACAATATAAAAGCCACAAAAAAACACCAGCAGTGTGGTGATCAGTGTAGCTTCCGGCTTTTAAAAATAAGCTCGGCATTTGCCCCCCCCCCCACTCCCCCCACTCACTTTACTTCTTCTTTGTTTTCATAAATAGCTGACGGACAAAAGAGATTTCAAATATGCAAAATATGGTAAAAATGAAATAAACATCTGAACAAACCAACAGTTCTCTGACTCAATACATTCTCTGCTTCCCTGGTTCTCCAAGCTTAAAGACAGAGGTAGGAAATAAAAGGTGGAGGAACACAGGCAGCTGCCCAGTCAGACCCTGGTCCATCTAGCTGGAAAGGTGTAAAAGTTGGAGGGGAATGGAACGGGCCACCCGTAACAGCCCCTTTCTCTCTCTCTCTCTCTCTCTCTCTCTCTCTCTCCCTCTCTTTATTTATGTATTTATTTATTAAAAGCAGTAGAGTGTTAGAGACACTTGAGAACAATATGATAGGCCCAAAACCCTTGCAATATTATATTATTATTAACCCCATAATGCCCAGAACCCCGCCAGAACAGAACAGAATGGCCCAGAATGCAAACGTCCAAGGGAACAAAACCAACTGGTCCCTTCAGTACTTCTTCTCCCTGGTGGCTTCTCCTCCTTTCTCTGTGTCAGGAGAACACTAAGGAAGCACCCCACAGCCAGAGGAGCGGCAGGTCTGGCCCTACCACTACGCAGAGTGAGGCCGTTGCCTCAGGCTGCAGTTGCTGAGGGGTGGGAACAGCACCAAGGTGTCAAAGGACAGAGCTGTGTGTGCCACGTGTGGCATCACCTGTGTCCCCTAAGCTAGCCCACGGACCTCAAGTGCAAGGGAGGACACTGTCCTGTCACCACTGTTGAAGTAAGATTCAACTGCCAGGCTGGTTGGGTTCTGTACATGGAATGGGGGGGGGAGGAGGGGAGGAGGGGAGGAAGCCATCTTGTCCTTTGCTTCCAGCCAGGCCAACCCTGTGGAATGGGAAGAGATGGCAGCAGTAATGAGAGAGAATGGTTCCTTCGCTCACGCTGGCTCAGCTTGCCTGAGCGTGGAAAGCTAAGCAGAGTCAGGCCTGATTATTACTTGGACGGGAGACCCCCCCCTCCTCTAGTTTCCTGCATTGAGCAGGGGGTTGGACTCGATGGCCTTGTAGGCCCCTTCCAGCTCTATGATCTATGAATCTATAAGTAGTGGGAGGGGAAAGGCTGAAGGGTTTCAGCTAGTGCTGGATTCTCTGGTACATCTGGCAGTATAGTTCAGGTTTGAAAGAGGGCTCAGAGCTCCGTGAATCTGTACTTGGCTCTCTCTCTCTCCAGTCCCTGCCCCCTTCAGAAATGTATTTTTAATATAAAACTTGAAAATGTTCGTGTGCCAGGTTCTCCTTCCTGTTCTGAACCTGCCGTGGATCAGCTGTTCAGCGGGCAGGAAGAAAAGGAAAGAGTTTCCAATCCTCTTCTGTCCCTGCAGACCTTTTCCCTTTGCTCTCTCTTTCTCTGTCATTCCACTCCCAGCCTCTAGCTTTGCTATTTCTCTTCACCCAACCCCTTTCCTCACTATTTCACCCCCATCCCTGGCCTTCTTCTTTCCCTCCCTAGCCCCAGCCTTGCTCTTTCTCTCCCTCCCACCGCTTTATCTTGCTGTTTCTCTCCACTCGCAGCCTCTAGCCTCACTGTTTCTCTCCCCTACCACTTCTTTACCTCACTGTTTCCCCCACTTCCTAGCCTTGCTCTTTCTTTCCCCTCTGCCCCTTTCCCCAAGACCTATTTTTTGGTGATACATATCTGGCCACCCTATGCATTCCTCCTGCATATCAAACACTGGTTGATTAACACTTGGAATGGCCTTGCAGAAACCACACTCGCAATATTAAGTTTAGATGTAATTAATTATTAGTAAATTCTCCAATGCCCTTCAGTTTTTTTTGGTTCACATTTGTAATAGTTATTTTCAAACTACTTTGGGAGTGAATGTTGACTGACATTTCTTTTTCTATATATTTGTTATGCCTCAGCACTACAGTTTTGTATATTTTGTATTTTAAAATATTAGAGAGCTCTCTCTATCTTTTTGTTTTGTTTTTTGAAAAAAACAAGAACACAGTTGTGTGTGTGTGTGTGTGTGTGTGTGTGATAACAAGGGGCAGGCCAAAGGTCCATCTATTCTTGCCCTGATCCAGATCGCAGTGTTCTCCAACCTTGGGTCCCCAGATGTTTTTGGCCTACAACTCCCAGCATGCTGGCTGGGGCATGCTGGGAGTTATAGGCCAAAAACATCTGGGGACCCAAGGTTGGAGAACACTGAGGAGATCTGCACAGATGTCTGCATGTGGATTACTTGCTGGATCAGGAAGCATGGGAGTAAATCAGACATGCATTCAGACCCATCCAAATGTGCTTACTTGAGGCATATTGTATTGCTCTCCTTTGGATGTGCATTCCCATTCAGGTGAAACTAGAACTGGACTGGGGCCTTAGTCTCTAACTGTGGCTAGCCAGATTATACATCTGGGAAGATCACCGGCAGGACATGGAGAGGATGATGGCTTTCCCATGTCATTTCTCCCCACAGGAGCAGTTAGTTCCTTTACTAATATACCGCCCAACAGCCGAAGCTCTCTGGGCGGTTCACAACAATTCTGATCTGGTCCCTGTGATTTAGCAAAAAAGGGGAACAATTTCAATGCTGTTACTGCTATCCGTCTAAACGGATTCATTTTGATTCTATCAGGGATGAGTTAAAATATGCTAGCGTTTTAGCCGTGCTTTGCTCCCAATGAATCATTATTATTTTAAGAGTAACCACAGAGTAATAACACACCACCTAAAATTCATGAGCAGCCAAATGCTTTACAATATAGATGGAGAAGTAGTGGAATGAAGTCGGCTGAAGGAGCACCAGCTGGTACCTACAGTCTTAGAGAGTATTAGCCCCAATGAAGGGAAGGCAAGAAGAAACAGGTGAACTGTATGTTTTCTTTTCTCCTGTTTAGTAATATTTATGCTAAGTTATATCCCACTCACGGTTCCAAAATGCCTGGTGATTTCCCCCACTTGTCTTCAATTCTGCATGACAGCATTTTTTCCCTGAATATTGAAGGTGATATGAGAGACCAGGATTGTTGCCCCATGGTGAGTATTCTCAGCCCATAATTACCTCTGGGCAAATAGGTTTGGTAGGTTCTTGTAATATTTCAAAACCGCCTTGACCAGGGACAAGACTGGGACAAAAACCTGGGTGTACACCAGAGGCCGCAATGCCTCTATCATATCACTTTCAGTGATTCTTCTTCTTCTATCGTACCACTTTTATACATCATTTGTCTTCAGCTCAGTTTGTGAATTGTGCCACAAGAGGAATCTCATCACAATGGCCCAGGAATGGAAGTTTCCCGGCTGCATTCTGCTCGATCCACAGAGAAAATCCTCATGGAAATTGTTACGTGAGTAGAGGAGGTCCTGGTGTGTAAATTGCCTGCTAAAAGCACTTTTAAGAAACTTGCCAGAAGCAATCTCTACAGTTAATCCACAATTACAGTGCATAGGCAATTATGGTAAGTGGAGGGAACGATCCAATCGCCCCTAGACATTGTCTGAGGGGGGTCATAGGATAGTTCAGATTCCCAGCTCCGAGGTCGGAGACAGCACTCCAACCTCGGAGCTGGGAATCCGAGCTCTGATCCCCCTCCCCCTCATAGCCGGTGCAGGAAGAACCACACCGGCCGCTCACCGGCCGAGGTCAGGAAAGTGACCTCAGGGAGGGGACCAGGATACAAGCAATCCTGGGGCCTCTTCAGTCTCCTTCCCCCCCTCTCTCTGAAATGCCGTTGCTAGGTGGCCCAAAATGACCATCTATCAAAAATGCAGAGCAGGAGGAGCAGGGAGGGAGGCGAAGATCACCTCTGCTGCTCCTCCGGCTCTGCACTGGATGAGTGTGAGCCTCTGCGTCCAGGGGCTTATGCTCATCTCTGCAGGATTGAGTAAAAACAACACCAGTTTTTCCAGAAAGGTGACCATGTTGTGGCTATCAAATTTATCAATAAATGCAAACTCGTCTCGTATACGAATGGCTGTGCTTGGTGCTACCCAATGTGAATCGACAAGGCAAACACGCCTTCTTTTCTTTTCAGTCTCTATGTCTGTCAGATATCAACTGTACATCTCCCAGCAACATAAAAACACCTGACTGAGTCTCACCTGGAGATCTCCTTGATTGGTCCCACTGGCAATGGAAGGAATATCTGCTTTAGGACTGCAACAGACTTGGAGGAGTTTCCTCTTTGAAGGGAGGGCAAGATAAAATATAAAAAAGGTAATGAGCCAAGTGACATTGTTACCATAATTATGCTGCAGGTATTGTTTGCATGAGCATTCCTAGCTAGGAAGTATCAACATGATTGTTTGAGCATGAACACTGTGTATATTGTTTGCTGAGACAATAATACTTGCACAGGCATTCAGATATGGGGGGATTCATTCTGATTCTGAATAGTTAACATGAGAAGCAGCTATCAGATCAGGGAACATTAGATATAGGCATTGTGGTTTGCTGATCTAAGTAATTTTCTCTCTCCAAGAACAATCCTTACATGGCAGAACAAGAGAAGATACTTAGAACAGCATGAAACTCCCAAGTCGACATAGCAGCCATTCGGTGAAGTACTGTCTACTTTCTCGCTTGCCAAGGGGGAGCCTGCCCCCCCCCCCCAATAGCAGCCTTTTATAAAGCTATGGAAAACCTTTGAATTATAAACAACAAATGGCTAGCCTGTGACAATATGAAGTTTCCCAGGAAACAGAGGTCTTACGAATAAATATGGACAGGTATTAAAAATGTAAAAACAGCCCTCACCTTTCTTTTCAGCATAATTCTTTTGCTGAGGATATTTGCTCTTGCTTTGGTGTGTGTCCATTACAGCAGTCTGTATCTAATATGGGAATCAGACAAGTTCGGAATACACACACACACACTTCCCCTCAAGGGGAGCCAATGAGCATTCTTTACATTTCTAATGTTTCAAAGAAGGCTCCAGCTTTCAAGCAATGCACCCTGGTAAACGCTCCCAAACAAACATCCTCATGTTGAACTTGGAAATCTTGACATTTGTTACGCCTATCTACCTAAACCATTATTCTTAAATAAAGACTGCCCTATATGACAGAGGGCTAGTTTATACAGCCAGCAGAATTTGTTATGGCTTTAGGATTTAATGCCTCTTTAAATTATTGGGTTTTTAAAAACAAAGATTTTAGGAGCCACCTTGAGGGATCTTTGGAGCTGAAAGGAGGAATATAAATTAAATCCAATCAATCAGTTGTTAAAGATTTTTTTTTCCTGATTGTACCATCTCAAACTGCAGGAGGGTCTGCATGATTGAATATTCCCCTAGGAATAAAACTAGGACTCTGCCAAATAGTTTCCAGTTTCAAGATTCAGGGCAAAAATAGTGAAGTGTGTGAAATATTTCCTGTATTTTTTTAAAAAAACCTTGGTACTGTATTGTTGCTGCTTCTTCAACACCATTTTCCACCTGACTGCCACTTCTTTCACCTTCCTGGAATAGTCACATGGATGATTCCAACAAATCAGGGATCATACAGTAAATGGGAAGATAACACAACATATTTTCAGATTTGGTTATGTGAGGACATCACTTAGGGCAGTGTTCTCCAACCTTGGGTCCCCAGATGTTTTTGGCCTACAACTCCCTGCATGCCCCAGCCAGCGTAGCTGGCTGGGGCATGCTGGGAGTTGTAGGCCGAAAACATCTGGGGACCCAAGGTTGGAGAACACTGACTTAGGGCAATGCTGCCTGGGACAGTCACTTGGGTCATCTCACACAATTAAGGATCACACAGTGAATGGGATGACCTCACAAAAACTCATAGCCAATCAGATCTGATTACATGAAGGCACCACTATGACAAAGGAAGTCAGAAAAGGTCAATGTAAATGAATAGGTGGGCATTTTCACAAGAAATGCAAAAGCCATTGAACAGAGGGAGGCTTTTTAAAGACTACCAAATAGGTTCATAAAAATGGAGATGACTTTTGGCTTAGACCTATTTGTAGAGAACACTACAATATCAAGGAGGAGGCATGGGTAGAATCTATCTCCCTAACTTGATATTTTTCTTTTGTATTCGGAATTTCCCCCCTATTGGGAAGCGTTCCACACACTTGAAGTAGTCCAGTCCAGGGTGTATAAACCAGGCCTCTACATGAACATACACTTACCCATCTGAAAAGCCGCAGGATCAGGTATGCCTGTGTTCATGCTGAACAGTTGCTCTTCAAAATGATTCATGTACATTGTCAGCATTTCCCCATATTGCAGAAGTGGGGCTGAGGCTGAGAGAGATTGGCTTGCCTAAGGCCATCTAGTTAATAACAGAGGCAAGACTAGGGCTGTACAAGAATTTGGTTTCTGTTAGAAAATCACGTGAACATGATTTCACACGAAAATCAGGCAAACACCCAGAAGGGCACTGGAAACTCGCTTTAAATTAAATGATACATAAATATGTTGTTAGATGTTTGCTATATTTCTAATTAGGCCTGTCCTTTCTCCTCTAGAAAAATGCTCAGCCCTTATTTATTTTTTTATTCTATAGGAAAAAAGATTAAGGGTGCAATCCTATGCGTGTTTAGACAGAAAAAAAGGCCTACAACTCCCAGCATGCCCCAGCCATCTATGCTAATCATGCACAGGATTGCGCCTTAAAATGCCCAGAAAAGATGGTGCAATGTGGTCAGTGTAGAACAGTGTTCTCCAACCTTGGGTCCCCAGATGTTTTTGGCTACACTGGCTGGGGCATGCTGGGAGTTGTAGGCCAAAAACATCTGGGGACCCAAGGTTGGAGAACACTGATGTAGAATAACAATGTCCGGGGGTGAGGGATGAGGATGCAGACTTTGATCTTCACAGCACATTTTAGAAATCCAGCAGAGATAGGCACAGTAAAATCTTGCATTTCTTTAGCTATATTCCAAGCTTCCTCTGCCTTTCTTGAGATATTTATGAAGCATCAACACTGGTGCCCTGTGAGTGCCTTCACTATGTATGGTAATTATGGAACTTCTGTCTCGATAGGGCTGAAAATCTGTGTAATCCAACAAAGGATTCCCCTAGATAAAAATGCAGTTAAGTGCTTCACTGGCCCAGCGCACTCATCTCTGCAATCTTCCGTCACTCCAACAGTGTCAGTGACATTAAGGGAATGCATCTCATACAAACCAGTGAGAACAGGAAAAAGCAACCCCACAACTTGTTACAGCAACTGAAGGCTTGTTCACATAATCGGGTATCCTCCGGCCTCAGCCAGTGGGAGAGATTGTCCAGGGCTTTGAGGTTGGATGTCATCATTATGCGGATGATAGGCACCTCTATATTACTTTAACTAAGCGACTGGGACCAGCTGTCATGGTTGGAAGCTGCCTTCAGGTGGATGCAAGGAAATAAGCAGAAATGGAATCCAGACAAGACAGCAGCGACTGATACTAGCTGGAGGCTCTGGAAGAATGGGTTTTATCTGCCATCAAGTGTATGTATATGACTATATTGCTCTACTGCAAGTTTGGTGAACCCTCCAGGGTTCCTCAGATGGTCATGCCAGGGTCCCTTCCCCTGGCCTCCAACCACCAGTTGTTTGATGGTTTCCCAGCTTTTGTGCAGATCCCCCCCCCCATTCTAAAAGGGTTTAATGCCTCCCCTCAGGCTTAGTTACTGGCAGGAAGAGCGTTAAGCTACAATATGCTGCTATTGTTTGCATTCCTGGTCCCTCCCCTTTTGCCTTCAGCCCTGCCCACCACTGAAATGTGGCCCTGAGGGGGTCTCTGAAATGGAATTTGGTCCTTGGCCTGAAAGAGGTTCCCCACCCCTGCTCTACCAGAACAGTTATGCTGCTTGGATATCCTTCTGGATCCTCAGTTGTTCAATACGCAAATGGCAGCATTTGCCAGGAGTGCTTTTCATCAACTATATCCAATGTGCTGGCTACATCCCTTTGTTTCAGAGTCAAGAGCGTGCAACAGACTGTGCGTCGTTGGTTCCATTGGACCTCTCAAGTAGGACTGCATGATAATTCCCCAGCTACTTTCACTGGACCTTTGTACCCAAAGGACAGGGCTAGAAATTCAGGGGCATTCGTCTGCAGGTCAAAATTCTTTGATGTTTGGGGGAGAAGAGTTCTTACAAATAGCAAGAAGAGGTGGTCTGAGGACTTCCGTCTCCCCCACTCTTTAAAAGACTTTAACTCTAAAGCCAGGGTGCAGCTGAGTGTCTAGCAGCACGGCTACTGGATGCTTTCAAAATAGGACCACAAATGCCCCTGGAAAACAGAACTGCATGATGACACGGTGTTGTAAAACCAGGGGACTGTACATAAAAACAATGTCTGTCCTCACCGACTGCCCATGGGGGAAGCCATCTTTTTTTGTACAATCCCCTAGTTACAGCACTGCATCATCACATGACACAATTGCCCATGGATGTTTGTGGCTCCATTTTGAAAGCATTTGCCAACCATGCTGCCAGACCCTCATCTACATTGTGGCTTCATATTTAAATTCTCTGCAGAAGACAGAGAAACGGAGGAAGTCCTTGGATCACCTTGTACTGTTATTTCTAAGAATTACTTCCCCCACCCACATTTTTGCTCCTGGATCCAAATGTCCACCCTTGTTGATCTTCAGGAGGGGTGTTGTTGTTGTTTTTTGCTTCCAGCCCCCAAAGCAGTTGAAAATGTTGTGGCAGCCTTACTCTTAATGGATTCAGATACCATCAACCATGGTATGCTTCTGGGCCATCTGGCACTGTTCTACAGTGTTTCTGATCCTTCCTGGTAGGCGGCTCTCGGGAACTGGTACTGTTCTTGTGACCCTTCGCTTATGGGTTTCTGAAAGATTCCATCTTGTCCACCATGGTATTTAAACATCTACATTGAACTGCTGGGAGAGGTTGTCCAGAGATTTGGGGTACAGAGCTATCAATATGCTTGCTGTTTGTGCACACCATTAATAAATGAGTCTTTGAAGGAATTAAGTTGCTGGCCCTGATCCAGCTGAAATTAAATTGTCACCAAGTCCCACTGAAATCAGTGGAAAAAGTAAGTTGCAACTAGCTTATCTGGTAGCTTTGAATGGGACTTAGTAATTACTACCTTGAGTTGGCTTGGGGGGGGGGCTACTATGTAATAAAGGTCAGATATATGGGAGAGAGGTTAGTGAAGAATAGACAAAACTAACAGTACATATATCAGTACTTTTACATATCAGTAGTCAGCACCAGTGTACAAATATGTTTTAAAGGCTGACTATCAGGCCGGTGAGCTTTTGAAATAATTGTTGCAGCAACCGAGGAAACAGGATGACAGTGACAATCTACTGCAATTCACCAGTTAACAGTAATCTAGACACACATTTCATGTGGTCAGCTGAAAGGAAGACTGGAGAATAGGGACTCAATGTGTCATTGATAGGGCTGCACTCCCTCGGAGATTCAGGTTTTCAGTTTGGATATACTACTGGATTCAGCCTGGAACTTGGATGCCCAGGTTTCAGCAGCAGCCAGGAGTGCATTTGCACAGCTAAGGCTAGTGCTCCACTGTGCCCATTCCTGGAGATGTCAGACCTGGTCACAGTGATATATTCCGCCATGTTACATCCTGGATCTACATGGGAATGCCTTTGAAAAGCACTTGGAAATTTCAGCTGAGCCAGAATGCTGCAGCCTGCAGCCAGACTCCCGACCTGACTACTGAGCTATAGGAAGCACATGGCTTCCTTGTTACAAGTTATAACAGCTTCACTGGCTACTGCTCCAGTTCTGGGCACAAAGTGTTGGAGGATATGGGGGAAGGAGTCGGTCCTATACTGGTTAGGCCGAAGCAGAGTTTTCCCCCTTATGCACACAGCCTGGTTATTGAAACTGGTTATCACCACATGGGTTGTTAAACCCTGCTAAAAGGCTCTTAAAAGGAAACGGATTGTCCAACAAGGTTTAAAACTAATAAATACATTTATCAGTTTTGCTTACAATTTGTTTATTCATATAATGCAAGATGCATATAGGCAGATTAGAGTATTGGGTGTTAAGAGTCCACTTCATTGGAGATCACTGGCTGCAAGCCAGCTCAGAGTCAGACCTGTGTGTCTATCAGGTTGGAGAGAGAGAGAGAGAGAGCTGGCCACAGAGAGGCAGGAAGTAGGGAGGAGGGGTTACAAAACGTGCACCCTGGGGGGGGATTGTTCAATTAACCCTTTCCTCCCACTCTAACTAGTGGTTACATTGCTTCATTGATTCAAGCAGGCAACATTACAATTTCCATCACAAAGTGCTGGTTGTGACCTAGAAAACCCTGCATGACATGGGACCAGGTAATTTGAAAGTCTGCAATCTCCCATATGAGCCTGCCCAGGTTCTGAGAATCTCAGGGGAGGCCCTCCTTTCTGTCTTGCCACTATCAGATGCAGATTTGGTAGGAACACAAAAGAAAGCCTTCTTGGTGGCTGCTCCCAGGCTCTGGAACTGCCTGCCCAGAGAGGGCAGGTGGGCTCCATCTCCGTTGTCCTTCTACTAACTGGCAAAGATGCTTTTATTCAGAAAGGTTTTTAGCACTTAAGTCAATTTGCTGTTGGAGCAGGTTTTAATCTGGCGGGTGCCCAGCTGGGGCATGCTGGGAGTTGTAGGCCTTTTTTCTGTCTAAACATGCATAGGATTGCACCCTTAGTTATTCAAATTCTTTAAGAACTTCACATTTGACATCTGCAGAGCCACATGCAAGATAAGAATTGTGTCTGGGGTGAGGCATTTTATGCCTTTTTGATTTCACTACAAATGATAACACGGCTAGATGCAATTAAGGGAGATTGTACGCCCTGGAACGGTCTTTGGAGGAGAGGTTATTTATTAAGAAAATTAAACTTGGGCAATCACTTCTTCAGATCTCCCTTGTTAGGTTTTCTGTATCTACATGAGAATGCCAAGGTCCCTTGGGTCCAGTTACTTCTGCTTGAGCCAGGTGCAAGGTCAGAATTTTGTTTGCCACCTCACAGTATGTCAGCATGGAAATAAACGAACATGACTGCACATTCTCTACAGGATCAATTATGATAACAAGCTTAATTTTCCGGGAGCTGTGAGCATCTCGGAAAGAATGCTGGCTATCATCAACTCCCACTGGTTTTCCCTACCAAGATAATGAGACTCGGGCTTGAGAGATCACTTAGAAGTCCCTTCAGCAGTCCAGCATCACTCTAACATGCTTTCCTTCCAGGGCTGAGAACCACAGCACCCAAAAGCAAGCTGATTAGGACCAAACTGTAGCTGACAGGGGTAGCCACACTTACTTAATCCTGTGTCTGCTCCATTCACATGTAAAGCAAAATGTGGGTGGAGGTCTGGTTTTAACAAAGAGGTCATGCAGGCAAGAGGAGCTGAACTGTCCCCATTTGACACCCCCCCCCATCCCTGGCTCTGATACAGGAAGCAAGCAATACTGGAAGGAGATTGCTGGGGTGATAGATTGTGGGGTGGTAGACGGGGAAGGTTCAGTTCCCATCACCCACCACATGCCCTTTTTAATGTTAACATCAGGAACCTCCCCCCACTCCTTTTTATACGTAAACTGGGCAAACACACGATCAAACATCACATCTAATTTGTCCTTATGACCCCATTTCCATGCATCTCTAGTAGTGTGGTTGCCACCAGCCCCATGGGGCAGCTGCCTTGTCACTAGCAATATAAGAGTCAAGACTTTCACCCACGTGGTGTCTCCGCGAGCAAAGGTGCCACACACCACACCCACAACACCCATCTCCTAGCACTACATTTATAAGATGCCCACTTACTGGACCACAGTCAGGACTACTAGAGATGAAGTGAATTTGGAAGGAGGAGTGATCACAGCTGTATCATCTTTTGCTGATGCAGATCAACAAAGACAGACATGACCTCTGAGTCATGAACTATGAAAATGTTGCAAATTCAACAAAAGCACAAACATAAAGGGTGTGTGTAAATTCACCAAGTTGATAAAACATTGCAGATTTGCAATCATTTTATTACTTTGCATAGCTCCTGGTGATCTCACATAGGTCGGGGATCTTGGAAGCCACCAGGAGTAGGGCCTTTAGTGTGGCGGCTCCCACCCTATAGAATGCTCTTCCAGCTGAGATCAGGCATGCACCTACACCAAGGGTGGGCAGAAAGTAGATCTCCAGATGGACTTCAACTCCCAGCATTCCTGGCCATGCTGGCAGGCACTTCTTGGAGCTGAAGTCCAAAACTTCAGGACATCTACCTTTTGCCCAGCCCTTTGTTTTTGATGTCCGAAGACTTTTCATTTCCGGCAAGCATTTCCTGACTGATGAGTCAATTCTAGCCACAGTTTAATTGATCTATTTTCTTTTACTCTTTTTGATTTATTGTACATTGCTCTGATATCTTTCATTGTAGGCTGGTTTATATATTTAGGGTGCAGTCCAATGAGGCTACCCGTAACCCTCTGAACTTGGAGGATTATGGGCATCCTATGCACGGCAGGAGAAGCACGGAGGCAAAGCTCGCCTCTGTGCTCCTCCCGCCATGCAAAACCCTTAGCCAATTTCTGATGTCTAAGCGTGGTGCCTCGGAGCACGAGGAGAGGAGGCTGAGGCGCCACCAAGATACTGCATATGCCGGAGGAGTCTGTCTCCTGCCCCCTCCGCTCCCAAAAGCCAGTCTCTTTTGCAACCTCGGAGCTGCAGCCAGCAAGGTTCTTTCCACGCCAGCTGCGAGGGCGGGTGGGTGAGTGGGAGCTCAGAGTTTGGAGTCCCAGCTCCAACCTCGGAGCAAGTTTCCGAGGTTGGAGCCGGGACTCTGAAAAATCCTATGGCCATCTGTCTAACGGCCACAAGATTGCACTGCCCATTAATTATTTAATTAATTCTGGCTGTATAGAAAGCAAGCTTTCTTGGCAGGGAATGTGAATGACATTATCCCAAATCAACTAAAGATAAGAATATAAGAGCATAAGACAACTAGGTATGTTGCAAATAATTGAACTGAGCCACCTAAAAATGGAAAAAAAACTATGTTTGGCTTAACATTCTTAGTTAGTCCATTCACAGATGAATGTACTGCACTTTCTGTCAGTATAGCGTGAAGGAGTCTTCTCTTGTCTGCTTGGTCCATATTCTAGGATGGGAGCTTTGTTGCTTTAGACCAGGGCTCTCCAACCTTGGGTCCCCAGATGTTGCTGGTCTACAGCTCCCAGCATACCCAGCCAGCATGGCTAATGGCAAGGGATTCTGGGAGCTGTAGTCCAGCAACATCTGGGGACCCAAGGTTGGAGAACCCTGCTTTAGACAGAAACGTCTGGAGATTAGGCAGAGTCTTACTGGTTTACTCATTACTTGGTTCAGGGTGGTTTCCTCTCTAGGCAGAACTGGCATGATTAGAACAAAAAAGGAAGAAAGACAGGCTGAGTAGCTTTCAGATAACCATAAACTATCCAAATTTAGCATTTATATGCACAATGGCCGTGGGCAGCTCTTCTTAATTTTCATTATGAAACCATGTGAATTACCTATTCAGAACAAACAAAAAACATCAAGTAGTGATGCAGTTCATTTCTACCAACAAAAACATATTAACCTTCACTTAATGCGAAATTAGGAAGAGATGTTTTGTATTACAGATCTGTTTTATTGCACAAATTAATGAATTACACACTTATTTAGTTTCAGAACTATTACTTATACTCCTTCCACCGGAATAAACTGTTACATTCCATAATTTCTGTAAAATTTCAGATTTAACTAGAAACTCCAGTACTTTCCATTTAACAGTCATTTCTATTTTTGATGTTGTTACATTTATCACCAGTTCCAGATCATCTTCAGCTAACAGGCCTTCCAATCAGCCCAGCAAGCCAGGGCAATGGCTATATCTGCATGCGTTCACTTGTATAATAAGGTTCTGGTGGCTAATGCATACCAGTGAGCTGCACACACACACACACACACACACACACACACACAAGTGCGTGCAATATTCATAAAGTCCATTTAAACATGAAAATAGGGCTTCTTAAGTATCAAACTGATGCCTTTATTTATCATCAGAAGCAACCCTTAGGAATCACAAGTACACGTCACTGACAAGAAGGTATATTAGTTCAGCAAAAAACTGGACATGGGGCCCATGCTCATCAGCATGTGAAGAAGAGGAAGGCCCACCAATATGTGTGCCTTGCAGCATAAACATGTGTTGCTCCAGTATCTACATTTTCCAAGTACTTACCACACTTTCCTGCAAACTGTGCCCCCTGATATGTACCCTGTGGGCCTATTTTCTGTCCTGAGTGAGGACATTTGGGCGTCTTCTTCATATTCCTAAAGAACACAGCTGTATGTTCTCTCTTTAAAACTTTGGAAACTAAGTACTGGTTGCTGTAAGAAGACAGTTTTGAATGCATGACCTGAATGGGAACTTAGAGGCAGCTGTCTGAACCATTATCAGATGTAGGATGCAATATGCACTATATGTCACTGCACTAGAAAATCGTACAAGTTCTTTGTTTGCTCTGTGATGTATTACATTTTAAGACAAGGTAGTCAGTTTTTTGTTTTTTTTCCAGATCCTCTAATTTTTCTTATGCTAGCTTTTTAAAGAATTGGGCTGCCCCACAGCTCTTGCCACTCTATCATCGGTTTAGACTTGAATAAAGGGGCACAGAATAATAAAAAGTACATTCACATGTTGAGTGGCAAATTGGGTCACTATCTGGATAAGCTAGTTCCTTATGTTTCATTTGAACGTCCCTAGAATACAACAACAATAAATGAAATGTGATATACCAGGGAATAAATAACCTCGAGATGAGAAAAGATGAGAAGTAAGGGGTATAAGCTAAAGCTTAAAAATCCAAGGTGAACGATAAACTGAGGGAGTTGGGATATACTGCAGATTTGTCCAAACCTAAATATATAACATAATTTAAAGTCAGTGAGATAAGAATATTTTTAGGCTGCCTTTAAGGGTAAACATCCTCTCAAGGCAGCTTACGCAATAAAATCCACTACGACAACAAACCAAAAATGCAATTAAATAAATGTCAGCAATGATAAGGAAACCTGCAGCCCAGAAAATACTAACATTTAACACAGAAATTGCAGCTGAAAACCATCAACAGCCTGATAAAACACAACTCAAGAAAAAGCCAAAGAAAATGAATGGGTTGTCAGGGCTTTCTTGAAGGCCTATAGTGATGGGGCCTGACAGATCTGAGATGCAACATGTTCCAAAGGTGTGGGGCCACTGCAGAGAAGGTCCTTTTCCTTGTTGTTGGCAACCTAACTTCCCTCAATGGCAGGCAAGTTAGTAGGGCCTCCACTGCTCACCTTAAAGTGCGGGCAGGCTGATACTGGTGAAGATGGCCCTTCAAATAACTTTGTTCTAAACAGTTCAAGGATTTAATGGTTAAAACCAGCACTCTAAATTGGCCCCAGTTGTTGGAATACACGATGAGAAGATGTAAACTCTGAAGGGAGGGTTTTTAAGATGACTGTCCATTAAAGCGTAAAGGCAGACTATGTATAGTCTGGTTGAAGGGCAGGGGGCAGGGTTCAGTGGACTGAACCACTTGATTGAATCAGGGGAGGGAATGCAGATGTTGCCTAGCAACAGGTTTGAATTCCAGCCTAATACTCCTCTGACATTTAGACTGTTCTAGTGTTAACTGACTTGACTGATGCTTACTAGGGTCTTTAGCAATGAAAGGATTGACCTGTGTGTGTTTTCCTTACCTTAAAACAGAATGAACAACATTTTAGAAACTGCACTACTGTAACCATCAAGCTGTAGTACCTGAGTTAGCTTGTTACCATCATTTATCTTTTAAAAAGCATCTACTTACAAACAAGTCCTGTGTGTGCGTGTGTTTGTCTGAGTAGGGCCTCCGTTGCTCAGCTTAAAGTGTGGGCAGGCTGATATCGGTGAAGATGGCCCTTCAAGTAACTTTGATCTAAACAGTTCAAGGCTTTAAAGGTTAAAACCAGCACTCTAAATTGGCCCCCAAACACACTGGCAGCGAGTGCATCTGGCACAATATAGATGTCACATGAACCGCCGAGCTCCCACAGTACCTGGGCAGCCACATTCTGCACCAGCTGAAATTTCTGAACTGTCCTTAAAGACAGCCCCATGTAGAGCACATAAGCCTAGCCTGGTTGTCACTAGTGCATGGATACCGGAGGTAAGGTCAGCCATTGCCACAGTGGGTCGCAGCTGGCCTACCAACCTCACCTGGTAAAAAGCACTCCTGACCACTGCTGCCACCTGAACTTCCCCAGTTAGCATCGAGACCAGGAGAACTCCCAAACGGCACGCTTGGTCCTTCGGCAGGAGCTTAGACCAGTAGTAAACCTCCATACAGGACAGTCGATTTCCCTACCCAGAGTACTTGCCTTGTCTGGATTAAGTTTCAGCTTGTTCAACCTCATCCATCCCCAAACCATCTCCAGACGCTCAGGAATTCTGCAGCTTCCCGGGGATCAACAGGAAATGAGAAGTAATGCTGAGTAACATCTGCATATTGATGACAATTCAGTCCAGACCCTTTAGCTTTTGCTGTGGTGGTAAAGCTGTGTGAGTACTGCTTCATTGCAGGTGGTTGCTTTGATTGCTCCCCCAATAAAAAACAAACAAACCCAAAACATTCATATGTATAGAAAGTTAGCATGTCAGGAAAAGTTAGCATGTCAGCATAGAAAGTTAGTATGCCAGGGGAAAAGATAGGCTAGAAACCTGCTCCCTGCCAGGCTTGCTTTCTACATGGAAAGATATACATAATATATGTATACATAATATATACCCCTCCATATAGAAAGCAAGCTGGGCAGGGAGCAGGCTTCTAGCCTAGCTATATCATGTACAGCTCCTACCAGCACGGCTTCAGTGAGAACTAGGCCCTAGTTCAGCCTTCCCCAACCAGGTGCCCTCCAGATGTTTGCAACTTCAACTTCCACCATTAGCCTCAGCCAGCATGGCCAGTGGCCAGGCGTCATAGTCCAAAACATCTGGAAGGCACCAGGTTGGGGAAGGCTGCCCCAGTTACTGTAGGTAGTTGAGAAATTTAAGTACAGAACTTGTAAACGTTCAGCTGGGGAGACATGATGAGAGACCAACTTGAATTCCAGAAAGACCACTTGTTTTTGCTTAGTTCATTTAGCTCCCAGCCTGGTCTAGCGTTAATCAGAAGGCAATGATTGCTGTTGGTAATCTCACACCAAAGTGAGGATGTGTGTGATCAAAAGAGTTATTGTGTGCTGCAGAAAAGCTCACTGAACAGGCTGCCCGGGCCCTGTCTATTCGTTTTACACTTGTTTAATATTCACCTGATGGATATGACATATGAAGGAAACGTGTGAATGGTTACACAGGTTCAGCTTTTTGTCCCATCCAAGAAGTTTGTCTGTGCAAATCAACAAAACTTGAGCTTGTTGAGGTTCTCTAAATAGTGCATATCTCTATCAGATTGGAGCCTTTTGTTCTTTTTGCATGAAAATTCATGCACTGTGCACATTGTTCCAAAGGTACACGTAAATTGTGCACATTTTTAAATGTATGCATGTTTCGCCCATTGATTAAAGTGTGGTTGTGCACATTTTTCAAAAGTATCCATTTTTTGAACACTTTTTTTTTTTTGTTCTGCAAATCACATTGCAAGCTCTGAAATGTATGGACTTTGACAGCACATTGTGTTTGGCTCCATGTTAGGTTCTGGGAGATGTGAACTGGGTAAGTTTGGGTAAAAGAAAATGAACTGAAATTAGTTTCTCATACATCCCAGTTGCCAAACTCTCTTTCTGATGCCGTGTCGCTTTGCTGGCTACCTCTAAGAGGCCATCAGACCAAGCAGCCATTCCTTTGGGTGGCTGTCTTGCAAAAGATGGTTTCTAGGGCCTTTGGTGACTAATTTGCAGGCAGCCACTCCGCCCTGTGGCGCCCACACAAAGTGAGAAAAAGTCAGCCCAGCTGCTTCTATGGACCAGGATGCAGTGAGGTGTAAGAAAGGCCAAGCCAGGGTCAGGAAGAAGCATTGTCTTTCTGTCAGGACACTAATCAGTCTCCCCCCAACATCAATCTCCAGTCCCTGGCAGCAGAGCAAATTCCAGCCAGTGAACAGAAATTCTTCACATACCAGTAAATACCGACCGAACCCATCAGTTCCCAGGCAGTGCTTGGGGGGAGAATTAGAAAATGAAACACAGCTCCGGTTCCAGCAGATAAACGTTCCAGCAGACATTGTTTTTTTTCATATACTATTCCTTTATATTATTTTTGCCTATACTCTTCATTTCTGTTATACTGAATTTTCCTAGGAAGTAATTGCCAGCAAGAGGTACTTCCAAGAGTGACCCCTGTAGCAATACTGCACAGAGCACATATGCACAAGATATGGATAAACTACAATAATTAATTTAACAAAACAACATCCTTAAAAGAACATACCCCGTGGCGCTGCCAGGCTTGAGGGGGCTGGGGGGACACTGCCCTGGCCACTGTGCCACCTTGTTTCTCTCCCCCACTGTAGTTGCAGGTGGTGGAAAGGAAAAAATGGGTCTATTTCCCTTTCTTTTTTCATACTTTTTAACACTTAGCCACTGAAGAGTATTCTAGGGTGCATTTGGGGTGTGCTCAGTTTATGAAGGTCAACGGTAAGGCCGGTGAGCAGCATTGTCTCTGACCAACCTTCTCCAGCCTGGTTCCCTCCAAATGTTTTGGAATTCAACTCCCTTCAGTCCCAGCTAGTATGACCAATGGTCAGTATAGTCCAAAACATCCGGAGGGCACCAGGTGAGGAAAGGCTGCCCTAGACCACATGTGTGTTCCCTGGCATACAAGTCAACATGGAAAGGGCTCCCTCCCTGAAAGAAGAATGTCTGGGGGAAATGACTGCAGAACAATAACTTCATGCCAAAAAATCCTAATAAGGAGATGAAAGAAAACTGCAAGTCAGAGAAAATGAGGAGCAGCATCTTTACGCACCTGTATATATTTAAGTGAATTGGTACATCCAAAATACCTTTAGGAAAAGCTCAGAGCTTCAAGATGGCGCCATTTCTGTCAATAAGGTTGTAAGTCATGAACACACGGACCTGGGAGAAAATTCCGTTAAAGTTAAAAGGAATTCATTTCCAAATAAGTAGTGGTAAGTAGGATAGGGGTGCCAGAATGAATCTTTAAGAATAGGGCTTGGCGATGGAATCGCCCAGTGAGCATTAAGTGCTGACCGAGCAGAAGAGTGCTTCTGCCATAATAGAGGGATCCAGGAGGTAAATCTAATAAGAAGCTTTGCTTGTTGCCACAGCGAAGATAATCGTACTCAATTAAAAACAGGGATAATGAAACAATTCTTAAAATATAATCCTAAAACCATAAAATCTGGATGTACTTGAAAAATTAATAACAATTTAGCCATTCTTTTCTTTGCCAAGCTCCAAGCCAAGGTGAGCATAAAACAATTACTGAAGTACAAGAAGTAGTTGTGGAATGATTAAGTGCCCTTTGAAAACAGATTTGCATTTCAGTTTTTAAACTTGGATGCAAAATGTAACCAAATAAGTACAAATTTGGCACCATGGATTATGAATGGTGCACCTATGTTTACATGGTCAGATTCCTCTGCAACATATCTAAGTGCAGGCCTGGTCCTTTCTCAATCGCTACCGCTACCTATACTTTCTCCCAGAACACCTTTGTGCTTGCTTGACAAATTTGATCTTTGTGAATTCTGATACAAACCAGGGGATGTGTAAATCAGCAAAACTCTTCCAGGTTCTCCAGTTTACATCTCGACGATTTTTCTGACCCACGTCCCTATTAGATTGAGAGCTTTGTTTTTGCATGAAAGTTTGTGCATCCTTTGTGTGCATTTCTCCAAATGTATGCATCAATTTGTGCACAGTTTTTTGTATGCCATTTCCCCCCATTGACTAAAGTGTGTTTCTGTACATTTTTCAAACATACACATTTTTTCATACACAATTATCACATTGCGAGAATCACATTGCAAGCTTGAAAATGTACGGACTTCAGACCTCAGGTCAGGTTCCACTCTGAGACACGTGAATGGGGTAAATTCTGGTCAGAAACAATCTGAAATGGAGACTCACCCATTCCAATAAAAACTGGTCTGATCCACACCTCCCAGACTAACATGCAGGTTGGCAGTTATCCACTGGTTTGCACACTCCCAGAACACAGTTCTTCATTTAAAAAAGAAATCTCAGAATGCATTTAAAAATGCAGAGAGAAAGTATGTTTAGAAATGCATTTTTAAATGCACATTTTAATGTATGTGTGCACAGGAGGCTGGTGACTCTTATGTCAGTGGGGTTCTTTATCCATTGCAGCTTTTTGTTTGAGCTTTAAAGGATCTATCCATGGTGTTGAACTCCATCCCCAAAATAGGTTCACCACCATGGAGCACCACGGATAGCTCCTATAAAGGTCAGAATAAAAGATGCAATGGATAAGGAGCCCCATTGGCATAGGAGTCACCAGCCTCCTCTGTGTGTGTGTGTGTGTGTCCCTCTCGCCGGATTGTCACCTTGAAGTGGTGAGTGGGCTTGCGTGTTCCGATGAACCCTGTGAGCAATGCCGTCGGGAGCTATGTACTCCCAGTAGGGTCACCCATGGCGGTAAGGTCCGGGGAGAGGAACCAGACAAAGAACGATCCAAAACATAAAGTCCTCAATGGCAGAACAGGCGGAAAACCTAAATTACAATGGCTGTGAAGGTGGATGCAGCAGAGAATGGTTTTCCAATCATCATGGTCTTCCAACCCAACCAACCAACCAAACAAAAAAAGTCCCATGGCGAATGGCGACGGGGGCAGGACTATGAATCTGGAAGCCCCTAGTCATGGACCAGCACATGGGAGGTGGATGCAGATTCAGTCGCCCTGTTCAAGGAACAAGGTAGTCGAGCAGCTCGGCAGCTGTATCCATGACTGAGCAGCCTTATCTAGGATCCACTCTGCTCACCCCATATGGGGAGGGGGCTAGAAAAGGTGCCCTAAACATAGTCTGCCTCTTTCTCCTCTGACTGGATTACCGCGTCCAGTGGGGTCACCATTTAGTGGTCGAAAAAGATGTTTGAATTTTGGAACATGGAATATACGGGCATTGCTGGATAACATAGATAGTGAACGCCAACTTCAATGGACCGGTCATGTTGTTCGAATGTCTGACTGCCGTCTCCCAAAACAGTTACTTTATTCCCAACTCAAGGATGGAAAGCGGAATATTGGTGGTCAGTATAAGAGATTTAAAGATGTTCTTAAGACTAATCTAAAAAAATGCAGTATAAACATCGGAAACTGGAAAGCTCTGGCCCATGAAAGATCTAAATGGAGGTTGGCCTTTCACAAAGGTTCCATGGACTTTGAAGAAGCCCAAGTGCAAGGTGAAAGGGAGAAACGTGCTAAGTGAAAAGCACATCAAACGAATCCTTTACAGGACCATCTTCCATCTGGTAACCTGTGTCCTCACTGTGGGAAGCTGTGTGGATCTAGAATTGGCCCCCACAGTCACTTACGGACCTATCGCTGGAGCCTACACATTTTTTTTAGAATTTCCTCCTTTTATAATTTTGTTTTTGTAATTTTATCCTGGAAGACAATCTTACTCGGTCACAAGTGATCGCCTACTACTATTATAGTGTGTGTGTGTGTGTGTGTGTGTATTTAAGCAGATTATTGCAGAAATGGGACAAAAGAGTTATGGGTGAACATGTGCAAAAGTGATACAGACCAGAAATAAACTGATACTCCATCCCTCACAGAAGGTTAACACTCACTGCTTCCACAAATTCTTTAGCTTTACCTTTCAATCTTCATTCCCAACTGTAACAAAAGTTAATGTAACTGCATTTTTATACTCATTCAGCTCTATTGCCCAGTTTCCCTTCTCCCCTCTGGTTTGTTACCTTTGCTTCTTCTTACCCACACTCAATTTAAGCTCCTTGAGACAGAGAGCTGTCTATTGGTCAAGTAAACTTTGTTACGTTTAGATGGTTCTATATAAATAAATGAATACATACACGCAGCAGGGAAACCCAGTCATTTAAATGGGTGTGCACCAAGTCCCAGCATTACTGGGACCCCCTAAAAGTCCCAAAGGAGTGGACTAGCTTTGGAGTGTTACAGAACTCTTCCTCAGGTGGACAGTGAAGCAAGAAGGATGGAGAAGCTCTTTGCTGGCGTAGGGCCTGGTGGAAGCCCCATCCAAAATACGGGATGTTCTTAGAAAGGTGGTTCAGGAAGCTGCTTTGGAGATTCAGTCACAGTGCAATCCTAAGTATATCTACTCAGAAGTCCAACTGAGCCATTTAAACTCAGATAATTTTCATACCCAAGTTTACAAAAATGAAATACAACTTAGCTCTAAAAGTCACATGTCTGAGATGCTTCATATTCAGAAGCTTCATGCTTAAACTGTTAGACGTACTGATGTAATAGTTTTCAGGTTTTTAGTCTCTTTAGGTAATATGCTTAACTGGAAAGTGACTCCACATGACAAAACTACTCTGCCAATGTTATTAGTTGTATTCAAAAGCTGATATTTTTGATGGGTTTTTAAATGGAGAGATGTCGAAGCAAAAGCTATGTGAGAGGCAGATGTGAGACATTACCAAGCAACCAGCATGCTGAAACTTGCACTCTGAAAAAGCAGCCTGCTTCCTCTGTGTGATAAAGCCTCATAAAAGCTACCACCAAGTCTGCAAATTTAATTTTAATACTAAAAGACACTGGACAGACTGCATCTGCCATTGCTTTAGCTTCCCAGTGAAATATTAAATCAGATGTTTGATAAGATGCCAGAAGACCAGTACTGTAATGAAAAGGAACACTTGTTAATATTACATCTGCCACTATACATTATATCACCCCTGCTAAACTACTGTGTTTTAGGATAGCATTAGTAGCAGACTGATTTAATTTCAGTTTAAAACGGGGGTGGGGGGAATATGCAATTTTAATTCCATTTACTTAGACTGGTGCCAATTTCAACTTGGAAATGCCAGAAAGAAAAGGAATGGACAAATGAGGTGGCATGATTGAATATTGATAAGTCATTTTTTAATTCATCAAGGTTATATAGAGGTGCCATACTTGCACTGCATACCAATGAGAAGCCTCAAGAGTTGAGAACTGGTGATGTGTGCCACAAAACGTCATCAAGGACTGCTGGAGCAAGACTATGCTGCTGATATTAGAGTTGGAAGCTTAGAATGGAAACTCTGACTGCGGAACTAGTGTTTTATTACGGCAGAATTTAACCACCCCAAAATGGCATCCTCGTGTCACCTTCTGCACCTCCAAAATTTGTAGGTTACATTTACCTCATTGCTTGATATGGAATGGAGGTAGGGAAATGCACACACACAATGATGCCATGACACAAAATAAACACACCACAGATTGTGCAGGGGGAAGGGACCCGGGGATGCTATTTTTAGCTGCAGCTCTGTGTCATACCCAACACTAGTTCCACCTTAAGAATGACCACGATGCTGCCAAAGTTAAACACTTGTAAGTTACCATTCAGTTCAATGGAAGAGATCGATAAGGCTATCAATGTCTACTAGTCATGATGGCTATATATTGCCTTCAGTATAAGAATGTAAGAGGAATTTATTTCAGTTTGTTTCTTATCAGGATTTACCCAGTTTTACACCTTCCAGACTAAACATGGACTCAGCTGCAATCTGCGGTTGAAGTCCGCATATTTCAGAGCTTGCAATGTGATTCGCGGATTCCCCCAAAATGTGTTAGAAAGCATGCATACATTTACAAAATGTGCATGAAAAAGTGTGTACTTTTTTGAAAAATGCGCTCAAATAAGCTTTAACCAATGGGAGAACAAGATGCGCACAATTGATCCCTGCATTTGGAAAAATACATACAAAAATATGCATGGATGTTCATGCAAAAAGAAAAACGCAACACTCGAAATCTGATACAGACTCGAGCTGGAATGAGCTTCAAGATGGAATGTGGAGGACTTCAGTGAGTTCAAGTTTTGCTCATTCACACATCCCTATGGGTGGGTAACCTCTGGCCCTCCAAGTGTTGTTGGACTGCAAGTCCATTCTTCACTGTTGACTATCCTGGCAGTTGCAGTCCAACAGCATCTGGAGGGCCACATGTTGCCCACGTGTGTTTATTCAGGTATAAGATCCACTGAGTTCATTGGGGCTTACTCCCAGGTGAGTGTGTATTCTAAAAGAAACCCCCATGGGTCAAAAACTTGGGGTGTGAGGCATGATGTAAGGGGAAAACAGGTGGTGACTTGTCCTTTGATAAATGCAGTAGAGGGGAAGAAACTAGGGAACTGTATTAAATAGAAGTAGAAATGTTTTAGATTGCTAGAAGAATTAGAAGAATTAACAGATATGTTTATTGTTAATAATGAGGTTTTGTGAACTTGTGAGGTGGATGACTAAGAAGAAAAATGTTTGAAAAGAAGAAAAATAGAAAAAAGAGAAATATATTTGTAAATTACAGAGTCGCGTATATAATGTTACTTCTACTTTGTTGTGGGGAAAATCGGAAGTCCATTTTAGTTTAGTGTTGTGTTTTTGTGATGTTTGTCCGTGTTTTATTTTCCTTTTGAAAATAAAAAAAATTAATAAAAGAAAAGAAAAGAAACCCCATGCTGCTTTATGAATGGAGCCGCTCAAGGAGAGCTGTATATTCAGGGGAGGCTGGTGACTCCTGTGTCAGTGGGGCCCCTTATCCATTGCAGCGTTTGTTCTGAGCATTATGGGATCTATCCATGGTGGTGAACCTATTTTGGGGATAGAGTACAGCTCCATGGATAGCTCCTATAAAGCTCAGAATAAAAGCTCCAATGGATAAGGGCCCCCACTGACACAGGAGTCACCACCAGCCTCCCCTGCAGATATTCATTTACAATTTACAGCATGAATGGCAACATATTCTGTGCAACCACTCAAAATCTGGCCGCTCAAAACCTATCTGACTTGCTTAGCCAATGAATAACTTACTTTAGATCAGCCTTCTCCAACTTGATGCCCTCCAGATGCGGTGGACTACAAGTCCCAGCATTACTGGGACCCCCTAAAAGTCCCAAAGGAGTGGACTAGCTTTGGAGTGTTACAGAACTCTTCCTCAGGTGGACAGTGAAGCAAGAAGGATGGAGAAGCTCTTTGCTGGCGTAGGGCCTGGTGGAAGCCCCATCCAAAATACGGGATGTTCTTAGAAAGGTGGTTCAGGAAGCTGCTTTGGAGATTCAGTCACAGTGCAATCCTAAGTATATCTACTCAGAAGTCCAACTGAGTTCAATGGGACTTACTCCCAGGAAAGCGTGTATACTGTACAGCAGGGGGCAGAACCTCAGGCCCGGGGACCAAATCTGCCCCCCCATGGTTCCCCAGCTAGCCATGCCCCCTTCCCCTGGCCACACCCTTTTTCCTTTTTAACCACCAGTTGTTTGGTGGTTTCCCAGTTTTTGTGCAGCTCCCCCTCCCTTCTACAAGGTTGAAATGCCTCTCCTAAGGCTTAGTTACTGGCAGTAAGAGCTTTAAGCTTCAAGATGCTGGTACTATTTGGCCCCTGCTCCTTTTGCCTTTGGCCCCACTGACCACTGGAATGTGGTCCCCGAGAGCTTCTCCAAAATGGAATTCGGCCCTCGAGATGAAAGAGGTTCAACACCCGTGCTGTGCAGCATGGGCACGGGCACAGTGAAATGGTCTCATCTCCAGTCAGCTGGCAGGCTGGATGGGGACCTCCCAAGGGGCGTGTTAAGCCAGCGAGCCAGAGGCTCCCCATCCCTGGTGTATAGGATTTCAGCCTATATTTGTTTGGGATCAGATCTAAGGTTGCATCAGATCAGGAACAGTGCAGGGCTGTTTGGCGCTCTAGGCCAAATTATATTTAGTGCCCCCCTCTCGTGCTGTGTGGGGGGGGCTCCGGAGCAAAGCAGCCCTGCTCTGCAACCCCCCCCCCGCACCGCCGCCACCACCACCTACCTTCCCCCCGCCCCTGCTGCTGGCTGCTGCTGCTGCTGCTGCCGCCGCCGCCTCCTCCGACGCGACGGGACCCCCGCACTTTTTTTTTTTTGCCGGGGAAACCAGGGCAACAGGGCTGTTTAAGCCCTGTTGCCCTGGTTCTTCCCACCAAAACAACGCCGGCGGGGCTCCGGAAATGACGGGAAGGTAGGTAGGTGGCGGGCGCGCGGGGGCGCGCGCGGGAGGGAGGTGCAGCGGCGGCGGCAGTGGCCAGCAGGCGGGCAGGGAGGCGCGGCGGAGGCGGCAGGCGGGGCAGGAGCGCGCCGGAGGCGAGGAAGGGGCGCAGAAACGCTGCGCCCTCTTCCACCACGCGCCCTAGGCAGCCGCCTGGGTCTGCCTAGCGGTAGCGCCGGCCCTGCATCAGATCATATTGGGGGAAAGCAGCAATGGCTACCCTGCCTTTGAAAATATAAAAGCTACCCGTTATTCAGATTTTTCTCTCTAGGACTAATTGGAACCCATAAGTCCTTTGTTAGGCAGAGAGCAGAAGAAAAATGTGGTAGTCCTATTATTATTATTATTATTATTATTATTATTATTATTATTATTATTATTATCTAATGGACCAACACACTGCTTGCAACTTTTTCTTTTTTTTACTCCAAGGCATGCATAACCTTAAAATAACATGAGTAGGAGGAGAATGAGATCTGAATTCTCTCTGTACCCTGGAGCACAGATTTCTCTCTCACCCAGTCTTTAACACATTTACAAACCTCCTCCAGAGTGCAATCTCATATGGTTTGAAAATCTGCATTACGGTTTCACTGCAGTGTGCCCAGCTGATCTGGTTCTCATTCAGCAATTGCCCCCAAAAGACTTTGCCTTCGTCTTTCCTGACAGGTATAAAACCAACTTACGCTCTCAGAGGAGCAGCGGGAGTTCCTGATGGAACACCTAACACAAACCTGAACATTTTATTTTGAAAGATTCCCAGTTGAGCTGCTTCAGATATTTGCAGGTGTACCTTCCCTCCAAATCCCCTAAGAGCTGGGGTGATCCTCTCAAACTAACAAAGCCCAATATTCCTTGTGAAGGTCTCAAGGCTTTCACCTTAAGACCAGATGGGAAAAACAAGAAATTAAAAATTCTGTTTTGCTCCATCTCCTGTCCATCCAGTGGCCATGTCTGAGGTGTATGGTGGTGTCCCCAAACAGCCACCATGGCTTCAGAGTGCTTTAATGCTCAACTGCTCTCTTCGACAGACTGTCCCAGTAGAGCTTTTCAGACATTCAGCTAGGGTAGAATGAATATGCACAGTGTGTGTGTGTGTGTGAGAGAGAGAGTTTGTGAAGCAACCTAGTGTGGTAGCCTCTACCTCCAAGCTACACTCCATTTTTTGTAGGTCTGAAGAGAGAGTGGCTATAAATGTACAAGGTACACATGTTATGTTGTCTGAATCCAGCTGCCATGGCTTGTTAACCACGAACAACCCGTGAAGAGAATCCATGGTTTGTTGTTGGGCTGTGAACTGTGGGTTGATCACCATGGTTTGTTCTCTTGGCTGGGTTCAGACAACATGATAACTGATGGTTCAACAACAACCCATGGTTCAGTGACAACCCAAACTCAACCCATACTCACCCCTTGAGTATGGGTTATTGTGTTGTCTGAACCCAGTCAATGTCTGAAAAGACCTAAGATCTCCCTTAACAATTGTCTCAGACAGAGTTGGGCTAGTAGCAGCACTACTGCATGAGTTGTCTGCTGTTTCTGTCAGGGAGAAATAGGTTTGTATCCAACGTTAGCTTAAATTAAGTCCTATTAATTTCAATGGGTCTACTCTAAGTAGGATTAACATTGGTTACAACCCATAGGTGTAATTTAGAAGGGATGGAAGATATTGGAACAGTCCAACCAATGCTTTCAATAGGGTAGATTTAACAGCATGCTTAACTCTCCAAATGAAATCAAAATCAAAAGGGAGCCTTTTCAGTGGTAGCCCCATACCTCTGGAATGAGCTTCCACCAGGTGGTTTGTTAGGCCCTTGCTTTGCAGGTCTTCAGGAAGGCTCTGAAGAGTCACTTGCTTTCACTGGCCTTTTCATAATCTGAGGGCTGTAGGTTTTATTAGTTTTATCTGGGTTTAAAAAAAATATTTTATAGTAGTTTACTGAATATTTATTGCTTTTCTATTTGCTTTTGGCATATTTATGATTTTTATCTTGTATACCACCTTGAGTGTATTTTACTTTTAAGGCAGCCTAAAATCATTTTAAATAAAAGTAAATAAATAAAAAAATAAAAACATGGTTAGCATTGGCTGCATCAAATCCTGTGCGTATTTGTGTGTAGACATACACACATAGACTCTACCCAAGCATGCACCATGTAGATGCAGAGACCAATGGTAGACCATGTGGGCCTAAAAGAGGTACAGAATACAGATGCAGACAATGAGAACACAAGAAGAGCCCTGCTGGATCAGACCAAAGTCCAGATAGGGATATGCAACACTGGAAAACTTGCTCCATTTGAGCTCAGCGGACTTTTGACACATTTCTGACCTGATGGCCAAAAGTGGCCGAGTCGGGGGGGGGGTCGGCTTCCACAAAATTGCTCAAAATATTTGTGCAAATTTGGAGCCAAGAACTGTGTATCTCTAGTGCAATTTGAGGCCCGAATTTTACGCACATTTCCCCACCTTTTTTTTTTTTTTTAAATGTATGCAAATCACAGCCCATTTTAAAAAGGTAAGTTTGAGTGCTGGCTCGACTTGCATCAGATCAAGTCGGCATCAGCACAGGGTAGACAGAACGGAATCCATGGGGATGGGTCGAGAAATCTGTCGGATTTTCACACACACACACCCATTGGATTCCTCACACATCCCTAACCAGCATTTTGTTCTCACAGAGGCCAACCAGATGCCTACAGGAAGCCCACAAGTAGGGCTTGAGCACAATAGCACGCACCATCCTGCTCGTGTTCCCTAGCTACTGGCATTCAGAGCCATACTGCCTCTAATAGCAGTGGCGACATACAACCATCATGAGTAGTACAATCCCATTGTACCACCACACATTGACTTCACCTAATTTGCTGAACACACACATCAGGCCCCAATACCTATTTATTTACTGTAGAGAAAACAGTGCCTCGACTTTGGGAGGGGTAACTGAATTCAGTGGATTAGATTAGCGGAAGACTGGCTTAATGAGTTCAGTAACTAGGGAACTGCACTAACTTAAAAGAAGTTATGAACCCAGTCCTTCTTCACTCCATATTAATTGAAAACAAGACTTTTACATCTTGAATTTATAATGAACAGCTTTTCATTTCTCTCAGACTGTTTGTTCCGGAGTGCAAGGGCTTCACTTTGTACAGCTCCATGGAAATGGTCTGTGGGGCTTAATGATGCATCCCCTTATCTCGATAATAAAGATAGAGTCATATGACCCCGTTTACATCTGATGCTATTAGGGTCTTTTCAGTGACAATTATTAATAATGCCATTAATGAGAAATTTGCCCTAGAGCATTTTATGGACGGTCGGGGACATATTCTGAACTACGCTCATCAGAATGAGTATTCAGGAGGAAAGAAGAGCTTTGAACTGTACAAAGGTTAGCAGCCAAAAATGATTGTTTTGAGGGAGCGTAATTGCCTCAGTAAGGGGCCTCCCGTACCCTGCAACATACAGCAGAAAATGTGGCCATGGGCATAGTAACTGATGTTTTAATAAGGTGCTTACTACCCATTTCCATTCTGATTCACAAGCCAGTTTAACCCAAGTAACTGCTCACTTACTAGAGCAGGGGTGCACAACCTCCTTCAGTCTGAGGGCCAAATTCCATCTTGGAGAAGCTCTCAGGGGGCACATTCCAGTGGTGGGTGGGGCCAAAAGGGGTGGGGTCTATTATTATTATTATTATTATTATTATTATTATTATTATATTTATTTATAACCCACCTTTTTCCCAATATGGGGACTCAAGGCGGCTTTACAACATTAATATTTGTACAGTTAAAACATATAAATAGAGAAATACAAAATTAAAAATATAATTAAATCAGCAGAAGTATTAAAATTATATAAAATATCAAAGCTAAAACAACAGGAACGTGGCACAGGGCCTTCTCGGTGGTTGCTCCAACACTCTGGAATTCCCTTCCCAGGAAGGCTAGAATGGCAACCTCCTTGGTATGTTTTCGAAGGCAAGCAAAAACTTTCTTGTTCCAGCAGGCCTTCGGGGAATAGATTTGGACCTATGAGAAAGCGATGGATTTGCATTGTTCCTATAGTGATCTTCTCTTCATGGGTTTTGGGTTCTCTGTGATTGATTCACTGGTTGAAAGGTTCACTGCAATAGATAGCCACACACGAAAGATGGAGTCAAAATAGGCATATGTTCAAGAAATTAAGCTTATAGCATCTAGAAAACAGTTACCTGTTGTACATTCCCTTTCCCTCTTTCTCCCTATCACACACACACAGACATCCACCTGCCTGTTATTGGTGGCTGCCTTCTCTACTTGGCCAGACTGTAGTGCAGTGATGGCAAACCTTTTTGAGCCCGAGTGCCCAAACTGCAACACAAAACCAACTTATTTATTTCAAAGAGTCAACACTGCAATTAAACCTGAATACTGGGGTTTTAGTTTAGTAAAAACAACTCATACAGTTGTCTGAACTAGTTAACATCTTTTGTCTTAAAAGAAAAACACAATAACACAATAACTTTGGGTCAGTCACTGACTCTTAGCCTAACCTACCTAACCTAACCTACCTCACAGCCTAACCTACCTCACAGGGTTGTTGTGAGGGTAAAATGGAGAGGAGGAGGAGGAGGAGGATTATGTAAGCCGCCTTGGGTTCCTTGCAGGAAAAAAGGCGGGATATAAATATATTAAATAAAATAAATAAACAGGGCTTTCAATGATACAAACAGTTTTTTTCATTGAAACAGGGCTTTCAATGAGACAAACAGCCTGTGGAGGGAGAGGAGAGCAGGGGTGGGTGAGCGGGCGGGAGAGCCCCCGGTCCCAAACGCAGCCTTCGGCGGGGCAAACTGCAGGAAACCAGCCCGAGCCCCCGCCCTGTTCAGGCACCAAACGCTGCCACTGTAGTCATGGCTGGCAGCTCAAAGAGTGGCTGGTGTCTCCCAGGGCTGACGACTGGCCGCTGCCTCGCTGGGCGAAAGGCCCGAATGAAGCCCGCCGGGACGGGGGTGGCTGGGCGGGCTCGCTCACCGGTGGGCATGATCGCAACGAAGCTCCAGCTCGCCCTCACGCGGCGGATTCGCTCGGGCTCGCCCAGCGCCACCGGCTCCAGCCTGGCCTCCGTCGCCACCCCGAAACGGAACCTGAACTGCTGCCGCCGCCACCACCCATCGTTCTTCTGAGCGGCGCAGAGCGTCCTCCACGCTGCTCAAGCTGCTGCCGCCGCCGCCACCCGTCGCTCTTCTGAGCGGCGCGGAGTGTTCTCTGCGCCGCTCAAGCCGCCGCTGCCTCTGGACCCGCCGTCGCTGCCCATCGCATCATGTCCGGCACGCTAGATCCCCGCGCTCTGTTTTTGGTGGCGAGGGGGAACCAGGGCAACAGGGCTTATGAAGAGCAACGAGCGGTGGCGGCGGCAGCAGTTCGGGTTTGTGCATATGCATGGTACATTCACAGCCTGAGCCTGGGCGCGCAGCATGGTGACTCTCCTGGTGACCTATGGCTCGCGTGTCAGCAGAGCGGTCCACACGTGCCACCTGTGGCACGCGTGCCATAGGTTCGCCATAACTGCTGTAGTGGGATCACCAACGTGATGGGGCCAGGCTGCCACTAGACCACTGTCTGCTGGCACTAAGGACAAGTGAGCTGGGGCTATACCACTACTAAGTAGCAGCTTCTGCCACTCTCACTTTTAAGCAGCTCTATCCACTGCAGATCAGCCACTCCAAGTCCTCCTGCTTCCGCTTCCAAACTCATCTCGTTGAACCCGATTTGAAATTTTGCATGTGCAATTACAAAGAAATCTAGGGGCCACTCTTCCAAGTCATAGCATGTGCGCATAACACATGCATGCACAAAGCAAAAAACAAATCAGTGGGGAGAAGCCAGAGTTGATTTTTGTGTGGAAGAAAACTGGTAATCAGAAAACTGGTAATTTTGTATTGTAGAAAGCCCTCCCTCCTGAGGTTCACTTGGCTAATTTTTAGGAGAGCAATCTGACATCCTCAGTGGGCCATGCATCTGAGTAAACATGATAGGATTGTACTATAAGTAGGAGTAGGGATGTAACCGTTCGCCTCGCGTGGGCATAGCGGGCCGAAATTGGCCCCGCTCACACGGGCCTACCGTGGTCCAGCAGCAGCTCGCCTCTCCGCAGCAAGCCGCCCACGCTGGTCCCATCGCGTCACTTCCGGCACAGCAGAAGTGACGCGACAGAACCCTGCTCCGGCACGCTGGACCCCCGCGCTATGTTTTTGGCAGCGGAAACCAGGGCAACAGGGCTGTTTAAGCCCTGTTGCCCTGGTTCCCCCCGCCAAAAACATAGCGCGGGGGTCCAGCACGCCGGAGCAGGGTCCCGTCGCATCACTTCCACCGCGCCGGAAGTGAAGCGACAGGACCAGCGCACCAGTCGGCAGCAGCTTGAGCGGCGCGTAGGACGCTCCGCGCTGCTCGGAAGAACGAGGCGGGGGGACCGCCGGCCGCCACGGAGAATCGCAGCGGCGGAGAGGCGAGCCCTCCCACAGGTATGTGAACACCGCTAGTTAGAGATGTGAAGGCCCAGGAAAAAACTTGAAAAATCCAGGAAAAAATGTTGTTTCCTGTTATTTTTCATTCCCCCGCCCAATTCAGAAAAATAAAGAAAAAAAGTGTCCCCCCTTTTCCCCAGTTTTTTCCCACCAGGCTTTCACATCTCTGTAGGTATGGGGGAGAAGTTCTTCATTCAGTTTGCTTTTTAATGCGAACTTAACTAATTTTGCACTTCCGAACTGAAACTCAGTTAACTTTTGGAAATTCATACTTCTCCGAATTTTGCCATGGAGTTCTCCAGTCAGGAAATGCATACAAAAATCTGTATATTAGGGGAAATAAAATTAAAAATACGTTGTATTGGGAAAATCGCTTGCAAAACTGTGTATATTGAGCAAAAAGGCATACAAAACACATGCATTAGGAAAATTGTGCACAAAAATGCTTATGAATTTTCATGCAGACTTAAAAAAAAAATCTCAGTGTTCAGGTGTGTTTTTTTTTTATAACGTCAAAAATTTGAGAAGTTGATAGGGCCTAGTTCTCATCGCTGCTGTTTGTAGGACCCGTACAACATATGGTTTAAACCATATGTTTAAACATTTAAACATATGTTTTTAAATGTGGCATTTTAAAAAAGGTTTTATATTGTTACCTGCTGCAGGGGCACAAGCCAAAAGGCAGGTTACAAAATGAAGCAAACAATGCATAAATAAACCCACAATGGCCTTCATGTTCAACATGGCACTCTTATGTCAAAAAGGAATGGAAATGTGCATTTGCAGGAATCAACATTCCTTAGCAGTAACTGCACTTTAGTGATGGCCAAAGTCCCCCAGGCTCAATTTGGAATGGGGCAATTATGAGGACTGTGAAAAATGCTCAGGAAAAAGAATTCCAAGTATGCTTGCAATTGCCAGCACACCATAAGGCCTCACTCCTATCCTTGAGGCCAATGGTAGCATGTCAGGATTCATGGAGCCCCTAGTATGCTGCCATAGCAGTATTTGTTCCAGGTACCAGGGAGAAGGAGAGAGAGGAGGAGCAGGAGAATGAAGAAGAGGAGGAGAGAGGGAGGGAAGGAGGGAGGGAGAGAGAGAGAGTGACTGAGAGACCTCCCTCCCGCCACAGCATCTGCTACTGTCACAGGCAAGTGAATGGGAGGGATGAGTTCTTCTCTGGCTTGTATTATAAACTTGAATTGGAGAAGGATTTTGTGTGCGAGGGGAGGGGGACTAAGTCTCATTTGGGACCTGGTGTACCTCACAAGTGTGTCAAATTCTTATTCTGAACTAGGTAATTACAAAGTCTGGCAACATCACTACGTTTTACGCAAAGGCCATCATCCTTTCTGATCAGGGAGGCACCTACCATTAAGGCAAAGTGAGGGAGTTGCCTCAGGCAGCAGATTCTGGGGTGTGGAACGCAGTAGCAAGGTGTTGCAGGACAGAGCTGTGCGCGCCACGTGGCCTGCCCTGCATCCCTAAGCAGGCCTCAGATGTAGTTGAGGACACAGTCTCATGGCTGGTGTTGAACCAAGATTCTACTGCCAGTCCAGTTGGCTTCTGTGTGTGGAATGTGGGGCAGGGGGTGTGCCATCTTGTTCTTCACCTCAGGCACCAAAATGTTTTGGGCCATCCCTGTTGCAGATACACAAGGGGGTGTCACTCAGTGTAATAGCACGAGTAGGTGATATGACCTTGAACATTACTCTCAAAAAGAAATGCTCACAGTATAGTCAATCAGATATACTATATGTACTTCATATAGAATATTACTTTCATTCAGATACTAAAGAAAGCAAAGGGTTAATCAGTCTGAATTTAATTGCTGGACAACCAATTGTTGTCTCCAACATTTCAAGCTAGTATTCTGTGTGTTTCTGTCAAAATTCCAGCTGTTGGAAATTTTTGCAATAATGTATCCTATGACTCTGCAAGGAAATTAACAATGAAAAAAAATGGGCAAGACTTCGGACAAGTTTCTCAAGAATATGTAGAGAAAAATCTAAATTTTGCTCAAAACCTGCCCTCCAAACTCACATTTCGAAGCAAATGGAGTTATTGTTCTTCCTTGCTGCTTTTCATCTTACTTTAGCTGATGTGCTTTCTGGCTCCAAACTGGGGCCCAAAATGGAAGTGCTGAATAGAATAGCAAGGATGTTCTGGCTGCATTCCCAGCCTGAGTGGAAACAGGTGATTCCACATCTCTCATGGGTCTATAACTACAGTTCCAACTGTCATGTCTGAAGATACTTGTGGGGCAATTGAGGATTTTCAGCCTCATTTCCCAGGAGCCAATGGGGACACCAGAGTAATTTACTAGATAAACTTCAAATGTGAAGTCTTTATTCTTTTCAAATAAAAGTTAAACGTGCCATAATTGAAAACCATGGGTTGGCAGGAAAGTGCATCAGATCATACTGGATTTCAGAACTGTTTATGTCCACCTGGCTGGCTGGTTTGCCTGGGGGATAGAAAAGAAGTGAACACACACACGTTCAGTGGGAATTTTAAATATTCAGTGTGCCATATTTAAGACACCACACTATTTTATTGGTGCATCTTCCATTTTAAATCACAGAACAACAGGGCCGGATTAACATAGGGGCTATTGGAGCTGCAGCTCCAGGCCCCTACCATCAAACAGGCCCACAGCCGGCCCGGCAGCGTGCAGTGCGCGCGCCCACTCACCCGAGCCGCGCCGCTGACTGCTGGCTGCTGCCGCTGCCGCGCTGCCGCACTTGCCCTTGCGTCGAGACGCCAGGCAGCGGCTCCCTTGCGGCGGCGGCGGCGGCGGGCCCGCCCCGCCCCTACCAGAATAGGCCCACAGCCAGGGCTTTCCATGCCGCGCGGACGGAGACGGGTCAGGTGACGGTTACTGGGCCAATCACAGTCGTGCGCCCTTTCTGCAGCAGCAGTGGGTCGCCTTTGTGAAAGGCCTGGCGAAGGGCGGGCGTGTGCACGGAGAGGAGCGGGGCCCTTCCGAGGCGCGGCTGCTCCGAAGCTAAACCGGACGCCGCCTCGGCTTTACAGCGGGGAAGATGTGCGAGGCCTCTCAGTGGAGATAGAAAGGTACTCTGCACACGCTCAAAGGCACTCTTCTCCACCCACCCACCCTTCCCTCTACTGCAGGGCTTGGCGTTCCAAAAGTGTTTCGGAGCTCCCGTTCAGGCTCAGCTCCGCTAGCCCCCCGCCCCGGCCTGCTATCCATCCTGGCGCTGGGATTTCCCATTGGCTGCCCTGCGCGCCTTGGCTCCGCCCCAGCCAGGCTGTCCCTCCGCCGCTACCAGCCCCCCTGATCCCGCCGACCCCCGCCTTGCCTCGCCGCCGCGCTCGGGGCCGACAGAGATGCGCCCGGGGGGCATCACATGGCCGCGCGCGCCGCCCGGAGCAGCATCGCCCTGCTCCCTGCATGCCGCCGCCGCCTCGTCCTCATCGTGGTCCCTTCTCCCGCGCCGCCTGGCTCGGTCCCTCCCTCGCCTTTCTCTCGCCAGCCGCCGCCGCAGTGGCGAGGAGAGCCCAGCTCCGGACCCGACCGCGAGGAACAGCGGTCGGGTCCGCTGCAGCAGCAGAAGGTTTTTTTCTTTTATTTTTTCAGAGCGAAGCAGCGTTTTAAAAATTATTTTTATTTTATTTTTTGAAGAGAAGGCTGCAAGAGCGAGCAAGCACCATCTTTTCTCCCCACCCCCCACTGAGGAGCCCGCCAGGCAAGGACTCGCGTTCACGGGTGGTGGGGTGGGGGGTGCTTTGGCACAAGCAACCCTTAGAACTTCTAGCCCAGGCTTAGGCAACCTGGTGCCCTCCAGATGTTTGGACTACAACTCCCAAATCCCTTTCCACTAACCATGCTGACTGGGGCTGATGGGAGCTGTGGTCTAAAACATCAGGAGGGCACCATATTGCCTACCCCTGGCTTAGAGGATACACACTCCGTATTGCACCTTCTCCAAGTCCAATTCCCCTCCCTGGGTATCTTTTCAGGATCAAGGTATGCCTATGCACACCAGTTGCCTACTCATGTTCTAGCCTATAAGTGAGATGTCTGTTTGTGGAGATTAAATTGGGGGGTGGGGGATAGAATAAGAACAGTCATGCTGGATCAGACCAAGGGTCTATCTAGTCCAGCATTCTGTTCGCACGGTGGCCAACCAGCTGCCCACGGGAAAGTTAGCCCACAATCAAGACAGGAGTGCAAAAGCACCCTCTTACCCAAACAAAGTTTCTACCGATGGTCAAGACCCCTTAGGAATACAGAAAATTATCAAGGATTTTTATGACGGGGATGTTTATACCACAACCACCAAGGGTTCAACACGGCTGTTGCCATGCCATCCATATTGTCCACAGAAAACAGCCGGGGTATGCAAGTGTAACAAATCATCATCCTTACGAAGAATCACTTCTGCCACCCTCCCCTCCTCCCAAAGGAGCTCAGGACAGCACAGATGGTTCTGCCCCCTCTCCTTCCACCACATTTTGTCCACACAACAACCTCCATCTCCCCCAATTCCCATGATCCCTGACCATTGGCCATGCTGGCTGGGGCTGGTGGGAGTTGTAGTCCAAAACATTTGGAGGGCACCATAAACATCTGGAGGGCACCTCTGGCTTAGGAGATATACACCCTGTGTTGTACATTCTCCAAGCCCAATTCTCCTCCCTGGGTATCTTTTCAGGATCAAGGTATGCCAGTTACTGAGGAACATGGGTGGGAGGGTGCCGTGGGGCAGCTTGGAGGTGGCGTGATCTAAGCTGTGGTGGCTTGTGCGACTCAACTAGGATTTCGCTGACCCGAAGTGGGCCCGCGTGGCCTCCGGGCCTCTTTCTGCTCATCCCAGAGCTTAGAGGCGGGGTCGTTTCTTATGTTTTCTGTGCAAGATGTGGGAGTTGTGGGTCATTTTTGAATTTCTTGGAAGCAAGATGTGGTGGTTGTGGGCCGTGTTTTTTAAAAACAGAATCTGAGCAAGACGTGGTGTGGTGTTTGTGGGGCAGTAGCATTTCCTCTGAGTAAAATATTTGCAGGGTGCTTGGGGACTTTAATCATACGCCTTTCCCAAGCCCACTGCAGTATCCTGCTCAGGAGACAGGCTGGGGCCCATCGAGGTTGGTGCTGGTTGCTGCAGCACCTTTTCTTCCTTATTTTTTAAAAAATATGTTATACTCTGCGAGCACCTGTATGGGCAGGTGCACGGTTATAGATGCTCATCTTTTTATTTTTTAAAGACTTATTTCAAACTAATTATTTACTAAATTTATTTTAGAGTATTGTTATCCCGCTCCTCAGTCAAATAGACTCCTGGCGGGGCTTACATATGATCAGTAAAGGAAGACAGTCCCTGCCTGCAGGCTTACAGTCTAAAAAGACACAGCACACAAGGAAAAAGGAATAGGGAGGGATGAGGGATGAAAAATAACAATGCAATCCTGTGCATCTTTAGCCAGAAGTAGTAAGTCCTTCAAGTCTCAGCATCTGCCAGCTGGCCATGCTGGCTGAGGTATTCTGGGAGTTGTAGGCCTTATTTCTGTCTAAACCTGCATAGGACCTTTTTCTCCTTGGGGGCTAATGAGCATGAACATGTTTTTTTCAGGTGCAATTTTGACTAGGGAAAAGACTTGGATTAACTCTGTGTGTGTGTGTCTCTCTCTCTCTCTTTCTCTCTCTCTCTCTCTCACACACACACACACACACACTTCCCCCATCAAATTTATGGAGGAGAAGGATATCAATGGCTACTAGTGCTGATGGCTCTATGCTATCCAGTATCGGAGGCAGTATGCCTATGTACACCAGTTGCTGGTGTGAAGGCTAAATGCAGGTTGCTTGTTGCTAGTTGAAAGCGATATTTGGAGTTTGTGAATGACCTTAACTTTGTTGACTGTGTAACTTCTTTGCTGACTGTTCTTCTTTGCTGACTAAAATATTTAATTTGTTTTAATATAAAATTGCGTCTTCATTTTATTTATTTCCATAAAAAGGCCCACCAAAATCCTCAGCACCAGGCCCATAATGCTCTTAATCCGGCCCTGCAGAACAAGCTACCTGGTTATGCAGCTAAATTGCTTGCTTCTAAACTAATTAGAGATTTCAATTAGTAACTCAAGTAGAATGAGATTGCATTTTGGGAAGCTACTCATCTGGTTGAGATGGAATGGAGTCAGCAGAGAAGGGGCATCCAAAGACAACATCAGCTAAGCAGCCTGTCATGTTTTCTTATCCTAGGAATTACAGGGCAAAATTGTGCTTTGTCACAAAAGGCACCCTTATCTTCTCTTAACAAAGGTCATATTGACTTAATGGATGTGGATTACACCTACAAATAAGCACTTGTATGTATATTCCTTGATTCCCATTAGATGTTACACATGTGGTAGAGCCCGTCATGCATATAACCTGCGTATGAATTGGCCCAAGGAAGAACGGAAAGATAAATGGCAAAGAATTAAAGATTGAAACAACAGCTACAAAATTTCAGTTCTACTGAAAAGATTAGAGCAGTGTTCTCCAGCCTTGGGTCCCCAGATGTTTTTGGCCTACAACTCCCAGCATGCCCAGCCAGCTGGCTGGGGCATGCTGGGAGTTGTAGGCCAAAAGCATCTGGGGACCCAAGGTTGGAGAACACTGGATTAGAGGGTTACACTGATTGGAAGGTATGCTGGGCTTTCTCCTGAAACTGCAGGAGAAAATAGTTCAAAACTGTGGAGCAGCCAGGAAAGGAGTTTCTCTAGGTTTCCTTATCAAACAGTGCTGGAGCTGTATTGTTAAGATGGCAGTCTCAGTCCATCAGTAGGGTCGGAGTTCTTCAGAGCAGCCTTCCCCAAACTGGTATTCTCCAGATGATTTGGACTACAACTCCCATCAGCCTGGCCAATGGTCTGGAATGCTGGGAGTTATAGTCCAAAACATCTGAAGGGCACCAGGTTGGGGAAGGCTGATTTAGAGCTTTGCTTGCAGGGAAAAAAACCCAGCATCGTGATTTGTGAATTGTGCCTGGAGAGAATAATGGGAAACCAATGTAGAGTCTGGACCTGTGGTGCCGTGCGCTCCAACAGCCAAATTCTCTTGGTGACCAACTGCTTTATGAACTAACTGAAGCCAAATAGTCTTCCCAGGAGCATACACACTGTATTAGGTTACAAACAATGGTTGTTAGATCCACATCTCAAAGAAAACTAGAGTCTTCTCATTGGATGGGGTTAAACATGTGCCCTTCGGATATTTTCATAATCACATGATATTACCATTCCTGCTACTACACACTCTTAGCAGACTGCACTTGACTCAAAGAACTGGCCTGCCACTATTACTTAAGTATGTGGGCTCTACTGTCACATATTATTACAGCACTGACAACAGTGAGACTGCTTGGTTGCTGATAACAAGTGTTCCATTGGTATTTCCAGTGCTGCTCCTTCCTCTGTATGCCCCTTGCTAGGGATGGGCGAGTTCCTCAAAGCTCACTCTGGATTGAATTGGATGTGAACCAAGCTACTATGGGGGAAAAGTGGAGAAACCCCGTCAAGGGCTTGGCAGGTTTTTCTACAACTGCTCAGTGCAACCTGAGAGCCAGTGTGGCGTAGTGGTTAGAGTGTTGGACTGGGACTCGGGAGATCCGGGTTCTAGTCCCCGCTCGGCCATGAAACTCACTGGGTGACTTTGGGCCAGTCAGTCACTGCCTCTCAGCCTAACCTACCTCACAGGGTTGTTGTGAGAATAAAATGGAGGGGAAGAGGAGGAGGATTATGTAAGCCGCCTTGGGTTCCTTGGAGGAAAAAAGGCAGGGTATAAATATAATAAATAAATTAATAAATAAATAAAACATACAAAAAGTATAAAAACAGCTGTAGTGCATTTCATATCAGATGCACATATGCCCACTTATTTTATCACACATCATGTTAAAAACAAAACACCACACATCTGCCGCTGATGTGTGATTGTTACAATCCTCCTTTCCACTTGTCAGGATAGTACAGACAAACAAAGCAGCACCCTAGGGAGCGGGTTTGGTTGTTTTCTGTATGCATCCTGTCATTTTGGACTTCAGCTCCCATCAGCACCTGCCAGCATGGTCAATGGTCAAGAACATTGGGACTTGCTGTCCAAAGCATCTGGAGGGCGGCAGGTTGGGGAAGACTGTACTAAACCAAAAACAAAACACCTTTTGAGGCCTTCCGCCATGTTTTTAAACAATCTGATTTCCCCCCTCACTGAATCCACAAGTAAAATAACTGCAGATATATTTTAATATAATAATAATGTGGCTGCGACGGGGTGGGGGTGGGGGATCTGTGCCGATGAGTCATCCTAGCGACGATTCAGGCATTCAGGAAGCAGCAGTGGCAGGCAACTCAATTTGCTCGGTAATCTATATTTTTCTACTTGTAGAACAACATTAAGTTAATCATTTCCATATTAATGAGCCCCGCAGTGGAACACATCAAATGGAGGAAGCAGGTATTGTGGGTGGATGGACAGGAAGAGCGAGTGTTTGTGTGCATGACTGGAAAACAGAAGAAATTGGAAATGGGGCTGTCGTGTGCTGTTTTCACTTATAGCACCTCTCCATTCTGTCCCTTGCTAAAAAGATATTTGAAAGGCAGCTGAGCGAAAAATGAGCTCAACCCCCAAACATTGTTTTACCAGTACGACTGGCTGAAAACAGCTGCCTTTTATGAAGATCCAGAGCTGTCTTCCCCAACCTAGTAGTGCCCACCAGAAATTTTAGACTTCAGCTCCCATGCACCCCAGACAGCATAGCCAATGGTCAGGAATACTGGGCATTCTGGTCCAAAACATCTAGAGGGCACCCGGTTGGGGAAGGCTGGCCTGGCACTAGTAATACTATGCATGCAAGGCACAGGGTGCTCTCACCAGGCTTAGTTTTCTGTCTGTGGCAGCCACCCAAATCAAATCACAAACCACTAAAAGTGCTGGCTGGTGGTGGGAAGTCATCACAGGAGGCTGCTGAAGACCAAATTGAGGGGAAATCTCAGATGACTCCTGCCTGAAACACTGAATAGTCACTGTCGTAGACAATGCTGCAGAACTGACAAAACATTACCCACAGAGTTCATTGCAAGTCTTCAAAGAGCAGGAGCTGCCTGAGTTCTGACAACCTCTGGGTCATAATTCAAGCAGGAGGCCTTGAATTTAGGCAGGGCCAACACTATTCGGAACCCTCAAATCTGGGGTCTCCAACATAGCACCAGTAGGCACAAAAGTGCCCATGGACACCTACTTTGGTGCCCGCCAGGTTCCCCACCTCTCCTGATTTTTATTTTCTTTTTTAGGATTTTTTTTTTTTAAATTAACTGGGAGGCTGGTATGCTGCAAAGTGAAATGATGCCCTCCAGTGCCATGTTTGTTTGCGTTCAAAAGACTGGCTTTGAGTTTTGGAGCTCACCTCTGCTTTGGACTTATATTCTTGGGCAAGTTACTTTTCTTTTTGTCTCACCATTTGCCTTCTGGGAAATGAGTGCTATGTAACCAGCCATGCCCACCATGGCAGCCATTTTATAAATGGGCAAGCCCCCCCATGGCAGCCATTTTGTGAGAGCACCCACAGCACTCTCACATTCCCTACCTCCTTGTTTCAAAGTAGTACACCACACCTACAAGCAATGAGCATGAGAAGGAAGAAGTGGACTATGAAGGTTCAGACAGTGATGAGTCCTGGGCTACAAAAGTACCACTAGTTCTAGAATTATCCTAAGTTCTATAAGTATGAATAGAGTGGATAAACAAAACATTTTGCTTATCCTGTACCAGGATGTAAAAGGTGTTATGAAAGTAAATGATTTAATATAAGCCAAGAATAGTCACAGAATCCAGTTCCGTGCATGGAAGCCATTCAAATGCCATCGTGGAAAGAGCAGGGATGTTGAAGAGTCCTTGGTCTCGAGTCACGAGTCAAGTCACGAGTCTTTGGACCCGAGTCTCGAGTCCGAGTCCTTGGTCCAAAATGGTGACTCACGAGTCCCAAGTCCCGAGTCACTCCCAAAGCTGACTCCACGAGTCCCTATTAAAATCCATGGGGGTTTTTTCCCAACAAAATAAGGCTACTTCAGATGTGTGGCTTAAATAAATTCTAGGCACAAGTGTGCCTTTTTATTTCGAAACTCTGCAACTGATTTTGACAAGAACAGACCAGGCAGACAAACCCAAAGTAACCAGACAGGCAGAGGAGGCAGGGAACCCCAAAACAGGCAGGCAGAGGCCTTTGTCTTGGACAATTCAAACTGTGGAACCAGTTAAGAAGAGACCAGGCAGGCAGAGGAGGCAGGGAACCCCAAACAGGCAGGCAGAGGCAGCCAAACCCAAAATGTCTGAAAGGTTGCATTTTAGGAAAATGATTTTAAAAAATAAAATCTTCGCCGGCGATCGCACTTCTCTCCACTCCTTCTGGCACAGCCCAGGGATGTTGAAGAGTCCTTGGTCTTGAGTCCCGAGTCGAGTCTCGAGTCCCATTAAAAATACTGGGACTCGAGTGGGACTCGAGTCAGAAGGGGGACTCAGTCCGACTCACGAGTCGAGTCCTGGAGTCCGAGTCCCCATCCCTGGGAAAGAGTTTACCAGATTGCTCAGGATGCATGGTAACATATAAATCATTCTCCAGTGCACTTACCAGGGCCTGCTGAGATTATCAGGATAGAACAGCAGCATGCTGGACACGAAGGTTCCAAGGAATCCTCAGTGGCAGTGCGACTGCTAGTTTGGAAGAGTGCCACCTTCTCTTGGGGAAGCGTTCAGCAACCCCTTGAAGGATTTAAATATATACATTTTTTTCCTGCAATTTCAGAATGATTTATTCTTTGTAGAGTAAATGATTTTATACATTTGCACAGGTAATCATCATATCTATATACAGTCATGTCTTGGATTGAGAGCATAATTCGTTCCGGAAACGTGCTTGTAATCCAAAACACTCTTATATCAAAACGAAATCCCCCCCAAATAAATTTGTACAGAGATTTTTAATTTAAGCCATACTACAGTACTTGTATTGCAAGACGTCGCTTGTATATCAAGTCAAAAATAAATAAATAAATATTTAAAAATTTGCTTGTCTTGCAAAACGCTCTCAAACCAAGTTACTTGCAATCCAAGGTATTACTGTACATTATTTTGCTATAATGTGCTAAAAGCTACAGCTACTTCAAAGTATCCCCCACACCCCCAGAGAATTAGAGGAGGATAATTAGTTATTCTGCAGTGCTAAATAAGGATGAGAAAAGGAGGAATGTTTGGCACCAAGCTAACTTCAAGACTGTAATACAACTGAAGAGATCCAACATATCAGTTCCCATGTGCTTGCAAACCCCAAACAATTCCCCATTATCCAACGTTTAACATGCCTTAGGTAACAGGGATCTCTGTGGGATATGAACGTTTTAAGTATTAGAATGCTAAAGAGATGGTTTCACATATGCTAAAAATATTTCATACTCAAATTACATAAAAAGGTGTGGATGGTGTATTTTATATTATCTTGAAAATCTTTTCTCTTGGGAAATGCTGAAAAACCTTTTAATTGGAACTGGCAAATAATCAGTCCCACATTAATCATTCTTTAAACAAAATTCGGCTGGATCATGCCTAATGTAACCTTTACATTTCCTGCTCTGATTCTTAGTCCAAATTTCTCTGAGATAAATGGACATTTCCAGCTGACAATTTTTACATTTTCTCCATGGTTCAATTTCTATTCTTCCAAGGTCAGTGGATGGACAGGTGTTTTTTTTTTTACAGTTCTTTAAAAAAAGCCTTAAAATACCTTCATTATATATAGACAGTATAATGAGGAAGGCATTTTAAGGCTTTTTACAGAGAACTGTAAAAAAACTGTCCATCCACTGACCTCCTGCAAGAAGCCTCCCTGCCCACTGACCTTTCTTGAATGTAGCACATGGATTTCATGTACAATTATTCCCCTTTGTTAGGAGGTCTGCACTACTATGCTTTAGTAGCATCCTGGTCAGATGCTATAGTGCAGGGCTCTCCAACCTTGGATCACCAGAAGTTGCTGGCCTACAGCTCCCAGCATACCCAGCCAGCATGGCTAATGGCAAAGGATTCTGGGAGCTGTAGTCCAGCAACATCTGGGGACCCAAGGTTGGAGAGCCCTGCCATAGTGTGTATCTGCCAAATTTCATAGGTGTTTCATAAACTGAAGATTAGCTCTCCTCGTGGCCTAGTGAGACATGACCTCTCCCCTCTGCCCTTCTCCCCTAAGGTGTTCTTACCAGTTCGGGAGACAAGTGTGGGCCTTCTCATTCTGTCATCATAACTTGCGCAGAAATGGGGAAGGCTCCTTCCCATGTGCTCCCCTGAAACTTTCATTGTAAGTGGCTAAACTAAATGGTAGAAATGGGCATCACAGCGACCAGTGCTAGTAGTTGGTGCTAGGAGCAATTAGCGACCACAGTCTCTGGTCATTTCCTGTAGTTTCAACAGCCAGTAGTTTGACAAGGAGCCAATTATGATGTAAGGCAAGCTGTCTGGCCAATCAAGGCCCACGATAACAACATAGATCATTCTGTAGCAGAGCTAACCAAACTCACATCTAACATAGGGAAAGCCCTTGTCAAAAGTTAGCAAAAGCTATAATTTTTGTTATGTCCCCGAGGAAGGAGTTCATCTATGAAACCTTGGGTGGGCTGGCACAAAACAACAACAACAACAACAACAACACAGGCACTTTTGCGATTTGTGTCACTTTTGTTTATTGGCTATTTGGTACCTCCCTGTTTTGGGCTGAGACTGTTTTGAGGAGTGGGAGAGAGAAAACAGTTTTCACAACAGATGGATTGGGGATGGCACTGTGAGGTCCCACAAATGGTCTACCCTGGAGCCAGCTATTTGACATGTTGAGAAATCTTGAGTCAGGCATAGACAATAAGGTAGTCCAGATTGTAGAGAACATCAAATTATACAGGAAAGCAAAAACTCAAGCAGACAATGACGTGATTCACACAACATGACAACCTATTGTGGGTAACTAGCCATGTTTGTTGTGTGATCCGAACCCAGACCACTTCTCTCAGGGTGGCTTATTTTTTAGCAACAAGACACCCTGACAACTCATGGCTCATTATAGGGGTTGTTCATGCCACAACGGGATGTTGTATGTTGTGTCATCCAAACCTGGGAGAGCAATTTCATCTTGGGTTGCAAGGATCAGCTAGTGAGCTGCATGGCAAGAGTGGCAAAAAAAAAAATTGTGCCATAGCCAGTGACTGGCCCTCCACCGATGCCCAAGCAGCACTTTGAAGCAACTGTCACTGGTTCACCAACTTTTCTTTCGGTCCCAGAAAATTGCACAACTGTGTTCGTAATTTTTTAAAAATATTATCAGTATTGTCAATCTTGCATAAGTGTGCAAGTGCACTCTTATGGCTGACCTATATGTGTAGTCTTTCCTGGTCAATTTCCCTGTCTGTTTCAGCTGTCAAAGAGAGTGGTGAAATGGAGTAGGTAACAGATTAACAAGGCAAGAGTGCATATGGGCTAAAAAATTTATACTCTCTCGCTGACACTTTTCAGGGGGGAGACTCTGAGAAGTGTCAGTTCAACACATAAAATCCAGATGATCACATTTCTAGGGAGGAGATATTATGTGTCTAGGGAAGAGATATTATTTGGTGCACCTTCTTTTGCCACTTTCACCTGCTTTACCAGTGTGCTGTTCCACAGACAAGTTGGCAATTGGTCCCTGGAAACTGTGCGAAGATTAGCCTATATGCAGTCTCGCCTTGTCAATCTGTTACCTACACCACTTTGCCTCTCCCTTTGACAGCTGAAACAGACAAGGAAATTGACCAGACAAGACTACATTTATTGAACAGCAATAAAAGTGCATTTGCGAAAGACTGACAGTTTTTTAAAAAATATATATATATATGAACACAGTTGTGCAATTTTCAGGGGCAAAAATATTTTTAAAACATGACCCCAGTTGTGCAGTTTTGAAGCTCCAGAAAAAAACTCAAAATGGTGGTGAACGAAAAGGGGTAGCAATCAGAGGGGGAGGGGGAGACAAGATGGGTTCTGCTGAGAAGGACACTGGGATACATGCTAGAGTTAGCCAGAGGACTGAGGGGGAAGGAGGGGGAGAACAAGCCATGGTAAACCTGATTGTCTGTCAGGCATACTGCTGGGTGGGCAAACAAACAACCCACCATGGCTTATCCGCAGGGTGGCTTCGCGTGTTGTGCGAACCCACCCATCGAAGAGTTTTAAAAGGACCACCCCCAATCTGGTGGAATAGGCAACTAAATGGCAAATGGGAATCCATGAAGAAGGAAGTGCACACTGGAGCACATTTGTCCCCTGACTTGATGTGCATGCTGATGGGATCTGAATATGACTACCCAGGAAAGAGATGAGATGGAACACTGACAGTGTCAATTCACTGTACTGCTGCAGTGAGAAAAGCAACATCAATGTTAGGAATTATTAGGAAAGGAATGGAAAAGAAAATAGCCAATATCATAATGTTATCAATGGACCGCTAGTGCAACAGGAAGTAGTGGTTTCTGGGGGGAAAATGAAAATGAGTGACAATGCTAGTTTCCAGAACTGGGCAGGCCAGCAGAGCTCTCAGAAGGGAGCTCTGCTAACCTGCCCTATTCTGGAAACGAGCTTTGCCACTCATTTCCGTGGTTATTTTAGGAACTTCTAGGCCCTGTTGTGCTAGCAGTCTGTTTCACTAGGGCAACAGAACTAGTGGAGGTGCAGTGGTAGTATAGGATACTGCCCATAAAATCTATGGTGTAACCACATATAGAATACTGTGTCCACTTCATGTTACTGCATCCCATGAAGGATACCATAGAACTGGAAAAGGTACAGAAAGGAGCACCGAAAATGATCGAAGGACTGGAGAACCTTCTATATGAGGAAAGGCTAAGTTGTTTTGGGTTTTTAGTTTAGAAAACTGAATAATGTATAATGATAGAGGTTTGTAAAATTATGGACACTGTGAAGTGAGTGGATATTGAGAATCTGAATTACCCAATTAAATTGGCAGTAAGTTCAGGACTGAAAGGAGGAAGTACTTCTTCACAACACATAATTCACTGCCACAGGAGGTGGTGGTAGCCACTAGCTTAGATGGTTTTTAAAAGGATTAGGTGAATTCATGGGGGATGAGGCCATTAATGATTATTCGTCATGACAGCTAAATGGAAGTTCCAAATACAGAAGGGGTATCTCTGAAAATAAAATGCTGGGGTCAAACAATTGGGAAGCACTATCCTGCCTGTGAGCTTCCAAAAGTAAGGTAATTACAACCTCCATTGTGGAACTTCAGTATGCTGATGATAATGTGGTCTCCGCACTGTCAGAGGATGATGATCTCCAAACTATCCTAAATGCTTTTGCAGAAGCATACGGAAAACTTGGTCTCTCACTTAACATCAAAAAAACCAAAGTGCTTCATCAGCAAGTGCAAGCTAACCCTTTGGTGATGCCATCTATTCAGCTTGGCGGGACAATACTGGAAAATGTCGATCATTTTCTCTATCTTGGCAGCTATCTTTCTGTTACAGCTAACATCGACAGTGAAATCCAGCATCGTCCGAGCTCCGCAAGTGCCGCATTTTCTCGAATGAAACATAGAGTGTTCGAGGATTGGGATATTTGTAAGAAGACCAAAACACTGGTTTATGAAGCCATTGTATTGCCAACTTTATTGTATGCCTGCGAAACATGGACTATCTATAAACGTCACCTCCAACTCCTTGAAAGATTTCATCAACGTTGCCTCCGGAAAATCCTGCGAATTACTTGGGAAGATAGGCGAACAAATCTCAATGTACTGGAAGAAGCAAAGACTACTAGCATTGAAAAAATGATCCTTCAACGCCAACTTCAGTGGACCGGTCATGTTGTTCGAATGCCTGACTGCCGTCTCCCAAAACAGTTACTTTATTCCCAACTCAAGGATGGAAAGCGGAATATCGGTGGGTCAATATAAGAGGTTTAAAGATGTTCTTAAGGCTAATCTAAAAAAATGCAATATAAACATCAAAAACTGGGAAGCTCTGGCCCATGAACGATCTAACTGGAGGTTGGCCTTTCACAAAGGTTCTATGGACTTTGAAGAAGCCCGAGTGCAAGGTGAAAGGGAGAAACGTGCTAAGCGAAAAGCACGTCAAATGAATCCTTTACAGCACCATCTTCCATCTGGTAACCTGTGTCCTCACTGTGGGAAGCTGTGTGGATCTAGAATTCGCCTCCACAGTCACTTACGGACCCATCGCTAGAGTCTACACAATTTTCTTTAGAATTTTCCTCCTTTTAAAATCTCCTTTTTGTAAATTTTCTTTTTTTTTTATCCTCGAAGACAATCTTACTCGGTCACGAGTGATCGCCTGACTGACTGACTTATAAGGCAATTCTTGGAACCACTTCACTCAGGCAAGTGAATCATGTGACTATTCAATATTTGGCAGCTCACAGTTGAATGTGTGAAATGACTCCAGTGAAAAGCATTGTACTTGAGGTAATGTGAGGTGAGAGGAAAGGTCTTATCTGCAGTGTTTGATCTGAGATGGTTCATTCACACATACAAGTCAAATGATGAACATGTACATGGAGTGGCATCATTGATCCTGAAGGCCCCACCATGTGCCAAATCTGCTACCATAGCTAGTGGTCCTGGTGAGAGGTGATGGAGAGATGACAGAATGCCAGGCTCCAGGTCAGAAGCCTGTCCCTATAAGGCAGTGTTCTCCAACCTTGGGTCCCTAGATGTTTTTGGCCTACAACTCCCCGCTTGCCCCAGCCAGCATAGTTGGCTGGGGCATGCTGGGAGTTGTAGGCCAAAAACATCTGGGGACCCAAGGTTGAAGAACACTGCTTTAAGGCCTCTCCCATTCTCCAAGAAAAGGTGGGGCTTGGAGAAGTGGCCTTAGCTGAGTAAGCACCCAGCACTTTTTGGAGCAAGTTGGCTTCCCCGAGACCTGCCCGGGGTCCTGAAGGGCCTGTCTCTGGATACTTTTGCTTTATGACCTCTGTCTTAGTTGATACAAGCTCCTTGCCTGGCAGTCCCTTGCTCCAGCTATCTGCCTTAGCCCCCCCCCCCCACCTGATCCGCTTACGTTCACCAGGACATTTACAAGTCTGTATGTTTAGGTGCTGTAGCTAGCTGTCAGATGCTTTAGATTATCTGTCTATTTTAATATTGTAATAGCTAAATACTGAATTTGCAAAAGTACCAAAAAAAATATTTAGGAAAAAAAATCATAAAGGGGGGGACACCCCAAAAATTGCCCAGTGAGGACTGAGTGTGCTCAGAGGGCTACAGAATGCTGGAATTGGATGGATGGGAGAATGGAATGGAGTCTTTTGGAGGAGGGCATGGCTGGCTGGCTGGAACAGGGAACAGGAGCACCCCACACTGCAATGTCTTGTTGCCGGTCTCATAGATTTCATAGATCATAGAGTTGGAAGGAGCCTACAAGGCTATCGAGTCCAACCCCCTTCTCAATGCAGGAAACTAGAGGAGGGGTCTCCCATCCAAGTAATAACCAGGCCTGACCCTGCTTAGTTTTCCACGCTCAAACAAGCTGAGCCAGCGTGAGCCACAGGCCTTGTACATGGGACTATTCTCCCCTTCCACAACAACCTATTGAAGGTGGTGAGACAGTGACAGGCTCAAGGTCGCCCAGTGGCCTTCATATGTCTCAGTGGGGACAAGAACCCAGGTCTCCCTAGTCCTCCTTTTCTTCTACGCCACGTCGGTACAGTAGAGCTCTAGCCTGTTCAGCATTTGCTCGTCTGATAAGTAGGGCTTATCATAACAGCTAGAAATGTCAGGACCTTTCAAGGGCTCTGATCTCAAATTTTTAAACCCCAAAAGTGGCAATACATTTTTTCTGCAGCTGGGAATTACTTTCCCCCATTTCTTCTAGTAATTAGTGTATGTTATCAGTTGAAAATATTCTCTTCTTAAGCCTTGTTTTTAGTACATCAAACGGCAATTAATTTGTATTACAATGGTTATCTGCTCACACACTTCTCCATTATTATACACCATTATTTTCTGCTGACAAGCTCTTCAGATAAATTCTTCCCATACTTCCTGACATTATTGGTGGCGTGTGCCAAGTTACAATCTGTACTTACACTTTATACTTTGAATTTATGCGGTGGCTGCTTCATCTGTCATTATTAACAACATAACGATACTCAAAATGTGCTTCTTTGCTATGAATGGCAGCTATGATGAACATTAAAAACCTTTGATTCTCCATCACTAATTCGGGTACTGTCTCTCTCTGTGTGTTCACTTTGCCTGGAACATCTTTACAGTTCATCTCTGACTATTTCTTCATTACTTAAACATCTAATTAAATCTTCAGGAGAGTAAGGCAAATGCTTATGTTAAAAAAATATTAATGAATATAGGAAAACTTACACTGTTTTGTGCATATACTGATTATTCTATTGCCTTTAAAAAAAAGATATGTCTAAATCATATAGAGCAAGCTGCTGCTGTTTAATAAACACACTTAAAAATAAGTCATTCTGTACATGCATTCTTATCTAAAAAGCAAAGCCTAAACCTTGTGTGAGAAATGCACAGTTCAAACTTTGCCAGTGTTAACTTTCATGGTACGTTACTTCATTAACTGCAGTGGCCATATTCCCAGTCTCTTTTACTGTCTCATGAGAACAAAGCATGAAGTCTACAGAAGAGAAAAAGGTTCCACCTTCCATTTCCTAACCTCTACGTACACACACACACACCCCTGTGGGCTGCTTCGGATGACACTTTAAGCCCACAGTGGCTCTGTAGCCACTTTGGGTTTAAAGTTGCCTGGGGCCCCCACTGTGCCCACAGCCCGACTAATGATCAGGCACAGTGGGAGTCCTGAGGCACCTCCTCCCCACTCAGTCCTCCTGCCTGTATCCAAGGGGACAGCATGGGAGCACTAAGGGAAGTGGGAACGAACACCTGCCAAAAGTTCCCAATTGGCACTTTCGGAGGCTGTCATCTGCTTCCCTCTCCCGCGCTCCTGCCGATGCCAGGACAGCGGGATCCTGGCATTGGTAGAAGCACAAGGCAGTCACTTGTACACCACCACACCCACCACACCTCCATTTTAGTGAGCTTCTTGCCAAGCGGACGGGGGGCGGGTGCTTCTCTCTGCCATCACTGTGCGCACACATGGCAATGGAGAGAGAAGTATGCCCCTCTGCTTGGTGGGAGGCCACTGTGGTGGGAGGGGGCTGGTAGGGATGTGGGCGGAGCTTGATTAGGGGGTGGAAGTCCAGGAAACTCACCGGGCTCGTCCCCCCGAGCTCCGCTCGCACCCCCGAGCTCCGCTCGCCCTACTTTTCCCTGGCTCAACTTGCATTCTTGCGAGCTGAGCCGGGGAAGCAACTTCCAGTTTCCGGTGCTACGTTGTTTGCATAGAAAATGGTGTAAGATACATTAAAAACGACCGCGATTTGTATAACTTGCGGAAGTTTGGTGAGCGCCTCAGCTGGCGCTCAGCTCAGCTTGACTTGTGCAGCGGCGGCGCTCTGCTCGTGTGCCGCAAGTTGAGTGCTGGGCGGGTCGCCCACCACTAGGCGCTGGGTTTAGACAACACACTAAGCCACGGTGGCTTTGAAGCCACCGTGGCTTAGCGTGCCGTGTGAACCCAGTCACTGTATTTATATTGAAGTAAAGCAAGTTTCTCTCATTCCATGGGGTTGCTCAGGTCCACCTTCCTTTAAGTTTAACATGGTGAATTTGTAAAATGATTCAGAGAACTTGAAAACATTCTCTTCCCTCCTGCCCCACTGTCACGGTGACGTAAATAAGCTGTTAGTGACAAAATACAGAAGGCACAAGTACAGGCCATCACAAGAACTTGTCAGCACACAAGCGCATCAGAATTCCTTTTTGCACTGTTTTTATCAATGCAGACAAATGCATGTGCATGTCAGTAACGTTAAAGGAAAAAGAAGATCAAGGTATTCAGAACCCCAAAATCCAGACAGACAGATAGGCTGTGAAATGAGGGGAGAGTGTTTCAGCAATTTTCCAGGAGTCGACCGAAACAAGGGGTTGTACCAGTAGCATCATAGAATCATAGAATCATAGAATCATAGAAAAGTAGAGTTGGAAGGGGCCTACAAGGCCATCGAGTCCAACCCCCTGCTCAATGCAGGAATCTAGGTCAAAGCATCTCTGATAGATGTCTGTCCAGCTGCACCTTGAATGCCTCCAGAGTGGGAGAGCCCACGAGCTCCCTAGGTAGTTGATTCCATTGTCTTATTGCTCTGACAGTCAGGAAATTTTTCCTGATGTTTAGGTGGAATCTAGGTTCCTGTAACTTGAGCCCATTATTCCGTGTCCTGCAAACTGGGATGAACGAGAAGAGATCTTTGCCCTCCTCTGTGTGACATCCCTTCAAATACTGGAAGAGTGCGATCATATCTCCCCTCAGTCTCCTCTTCTGAAGGCTAAACATGCCCAGTTCTTTCAGTCTCTCCTCATAGGGCCTTGTTTCCAGTCCCTTTATCATCCTTGTTGCCCTCCTCTGAACCCTCTCCAGTTTGTCTATGTCCTTCTTAAAGTGAGGTGCCCAGAACTGGACGCAGTACTCAAGATGAGGCCTAACCAGTGCCGAGTAAAGGGGAATTATCACTTCCCGCGATTTGGAAGCTATACTTCTATTAATACAGCCCAAAATTGCATTTGCCTTCTTTGCAGCCACATCGCATTGCTGGCTCATATTCAGTTTGTGATCTACCACAATTCCAAGATCCTTCTCACTTATAGTATTGTTGAGCCAAGTGTCCCCCATTCTGTAACTCTGCATTTGGTTTCCTCTCCCTAGGTGCAGCACTTGGCATTTATCCCTATTAAAATTTCATTCTGTTGTTTTCGGCCCAGCGCTCCAGCCTATCGAGGTCACTTTGAATTTTGTTTCTGTCTTCCAGAGTATTAGCTGTTCCACCCAACTTTGTGTCATCTGCAAATTTGATAAGCATTCCCTGTACCTCCTGATCCAAGTCATTAATAAAAATGTTGAAGAGCACCGGGCCCAGGACCGAGCCCTGTGGTACCCCGCTCGTTACCTCTCCCCAGTTTGGAGAGCTTTGCCTGGCAATTGCTCATGGAGAGCTTTGCCTGGCAATTGCTGATTGGCAGCCACCAACCCCACCCCCCAAAGTCCCCTAGAAACAATGGTACAACATCACTACTGATAGGCCAACTTATCCCGACAGAAATCATAATTTACTCGCCGGGTTCCAAATTTCTCTGTCCAATCTCGGATGAAAGTTCTCCATTATTCCAAGTTCTCGTTTTGTGTATACAAAACTGCTACATGAGCTCAGATCTCCTCCTTGCCTGCCAGTCAGCTACCGTAGGCCTAGGCCGCATCACTCCCCTCCCAACCTCCTCCTCTTTGAAATGCTGTGTGTGCACACAAATAACAAGTGCAGCTGTCTTCAGAGATAGCGTTTCAGCCCAGCAGCACTTCCTGGAATGCCCATGTGACCGCCCATGTGACACGCCCCCTGGCACGGTCACAAGACTTTTCCAGGAAGTGCCTGTTGGGATGAAATGAAGAAAATCACGCTGCTACAAGCACGAAAGGGTTTTTTTTTATCTAAAGTAGTAATCGCTTGTCCTGTTTGCTAGGGACTTGGGTTTAGATAGGGATTACTTACTGGTCCATAGTGTAAACTGCCAAAGTCCGGTTCGGTCAAGGAGCAGGCAATAAGCAAAGTCAAATCAGTCCAGGGTCGAAGCCAGCAAGTTCTCAGAGCACAGTTTCAGACAAGGATTTAGCAGCAAGAGTGGTCACGGGATGATGCCCAAGGATATTTACAGGAGTTCAGGCAGAGGAGGCACTAGGGAGAAAAGGGCAAGGTACAATGAATCCAGAGCTGGTGAAGAAATATGGTATTGTTCCAGCAGCTCCCCTAGCATGGAAGTGAGGCTCTGAAGCAGGAGCTGCCAGAACCCCGGCCGAGGTTCAGCTGTGGCTCATTAGAAACCTCTAGAAGAAGTCCTCCCCATGAGGAGAAGTCCTACAGATGTGTCCTGCACATCCAAGCTCAGTACACATGCAAGCATTACCGACATATCAGATTTTACTTAAGAGCCACCTAATTTCGAGTTTTGACAGCATCCCTAGTCATCACATAGATAGTTGCCAGGTGGTGACTTCTGGGGGAGAAACGGTGGTCACCACCAGATGGCAGCCATCAGGAAGAGCATTCTTTGCTGCTGCTGAGAAACTGGTGGTGATGGTTCAACAGTGAGAAGAAAGGTGAGGTATTTTCACTCTGCTTACACCATCTGGCATAAGGTACAGAAGCGATAATATAGAGGAGGTGCCTTCACTACTTGAAAGACTTTTACATGAAGGCATGCAGAAAGTGCATTCTGCATGCCTTCATGTAAAAGTCTTTCAAGTAGTGAAGACACCTCCTCTATATTATCGCATTCTGAAAGTGCATTCTGAAATATTATCGCATTCTGAAAGTGCATTCTGAAATCTACACCTCCATTTTCTAATTCCCATCACAAAACACAAATTTTGACATTAAAATATGGGTCCCTCTTAGCTGTTCAGACAGGATTCAGATTTCTGCCAGTTAGAATCACAGCGTTGGAAGGGATCTTGGAGGTCATCCAGTCCAGCCCCCTGCATACAGGATCTACAATGTATTATGCAACTACAGCATCCCTGACAGATGGTCGTTCAGCCTCTGCTTAAATACCTCTAACAAACGAGAACCTGCCACCTCCTGAGGCACTCTGCTCCACTGTCAAACAGCTTGCACCATTAGGAAGTTTCTCTTAACATTTAGCTGAAATCTACTTCCCTGAAATTTCAGTTTTGAACAAAATTCTTCCATGGTTGAAAGCAACTTGCTCTGATGATCATTTGAATGTACCATATTTAAAAGAATTTGCTTTATTTTTGATGTATTTGAACGTGTAGCAGGGACAATTATGCCACTTTTTGTTTCAGTTGCCCAACTGGAGATCTCACATAGGTTTCAATAGACCAGGGCTCTCCAACCTTGGGTCCCCAGATGTTGCTGGCCTACAGCTCCCAGCATACCCAGCCAGCATGGCTAATGGCAATTGGCAAGGGATTCTGGGAGCTGTAGTCCAGCAACATCTGGGGACCCAAGGTTGGTGAGCCCTGCAATAGACCAAGCAACTCTACTGCAACCTCTATTCAGTTTCAATCAGTCTGCACAGTGCAGGTTTGATGAATCACCCATGTTTGCAAGTTGCAACCCATCACACAGCCTTGCCTCTGAAGGTCCCTTTTGAAAGAATCTAGGGCAAATTGAAGATGCTCAGGAAACACAAAGAGCAGTGTACATGGTTCCTCCCCCACCCGCCACAACTCAAATACCAGCTGCAAAATAGCTGAATTTGGTGTTGAGGCATGGCCTACTTATAGTAAATCTATTACTTTTCACAAACTCAGAACATATCTATCTTTTTTGTGGCAATCTTCATCTTACAAAAAAGGACCCCTCTTCAGGTGTTCTTCTTAATGTGTTGAAAGAACATGTGAGGAGAGGAGCGCTCCAGTCCCACCCCCCTCTGTCGTTCTGTATGCATGGAGGGTGACAGTCTGAGCAGGAGAGCCTCCTGTATCCGTGGAGGTTCTCCACACAATGAAGGACCCTGGAAAATCAGGGTTCTTATTAACTGCGTGGAGAGCCCCCAGGGATAGAAGAGGTCTCTGCTTCGGACAGTTGCCCTCCACATGTACAGGGCAATGAGGGCGGGGCTGGAGCGCTCCTCTCCTCACACGTCCTTTCAATATGGTAAGAGGAATGCCTGAAGAGGGCGAGGGTCATACAGAACATCCGAGATTGCCTTAGCAGAAGAAGGTATTATTGAATGACAATACATGGCTCAACTTGTTTGTTGTAAACGGCCCAGAGAGCTTTGGCTATTGGGCGGTATGTAAACAACAACAGCAACAACAACAACTTTATCATGTCATTTTATGCAAAAGAACCAGGATGGCAACTTCTGGGTTCAACTGGAATGCTTGGATTTAAGATGATTTTGTACAATCAACTTCACAAACCACTTAAAGCAGACCAGTTGGATTTACCTGACTTAGGATTCAGTATCTCAAATCTAAGTATACTGACTTCATTGATTTGTAGTTTGGGGCCAGTTGCACAGACAGGAGATCACATGCCAAAAACATTCCTGGACTTTACCACTTTAGACCAGGAGTGGGCAGCTTGTTGACCTCCAGATGTTTTGGCTTACAACTCCCATGATCCTTCACCAATGGCTGTGCTGGCTAGGGCTGATGGGAGTTGTAGGCCAAAACATCTGGAGGGCCACAAGTTGCACACCCCTGCTTAAAATCCCAGAACAAAGAAAATTAGCATGGTCAGAGAGAAAGCTGGGGTCAAATTCCTTTCCATGTCATCTAGTTTACTATGTGTGTGTGTATATCCCCACCATCACCGCAGGCACGTTTCCCCACAGCCACTTAGTGGTACACTCCAGGTACAGTTTTACCACATGATCTGATAGTCGCATAGATTAGCTCTTGAATTCCTGAGGTCACCATAAAAAGTTCCTTTTTCAAATTTGATCTTCTTCTGCTACCATTTGTCTCTGAATTTTAACTATGATCTATGGATACGTAGATGCTGATGTACCAGAACAGTAATAGCTTTTATCTGTTCATCTACTAAGTGTGAAGCAGCTCCCTTTGAACTCTCTCCTTCTTTGGTTAGCTCAGCTACCGCTATCTATAAATATTTCAGTTCTCATCAAAAATACATCACTTCAACATTGCTCTTACACCTTTACAGTGCTGCTCAAGATAAGCAAGATTCTGGTCCAAATCCCATTCAAGAGATACAAATCCTCATACATATTTCCAAGGCCAATGCAACTCAGCTTTAGATTATCCTGCTTTATCCCCCCACCCCTGAAAAAGATAAAGTTTAGACACAACTTGTCAAATATTGGGGAAGTTCTGTGTGAGTGCACATGCATTTTTCCTGAGGTGCTATGTCACAGATTTAAGGTTGCAATTCCTTAAATATAATACACAGGCTGCTGTACGTGGCCTTTGGCTGGTCTTGGTTTCCTCATTAACTGGACTTAATCTAAACCAGGGTTGCTTCTACACTAGCTGTCTTCTCTGGAATGAGCACCCCTCATTCTATAGCATTGATAGAAAACCCAGATAATGTCGTTGTCAACCTGTTGCATTCCAGTGGTGTTTTTTGTGTTGTCATCCTGTCTTTTTCAAACCCGATTTGGGCTGATTTTTGAAACTTAAAATGCAATTACAGTACCAACCTGTCCTGCATCAAAGTGATGCACTATTGGAAGCTTCTTCCTGCAGCCAGCCCTTTCATTTCTGATTTCTGATTTCCCCCTTTGCCCCTTTCTTTTGAATTGACTACTTAGATGCTTCCTTTGCACTCATGTCACCATGGCATTCCTGAATTGGCCCCTAGTCAGTTCCTGTTTGCTGTGGGGGAGGGAGACTTTAATTACTGCTTTTGCAGTAATTAAACTGTTTTTTGCAACTATGGCAACTGCTTGTTATTTTTCTATTGTTTCCCCCCTCCCAAAGATTGCAACTGCACAATGTTCATAAACATTTGGTAATGCCTCAGCAACTGAATCAATGGCTAGGAAGGTCACATTTCAATAGACTGAAATCATAGAATCATAGAAAAGTAGAGTTGGAAGGGGCCTACAAGGCCATCGAGTCCAACCCCCTGCTCAATGCAGGAATCCAGGTCAAAGCATCCCTGACAGATGACTGTCCAGCCGCACCTTGAATGCCTCCAGAGTGGGAGAGCTCACCACCTCCCTAGGTAGTAGGTTCCATTGTCTTATTGTTCTGACCGTCAGGAAATTTTTCCTGATATTTAGGTGGAATCTGGGTTCCTTTAATTTGAGCCCATTATTCCGTGTCCTGCAAACTGGGATGATCGAGAAGAGATTCTGGCCCTCCTCTGTGTGACATCCCTTCAAGTACTGGAAGAGTGCGATCATATCTCCCCTCAGTCTCCTCTTCTGAAGGCTAAACATGCCCAGTTCTTTCAGTCTCTCCTCATAGGGCCTTGTTTCCAGTCCCTTTATCATCCTTGTTGCCCTCCTCTGAACCCTCTCCAGTTTGTCTACTTCCTTCTGAAAGTGTGGTGCCCAGAACTGGACGCAATACTCAAGATGAGGCCTAACCAGTGCCGAGTAAAGGGGAATTATCACTTCACGTGATTTGGAAGCAATACTTCTATTAATGCAGCCCAAAATAGCATTTGCCTTCTTTGCAGCCACAAATGTAAGCTCTTTGGCTTCAAAGTCTGTGTTTACCTCAGTATTCCACCTTTTTTGTTGATGTTATCTACATTTGGGGGCAAGCTTGCAAATGCACTATTTTTCTGCAAATCTACAAGTTCTTTGTGTTGTTTTATTCTGATATCTCCTTCATTGTAAGCGCCCTAGCAGATTATCCAAAGTTGGCTTTGACTTTGCAAACAAATATATAGATGTTCTGTTATGGTTGTGGTCTCTAGTCCTATTCAGGTGTTCTTCTCTCCATTAAGAGCATGTGGAGAGAGAATGGGACCATGCACACTGGCTTCACCTCCACTGTCCCATCCTCTGCCAGCCCCACCCCAATCCTGTCCACACATTAGGGCCTTCTCTGTAGAAAAGAAACCTGCAGAATGCAATAGGATTTTCTCATGATTAGAGCCAGCATGGGACACAATGATAGGGGTGAGGCCAGTGTGTAGCCCTGCTCGCTCTCCATGCAATTTTATTTGTGCCGAGAGACTATCCCCCTGATAGTACTAGCAAGTGTACCACCATGTTATTTTAATTTTTTAAATATAATATTTAGGAGCTCCCTTTCCATTCAAGAACTGAATGCTCAAAGTGATGTACAATGAAGCCATCTTTAATCTTTTAGAGAGCAATCCTGTGGCCCCTAGGCAATATCTGAGGTGGTCATAGGATGTTGAGGATTTCTCCCTCCATGGGCATAGACAGAGCTATGACCTCGGAGGGGGAAATCCAAGCTCCCACGCACCCCTCCCAGCTTCTCCAGAAAGCTCTGCGGTGGCTCCCTCTCCCAAGGTCAGAGCTCTGACCTTGGGAAGAAGAAGGAGAGGGAGGGATAGGGGATCTCTGGTGGGTGCAAAAGGGACAGGAGAGGCTGGGGATCTGCTGGATCCAAAGGCCTCTCAGCCACCATTCCTGCCCCCAGCAAGGTGATCGAGCTAAACAGGCTCAGAGGCCTATCTAGTGAAAATACCTAAATCGGAGAATGGAGAGGCTAAGAAAGCCACTGCCTTTCCTGCCACCCTGCCAGGCAGGGCCGGTGCTACCATTAGGCCTAGGGCGCAGGGCTAAAGGGGGCACCAGAAACGCCTTGGAAAAAAATACAGCACTCTCAAGTGGGAAGGGGGGGCGCTAAATATCTGATCTTGCCTAGGGCACCAAACTGCCTTGCACCGGTCCTGCTGCCAGGCCCTTGCCAGCAGGGCTTTGGAGGATTGGAGGGCTTTGAGATCAGAGCCCTCCATCCTCTGAGTGTCTGTCCAATGGGATTGTGCTTTTTGGGTTGTTTTCTTTTTCTTTTTTTTAAGAATCCTTATTCTGAACTGGTAGCCAGTTTTGAACCAATGCCAGGTTCAAGACTTTAGAATGAACATTCAGGTTCTGTTTTGGCTTTGAGGGTGGAAATAAAGATTAGGTTTGGGTTTAGGTTAGAACTGGATCAATGCCCTGAGAATGTGCTTCTATAACTAGTTTACAAATAAACTGAAATCCCAACATATTACTTTCCAATTAATAACATTAATTAGTAACATTAATGTGGAGAAACGAGCCTTTGGGGGTACACACACACACCTCATGTGTGAACCGGCTGGGGTGGGGTGTGCATAGTTAGCGTGTAGAGAAAAGAGTTTTTAGGGTTCCTGCATGCATGCATGCATGCAGGAACAAACACACACACACACACACACACACACACACACACACACACACGCCTCCTCATGAGTAAACCAGGTGGGGGCTGGGAAGAAGCAAAAGGTGATGGAACATGAGATGGGGCCTGGCGTCTAGAAGTCTGGAGGAGCCAGGCTGAAGGCATTCACATGCAGATAGTTCAAGCCATGACTCACAGTTCCCTTTCCCCCTGCATGGCCAGGTGAAGTTCAAATTGATTGGCTAGAAGCAAGAAGGCTACAGAAAAGGGGAGGGGGATGAGCTTTTTCCCCACGTGTAAGCCTTTGTTCTTAGTCAGTCCTTTTTGGTAGCGTGCCGGCATGGCAGCGCGCCAGCGAGGGGCCCGAGCCTTTAGGGGGGGCCCCCCTCAAGAATCGACCCCAGACAGCCTCTGGTAAAATTGGCTGGTTTGAGGGCACTAGGGAAAGCAAGCCTTGTAGGGGTTTACCCATCTTGGACCTTCGGGTAGGTGTGGTAATTCTCCATCGGGCAGCAAGGCTGTGCTGGATCTAACCCTTTGAAGAAGACACCCTCAGGTAACAGGTGTGTGCTTGAGAGATCTTAAGGAATCAGGTCTTTATTGTTTTATAGCTTTACTGTGTACTAAAGTGTCTCTCTATTTTGTGTGCTTCTTTTATTTGCCTAATCTTGTTGTAAGATGCTACCAGAAATAAACCTTGTCGTGGTTTCACCCCACATAGGTTTTGTAGTACTCTGTTGGTTCAGTATCTAAATCCAGGTTACAGAATTGAAGGCGAGTCCCTGAACAGAGATTCAAGTAGGATTGCAGAGACAGCTGAGGCTGGCAATCTGGTACCTTGAGATCTCTGGGGGTCTTGGTTCCTTTGCCAGCAGGCAAGGGTGGGGTAGTGGCGGGTCAGCCAGCCCCCCCTTCTGGGCCACATGGTGGCAAGTGCTGGGTTCCCTTTGCAGGGAGGAAAGGGTTGGGAGTCTGGCGGGCCAGCCAGCCCCCCCTCTTCCTCCACAATTAATAACCTGTAGAAAAGAATAGCTGTGGTTAGAAACATCATCATAACATGATTCAGAAATGCTATAATATATAGAATGGAGAAATACCTTAGTTTTATAGGAGTTCATTGGAGCTGGGAGCTGGATTGACTGCATTGCATAGCAGTACAGACTCACAGGAAAAGCCATTAGAATAAAATTTCATTTTTTCATCCTGGGGGGAAAACAGCTCAATCTTTTGCTGCCGATATGTTTGAGAGAGGGCTGGAATCCATTTACCTTTTTAATGCTGCATAGCTTGGCCCTTCTGAGCTGCAACATTCTGTTGTTCTGAGAACATTCCGTCAAGGAAGTGAGAGAGTGACGTCAATCAGTTCGAGATGTTTGTGCATGATGGCAGTTTATTTTCTTACATTTATATCCATGTGCCACCCTCTTACTTGGCAAAGGCCTGTCAATCAACTGCTGCCCAATAATACTATAAAATACATTGTGAAATATCCTATTTCCTAATTGTTGTGATTTCTACAATGCAGCCAATGTGGTGTAGTGGGTTAGAGTGTTGGGATAGGACCAGGGGACCTGGGTTCAAATTCTCACTGAGCCGTGAAGCTCAGCGGGTGACCTTGGACCAGTCATTTTCTCTCAGCCTAACCTACCTCACAGAGTTGTTGTATGGGGGGGGGGGGGGCAAGAACCATGTATGCAGCTCTGAGCGACTTGGAGAAAGGGTGGGATATGCATGTAAACAATACAATATAATCCTATTGTACAACAATAGAATGACAAGGCCTTGCAAGAAAACTACAGCAATGACACCACACAATCATGTTGGAATCGTAAATTTCTCAGAACACTGCAAGTCTAGAAAAGATTAGTACAACTATTTGATTCTGCTCTTTTGAAAAAAGTCTAGATAGAAGTAAGATTGAACTAAATTAGCTTTGTTATCAATAACTGAAAAGGTGGCCGGTCCTCAAAATGTTAAAGAATTAATTATAAATTTGTTAACGGCAGGCAGACTAATGATAGCAAGAAAATGGAAAATTCAGCAAGTTTTCTCTATCACCGATTGGTATAAAGAAGTATGGGATATGGCTTTAAATGATATGTTGACTTGTAACATCAAATGCAAAAGGGGGCAATTAAAGAAAAATATTTTAAAGGATATTTGGGGTTTATTTTTGGACTTTGTGTTAAACAAGGGGAAAGGGAGTATGCCGTGTCAAGATATGTTGTATTTTTGGAATAATGAATAATGATAGATTATAGAGATATAATGTATTATTTGGTCCTGTGGTGATGGGAGCACTATATAAATTGTATTTGTGTTATTTAGTTAATTTTTGCATTGTTGAAAAATTTAAAAAAAGAAAAGAAAAAGAAAGAAGAAGTAAGAATGAACTTTGGTATGGAATGTAGAATGTAGAATCCAGAATACATTCAGGGCACGTGCAGAGAGTTCTAGTATAGAATGGGCACGTCCTTGGCTTTTGGTGTCTTGGCACATGCAGCAAGGCCTTCAGCATGGCCAGGTATCAGTGATGCCATTAATCCCTTGCTGTGTTTTCCAGAACAAACCTGGGACCTACTGGTACGTGAGGTGGCCCAGTTCTGTTCCTGAAGTCATTCAGCCACAACCAGAACCTAGAGTCATAGAGTCATAGAAGAGTAGAGTTGGAAGGGGCCTAGAAGGCCATCGAGCCCAATTCCAAGGCTGCTCAATGCAGGAATCCAAGTTAAAGCATCCCTGACAGATGACTGTCCAGATGCATCTTGAATGCCTCCAGTGTGGGAGAGCCCAGTCCTGGGCCATGACAGACAGGGATTTACCAGGAACAGAGACTAGACAATATGGGCTGATCCTAGCACTCTTCAGAAAATATATTTCTGTTGTATTCCCAATGGAATTCTCATCTAGATGGATCACATGTAGTATGAAATACTTGCCATCTTAAATACTGAATTCCTCTAGGAGTTAAAGTAATCAGTAGCCACATGTTACTTTAACGAACAGTTGGAAATATCTGTAACATTACATTATAAAGAACTGAGGGGAAGGGGAAGTGGATAGGGTAATATTGGGAGCTCTCCAGATATCAAATATCTGTTCTACCTCCTTTCCTAGAAAATATTTGAAAACAGTTTATGGTGGGCATTAACTAAGAGCAATCTAGTGTGGTCATGTGCCCTCTTTTAAAGAGGACCATCCTCTACAAAAGGCGTTCTCTATTTGAAGGGCTCTTCTGTCCATTTCCAATTTAAAGAACTATAAGAACTGTTGCCCATCAAGAGTGCCTGAATAGCAAACTGAATGGGCTGGCACACAGAGCATCTGGTCACAGTCATCCACACTAAGGTGAGATGTACTGCATTTTAAAGTATAATCATGTCTAAATTTGCATGCATCTATACTTCTCAATTAGCAGATGCAAATTTCATGCAAATCACTGTTCTCTCTTTTGGTGATGCATTTCCTCTTTTATGGTGATTCAGAAGTGGCCACCCTCCACTCTGCTGACTCAAAACCATTTGCTTTTAATCTGATTTTCCTTTCCAGTTTTTTTAAAAATCCCTTAAACCTATTCTTAGGTTGGTTTATCCTCCACCCTTGTCAATTCTTTTTCTTAACTACTGTCTGTTGAGCAAAAGGAATTCCATCAATATTCCCACAGGGCGTGATCCTCCATTAGCTGCAGTTCGTGACCCCAAGCTCTTGGATCCAACAATAAGTTCAACTTGTCTGGCAGCATCTGTTCTTCCCTGAAAAATCGATTTTCCCTCATTGAGGTCGTTCTCTTCAGTGCCCTTTTCTCTTAATATTATGTTTAATAAATGTCATTGCAGGAAAAGGTAGGGCTCAATGATGCTGCTGCTGGTTTGCCACATCGGATGTCTATTTGAGGTACATTACGGGACTTTGTAGGTGGGGGTGGGCGTTGGGGGGGTGGGATTAGATGGACTCATTCAACACACCAGATTGCTCCCAGGCATGTGACACCTTGAGCCCTGCTCCAGTAGTTCTCCCACTGGTCTGCACAGTGGAAAGATACAAGAGGAAGGTCAGTATCGGCTGTACTATTTGCATTAACAGAGATGCGGTGTCAGCACAAGATCTCATGGCGCCCCACTGCCCCTTCCTTTCCAGTTCATAAGGCTGAGCAGGGTTGTCCAGTTAGGGCTGCAAGCATTAATGTGGGCTGTTCAGTCTGGTGTATTAGTGCAATAAGGGGGAAAAAATTATTACTGAGGGCCTTCCTACTAAAATGAATATTCACTTTTTAAAAATTTAATTGCAAGCAATTACATGCTGCCTTCAATGTCTCAACACAGCATCCATATTGAGGTGCTGGTAATATGTACATCTATTTAAATTTCATCAGTTAATCAGTTAGTTGATTAATCAACTAAAAATTCTTTAATTAGCTGACAGCCCTTTCAAGTACAAATATCAGCTTTATGCCTTTATTTTGCATACAAAATCTTATGCCAACAACAGAAATCAAAAACAAATAAACCTGGGCCATGTTTTTCATGATTTGGAGGCATTGCTTACAAAAAACCTGCTTGCTTATTCCTTTAAGTTGCCTTCAGTGATGTCATCACATGCCACGTGATGTCACTAATACAGGAATGCCAAAAAAGCAGAAACCGGGGGTTGGGGTGGGGAATAGTACTAAATAAACAGGCTAGGGAAGCAATGAAACCAAGTAGGATATTAAAACAACAACAACAACACAACCCCCCCCACACACACACAAACTGGGCTAGATCCAGAGATATAAAAGCTGAAGAAATTATGGTGGTGGTGCTGTTCTACAAGCTGTTCAGGAAGAGCTATCAGAACACTTCACACAACACTGACTTAGCACAAGTAGGTATGTGTGTCCAAGCAAAACTTGAGTTCACTGAAGTTCTCAAATTCCACCTCAAAGCTCATTCCATCTCTTGTCTGTATCAGATTGCGATCTTTGCTTGTTTCTTTTTGCATCAAAATTTGTGCATATTTTCAGGCGTGTTTTTCCAAATGTATGCATCAATCGTGCACATCTATGAAATGTACACATCCTTCTTCCATTGTTTAAAGCCTGTTTGGGCACATTTTTCATAAGTATGCATTTTTCATGTGTATTTTTCATGCTGTCGAACACATTTGGTCCAAGAGGTGAGAACTGGGTAAATCCTGATCAAAACCAAACTGAAACTAATTTTTCATACATCCCTGGCAAGTGTGCATCTTGAGATCTCGTGCAAAAAAAAAAAAACCAATTCTCTTTTCTCACACATGGATCTTTCAGTAAGTCAGGACCCTTTCGGTTGTTGAAGAAGATATCTGGGTCCAGCCAGAATACGTAAAATCAAAGTGCTTTTCAGGAAAAATTATATTCTACTAAAATAGTTCATTCCTATCCCCTGAAACCAAACCAAAATAGGACTGGAGAGTTTTCATCTCAACTCAGAATTCAAATCCATGTGAATGATTGCGACATAAGAATCGGAGGATGGAGCGGAGGTAACTATGCATGGCATTTATGCCAGACTAATGAACCTGAAGTAAAAGAATATGAATATCCCCATGGAGTGAATATTAAAACTAATCAAATATTAATTTACTGTGGAAGTAGTTCAGATTCTGAGTGTATTTAAAGATGGATTAGCTGAAGGCCACTAACCTATCTTCAAAAGTAGAAAGCATAAACAAAGAGTGAAAATAAAAGAATGTTCTCATATCTAAACTGAGCACAGATTAATGCATAGATTATAAAGCCCTCTCTGGCTTTATAAATATGGAACATTTCTGATGAAGAAAAACAGGTTCTATAGAACAGGTTCTATAGAACTCCAGTTCTTGTTATCTATCTATCTATCTATCTATCTATACACACGCACACACACACACACATATACAGTATATATGGACTGGACCATCTGAATTGCTCGAGGTAATAATATACGATTTAAAAAAAATATTAATACATTACAGCCTTTCTTCTAGAATCTGCCCTTGCAAACTCAAGACTATTTTACATTTTAATTTTTGCTGAGTCAGATCACACTCACCCACCCCCACCCCAGTGTGTTGTTTATACAAATAGCGGTGTGTGTCAAAATATGTCCATTGCATACCCTCCAACATTTCACAGATGAAAATAGGGACACACATGTGAACGTGTAAGAGATATGGTTAAGCAACATGAAGGTGTGATCAAAAGGGCATGGCCAGGCAACATGAGGGCGTGGCCAATGGTATGGCCAGGCAACCAAATGGCATGGGCAAGTACAAAAATTATTAGAGGAAACACACAACATCTTATATATTATAATGATTACATTATAAAATCTTATATATTATAATGATTATATTTTAGTGGCTTTTGTATTTTTTTTAACCTTACTTAAACCCTTAATTGTTGAAATCTGGTGTTTTTCATGGGGGGGGGCAGTGCTTGCATGGCAATCTCTTTCTTTTTGTTTTAAAATTGTCAGGATTGGTCCCACATTTTCAGGGCAGTTGAAGAAGGAGAAGGAGATGCGGGGGAGAAGGAGCTTTTGGATGGGGGGAAATAAAAAAAAAAACACATTGGGGTTTTGAGCCCCTTCAACATTTTGCTCCACACCTCTACAGCTCTGGTTTTTAAGCACAAGGAGTAACTTTGAGGGGCTGAACAGCTTTGTTGTTGTTTGTTATTGTGGAAAGGCCCCAGTTTAAAGCACTTTTTGTGCTCTATTCGCACAATTTAGATTTAAAGAAACACTTAAACTGGAATAATCTTACAGAATTTAACTAACTTGAATTAAGTTAAAACAAACAGTGTAATCCTACGCACAGTTACTTGGGAGCAAGTACAAATGCCTTCAATGGGTCAGGCCTGGTCAGAGGCAGCAGCAGGTAGAGCACACACACATACACATCCTCGGTCTGTTCCCTTCCTGCTTAAAGGGTCCATGGGCAAAATCGCAGCTAATCTAAATAGCTTGCGGGAGGAGGCAGGGGATTTCCAGGCTCTGCATAACAATCAGGACTCTGCATAACAAAGTAAGAAGCTGTGATGGCTTATGTGTTTGCGGGACTGTTCCCCCCCCAGCAAATCTGGGGTAATTGGAGAGTATGCCATTGTACATGGCCTCCCTTCACCATCACATGTGAAACCTTAAATCTGAAATGGGCCCAGCACAACACTGGAAAGGCCACAGGCTCTCCCACTGGCCTACATGATTATGAAAACAGAACCAAAGGACTGTATTTATTTTAGATGAATTAATTAATAATATAGAAGATTTGTTAAGGTTTGGACACACCAGCCTGGAATTTGCAAGACCACAGATGCTGCTGCAACTTCAGGCCTAGCGAGTTTGCATCTTTATAAAGCTACTACATTCCCAGGCATACCAAAAACTAAAGCTCAGAGGACCGCAGTACCACTGCAATATACCGGAGAACTTTTCAATGATTTATAATTTTCATTAATGGTAATTATGCTTTCCCTAGACTCAGAACTCTGGAGAATTTGACAGGCTTGGCTTCTAAGCCATCTTCCTTTCTGAGGGGAGATGTTTTAAGTTCCTCCTGGGGAAAAAACAGATGGAAAAATAGTCATATAAAGAAAGCCCAGCAGGTGTTTGAGTAAAGTCTGTCATGCCAGCTCAGTGACAATAATTGGCAGGATAGTGAGGGGAGCAGGAAATACAAGGCTAGGGAAACAGACAATAGTTTTCAAGAGAGCTGAAATGGTTCAAGAGAGGTTTTACCTGTCACAGTGCATAGGCAGCAGTCTTTTGTCCCTCTGGTCAAACACTTTTTGCCTTTTTAAAAAGAACAATGCACAACATGCAAAACCTGCTTATCGGAGACAAAAGTGAGAGGAATCTATTCATCACAAGCAACCACCCATCTTCCAATCCACCTTAAACTCAGAGAAAACAACCATCTGTCTCCAACTTATGGCAACTTCCAAAGTGTCCCAAAGCTATTTCCCTAGCTAAATTATATTTGTCTAGGACTCCAGTGAATTTTGGAATGAATTGGTAAAATGCACTCCAAATGGATGGAAAATGGATGGAAATGTATCTAAATAAGTAAGAGTGTGCCAGCCCCAAATCTTTCTTCCTGAAAGCTTTTTGCCTGCCTTTTTTTTTTCTTTTGCAACCTGCTTCCTCCCTCTCTACATCTCTTGGGACCTCTCCTCTGTTCTTTCTTCCCTAAGTCTTTCACTGTCACTCAATTGTGTGAGTTTCCTCAAAGTAGTTGGGTTCTGTTGCTCACCACTGTATGTCCACATTTGTTCTTGACCCTTTGCTTCCAGGCCTGTTTACTATGGCAGACATGGCCTCTTTCCTTAATGTGAGATGGGTGCTGCTAGCCATGTAAGTAGGACTGAGATGAGAGTGACTACTGGAGAAATAGCTCATAATGTCCAAAGGAATTGATGCCTCCCTAAAGGAAAGGGCAGCACTACTATACTCCTATGCAGTTTTTAGAGCAGGGCTCTCCAACCTTGGGTCCCCAGATGTTGCTGGCCTACAGCTCCCAGCATACCCAGCCAGCATGGGTAATGGCAAGGGATTCTGGGAGCTGTAGTCCAGCAACATCTGGGGACCCAAGGTTGGAGAGCCTTGTTCTAGAGGGAAAGGGACACTTGAGGGAGAGGGGTTTCTCAGGTTAAAAGTTGCAGGTTCCCCCATCACAGTCTGCTGCCTTCCCTTCTTCTCAGCTTTCAGACAGTACCTCTTCCACCTGCACTAGCAAAGGAGTTGAGAAGGTGAAGGCAGACAGAAAGATTTGCAAAGGTGTGGGACATTATTTAATAGATTGACACACTTGGATGAAATGTGTTCAATACAGATAAAAACAGGACACCGTCTCTGATTGTTATGCATTTCACTGAGATGCTGAACTTACTCTGTTGTACCATCAAAGCTAATCACTATGTTACCCAGTCTTCTTCCTTGTCTGCAATATATTTACATAAAGAACCAACTGTCATATTATGATGGCTGCATACACGAGTAGAGATAGAATTACTATGCACATTTCCCAGACAAGCTCAGAAAGGTCTCTCAAGGGGAGAGAGATTATTTTGAGACTCTACATAGCAGGTACATTGTGAAACAAGCGGGGGAATGATGGAATATACCCATAAGCCATCTTTCACACAACACAGTTTGTTTTAGCAATTGTTCCTACACTTTTTAAAATTATTATTATGAAGACACATTAACAGAATGTTGACTTTGTTGGGTTCAACTCCTGACCTCCTTCAAATAAATAACATATTGTACTCCACTGTTCCCCACACTGCTAGAAAGCTGATGAAGTCACAAAGCTTCTTGACCAACTTGCTGGATCCTAACATGATATTTGGGAATCACTGATCAGCAGGTCAGATCATTAGGTCATTTCAGAGACTATAGTTTTCAGATTTCTCCGCTAACTCTCAGGAATATCATTGGGATAAGGCTCCATGAGATGTACAGATTTCATGAATCAGCCTTCAGGGATTCTTCTTCCACGGGTTTATGAATCTTCAGGATCCCTTGTTCAGCACCTGATCTTTACTCTCCCCATCCCTGGTAAGGCACATGTCATTTGATTCTTGCTCTAGGGCAGGTAACTAAAGTAAGCCAATGGGTCTACTTCAAACTCAGTGCTAATAAACTGGATCAAGCCACAACCTGGGTTGTGAGAACCTAGCATGACTGATGAAGGAGGGAGTAGAAGTTTGTAAATATAAATTAGACTTAATGATAAATTAATACACAAATTGGATCATAGACGTTCTGGAAGGGACCATGTTTACAGTCCGAATATCTACTGTTATGCTAGGTATGGCCAGTTTCGAGTGTGGGCATAGTCGGACATTTGCTGAGGGTCCACATCCCAGCAGGGGCCCACTGAAAAGAGTCCTCTGGTGTTACACTGCCTCTTCACCATTGCAACCTGCTTGTTCACCTGCCTCTCATTCTGGCCCAGACAAGGGTGCTGGTGAGAAGGAGGAGCAGGAGATGCCACTGCCTACTTGCTCACTGGCTCTTTGCCTGTCAAGCAAGCAAGCGATAGCAATGATGAGAAAGAGGATGAGGAGCAAGAGCAGCTGGTGAAAGTGGTGGTGAGAATTTGGGACCATTGAGGGTATCTTGCTCAAGGGCCCTCAAAAATCTGGTGCTAGGTCCACCTTCCCCAACATGGTGCCCTCCAGATATTTTGACTACAACTCCCATCATTGGTCATGCTGGCTGGGACTGATGGGAGTTACAGTCAAAAGGATCTGGAAGGCACTACACTGGGGAAGGCTAGGTTGTGATCCAAATAAGCAGTACATGAAGCCTACACAATGGTAGCCCTTTCGCTATAGCCCCCTTCAGGCATTCACTGTGAATACCTGAAGAGGGCCGTGGGACCGTGGATATAAGCCCTACCCCAATGTCCCCATTCCCAGAGATCTTCACACATTCACTGCAAAGGTTTGAAGGGAGAGTCTAAGCATGTACACCTGTATAGGCTTTGAAGCCTCCCAAGAAATTGGGAACCCCGATAACAAAGGGTTCCTGAAGTACCTCCAGCTAGACATGCTTAGAATCTCCTGTAAGACCTTCATGCTAAATGTGCAAAGGTTGGGAGTGGAGTGGGCGAGGCCAGCATATGTAGGAAGGTGGGGGCAGGGCCATCGTACAGAACCCCATGGCCCCTACACAATTCGAGCCCCCACATATTTGTCTGAATAAGGGCGTGCGGGACAGTGATAACTGTGTTGGGATTTCTGGTGCATACCTATTTCTTTTTTCTTTCTTTCTTTTTTTAAGATTTAATTATTTATTTTTTTAATAAACATAAGCAAATCAAATACAATCAAACCCGTGCTCCCATCACCTTGGGACCAATATGATAAACAACTACTACTTTTCTATACCATTGTATCCTAAATTCCAAAAATACATCAAATCTTGACATGGTGTAGTCCCCTTTCCCTCAATTAAAACATAATCTAAAAATAATCCCCATAGATCCTTAAAATTATTTTTCTTGAATTGTCCCCTTTTACATTTGATATTACAAGTTAACATATCATTTAAAGCCATATCCCACACTTACCGATACCTATTTCTGTGGCTCAGTACATTTCTTGGGATTGTGCAGTCCACTAGGTCAGAAGTGCACCATGCTATAAATCTTTGAGGGGGGGGGGGGGATACTGTATACCACATTGCAGGAGGCAGTAAAATGCAGCCAGCCGGATTTAACTTCACAACTATGAAATCAGCACAGCATTTTCCAAATTGTTACTGTACAGTTTCCACACTTTCCAGTCACAGGAGAGATGCGGAAATTGCAAACTATTATTTGTGCCCTGATAGATATCTGCTGCCTCACAAAATTAAGTCTATTTCTGTCCTCCATTCACACTTGCACTTGGTGGCTTCTATTTCCTAAATCACATAACCAGACAAAGCACTGCTAGGGAACAAGGCAAGTGACAGCCGGCATCAGACTAGTAACTTATCATGGAATTATTCAGTCTCTGAATAGGCTTTTGTTTATTCAAGATTCCAGTCTTGTGTTTTCATAATGAAACATGCCATTTTTCATGTGTTTTTTTTAATGGAAGAGCACAATCCTATGGGCTAGACACCGAAATGATGGAGGCCTCTGAGATCAGAGACCTCCTTCTATCCTATGCCCTGTTGGGCTCTTGCCAGCAGGGTGGGAGTGACGGAGGCTTTTTTTAGCCTCTCCCTCCTCCAATACAGCATTTTTTGATAGACAAGCCTCTGAGCCTGTCTAAATCACTCATTCTGCCTGGGAGGGGGATGGTGGCTGAAAGGCCATTGGATCTAGCAGACCACGGCCTTTCTCCACCCCACCCTCAACATACCCATTTCTGTCCTTCCCATGGTCAGAGGCCTGACCTCTGAAGAAAGAACCGCTGTAGAGCTTTCCATGGTGGCTACTGGCTAGGAGGGGCTGGGGGGGGGACGAGATCCACAGCCAGATCTCCCCCTCCAAGGTGGAGCTCTCTCTCTATCCTCAGAGGGGGAGATCTGCTGCATCCTGTGACCCCTTAGATGGTGTCTAGGGGGGTCACTGGATTGTGCTCTAAGTCTATAACAGGGAGAGAGGCACAATATCAAATATGGCCTGCTGGTTCTTCTTCATGGTCTCTGTGCATTGCACATATGGCCTCTGTGCAGAGCTCGATTCAGGAAGCTTCTATAGCTGAGGAATTTTTGGTGGGAACCCATCCCCCACCATCCTGGTGCGCATACTCCAACGGGGTTCCCGCCTATTCCCTCAATTCCTCTTTGACCACCTTTGTGGTAGCATCGAGGAAATGCTTCTTGTCCGTTTGGACTGTGATCATAAATTGCTGAGGTCTTATTCATTATTTCTCTCATTTTTGTATGCTATCATTTTTTCCATCTTTCTCCTTTTTGTATTTGTTTTAATTTTTTCTTTGCGATATCTGCAAAGGAATCCCATTCCTCCTCCCTTCACCAATGCAAGTCATCACCACCAATGCATCTCTCATGGGATGGGGTGCTCACTGCAACAGCTTCACAGTCCAGGGCTCCTGGAACCAGCCAGCTTCCACCCTCCACATCAACCACCTCAAGCTGCTAGTGGTACAGAAGGCTCTTTGAGCATTTGAGACTGTGGTCTTCAGCCATCATGTTCAAGTGGTTACAGACAATATCACTGTGATGTAATATTTGAACAAATAAGGCAGCATGAGATCTCCTCCTCTGGTTGAGCTAACCATCCAGATCCTCAAATGGTGCATTGTGAGGAAGATTTTTCTGTCAGCTATCTGCATCTCTGGGACCAACAATTCAGTGGCGGACACTCTCAGTCGATCCATGCAGACATTCCATGAATGGAAGCTGCACCCGGATATTCTGACAGACATCTTCTCCACATGGGGTTCCCCAACAGTCAACCTCTTTGCAACTGAGGCTAACACGGTGTGCAAAACATATTGCAGCAGTGAAGTGGTCACCTTTTACCTCAGACAAGGACAACGAGGACCAACTCGGGTTATTGGAAAAAGGTTTATTGTGCACAATAGGTCCTGCGGACTGTGTCGCAAAGCAGAACCCCGGGCGGGGCTTTTACAACCACTTTTATAGCATACATAAGTCTGGTCATTTGGCAACAGTTCTTTACATTGGTTAGCAAGCTCAAGACAAAGGGGAGCTTGCTTTAGGGGAGGGGGATTTCCTTACAAGGAGACAGGAGGATGATCTTATAATCAAGCAGCTGGTAGGTATTATCTGATCTTGGTCACGTAGGCAGGGTGAGACAGCAAAACACCTCAACCCTTTTGAATCAACATAGCCATTGTCGGCCATTGTCAGTCATTGCCACAGTCATTACCCTGGCAATCTGTCTACATGCTTGGCTAGAATCTCTTGTAAGATTTTATTTTAACTATTTCGTTTCCTTCACTCCTCCCCTTGAAACTTCAACACCTATCTGGAGTTTCACCCTGGGGGATGGGGCGATACTCCCACACAGCCAGGACCTGGGCAGCCGCCCTTTTTCTGCCAATAGGCTCAGGCTATTTTGGATTGTCCGGACCACAATAGGGAGGATACAAGGGAGCAGGATGCAACCCATTGCGATTAGCCCTATCGCTTGCAACCCTGGTACTTGGGGAACCATCTAGAGAAAGCTTTTCCTAGATCGAGCCCTTCCTAGGTCTGGACTGGATGCATATGTAAGCCATAGGATTACATTCAAGCAGAATAACAATAAACATTGGCTACAGGTTATGCGTTTATACAATATAGAAATTACATTTTGAAACTACACTTTTCCACATTCCCTCTTTTTGATTCTAAGTGAATGCACACTGAGGGTCACTTTTAATTAAGGGCTGATAGGTAAGGCTGGTTCAGACTGAGCTGGAGTTGACATCAGTTCATCTCGTCCGATCCTCTGGGTGTTGTCTTTGATGGTCGTCCCGTCCGAGGTCTGAGATGATATTGATGTTCTGGCACAAATTCTTCTGCTTCAGGGGAAGAGGTTTCTAGCACGTTCCCCCGAATCGTTGGAGGCATTATTATGTCCTCATTCTTGTTTCGGGTTTGAGGCTTTTTATGGCTGAAGTCCTTGGCACTTCACAACGTTAAGTACACCTCCTTTCGCTGTACTTGAATATGAATCCATTCACCTGGGACAGAGTGTCCCTCCGTGCTGGGCTGGTGCTGAGCCGCCTTCACCCGTGAATGAAGAGTCTTCACACCTCTCACCAGGGCCTTGCAATAATTCTGAATTGAATGTCCCATCAACATTTCATGAGGGGTCAGGTCTCGCCACTTGACTTGGCCTGGATCTCACACACACAAGGGCCATGGGAGGTGCATCTGGCCACATTAGTCTTGTTTCTGTGCATACTTTGGTTAGCTTGTCTTCCAATATTTTAGCAAAAAGGATTCTTTCTCTCTGCCCGCTGCTGTGGCGTTAGCTCTCACACAGGGGCATGTTCTACTTACTTAGAACCATATAAACAACTACAAACACATATTGATAGGAACAATACTTAGGCATTTGAACAAAATCAAATTGTACACCACAAAAAAGGTCCTCAGGGTGAGGTTGTATGCTCACCCTGTCTTTCACAGGTTTTCTAGTATTATGAGCCTGGCACACTGCACACTGGGCAAAGTACCGGTACTGAGTCACTGCAGATGTAAAATTAAATTCAAACCACTCTTTTTGTTAACAATCAAACCAACAACTAAATCTGTTTTTCTGACTGACGCTGTACATAGTCTTTAGCAGGAAAGCAACTTGCTTATTTGTGACTTTGCTATAAAGAATGCAGGAGAAACTGACTTGTTTTGAGTTGGAAGGGACTCACAAGGCCATCAAGCCCAACCCCCCCACTCAATGCAGGAAACCAGAGGAGGGGCTCCCCATCCAAGCAATACCCAGGCCCGACTGTGCTCAGCCTTCTACACTCAGATAAGCTGAGAACCAGCATGAGCCACAGATTTTTATTTTTAGCAAGGCAAACCAAGCTTTTGAAAATTATATAAAACACAACAAGTCATTTGTACAACTTTTTGAAAACTAACTTAACAACAACAGAAGGATTGCAATTCTTTTGGTATTTTGGTGCCATTGCGTTATGCTACACTTAAATACTTATTTTTCAAACGTGCTCTGTTAGCTTGCTATAAAAGCCACTAGACAAGCATACAATTTGCAACTAAACTGTTCAAATTTACCAAAGCTGCCCTGTTGGTTTGCCTTTGGCAAAATCTAAGCATACATCTTTAAAAAGGATAATAAAGAGGGTAAAATTTCAGGAAAGCCCATTTCAACAAAACTGGGCACTAAAACGTACAAAAACTGAGTTAGTAGTTTAGATTTATCTTTGATAGCTGCACTTCTTTTATTGCTGGTAAATAATCATGCCCCCCCTCCCCTTGCTTACCCTTCCTTTTTGTTGGGAGCAGCAGCAAGGTGGCAAGGTTTCAAGTGACACAGCATTTTACAATTTTTCTGGATTTTTCTCTTTTACAACAACCCTTTGAGGTAGGTACAGCTGAGAGTCTGTGACTGACTCCAAGTTACCTAATGAGCTTTATAGCATTTATTGCTTCTCGAGGGAGGGGATATTGCAGCATATCTCCCTTTTCTTCTATTTGAACCAGAGAAGTAGACTTTTAAGAGTCTTATTTCTTTTTTTGGTTTTCCGCCTAATATTCTGCTGGTACCAAAGCCAATATTGGCGGAAAGCCCTGTTTTTTCATTCCCCAGAGACTCAGCAAATGCCAGGAGAATTGGGACTACATTCTATTGTAGCCCTTAGTTTACACAATCTATCATGACTTAACAGAACTATTTTTCTTTTTTCTTTCAAGAAGACAAGAAAACTTTTTGATTTCTAATCTGCCTTGTTAAGAACAGAACTGCACATTACTTCTTAATATATATATTTAAAGATATGCATTCTCCTTTTTGTTTATGTTTTTGACACTGCTTCACACAACTTTTTTTTCAAATAGCTTTTTTTTCAAAATCTTTATTTTTTATCACATCTTTTACAACTTTCTTTTGCCTGCATACCTTGGGCAGAGAGGGTTTTATTTCCTTTTCTATGCCTTCTGTTTGCAATTCTAATGTTTCTTTTGCATCTGCCCTTGTCCAACCTTTCTCTTTGCCTAGTCTTTCTTTTCTTTATCTTTCCCCCCACACACACATTTTCCTAAACTTTTTACTTACTATCTCTTTCTCTACGGCCCTCTTCTCTCCCCCCCCCTCCTCAGGGCAGAGGGGACAGTTTACATGCCTTTAAATAATCATTTCTTTTCTTTGTTTTTCAAAAAACCTTTTGGCTCCACTCATTGGTGAGGCTCTTGAATTTTCTGTGAAAAAATAGTTAACCATTTCTTTTTGAGCTTATCCTGCATCAGCTGTAGTCTCAGAGAAAAAACCTGCCTTGATCAGGGGCAGACTTTTTCTGACCTTTTAAAGCTAACACAGTTCAATTCTCAAAAGGCACTAACACTTTGTTTATGCTCAGAAAACCTGCATTCTTAATACTCAGACTCTCTTAATTACAGTTCTTAAAAAACACTTTAGTATCGTTTTTTGTTCTAGTGGTTAGCTGCTGATTCTCTGGGAGCGTGAATGGCCAATTCTTGCATACCAGGAAACCTGCAGTCACTTGAGGGTTTTTGTTTGTTTGTTTTCAATCTTTGCAATTCGTGGCTGCTAATCTTCTCACATCTCTAGTTTGCCATACAAGAGGAAGCAACCTCGCATTTGCATAACCAGGAGCAACATTTTTTTTTTTCCCTTTGCTTACTTCAGAGATTTAACCCACACTCAAAATAAAAACCTTTTCAATTTACACCATCAACTAGCCCCACTTGGAAGAATAAACATTTAACTTGAACATAAACCTTCTTTTTTCTTTTTGGCTACACACATGGCTTGCAGTAGCCAGAATCTCATTTACCGGTACATGTTTTTTCTTCCCCCCTTTGAGAATGTTTTACAAATGGATATCACTAAAGACTCATTTTGCTGGGCCCTCAGGATCTATCCTTCTAAACAAGCTTTGTTGTTGTTTTCACCGGTACAGAAATTGTGCTGGAGATTCTGCTGACAAATGCAAGCATTCTTTAAATGTTTTCCAATTGCTTGAGTTCTTAAAGCATTATTTACCATTTACGAGTATGAAGCACTTTTTGTCTGGTGAACCTACTTCAGAAGGCTTAAGGTAGCCCTTTTGAAATCTCACTTCTGTCTAAACATACCAATCATCCAATTGTCTTTGGAATTTGTTCTCTAGGGCCACCAGAAGGTCCCTTAGGATCTGTTTTTCTCAGGACCCATTTTTGGGCCAAGTACTTCTCCTTCTGCATGGCCATTCCTCAGTACAAAGAGTTTGCCACTATGTCTTTGACAAAGTCTTACTTCTAGGTAAAGAGGCAAATTCTTGGAGTACTATTGCTAAAGGTGCCCCTTTTGGAGCATTTTGGTTTCCACCTATGATGTACTGTGGCACAGAATTCTACCTTTTTGAGCTCCTCACTCTGTATGTGTGTGTGTAGTGTTTTGGTTTAATTCACAAACAGGCACACAACATTTGCATGTCACTGGATCATGGGAGGGGGGGTTCAATCAGGCCCACTTGCTTTTGAAACTCTGCCGCAACAGAGATCAGGGCGTCTTGACCTGATTTAGTCCCAGATCTTGTTCAGCGACTTATATGCATTCATCAGCAGGGAGGTTTGGAAAGAAGGGGGGGGGTGTCCCCGTCTGTTGACTCTGGTGGGACTCGAACCCACAATCCCCAGCTTCAACAGTTTATGAATTCTAATAAGCGAAGGAGAGAGAGATGGGCCTGTCTGTCTTTCAACAGCTTATGAATCTAATTCATACACACAGACATTTTCACACGCACATGTATACTACCCTTATTGAAGGTTTCCCTCTTTTCTAAACTTTAAACCTTTCAACATCAATAACAATAACACAATATCAATAACACAATGCAACAATCAAGAACCAGAAACAAATGAAAAGGAGGTATTTCAATTCATTTTTGCCCATTTCTTTGGAGAACAGTTTTATTTTGCTAGCAGCTATTTAGCAGCTAAATATATAGGTATATATTTCTTTTCATTTTGGGACTTCTCGCCTCCAGTTCAGATCTGAGGAAGTATGTGCTTGGGTTAGGAGCACACTCTTTTCCTTTTCACTAAACACAGGACTGGTGGAGACTCCAAAAGACACCAAAACTTTGCGTATGCTCAGGAACTCTTTGCACAAAAAGCTCACAAACATTTTTGTTGTTGTTGTATTTCTTTAACACAACACAGGGTTCTTTGAGTACTAGTACTTCTTGCCATTCCTAGATCTTGTGTTTGACTTTTAATCCATTATGAATGTGATTAGCTAGTCTGTGCTTTTTTTTTTTTTTTTTTTCTAGGCAACTGGGTGAGCAGGCAGAGGTTTTACTTTAAAGGGACCGCTGCGCTCACTTAATTTTTCTTTTTCTGCCTTTCTTTTGGTCTGGCACGTTCCTCTTTTCTGGGCCAGGGCAGGGTCTCTTTCCAGGCAATCATTATGTGTGCCGCCCCCATCTTGCACTCCTTTTTAACCATGGGGTGGGTTTGTGCTGGCCACCCCACTCCCATGGATGGCCACTCTCTACCTTGCACAGGGTCTGGAGAATTTGGCGTTTAAGTTTTCGCCCGTAGTCTCTCCCAAACCCTGCTTTGAAATTCCTTTCCATGCATTGAAGCTGTGTCCTTGGGACGCTGCTTCCCCCTCCCCACCCCATTCTCTTAATTCTAAGACCAACAACAAGAACAGAAACAGAAGGGTGGGGTACGGACAGGAGAGTAAGGGGTCTCTCCTGTTAGACGTTAAGGGATTTCACACACACGCTCCGCTGACCCGCGGCCCCGGACGTTCCACGGTCACCTACGGGAACTGCAGCAGCATTCACACTTCACCACACATACCAACACATTCCCTCCCGAGATCTCTTATATTCCTTTACCAAAAGGGAGGCCAGTTCAGCCTCTTTCAGCTGCCTCGTAGGCCCAATCCTTTATTCCTTTACCCAAAAGGGAAAGAACCAGTTCAGCTTTTTCCAGCTGCCTCGTAGGTCCAATCCCCGGAGGATGGCCAATCCTCCTCCCCTTGTTCCTATTCTCTCCTGTAGGAACCCTAGAGTATACTCGCCTGTTCCGCCGGTCCGGCCCTCCTTGGTCCTAGTTCCGCACCGAGTTTTGTTGGTTCTTGGAGTCACCGTCCGACCACTGCTCCGTCAGGCTCCCTGTTCGGATTCCCTCACAGCCAGGTGCTGTGATGCGCGCTGGGAGCTCCGCAAGGCCTCTCCCTAGGGGGCAGTGGTGGGCTGTGCCCCAAGCAAGCTACAAAGCTTCCTTGCTGTCCCTTCGTGGTTCGCCAGATGAAGTGGTCACCTTTTACCTCAGACAAGGACAACGAGGACCAACTCGGGTTATTGGAAAAAGGTTTATTGTGCACAATAGGTCCTGCGGACTGTGTCGCAAAGCAGAACCCCGGGCGGGGCTTTTACAACCACTTTTATAGCATACATAAGTCTGGTCATTTGGCAACAGTTCTTTACATTGGTTAGCAAGCTCAAGACAAAGGGGAGCTTGCTTTAGGGGAGGGGGATTTCCTTACAAGGAGACAGGAGGATGATCTTATAATCAAGCAGCTGGTAGGTATTATCTGATCTTGGTCACGTAGGCAGGGTGAGACAGCAAAACACCTCAACCCTTTTGAATCAACATAGCCATTGTCGGCCATTGTCAGTCATTGCCACAGTCATTACCCTGGCAATCTGTCTACATGCTTGGCTAGAATCTCTTGTAAGATTTTATTTTAACTATTTCGTTTCCTTCAGCAGAGCAGGACTAGGCAAACATTTACAGGGAGATGCTTTTCTCCTTCAATGAACAGGGTTGTTGTTTGACCTCTTCCCTCCTTTTCCTCATTACCCTTCTCACAAAAATGCAGCTGGACAACACCGACAGGATCCTCTTCACACCGTGGTGGCCCAGACAAATCTGGTTTGCCCAGCTCCTTTGCCTCTCCAACAACAACTACCTTCATCTGCCGTTGAGACCAGACCTACTCTCACAGAACCAAGGCAGGATCCAGCACCCAGACCTCCAAACCCTCTGGCTAACAGCCTGGAGAATCAGGCCTTAGACAGGCAATCGGATCTTCCACTTTGCATCTGTACCATCCTAGAGGCATCGAGGAAGCCAGCAATAAGACACTCATACAGTAGGAAGTGGAAGTCATTTTCTTCTTTCACTACTGAACTCAGTATCAATCCACTTCGATGTCCTGTCTGGCATGTCTTGCAATTCCTTCTGTCTCTTTTCAAGAAGGGCCTAAAACCATCTTCTCTCCGGGTGTATCTCGTGGCAATTTCTGCCTCCCATCTACCAATACAAGGATTTTCAGTGTTTCCCCACCCACTCTCAAGCCAGTTTCTTTGGGTACTCAGAAATCTAGCATCTCCAGTTCGATCTCCGGTACCGCAATGGGGCCTCTTGGTCGTTTTGCAGGTGCTGGTATCGAAGCCTTTTGAGCCCCTAGCTACTGTTGACCTTCATGTATTATCTTGGAAGGTGGCCTTCCTTGTTGCAGTTACTTCTGCCCACCGGGCCAGTAAACTGTGTGCCCTTAGAATAGACCCTCCATACATGGTATTTCATAAGGACAAGGTGCTTTGCCCGGACATTTCTTTTTTACCTAAGGTGGTCTCCAACTTTCACCTTAATCAGGACATTATTTTACCCACCTTCTTCTCCTCACCCACTTCATCGATGGAGTCTACTCTGCACATGCTCAATGTCCATCAAGCCCTGGCTTTCTACAAGTCCCGCACAGAGACTTTCAGGAAATTTGAAAGACTTTTTGTTTGTTACAGGGGCAAAAAACAAAGGCCTCCCTGTTTCTTCACAATGACTGGTGACTTGGGTCATTCAGACTATCACTCTAGCTTACCAACTGGCTGGACTGCAGCTGTCGGGACAGACAAAAGCACACTCCACTCATGGAATAGCTACATCTGTGGTGTTTGGGGCTGGAGTCCTTCTCATAGATTTCATAGATCATAGAGTTGGAAGGAGCCTACAAGGCTATCGAGTCCAACCCCGTGCCCAATGCAGGAAACTAGAGGAGGGGGTCTCCCATCCAAGTAATAACCAGGCCTGACCCTGCTTAGCTTTCCACGCTCAGACAAGCTGAGCCAGCATGAGCCACAGGCCTGTGTCCCAGAACTGTGCCAAGCAGCTACGTGGTCGAGGGAGTCTACCTTTATTCACCACTATAGACTCAATGTCTGAAAATGTTCTGGAATTTTGGTGAGAGGTTTTTACAGAAATATTGGAAATTATTGGTATTAATCTAGAGGTCTGTCCTAAACTTGCAATAACCGATAAAGTCAATTGTGCCCAAAATACAAAGGAACTAATTGTAAACTTGTTAACTGCGGCTAGGTTAATGATAGCGAGGAAATGGAAAGTACAACATGTTTTCCTAATAACTGACTGGTATAAGGAAGTTTGGGATATAGCCCTAAACAATAAAATAACTTGTAGTATCAAATGCAAAAAGGGACAGTTAAAGAAGAATAATTTTATGGATATATGGAATCAATTATTAGACTATGTATTAATAAAGGGGAAGGGGAGTATGCCTTGTCAGGACAGGTTATATTTTTGGAATGTGGAATTCAATTGATTAAGGGGATGGAAGTATACTAGTTGGTCCCTAGGCGGGTGTGGGGGGGTGCACCTTATGATTTATTGCAGTTGTATGTTTTTGTTTTACAGTGTTGCATGTAGTTTATAATAACTAAATACAATTTATTTTTAAAAAATTGACTCAGTGCCCAAACCAGAGCTGACTGCACCTTCGGAAGAGTGGTGCTCTCTTCAGTGCTCCACTGATGACACTGTCCCACCGCTGGCAAGCCAGCTTGTTACTCTGCCGATATGTGTGATGCACAGAGACCACGAAGAAGAAGGACAGGTTGCTTACCTGTAACTGTAGTTCTTCGAGTGGTCAGCTGTGCATTCACACAACCCACCCACCGTCCCCGCATCAGTGTCATTGTCGAGTTCGATGATAAGACCGAATGTGGTCACCTTTGGTATCAAGCTTATTTTCCTCCTACAGTATCAATGCCCAGAACTCTCTTGGTTCTGAAGCCACAACAGGCAATCTCAGGGGAACTGAGGGAATAGACGGGAACCCCATTGGAGTATGTGCACCAGGACGGTGGGGGATGGGTTCCCACCAAAAATTCCTCAGCTATAGAAGCTTCTTGAATCAAGCTCCGTGCAAGCGCAGAGCCCATACGTGTGAATGTACAGATGACCACTCGAAGAACTAAAGTTACAGGTTAAGCAACCTGTCTTTTTTCCTTCTTCCAGAACAGTTTTGTAAAGGCAAGATGATTGCAGCAGCTCTCCTTTGATCTAAGTCAATTTACTTTTGCATTCCCCTAGGGGAAGATGCCTTCCTCTCTCAGTACTGCTGCTACACTGTGAGGAGAAGAGCTCTTGGATCCAGCCGGGGTCAGACCCACAACTGGTCAGGTTTCAGAGGGCACTGGTTGTCAATCTGTGCCCAGAAATGAATGGAAAGATAGTGAAGCTGACATAAACTGGAATAAGATGCGTGACAACACAGTTGTTGCTGCATTCAGGACCAGCTGAAGTGGCTAAACACTTTTCAAAGGCAGCTCCCTAAATAGCGCATGACTTGGGATAGGTGTATACTGCCCTGCTTTCCTTGGATTGACCTGTAATTGACACAATCTCAAAAACAAAAGGGTTCCCACGCCAATTCAAGGGATTCATAAAATGAGAAGGGCCTCATTCTCTCTGGCCATCTCCTCATATAGGTTGTTTACCAGGGTGAGCAGTGGTGTAATGGAGCCAGGGCTTGCAAGGTTGAAGCACCGTAACTTTTAGATTAGCAGGGACAACGGCATCATCCACCACTCCCTCAGGCTTCCCTGTTCCCACCGAACTTAGCTGCAGCCTGCAGTTCTCACAGTAGCTGGGGACAAATGGATTTTCCCAGCAGCAATATGTTGTTGTGAGCTATCTTTGTTGTAAAGCAAAGTATTTGGGAGTGGCTGGTACTGAACAGGCAATTAAGACTCGCTCACCTTACAAAAGACCTGCTCCTGGTGGAGAGGAAAACTCCTAGAACTGGTTTGTTGGTATGGATCAATACAGCTGCCTGCATTATTGGACTCTCCTGGGGGGCATGGCTATGGGACTATCATGATGAGCACCTACACTTAAAAATTTACCACACTACACCACTGAGAGTGACCACAGCATTTCCAGTCCCAAAGCCATGTTGGAAACCAGAGTGATAAGGATCTAGATAACCAATGTCATCCAGGAAAGCCTGGGCTTGGGCTGTCATCATGTTCTCAGACACCTTGCCCAATAAGCCTAAACTGCAGTAGGAAGTGATCAAGGGAGCTATAGGTCAGCTATATGTGTGTGGCTGCTCCATGTGGTGAGCCTCCAAACTACATGTTGCAATGAAGTTCCCTCAGGTTCTGGACTGACTCTGCCCAGGCAGGCTGGTCACTGGATCCTCCTGGACAGAGCTGTCCCAAAAGTGCCTCCTACCTTCACAGCCTGGCTGTGAATTCTCTGACATTTTTGGACAGGGGGCTTACCTTCACAGATGAGGCAGCAGAGGGTAAGTTTCTTTCTTCTTATTCTTTTTTTAGACCCAAAACATTCTTCAAGCTACAGTGGGGCTGCTGAAACAGCCTGGTGACATCTAAATGCACAATGGGAACGATGTATGTCACGCCATACCATTGTTCTCATCGGGCATCTAGTTGGAAATGAAGGATGCCCTTGGGCTATCCCATCATGGCTTGAGGTGGTGCAAAAGGTTGTTTTCATGAGAGAGAGAGAGAGAGAGAGAGAGAGAGAGAGAGAGAGAGAGAGAGAGAAGAAACTTCCCCACTGCTCCCCCCCCCCACAAAACTTTGGATACTTTCACCCCCCACCCTGAAGAAGCCTCTGCCAAAAGATTCAGTACAGGCTTAGACAGGAAGGAGTATAAGAGCGCCATCCCAAGCCAACACAACCTTCCTGAACTTTGGTGTGTTATTGCATCCTTTGGTTGATCCTTCAGTCCTGACTTCTGGATTGCTCTTTAGTTCTGGCTCCTCATTGGTTCTTGAGTCCTGACACTCTCCAGTTCTGACTTTTGGCTTCATCCCTCAACTTCAGCCTCTTGGTTCATCTCGGATGACTTCCTGCGTCTCAGTCCTACAGAATCCCCCTCTCGCCCTCTTCTTCTTCAGAGCAATACCAAATCAAGGGTATGATTTTGCTTACAGGAGAGGCTATTATTGCTTCTGCTTTCTGAGGCAACATCCTGCTATCGGATTCTATAATGCTTGATCAAATTAATCCAAATCAAAGCTGCAAAATTTCATCAATGTTTACCCATGCAAAACAAAACGAGCAAAGCAGGTCTAATACATGTCCCTCCCTATGTCTTGAATGAGAAAGAGGAGATTTTAAATTAATCTAAATCGGGAAACTAGTTCCCAAGGGAAACACTGAACATCCTAGCCATAATGAGATCACTCACTGGGCATTGGCTATAGTTTAAAAATAAATGCTGGGAAGAAATAAAAATGAAGAGGGGCGAGGGGGAGGAATCTCAATCCACTGTGCACGTTCAACTGGTAAGAGAACGGTGTGTTGCTATTTACACACACACACACACACACACACACACACACACACACTTAATATTAATGCTTGGACAGCACCCAACTAGAACAATGCTTATTTCTTCTAAGAATATTCAGGAGTATTCTATATTCTACTTGCAGTTATCAGATTTATTAAAAAAATAAAGTTCAATGCAATGTTGCTCCTTGAAGTTTCTGCATATGATGAGTCTGGAAATTACATTTCAGTCAACCTGCACATTAAGTTAGATTCGGAAATTAGTAATAATTAGGTGTGAACTAAAACCACTGAGTTTCATTTTTTGCTTAAGAACATTTTCCCTTGTGGTGGTGGTGGTGTGTTTTTCATAACACTGCTCTCATTCTGGGGAGATCTGTTAATTTCCAGTCACCAGGCCACACTCGAGCAAGTCCACAAAAATCTCACCCACGCAAGTTGTCTGGTCTCAGAGACAAAAAAAATCCTGAAGTTAGCTCCCAAACAACCAAGCCTAAGAAGCTCAGGAGAAGGGAGCCATATACTGTAGCTCCTAAAGTATCACGTCCAGGAAAAGTCCACAGAAAGAAGGTGACATATTCATTTCTCTGGACAGGCTTGCTTTGGGCCTGCACAGCTCAGAGTCTGGGCCATACCCGGTGCCAGCTTCAGATTTTTGAGGTCCCTTGGGCAAGACACCCTCCATAGCCCATCCACCCTCAGTGAGTCTACCTTCTCACCACCACTGTCACCAGCTACTATTGCTCCTCATCTTCTTTTTCATCATTGCTGCCACTTGCTGCCTTGACAGGCAGAGAGCCAGTGAGCAGGCAGTGGCATCTGCTGCTCCTCCTTTTCACCACCAGTTGTCTGGGCCAGAGCAAAAGGCAGGTAGACAAGGAGGCTGAAATGGTGAAGATTGAGGAGCAACTCCAGGGAGCTCTTGTCAGGTGCCCCTTGTGGGGTGCAGCAGGCCCTCTGCAGTTGCCCAACCATGCCTGCCTTTGACACCAGCTCTGGCCATGTCCCCACGTGGAATAACTTTTGGTGCGGGGTGGGGGGGGACCTGCGCAGTGAACAGTTCTATTTTGTGAAAAGGGCAAGCTAGTTCAGTGTGAAAACTGAGGCCCCTCCCAACCCCCAACCCCAGCTCCAACGTAGTATTAAAACAGAAGCATTAAGTACATTAATTCTAATGCTTTCCCCCAAGTTCATATACCACCACCATGCTTTTCTCATGGAACATAAGAAAGCACATTTCTCTAGTCCTAGATATACCATGATAGCACTATGTAAACACTACTGGCCATGCATAATCACCACCAGGAGGAACCCATGGCTAGAATGTTGAACCTTGAGCAGATGCAAAGATGGAGAATCTCCAGCATGAGTTCAATGGGTTGTCTCAGGGCTAGTTCTTCCAGCACTCAGTCTTGGCAGCAGCTTTCCATGAGTCCACACTGGCATCCAAAGGAAGACCCATAGCTCAGTGGCAGAGCACACACTTTGTATGCAAAGGGTTCCAGGTTCAGTCCCTGTCATTTCCAGGCAGTACAGGGAAAGGTTCCTGACTGAAAGTGTAGACAATATTGAGTGAGATGGGCCAATGATCTGACTCGATATAAGGCAGCTTCTTATCTACCCATCTGATCATGCTAAGCTATGGTGAGGCAGAGGCCATTATGTGCCTTCCAATGGGAGGTACAGCATCTGGCTTTTGGGCCACAATCACAAATAATCCCGAATATCAGGTAATGGTGTTGTGCCAAAAGCCAAATTCAGTGTTTGGTATTACCTGCACATTAAGTTAGATTCGGAAATTAGTAATAATTAGGTGTGAACTAAAACCACTGAGTTTCATTTTTTGCTTAAGAACATTTTCCCTTGTGGTGGTGGTGGTGTGTTTTTCATAACTCCTCTTAATACATAGTAACAGAGTCTGAGTTTTTCACCAAGATGATAAATCTATGTCTGGACTCTACCTCTTCAGATTACAGGTAGGGGGCTCACATGACTGAACGCTCCTCCATACAAAAAAGAAAGATCTGCATATACAAAGGTAGATGTGAGGGAGAAAGGTTCCACCATAGTGTTATCCCTGACACTCACTTTTCTATGTGCATGGTGGTGGTGGTGGTGGTGGTGGTGGTGGTGGTGATTGTTGTTGTTGTTGTTGTTGTTATTGTTATTATTATTTTGTTTGGTTGAATATTCAGTGAGGTGAGCCCCTTTATGCAGTCTGAGATATTACAGCCCAGACACAGGATTGCCACCTCAGTGAGAATTAGGCCAGAGACAGTAAAGCAACTGGAGGGCATAGATTGGAATCAGTGTATGTGGTATGGTAGGCCCAAAGCCTAAATTTGGCTGGGGAACCTTTTCTGGCCTGAGGAGGACACTGATGCATCCATACTAGCTGTGCCCAAGAGATATAGATAGATAGATAGATAGATAGATAGACAGACAGATACCTCACAGGCATGTGTATACCTCCTATCTCATATGTGTCCTCACCTCCTTTCCCAGCACCAGTGATTGAAGCTTGTACTACATTATATAGACTGAAGTGGTACAATTCTGTACTGTACCACTTCAGACTGCAAATTCATATTTTTGAACATATTTTTGATATTAGGGAGAAAGGTTTAGAATAGTTCTGCTGCCCCAGGCATGTTTATTTAGAACTTGCAAGGAGCTTTTGACATGACAGAGCATTCAACATTATGATCCCTCTTGTAGTTTGGAGTGGTACAGCCCAGAATTCTGTGCCACATTCTGCATCAGGGAAGACTGCTGTCACTGGGGGGTGAAAGGGGGGAGGTTCCCACCATTTGGCAGAAACCTTTATGGTAAGAATTGTCCATCTTCCTAAGAAATCTCACATGGTACATGAACCGAGATCAGAAAAATGAAAGAAAGGCACTGAATATGCTGGGCAGGCTTTGAATTCCACACTCATCTTAGATGTTTTAGCCACTTCTAATCCGTTGAAATGATCTGGCCAAGTAAGATAATGTAGTATAAGACTGTATTGTCTCAGAAATTTCTGGCCGCCTACTCCACTGCTACCTATAAAATAAGGTGGCCACTTATACATCACCCAAAAAAGAGAACAAGAGAGGGCACAGATTTGCATACATTTGACAAATTCTGATTTATATGTATAGATGCAAATTCATAAATAATTACTATAATTTAAAAAGAAATACATTACGTTTTACCATAGTGGAGAAGACGATGACCAGGTAACCTGTATTCCTGCTGCCTGCTCGGTCTACTGTCCAGGTTCTAACTCTTGGTGTGCAGCTTCAAAGCCCCTGCTCATCCTTCTTGTTGATATTTATCTTTAACCCAGACTTGGACTAGATAGCCCTTCAAAGATATTTTTTTTGGGGGGGGGGGCTACAACTCCCATCAGCCCTAGCCAGGATAGCCAATGGTGAGGGATCATGGGAGTTGCAGTCCAACAACATTTGGAGGGCCACTCATTACCCACCCATGAGGGATGCCTTCAGAGGACTGTCTTCTGACAGGACTCTCTCCTTTGTTATTTAGGTCACGTGACCCCCTTATTATAAAATACTGCAGATATATACACAAGAAGCATAAAGTTCCATTCACATGAGACAGCCAAAGTTGTGGAGGTACCAGTCTCCCAAGGAAGGAGAGCAGCCCTGAAAGGAGATTTTATGGCGCTTGTTCCTTCCCTATTCATCCTTCCCAGGCGAACATCTCGTCTTCCCATGTCACACAATAAGGAAGGGCCATTGTTAGGGAGAGAACAGTCAGCATTCCCTATTGAGAGGAGGAACAGAAGAAAGACATGCTTTGATCAGACTAGTAGGTGGTGGTCTCTCAAGGCTTAAGTGCTTGTTATGTATTCAGCTCACAAAGCCCTCCAGCAGGTCAAAGGGGACAAGGTTACAGGGCCAAGGATACCACCAGAATGATTTTAGCTTCATTTGATCAAGGTGTGAATAGTTTCAAACCCTGGCTGACTATATGGCATCATCATTCTTACCAGCAAAGCTATCAAGATGGGTTTGACATTCTTTTAAACACACACAGAGAGAGAGAGAGAGAGACTACTGTCTCGGATCAATCCCCCCCCCCCACATTCCATCCTTCACACAGTTCTATGCAGCATAAAGCTTTTCTACTTAGCAGAGCCCAATATAGAAGCTCAAGGTGCTAATGAGGAACCTGCTTTAATGTATATTACCCTTTGCTCTCTGGGGCTGCAATTTGAAATCCCAGCTGGATATTCAGATTCATGATGAGGATGCAGTTATTTCTGGATCTCTGACACAAGGACCTTGTTTTCAGCCGATAAGGAGAGGGGTTGCAAGTGACACATGCGTCAGAGCTGGTGAAAATCCAATAGAATTGCAATTCCTGTTTCAGTGCTGAAGTCCAGAGCAACCTTGTTTCCATTTGAAATGAGTTGTCAGTTCAGGAATTTAGATATTTTCCTCTTATTAATGCCACAAGATTGAACCTGACCCATGACCCAGACTTTATATAGCACCAAAAACTGTGTGGTAGAAAGAACCTGATTTTCACTTAATTGTTTGCCTGTACAATACGTGGATAGTGAATTCTGGTTTCTTTTTATATATTCCACATAAGAGCTGCTTTGCAAAATAAAAATGATTTGAAGAACCACTTTTGAAGAACCATTTTTTTAGTATAGTGCAGGGATGAGGAACTGTGACCCTCCAGGTATTACTGTCGTCAACAACTCCCATCATCCCTGACCATTGGCCATGCTATCCGGGGCTGATGGAAATTAGTGTCCAGTAACATCTGGAGGGCCACAGGTTTCCCAACCCTGGTATAGATCTAGGATTTGGGAAGACCTAGTTTCAGGTCACCACTCAATCATGAAACTCATTCAGTAAGCTAGGGCCAATCTCTCTCTCTCTCTCTCTCTCTCTCTCTCTCTCTCTCTCAGCCTACCTCACAGTCACAGGTTTGTTGTGAGGACAAAATGAAATAACCCTCATGAATGCTTCTGTGAGCTTTAGATCACATGTGGACAACCTGCAGCCCATGGACCACACTCGGCCCTTGGGGGTCTCCCCTGCAGCCTGCCAGTGCCCTAGTGCCTGCACCAATCTCTCTCTCCCTCTCACACACAGACACTGCTGCATCTTCCTGCTCTCTCCCTAGGCATGGAAGGATTTCCTCTCCTACTTTAAGAGGAGAGTAGAAGGAGCAGACTAGCCCCTTCCCCCAACTAGCAACTTCCACCACACCTGAGGGCAACAGGCTAGCTCAAGGAGGCGCAGGGCAGGCCACGTGGCACGCACAGCTTTGTCTGCTCCCTGCCCCTCACCATCTACCGTCTGAGGTGGCTGCCTCATCTTGTCTAATGGTAGGGCCAGCCCTGCTCACAAGCAATCTGGAAAAAACATCATTTTAATATTCAAAGTCAGGCAGGCGCCAGAGGCCTATCATTACATAGTGTCATCTCAGCTAATTTAAAAACGGAGCAACTTTCTCTGTGAGTTCTTTCTCAAATTCTTGAGGGAGAAACCACAGAGTATGGAGGGCTGGAGCATCTTTTGCTGTTCTAGCCAGCTGTATTCTTTCTCTCGAGAATAAAACCCTTGAGGGGGAAACCATGGAGAAAGCACACTAGAGTGGCTCCCTCTCCCTTCCTCTCAGGGAGAGGGAAGACTTCCCTTCCCAGGCAGTGCTGATTTAACCTGTGTAAAGTTACGGGGGCAGGGGGAGTGAGTGGGGAGAAATCTGTGTGTGCAACAGTGTGTGAGTCAGAGGAGTGTGTGTGTGTGTGAGAGAGAGAGAGGGAGGGAGGAAGGGAGGGAGGAGGTTGGGGGTTCCCAAACCTGCCCGCTGCCAGCCCAGGCCCTGCTCGCATCCATCTCTGGCTACGTCCGCTGTCAGTATGCAGCCATCAGGGGAAAAAGTTTGCCCACCCCACTTTAGATGAAGCAAGGAAGGGGATACGAAGTTGAACAAACACAATATTAAAGCTGAGTTGAAATTAAGAAAAGTAAACTCACAAACAGCAGCAATATAAACAGCAGCCTAAAGTCAAAATAAAAATAATAGTATTAAAAGCTATCGGATAAAATCCATACCAGGACCTTTAAATACCTCCATGCAGGATTTTTTTTTTAAACTAAAATGTTGCATTATTAGACAAAAATATTAAATATACCAGAAGACCCATTTTATTACTACAAGTTTGTTTTTTAAAATGCCTTATGGCTCAAGAAGAGGAAAAAAGCAGCTGGGATGCGCATTAATTCTGGATCACAACCTATAGGACAGTGTTCTCCAACTGTGGGTCCCCAGATGTTTTTGGCCTACAACTCCCAGCATGCCCCAGCCAGCTGGCTGGGGCATGCTGGGAGTTGTAGGCCAAAAACATCTGGGGACCCAAGGTTGGAGAACACTGTTATAGGACAATGAATGGGCCCTACAAAATGTGGCCGTCTTGGCTTCAAACAGGCTCATTCAGCCTCCTAAGTTGGGATGCTGTGATGAAAACAGACAGGGTTTTGTGGTCATTTTAGACCTGTCTATTCTGATGAAGTTACTGGAAACTGTCAGTTGGATGATATGGACCCTCCCAAGTGGATGAGAATTAGGAAGGGAATGAAGAGTTCCCATCCTAACTATGCACTGAACAGAAGGGATTGAAGAGGCTGTGTGTTAATTAAGCTTCTTGGGGTTACCGGAAGGTTGGTCTTGTTAATCAGAGAATTGATTACCAACATGGGTCTCCCTCCACCTCTACACACACACACACACACACACACACACACACACACACACACACACTTTTGTTCTACCTAATCCCTAATGGAATTGAGACATTGCTCTTGCCCTCTGCAGTGACATTAATCTAGGGACATTCGGCAGCTAAGAGATCCGATTTGTTATTTCCTACTCGAGAAGATAAAACAACTGGACAGCAGCACTGTCCCCCCTCCTCCTCTTCACTGCACTTAGCGCAGAGAGTACATCTTGCCTGTTTATAGGGCAGATGAGAAATTAACTAGCCCTTTGGCTTTGTTACAGTAACAGCGTGCATGAGGAAGGTGCTGGGGCTCAAGGAAGTTCCAGTACTTTTGCTGTGCAAAGATAGCAGAGTGCACACTTTGGAAGAGGGCAGCTGCTACTGCTATTATGCATAATCGCAAGGAGAGTATCTTGTCAGAGCCTCGTATGGAGATGATAAATGACGTTGGTGCAGAGCTGAAAAATTGCCTTCTTAAAATACAGTGGTAACTAAGAAAATGAACTGATCCTGACCAGATTAGATCTGCAGGATAAAAACGAAACAAAGCTAGCCTTCGAATGCATCTCTCCATTTTTAAATTAGCTGAGATGACACTATGTAATGATAGGCCTCTGGCGCCTGCCTGACTTTGAATATTAAAATGATGTTTTTTCCAGATTGCTTGTGAGCAGGGCTGGCCCTACCATTAGACAAGATGAGGCAGCCACCTCAGACGGCAGATGGTGAGGGGCAGGGTGCAGACAAAGCTGTGCGTGCCACGTGGCCTGCCCTGAGCCTCCTTGAGCTAGCCTGTTGCCCTCAGGTGTGGTGGAAGTTGCTGCCTTGTCACCATTATTGAAGTAAGATTCAACAGCCAGTCTGGCTGACTTCTGTACATAGAATGGAGGGAGGTGCCTTCTTATCCTTTGCCTCAGGCAGCAAAATGTCTTGGGTCAGCCCTGCCTGTGAGTAAACAATAGCAGGTACATCTGTACCCAGTTACAGGAATGAAGCAAACACAGCCATGATTTTTTTGTTTGTTTTTTTGAAATCGAATATTCAGAGTTGTAGGTAATGTAATGGGTTTCTGAACACTTGTAGATTCTCAAACGCAACAGTGACTTGCTGCACAAGTATCCAGTTGCACAGAGTAGGGGAGGAAGTGATACAGCCTGGTACTGTGCACAATAGTGACTCTTTGAATGTGGAACAGTGATTAGAAATAGCTAGGCATCATGCATAGTACCAAGCTGGTCAGCTTTTTCCATGGAGAACTCGGTTCGGTTGAGCAACAGTAGACTAGCACCTTGATAGCAGGGAGCAGAGATAAGCAATAGCCCAGGAAACAAAATGTTTTGGATCTTAGTCTTGATGTCTTCTAGGCAGTGCTTAGGTACTTATGATTAGATGTTGTTCTGTATGATTATTTTTTCTCAAGAGGCATCTGCACTGTTACAAAAAAAAGGAAGGGGGATTTCTACAAGCTTGACTATGAATAGCTTTCGATGTTCCATAAAAAGAATGCTGAATCTCAGCATTGTGACTCACTCCTCCATTCGCAGGTGCAAACGGTTACCAGGGTGACGGAGACTCTGCGTTGTTGGAGCCCCGCATCACGTGTGATTTCTTGCGACAAGTTGCTGTACCACAAGTTAGGATTCCTTGTCACATGCCTCAAGGCAATTAACCCATCCTGCACTCATAGAGAGCTTGAAGCGAGAGCCGTGAGCTTGCTGCACTTAAACTTCCTTGACAGTTCTCCTAATGGGGGATGAGGGAGGAAGTCAGTGACTGCCAATCCTGGCCTATTAAGGACGCATACTGGAGGTCAAGCTTCCAATTTCCAAGCTAGATGTACAGAATAAGAAACGCTGTAAGCTACTTTGTCCTGCAGTCCTTAATGAGCCTTCTAGAATTCTGGTCCTATAAAACAGAATTTATACAGGCATTCATTAGAACTGGGATGGACAACAAGGCAGCCCACAGGCTGCATCCAACCTCCTACAGCCCTCCCAAGAGAGTTGGAAGTACAAGGTGCTGCTTTTTAACATAGAACCCTCTGCTCTCACCCTTCCCATGTCTAGCAAGGATACTTTCACCAAAAAGGCTTCAACTGTGACAACATTGTCACTTGTATATAGGGGGTTATTGCACAGGAAGTAAAAAGAAATAGAGGATTCAGGTTTCTGAGCATGTTTCATGGAAGGACTTCCCACATGGTAAAGACACAGTGGCAGCATTCTACCTACATCTTCAGCTGGATCCCTCCTAATGTTGGCCCCGCCCCCATAGTCTATAATAAAAATTCAAAAGGCCATAGGACTTGGTTCATACATGCAGCCACTCAACATGGGAGACTGGCATGTTGAGAAGCAGATCAGCCAGTCAACAGATCTGTCAAGCTCCACTCCACATGAGCCCTGCAGTGTATGAAACTCCCCTATGTGAGACAGGCCATTGTTCTAGTAGTCCAGCATTGTCTGCTCTGATTGGCTGTGGGTCTCCATGAGCTCCAGCCAAGTGTCGGGACCAACTGCTGCTCTTTTGCTGCTGCCGCAGCAAATTTGGCAACCGTCGTGGTGGAGGGGCAGTGATAGGGACTGCAAAAAAGGCCGGGGGGGGCACATGAATGCCATAGGCCTCATATTACCCACCCCTGGTCTAGATGCAGGCAAGAACCAATGAGGCAAGCAACTCAGGCACGAAGTAGGCATACAGTCAAGAAGTGGCAATTGGAGGCAGCCACTCACACATGATTCCGTTTACGACATGAGCCTCAGAAGAGGGTTTTCCCATGGCATCACTGTGGCCAAACTCAGACACTTATTTGGCCAGTGCTCCAGCTTATGCGGCGGGGAAATGGAAGTGTACTCTTCCGTTCTAGCACATACATACGTGCAAATGACCTCAAAGGCTGTTGCGTTTTTTTAAGGTTGCAGGGAACTTGCCATCCCTCAGCTTTCCTACATGGTGCAGCTCATGGAACTTCCCAAGCCTAGGGAGAAAGAACATGGTGTAATTAGCAAAGATTTCTGACTCAGCTTAGCAAAAGCTGAGGCAAAGTGCCTTTATATACCCTCTGTAAACTTACCTTCCCCCAACCTATGTTATTGTAGGCATGTCTGAAGTCAGGGCTAGGGTGGGGTTGTTACCAGTTTCGTCACCTATAGGGAGGCCTTACGAGAGAATGCAGAAAGGTTTAGCTGTAGCAAAATTGGGTCAGGCAGCTTCCCTGTTGGGGGCTTTTGCAGAAATCCTTCTATGGTCCTAGGCTTAGATGAAAAGTAAACAGAAAAATGGCTTTTTATCAGATGGAAGCAAGAAGTAAATATAACTGTTTTGGTTCAGTTCTTCTGTACACCTCATACATTTTCATGCAAAACCACATCAACTGGAGAAACAGAATGCTGTATGAAATGTCCATGAAGACCATCTCTCCCAACAGCCTTTATATAACAAAGACTGTGAGTAATCAAATCCCTGGGGAACTCTGAACCATAGATCTGTAAATAAAGGTAACACACCTTAATTGCACCATATCAGCTCATCTTAGTGGTATAGGACATCCTTCCTTCCTCATATGCATTACTTTATGTGCAAGGGGAAGAGAGGGGCATGTAACAACTGCCACCATGAGGAGTGCCAGTCCAGTAAGTATCTGAACCAGGCCACAGTGTCCAATGAGACCTCACATCTTTTCCGAGACACCTCTGAGAAAACAGTAGAATGTGCGCGGCTCACTCATTAAAGCAGTATTCTGAAGTTCAAAGCATTTCAAGTATAATTAAGATGCATTGTTATAATGAAGGTGCTTATAATAGGATGTGATGTTGCTGGAAGCCACGGAATTAAAACCTATCATGGAGAGAAAAGAAAAAAAATGTATCGCAAAAGCTGGAGAATCAAGGCAATTAATTAATTAAAAAACAGAAGTCGACTTACAAGACAATTATGCCAGGGGGAACTCTCCCTTTTGCTGCAATCTTTACCAACTTGTGCTTCTCAGGGGAGGGAGCGAGAGCGAGAAAGGACCCACCTTGAAAAGAGTGAGGGGGGAAGATGTAAAATAAAATAAATAAGTAATCAACAGAGCTAGAGTTTGCCTTTATAAATGACCTTCCCAGTATTTTTTTTTTAAAAAATTCAAATCATTGTTATTAACATGAATATATATTGTAACACTCAAAGCTGTGAAGACAAGTTTTAAAAGACTGAGTCCAATTTTAATTGAAATGTTAACAAGTGCGATCACAGGTTATAAATGAATAGTTGACACATGTAAGAAATACAGATGAGCACAGCTTTGTCAGACTGTAACTATCACAGGATCTAGACTGGGGGTAGATGATATGGTGCCTGCAAACACACACACACACCCTGCACCTACAAAGTGCCCTGCTGGTACCTTGGATTGTTTTTATTTAATTTTATTTTAATTTGCATGGCTGGGAGTGCTTCAAAGTGAAGCCCTGGCCTCCAGCCACTGGTCTTCTTTATTCCCCTGAATGCCTCTGGGCCCCATGTAGACCCAGAGGGACCCTTAGGCAGTAAAGACGGTGGGTGGCTGAAGACCAGCACTTCAGTTTGAAGTGCTCCTGGCCACCTGGGGAAAGAAAGAAAGAAAGAAAGAAGCATACTGGATCAGACCAAGGGTCCATCTAGTCCAGCATTGTGTTCACACAGTGGCCAACCAGCTGCCTGTGGGAAATCCACAAGTAGGAAATGAGTGCAATAGCACCCCACTCCAGTTGTCTGCCCCAGCAACTGGTATAAGACGGACGGAAGGAAGGAAGGAAGGGAAGGAAGGGGCTCCACCAATACTGCTACCTGATAAGGGGGGAGGCTTGGGGACGGCAGTGGGAAAACCAGGCAAAGGCTAGTGGTGATCCAATGGGAAGGAGTGGGAAGAAAAGGGCTGGGCTGGAGCAACTGAATGGGGTAGGGACCGGTAGAAGAGCTGCTGTGGGGAAAGCTGAGGGCAAGCCAACATGGGAGAGGAGGAAGTGGGCAGACCAGGGCTGGGCTAGGAGGCCTGTGGAGAGCAACAGGAGGGGCTGGGGAGGGCTACAGGTTGATCCACTGGTGGGAGAAAGTAGGGAAAGGGTCTCTGTGTGCTGTGTGTGTGTGTGTGTGAGAGAGAGACAGACAGAGAGAGAGAGAGAGAGATTAGGGGTGATTGTGAAAAAGAGAAAGAGAATGAGTTACTTACTGGGGTGAGTAGATCTTGCATGATGTGGGTGTGGGACGACACAGAAAGAGATCTTGAATGAAAGGCAGACCTGTGGGAATGGTTATGTGTTTTGAGGCTCATACCCCATCTTTTATTTATTTATTTATTTATTACATTTCTATACCGCCCAAAATAGCTGAAGCTCTCTGGGCAGTTGACATCGTTGACATATATTCAAGTTCTTGGGGAAGATACTTGTCTTTCAGCTTCATCAATTTGCCGTTCTGTGAAAGGGGTGTTTTGTGAATGTCTGTGTACTCACCACAGGAGCCCGTTTTTGAATGGGCACCCCACCATGCAGCCATTTTGTGATGGGACCCATGACGCTTTCTAAAAATTTCAGATTTTTCTAAACATTTCAAATGTACCCACCAGTCCCAAAAGACTGAAGATTCTCCATCTAGACAGAGTTTCTGGAAAATTGTAGAATGAGGAACTTGTGAATTATAGTAGCATGGCCCATGCTGGCAATTGGTAAGATTGGCCATTGGTCAAGGCACCAGAGCTGGTTGAGGAACTCAGCACTGTGTTACCAGTTTTGCAGCAAGCAGACCTCTGGGGTATGCTCTCAGTTCAAGGATGGTCTAGCCAAGTCAAAGTCAGCATGCACTGCTTCCAACCTGCACAGATGAAGCATGGACCTAGTCTGAGGAATCTGCATTTACATGCCAAAACCCCTGCCCCTTTACCAGCCACACTTCAGCAGCCCAAACCAACTTGGAGCTGAGTCCAACCTTGTATGATAACTGTTGAAACTCATAAGAAAGATAGAATAGGTAAAATAGATTTCAGGTGTATATTAGGTTATTAAATGTTGTCCCTCAATTCCCTTCTTCTATATAGGCTGCAAGCATCAATGTGATTTGATATTTTTTTTTTATTACATTTGTGAATCGCCCATCTGGCCGGCCACCTGGCCACCCTGGGCGATGTACAATTAAAACAATGCAATAATAAAACATAACAATTAGAACAGTATAGAAAATTCTTTTAAAATCCTAACCCACCCCATATTCCCACCTGAAATACCATGTTTTAAATGCACGACGGAAGCTCATCACGGAGGGGACATGGTGAAGGGATGTATCCGCTCGCCTCGAGTGGGCATAGCGGAGCCGAAATCAGCCCCGCTCATGCCCGCAAGAGGTGGGCGGGCCTTACCAGATTCCAGCGGCCGCTCGACTCTCCGCGGCAAGGCGGCCACGCTGGTCCCATCGCGTCACTTCCGGCTTGGAAGAAGTGATGCGCCGGGATCCTGCACCGGTGCGCTGGGACCGCAATTCTACAAATTTTCCGTAGAAACCAGGGCAACAGGGCTGTTAACATTCTAATGTTAACATTCTACTGTTTTCTCAGAGGTATCTCGGAAAAGATGTGAGGTCTCATTGGACACTGTGGTCTGATTCAGATACAGTATTTTTCCATGTATAAGACTATACTTTTTCCTAAAATTGTTAGACTAAAAATTGAGGGACGTCTTATACATGGAAGTAAGCAGAGGAAAGAACCGCGTGGTTGCGAAACTGCCCAGTGGGGGGCGTCTTATACATGGAGGCGTCTTATACATGGAAAAATACGGTACTTACTGGACTGGCACTCCTCATGGTGGCAGTTGTTACATGCCCCTCTCTTCCCATTGCACATAAAGTAATGCGTATGAGGAAGGAAGGATGTCCTATACCACTAAGATGAACTGATATGGTGCAATTAAGGTATGTTAACTTTGTTTACAGATCTATGGTTCAGAGTTCCCCGTGGATTTGATTACTTAACAGCCCTGTTGCCCTGGTTTCTATGGAAAATACGTAGAATTGCAGTCCCGGTGCACCGCCCAGTGCAGGGTCCCGGCGCGTCACTTCTTGCCAGACGGAAGTGACGCGACGGGACCAGCACGGCCAGCTCGAGCGGCGCGGAGAATCGCTCCGTGCCATTGAGGATCAAACGGTGGGGGGGGGCGCCGCAGAGAGGTGAGGCGGGGCGGACACCCCCCCCAGGTTTGTGGACACCCCTAGGGCCCATGGCGAAGGTTACTAGGGAGGGAGTTCCATAACTTGGGGACCGCCACAGAGAAGATGCAATGATAGAACAGCATGCTCGGTGGTCAGTTGACCGTAAATAAAGTTCATTCATTCAGAACAGCATGCTGGAGGATATGGAAAGGAGTCGGTCCTATACTGGTTAGGCCGAAGCAGAGTTTTCCCCCTTATGCGCAGCCTGGTTATTGAAACTGGTTATCACCACGTGGGTTGTTAAACCCTGCTAAAAGGCTCTTAAAAGGAAACAGATTGTCCAAACAAGGTTTAAAACTAATAAAGACATTTATTAGTTAGTCCCTTTATTCATATGCGTGTGTCCATCATGTTGGAGAGAAAGAGGGAGCGGGTCACGGAAAGGCAGGAAATAGGGAGGAGGGGTTAGAAAAACATACACCCTGGGGATTGTTCAATTAACCCTTTCCTCCCACTGTAACTAGTGGTTACATTACCTTGTTGTAATGACCAGGTGACCCGTGTGCCTGCCTGCTGTCCGGGTGCTAACGGCTGATGGTTCTTATGGTTCTTTATCTTTAAACTGGAATTGGACAGGACAGCCCTTCTTCAAACACTTTCAAAATAGAGGGCAGTCCTCTGGCAGCCCATCAAATAGATGACCATCCTCTGTAAAAGAGGACACATGACCACCCTATGAAAGTGCTGCTTATATCAGTAGCCACCAACACTTAAGTGTATCATAAGACAAGTGCAAAGTATGAGACAATGTCACTCTATGACATAGGCAGTACTTAGGCAGCCCCTGTCCTGCACCTAGTCTATTGAGCTGGGAAGCAGGCAGCAACCTAGTACTAAAAAAGAGGCAAGAGTACAGGCCTGATTGTCATAGCTGGGCCTTTGGGCCTTCCTGCTCCTGTCCAAGGGTGCCACAAACTCCTGCAGCTTGAGGAATCCAAATCAAACGTTGGTCATCCAGGGCTTATTATATGCAGTGTAAGTCTAGGACAAATGAGTTCTGGCCACGCAGCATTGTAAATTATGTGAATATAGCAACAATTTTCTATAGCCAAATGTCACTAGCCATTTTTGTTGAAAAACTTAATATTTTCTGGGTATTATTTTCCTGTCACTCTACTGCAGAGAAGGAAATCCATGACATTTCTTCCTCTCCCCAACAATGCCTACTTTTCTCTCCAGGGCCTCATCACTTCTGATCTTTTCAAAAGACTCCTTAGGACCCAGATTCTTTGAAGCAGGTAACCGTCCCCTCTAAGACAACTCAGGCAATTGCTTGTGGAGATCCAAACTCCTTATTGACACCTAGTTGAAAGGCTTGAAAGTCCATGAGGAGGAATCCTCACCTATGCACTCTGTTCTGATGAAGACCATAGTCCTATTCGGCTGTTCAGAAAAGGTTAAAATCAACATGTGAGGAGAAGGAGCGCTCCCGCCTCGCCACTCTCCCTCTTCCCATTAGCCACCCTCAACTCATGGTGACAGTTTGAAGAGAAGAGCTTCCTGTATTGTGGAGCCTCCCCACATGAGCCAGAAGGCAGACTTTTCCAGCGTTCTGGCTCACATGGGGAGCCTCCATGGATAGAGGAGGTTTTCCTTTTCAGACTGCCACCCTCCATGAGTTGAGGGTGACAAATGTGGCGAGGGAAAGTGGCGAGGCTGGAGAGATCCTTCTCATGCATTGATTTTAACTCTTTTTTGAACACCTGAATAAGGCTATTATGTTACCTGCATTAATTGAAAGCTCCCATTCATGTTACCTAACAGTGCTAGAGGCCACTCTTACTTTCTTGGGATTCTTTTCTGGTATTTGTACATTGTGGGCCTTGATTCCTTGACTCTTTTTAATAGATAGATAGATAGATAGATAGATAGATATCAGGCCATTGCATTTCCACCTGCTGAGCCATCTGCTTTTAGCTTGGGGAAGGCTTGAACATGTCTGTCTTAGCCCAGAGAGATAGGCAACTTCTGAATGGCCTTTGATCCAAAGGTAATTGAATGAAAATTCCTGAATCCAGATCACAGGAGATGGCCACCATGAAGCATCCAGTGTAGTAGTGTGACTCACTCAGAGAATACCCAGATATATATCTTTGGAAGGATACCTTGGTACAGGTCACAATAACTCAGTCAGAGAATTGCATGCTGTGACCAAGTCATGGTTGAAGCTATTTTCTCTAAGGTTGTGATGCCAACATGCTTTCTAGAGCATAAGTCTTATCAAACTCAATGGGAATTACTTCTGAGTAAACAAACATAGGATTGTGCTGTTAAAAGAATGTCTGTTTTCTTTTTTCAAATGGTTTTCATACTAGCATATGGTAATAAAAAAGAGAGAACCACACAATATAGAGTCAATGGCTTAAGCAATGTTGTAAAGCTAGAATCAATGATTCTGAGAATCATTGACTGCTTCTGTTCTTCATCCTGAACATACAACATGCTCTGCTTATACATAACAGAACAATATTTGTATGCCTTCGTGAAGAAGACATATGACAAAATTCAATCCCCCACCCCCAGCTCAATTATTCTCAGCTCAGCATCCCTTCCCTTCAGTGTGGCTTTCTGGCCGACATTTCCCCCCCTAGATTATACTTACCGACGAATTTATTCTTTCCCAAAGGAACTATTTCCACATTTATCCTGATTAAACCTCATTCGATTGATTTCTGCCTGTCTCTAGCTTCCCCACAGACTCTGCTGAAATTCATCTCCACAATTCTCAGAGTTCGATGTTTCACCTAAGCCTTGTGTCATCAGAAAATGTGAGCTGTGCAATTCCCATTTGTACAACTAGGTTAAGAACACTGAACTTTGTGAGAGGCCTCCTTCAGCCAGGTCCACAAATTAGCTAAGCCGGAATAGAATCATAGATTAGTAGAGTTGGAAGGGGCCTGTAAGGCCATCGGATAGCTGGATGTATGTTGCTGTAGAGCCGACTCACAGCATTGCTTGTCCAAATGTCGACCAGCCTCGACTTTCCCCAGATAAATGCTTTCATTGACAAATATATCATTTGGCCAGCAGTGTGATGTCGGAAGAACGGCCTGCCCCGGCCTGCACGTCATTGTAGAATTTCCTGCTGGCCAAGTCTATGATTGCCTAACAGACCAGTCTTGTACATGTTTACCCAAAGTAAGTACCATTCAGCTCAATGGGGGTTACTCACAAATAAGTGAGCATAGGATTGCAGTGTGATTCACATATTTTGCTTGTCCACAAACCTAAGGAAGGCTAGGGCTTTTCCTTTTTCTGTGGTGTCTTTTATATTGTAAGCCTGTAGGCAGGAACCGTCTCATTCCTGACCTCGGCACACCACTCTGGGAGCCTTTTCTGCTGAAAAGCCATGTAAAAATGTTTTCAATAAAATAAATAAATAGACTGAATGCTGCTGGAGCATCATTGTCTTTCTGCAATCTGCTGGAAGCTGAATCAAAACAGAGGCTCCAGACAGCACTTAATAGAGAACTATGTTATCCAGCAGTGCCCTTCGCCATGACCCAGGTGCTTCCATAATGCTTACTAAGAAGTAAACCCCATTCAGCAAAGGTCCCTTCCATCATGAACGGTTCCCAGCTTAAGGCAATGAGGGTCTCAACCAGGGTCTCAGACAGCAACCTGCAGGCTGAAGGAGCTACTGGCTTGATCTTTCCTGCGCTTCAGACAGGGCCATGGGTACGAGGGCCAGAGAGGATACTGTGGCTCACCACGTTGGCCAGATCAGGGCCTGGCTGGCCATATATAGCTGTTGCTCCAGGCTCCATTCCTCAGTCTGAGCAATGCATCCCACTGAGTCACCACAAAGATGGCTTTGCCTTCTTGATCCAGAACCTGAGTCCTGGCCTGCCTCTGGCCCTTTGGACCGTGATCTGCCTGCTCTGGAACCTGACTTCTCTCTATGGGCTGACTCGGAGCGTGTAGGTTCTGCCTTTTTTATTGTTTCCTGTTGAATGTTAGGTTACTGATATCCTGCTAATTGCCCCTTGAGTAACCCCCCTTAATTGCCCGATGCCAGTTTCTGCTTCCGCAAAGGGTGGGGGTTAATAACTGATTTCCTCTCATAATTTTTATTCTGTTTTCATTTTTAAACAGTGCCCTTCTGGCAGTACCACTAGTTCTACTACTAGGGGAGGGAGAGACATCCCTTTTCCTTTCCTTCTTCCTGAAACCTCTCTGTATGCTGCAGGGAAGGGTTTGGGTCATTTTAGATCACTTGGCACATGTCACTCAGTCCTCCCATTCTGAGACACTTACCATGTTCTGACATTCATAGATTCATAGGATCATAGAGTTGGAAGGGGCCTACAAGGCTATCGAGTCCAACCCCCTGCTCAATGCAGGAAACTAGAGGAGGGGTCTCCCATCTAAGTAATAACCAGGCCTGACCCTGCTTAGCTTTCCACGCTCAGACAAGCTGAGCCAGCGTGACCCACAGATATACTTGGTTTCTGTGTAGCATGAAAGCTCAGAATCCAAATTTGTAAAAAAGGAGTAGCAAAAGCTTCAGATTTGCAAAACCTGGGAGGGGGGGTGTATGTGTATGAGAGAGGGAGAGCGTGCTATGGATGAGCTGAAATCCCCATTTGATGCCCTGCTCATTGGCAGCAAGGTGGAAGAACCATTTCGGCAATGTGTGCGTGTGTCTCTGTGTGTGACAGGGGGTGTATTCCAAGGATGTGGATAAATTTACCCCTGACTGCTATAGCTCTGTTTTCCCACAGAATTCCCCCATGACCAACATTATGTGAGGACGTAGCATCACTAACAAGACCATTATGGGGTGGGGTCATGGCCACCAGTTGGTGGCTGCTGACAAAAGCCCTGCTCCCACCACCTGTGAAACCTGCAATGCTAAAAGGCAAGAAGTGATTGGGTGGATTTGCCCCCTGCCTTCACCCCCCCACATGGGCTGAAATTTCAAACCTCCAGGAAGTGTGTGTGTGTGTTTGTTCCTAATGGAAGATGCCAGTTAGCTTCAGTAGTACATGCTCTTTATGGAAAACAGAAGAGTTTGCCTTTCCACCGCCTCCCCTTAAGTTTGGTTGAAGCAACATAGGGAAGATTAGCCCCTAAGCAACCATCTCCTGTCACCCTCTTCACACAGGAGCCCCTGAGAGACACAGGCACTGCTTTTCTTTCTAATGTGGCCTGCATTTGGCTAAATGCTGCATGTGAATGAATCTACCATGTTCGTCTTTCCCTACTTCTCTATGTCTGAAATCTGCAGTTGTGAATGTGTCAGGCACACAGCATGAGCAGTTCAGTACCAATCAAGAAAACCTGTTATTGCCCAGCTTCATACATTTTTGTGGTATTTCCACTTAGTGTCCAGTTGATTTACTCAGCAGTTGCCCAGACATCTGGATGCTGTACAGCAGTGTTCTCCAACCTTGCTGATTGGGGCATGCTGGGAGTTGTAGGCCAAAAACATCTGGGGACCCAAGGTTGGAGAACACTGCTGTACCTAAGGATGGGCAATGTTCGAGATTGCTAGGATTCCCCAAACCTTGGCTCACTCGCCACTTGTCTCGTACCCGATTCCTGTTCATGTGTGCAAATGGGGAAACTCGCACAAATTGAGCAGCGATCGGACATGAAATTTGCGCAAATTTCCTAATTTGCACAACTTTCCTCCATAGACTAAAGTGAGGTCGATTCAGTCTACAGGGGAAATTTGCACAAAATTGAATTGGGAAGCTTACATGTCCTTATTTCAGAGGGTTTAATTCCCCCCCTTTTATTTACGGTAATATACATACATCCTTACGGAGTCCCCCAAGTTTGTACAAATGACTATTTTATATATATTCAGCTGCAGCACTTCTAAGCTGATAGGCACTCAGCTACTCAAGTTCAGTATTAAATTGAGTTATGATGATTCTGATATTTCTATCTCCTGGGGGGGGGGGAGTTAGACCCCATGAAGAATACCCAAGCATTAAATATATTGGATTCTTTTAGATAGCTGTATTGTTCCCAAAAGTGTTGCTTTTCCTGTTCTTTAATTACCAAAACCAGAGGATTGAGGTTTTGTTTTTTATTTTAATAGTTCAAGTTCATAAATGTGTTGGACTTCACTGTTTAAAGAGAGAAACCTTGTCTACTATTTTATAGCCTTCAGTTATTTGAAACGAGTCTTTCACAGCTTGGCACCATCTTCTGTCTTCCAACAGCAAAGCGACTAGAATTTTCAATTAAAATTGATCCATTCTCTCCCTCCGCTATCGCTTGTTATCTGTACAGGATGGTGTGTGTGTGTGTGTGTGTGTGTGAGTGTTTGCTTACAGGCAGAAAAGAGATACAGTAGCAATTAATTGTAGAATCCAACTCTATTAGACACATTATAGACAACAGTAATTTACCCCATTTTATTACTCCCTGTTGGGTTACCTGGTTTTCTCTTTCATATCTATTTATAGGTGCATGGGAGTGGGGGACATTCTAGAAGTAACTAATATGACAACAGATCTATCTTAAGCAGAATAATTTCCATTCCCTTTGTCATGGATCCCACATCCATTCAGAAGAGTGTGGAAAATGTGTGTTTTGAAATCTTTTGAGATAAAGATAAAGAACAGATGAAGGAGATGCTTGACTGGACCAACTAGTTATTCAACATACAGTGGCTAAAGAGACTGAAAAGTGAACCTGGAAGTCCCTGGTTAAAATCCTACCTTTGCCATACTCACTAGGTGAGCCACCCAGAGAACTTTATGTTATGGTCTGGCACACAAATGCGGCAAATGAATGAATACTAATAGGTGGTTCTCTCAGTCTCTGCCCCACATCTGCAATCTCTCCTTGAAGCCCCCAGTCTAACAGCCCTTATGGGTATCCCCTGTTTTAGGGAGCAGGGTGCCACAGCTCCTACCTATCCATAAAATGAATCCAATGCCAACAACTTGTCACAAAGATAACTAAAGGTGCAATCCTATGCAAGTTTAGACAGAAAAAAAGGCCTACAAGTCCCAGCATGCCCCAGCCAGCATAGGATTATGCCCTAAGAACATAAACGCTACAAACCACAGTGTTGCTGTAAGGAAGACAAAACTTCACAATACATAGACCAATTGCACAAGTGGGCAAAATTCCTTCCTACCCTATAAACTGGTGGCTAACCTCTGGTCATAGCAACACAGAATACTGAAAATGGGAGGGCAGAGGGAAGTCAGCAACTCCAATGGTCAAAGCCATGTCTGAGGCTTTTTAAAATGCCACAAGAGCAGGTCAGAGATGGAACACTCCACTACCAGCCTCCCACCCCCACTGGTTGGAATTGGATCAGCAAAACAAAGTGGCGGGGAGGAGCCTCTTCGCAAAACAATTTCTCCTCAAATTTCTGTGTCGCTTCCACACATTTCCAATCCAATCGCTGTTTCTCGCCAGCGATAATAGAAATAAACTGCACCACGCCACTGGGAGGGTTGTCCTTGCAGAATGTATACACCTTCTCTCGACACGCTCCACTTGTCAGAATGACGGGCGTTTTACTAGCGATTCTAATCATTCTGACCTGCCTTACAGGATTGTTGTAAAGAATGTCAGGAGAATTGTGAGAAGCACTACATAACAGCTTACTGCGACCGGCATAATGCCTGCTGTTGTGCTGAACAGGGTGTGTGTGGGAACCCTACTTATCGCAGGGAGTCCTGGGAGGGTGCAGTGTCTCTCCGTATGCTCTGGCGTGTACAAACCCATGGCACGCATTCCCTGTCAGTGGGGAGCAGCCCATCCAGAGTCAAGAGTGGAGGGCACAAAATCCAATTTGCAATAGTACCCTGCAGGAGCAGCTATTCGCTTTCATGGGAATAAAGAGCTGGCTGGACTTGGTGACGCCATTGGGGTGGAGCCAAACCTGCTTCCTGCCAAGGGGATCACAGCCAATTGGAAATCAAGCCTGTTCTCAGCTGAATAGACCCACCCCTTCACTTCAGCAACTCCACCCTGCATTCTGTCTCTTGGTCACCCCAGAGCAGCCTTCCCTACCCTGGTGCCCTCCAAATGGACTCAAGCTTCCAGCATTCCTGACCGTTGTCCAAGCTGGCTGGGGCTGATGGGAGCTGAAGTTCAAAACATCTGGAGGGCACCAGGTTGGAGAAGGCTGCCATATGATGCATTAGGGCAGGGCTCTCCAACCGTGGGTCCCCAGATGTTTTTGGCCTACAACTCCCAGCATGCCCCAGCCAGCTATGCTGTCTGGGGCATGCTGGGAGTTGTAGGCCAAAAACATCTGGGGGCCCAAGGTTGGAGAACACTGCATTAGGGGGATGGAAATGGCAATTCTTAAGTTTGTATGGGTAGGTGTGCAAAACAAAATGGAACAGTTTTGTTTTTGTATGATGTTTCATCACCTGGTTGCTCCCAGAACAAAGGAGATGCCTCTAGACAAGCTGTGATGAATCAATTCCAGTTTGTTTGGCTGTGCTCAGAGAGGGAGCCTGGGATTCAAATTTCAAGCCTTTTAGAAATGCTAGCAAAGGAAATAGATCAGAAAGTGACAGCTGGGGGGAAAAACAAGACAAGACAAAACAAAAACCTAGAATCATCATAACGGGCCTGCTTGGATTCTACCCTCAAGACAAGATGAGGAATTTGAAAATCACTCTGATATTTAATCCATCAAACAGCCACAGCAGAAATGATAGTAGGTGAAACAAACCAATTCCCTGCCTTTGCTCTCCCCGTTCCTCCCCAGCATCCAAGCAAAGACCTAACTTCCTCATCAAACCTTAATGGTGCAGAAATATCCCTGACGACAGCACTCCCGAGCAGCACACTCTAATTTATTGTATTTAGGGCTATAAAACCATGTTTTACTGCCAAGGATAATTGTATCTGACACTTCCATCACATTAAGACACATTAGGCACCATGACCTTCGGATGATCATGGAAGGCCTAATTTAATAATTTAGGGATCATGCAGGGTCTTGGCAGGCCCAAAGGGGAAGGAAATGTGGCATGAAAAATGATTCTCTTTCACATTGGGGAGGATTGGCTGATTAAATCTTTCAGGTGAACTTTGGCTGCTTTTTAACATTCATGGATTTGGTTCCAAACACCAGGAGTACCAAGAAGAATTCCTTTTTCCTCATGGGCTTTCTTTGTCTCCGAATTGGACACCAAGCATCCTATCATGTGCCGTGTCTCATGCTGTTGCAACTGGAAACATCTCCATCATCACCAGACAGAACAGAGCTATTTCCTCTCCCCACCCCCACCTCGGCTACCACACTGTTTCAGCTGAATATTTTAAATGAATCTTTAGAGATCTTTTAATAGCAATACTTGGTTGGACAGACTCTATTGTTGTTTTTGTTGTTGTTGTTGCTGCTGCTGCTGCTGCTGCTGCTGCTGCTGCTGCTGCAGGCTAGAGCAGTGGCACTCATCATAAAATTCTTCCAGAAAGAAAATGAAACCCACATGTACTGAATGTGATGAATCATCTGGAATCACTTACTCCTATAGCACTAGTAGTGAATCTGGAGGTGTGGACCTGATCAATGCCCGGATGGGAGGCCACTGGGATTCCCACTGAAGCCACTCTGAGCTTTGTATAGGAAGAGTGGGTTATAAGGTAAATAAAGAAAAACAAGCAAACAATACTTGGTGATCTCTATATGCAGGATTCATGGTATTTCCAACTTGGAAGAGCCTTCCATGTAAAAGCTTTCTAACATGCAGCAGAGACTTCAGTTCTATCCACTGGGCAGTATTTGTTGTATTCTAGAGATTTCCTAAATAGCTAGTGAAGAGAAGGCGCATGAACACTCAAGGCAAGAGCTGGGTTGCTTTACCAAACATTGCATGAGCTCGCACCTTTCCTCCATCTATTTAAGTAAGCAAGCAACAAACTTTGCAAGATGGTCATCTGACACACACCCACACCCACACCCACACTGTCACTGTCTTGTTTGTGCATGTGACAAACTAGGCTGTTGCCCACAAAAGCTGTCAGTCCTGAAGGTGCCACAAGACATCTTGTAATGGAGCTCTAAGCAGCAGGAATGGAGGTCAATTCCCATGGGAATTGTGGTGACATAGCTAACTAGGTGAGGTGAGTGTGATAACAGAACACATGCTTTGTATGTACAAGGGCCAAGGTTTGATCCCCAGCATTTTGAAGTATCTAAGATAGCCTTTCCCAACCTGGTGTCCTCCGGATGTGTTGGACTGCAACTCCCATCATTCCCAGCCACTGATGGCTAAAGTAGATAGCACTGGGCTAAATGGATGAATGATCCGACTCAACATCAGCAGTTTCCTATGTCTCCAGAGACCATATCCAGCAGATCTGCAAATGTACTCTACTGATGCGCCAGGGAGCAGGCACCTTGAGAGATTATAAACTTTAACTGCATGCATATAGTATTATGTAATGTAGCATATTCATTTAGAAGAAGAAAAGAAGGCACACATCAGGCTACATCGTCACAGATTTTTAAGGATGAGAATATTTCCCTGCTATTTTACTGGATGTAACAAACAGCACGGAAAAGAATATGTGAAGTTTCTTGTGCAGTAAATTTCATTAGGTGAAGGAATTCGTCTGACTGACACCAAATCCCACCGGTTTCAATGGAATTTCGTAAGAAACAAGGCTGAGCTCCTAAGTACAGCCAAGTGATAGTAAGTTGCTTATCAGTATTTACTGACTAATATACCTGTGTCGTTAATTTTAAAGTGCAAAACTAGCTTTCTGATGTGTTTTGAGAAGAGCAGAACAAAGTGGACACACTCCTGTGCTCAACTTCTCTCCCCACCCCCCAAACACTTCCTGTGTGCAGAATCCAAATGCTGCGAAAGTAGTAAAACTGCTGGAAATTTAGCCAGCGCTTCAGCTGAGCAGTGCTAAATTCTGGCAATCCTCCAAACTATGCTTTCTGATTCTGGTGTAGACAGCAAGTACAAACCATTGTTTGCCAATCTGGGCATAATGGGAAGTTATAGTTAGTGTCCTTGCTGGCTTGCCCAACATATCTGGAGGGTTGGGAAAGGCTGCGCCAAGCCATAATTTGGATCATCACCTGAATTTGGTCACATTGTGCAAAAGCATTCCTGCCACAAAAAAAGCAGCAGCAAAAAAACACACTTCTAGTCTGAGATATTTACAGTGCAATCCTATATGTGCTGATTCAGAAGTAAGTCTCACTGAGTTCAGTGGCGCTTTCTCCCATGTAAGTAGGTATGGGACTGCAGCCCTATAGGATTAATATTAACTTGGATTTGTTCCCTTGCTGAAATCATATAAGACATGGTATATTTTCTGTGTATTTTGAAATCAAGATTTCTGCCCCCACCCCACCAGTGTTAAATACAGAATATATCAGCCGTAGGAAGGGGTAAGGAGGAAGAAAAATTATGGCCTAATCTATCCCCCCCTTAAAACATACCTCTTTACTTTTGAAGGGGAAATTTCATCTATAATTCACAGAAGCTACCAAATAGAATGGCACCCTTCCTTGAAATGATTTTCACATGGTTCACGGCCTTCTCTCTTTCTGATGGGATAACTAGTCTTTAAAGTGCTGCCTATTTGCCAAGGAATAAGAAATATGAAAACATGACAACCAGATGTGTTTTATGGAAACATCCAGAGGAGCATCAAGCTGAGACTTTGAGCATGATTTGTGGGTGTGTCCACATGTGTAGGCAATCACTCATGACCGAGTAAGATTGTCTTCCAGGATAAAATAATAAAATTACAAAAATAAAATTATAAAAAGAGGAAATTGTAAAAAAAAATGTGTAGACTCTAGCGATGGGTCCGTACAGGTTGCCAGATGGAAGATGGTGCTGTAAAGGATTTGTTTGACGTGCTTTTCACTTAGCACGTTTCTCCCTTTCACCTTGCACTCGGGCTTCTTCAAAGTCCATACAACCTTTGTGAAAGGCCAACCTCCAGTTAGATCGTTCATGGGCCAGAGCTTCCCAGTTCTCGATGTTTATATTGCATTTTTTTAGATTAGCCTTAAGAACATCTTTAAACCTCTTATACTGACCACCGATATTCCGCTTTCCATCCTTGAGTTGGGAATAAAGTAACTGCTTTGGGAGACAGCAGTCAGACATTCGAACAACATGACTGGTCCATTCAAGCTGGCGTCCACATAACTCTTCCATAACTATTGCAATATATAAAAAAACAAACGCTCTGTAATTACTCTGCAATTTTTGTCAATTTGAGGGCGAAATTAGGCATGGCCTTTTATTTACATGGTTTGGCCTTGCATGGTTGTTGTTTTTAAATAAGGGGGCTAAGCCAGATCACAACCATGGCATGGGGGGAGGGAGGGTTTTAATCCTTTGCTGCCACTGTGGTTCCCATCCAAACCAGGTTCCTGCACTATTTCCAATGGAAGCTTTCCTCCCATTCTGAATAGGAGGTACAGGGGGCAGCTGCTTCCTGGGCCCAGCTTGGTTAGGGAACTGAGGTATGTGTGTGGAAGCCTAACACCTACTGTGTAAAATCCACTTGTGTGGATGGTGTGGGGACCAAAATAGCTCCACTGGGACCTGATCAGAAGTGCTTCCTTTCCTGCCAGCAGCATATTCCATCCGGCTTTCTGTTCCAGTTACCAGACTGGATCTCCAAACATCACCAATCACCTGGTCTTTGTTCCAGAGCCCAGTCCTGCTTTTTCCCTCTTCCTCTTCCTCCTCCTCCTCTTCCTCTTCTTCCTCCTCTACCTCCCTTGGCTTATATCCTGCCTGCTAATTGTCAGCTCTCTTGACATTACTGAACCTTTGGTATTGACCAATACCATGGAAGAAACATGTTTGATTTTCCCCATAGTACTTGTTTTTCCTGGCCAAACACCCCAATCCTAAAAGTTTTGTGTAAACTCCAGTCCACAACAAATCATATCACACAACAACACTAGATCCAAGCCTAATCTTTGTGTCAAAATGGGGTCAAATATTCCATGAGAGAAAACCTTTTGTTGAACAGCTAAAGCACATAGCATGAAAAACAACAACAACAAACCTGTGTGTGTGTATGTGTATGTGCATGTGCGTGTCTTTTGTTTGAGTCCTGAACACTCACAGCTCACACAGAGCTGTTATAAATGCCCTCAAAAGCTGTTTTTGAGGCTCCAGGGAAACATGCAGGGTCTGAGCTATTGGCTCACTTACTGGGCACAGCTCTGTGAAATTGCTGAGCCTTGGGAGTGAGGAAGTTGTGCCATCTCCAGGCTTGTCTAAATCGACTGGAAGAAAGATTAGGCATAGTCCCTTTAGAGATGCTCTTCCAAGACTGCACCACCCTCCCAGTGCATGCAACTGTAGACAATAGCCATAGAGCAGGGCTATTAAACGGTCATGGGAGCTGGAAGGATGGAGGTGGGCTTACAGAAAGAGTGTGGATTCTGTGGCTCTCCAGATGTTCCAGCTGCTATCATCCCTGACTATAGGCCATGCTGGCTGAAGCCGATTGGAGTCCAACAACAAGGGTGACAGGCTCCCCACTCCCTGGCTTACAGGGAGTATCTAATCTAAAAAGGAACTCTTGCCAACTTTTAGCTCAATCAGTTCTGGGATCTTCCCTGACCTTGTCTTGCATAGTTCACATGGTCTGCCAGTTTCTTGGCAGACCACATGAACAATTCTTTCTTCTACAAATCAAAGCATTTACATAACTCAAATTTTAATAAGCATAAACATGCTTGTTTTTGTGAGCAAAGTTCTGTGAAGTCAGCTGTAATGTTTGTTAGCTTCAGGTCAGGTTCAGCATCTCTCCTGCTTCTGTGTTTGGACTTGAGAGCAGCAAGTCATAAAAATCCCATCTTGCACAGGTGTGTGCCCTGGTTAGATTGACCTCGATCACCACCATCAGAAAAGATCAAGTCACAAATCACATGGCTTATGCTGGCTCAGCTTGTCTGAGCGTGGAAAGCTAAGCAGGGTCAGGCCTGGTTATTACTTGGATGGGAGACCCCTCCTCTAGTTTCCTGCATTAAGCAGGGGGTTGGACTCGATATCCTTGTAGGCTCCTTCCAACTCTATGATCTATGAAATCTATGAAATCTATGAAGGGCCAATGAGAGATATTCTCACCTGTTCTTTCGGCAGACTACCTGGATGGAGCCCATGGACCACCAGTGGCCCATGGAGCACAGTTTCAGAACATCTGCCCTATGGGATTAGCTCAAGGAATACGCAGTTCCCCAGTGTTTTAAAACCAGGTTTGGGGAACTTGTGCATACTTCCTCCCAGTGCCCTAGACTTGCTTAAAAAGAAAATAAAATTTCAAGGCGATACTTCAAAGGTGACTTTCAACCACAACAAAACAGAACTAAAAGAATCGGTTTCAACTCTGCTCTAATTCACATCAGTGGAGCTAGTACAAGGCGGTACTGTCTTCTAAGCATTACCATATAAAGCACCTGCTAGGGATGTGTGAATCAGCAAAACTCAAGCTCGCTGAAGTCCTCCAAATTCCATCTTAAAGCTTGTTCCAACTGAAGTGTGTATCAGATCGAAAGCTTTGGGTCCCCCCCCCTTCCACACAAAAATCTGTGCTTATTTTCATGCATATTTTTCCAAATCTACACATCAATTGTGCTCCTCTTTGAAATGTACACATTCGTCTTCTATTGATTCAAGCATTTGTGTGTATTTTCACAAGTACACATTTTTTCAAGTGCATTTTTCAAATGTATGCATGCTATTGAATGCATTTTTTTTTAGTCTGCAAATGTACGGACTTTGACCACAGATTGCATCTGAGTCCGTGTTCGATCTGGAAGGTGCAAACTAGGTAAATCCTGATCAAAAACAACCTGAAACAGCCTTCCCCTACCTACAACCTGTCATTTTTGCCTGGTTAATCAGCCGATTTTTATTCCGGAATAATTGCTTTGGCAGGATTTCTTAGAAATCTGGCAATGACATTACTGTCAGCATAAACTGTTCTTCACAAAGAAGCCTGCGAGGAAAGAATCTCCGTTTAACCTGAAAGCTGGGACACGATCCAGATCAATGCACTCCCTTCCATATTTCTGCAATTAAAAAAAAGTGGGGTATGGGAAAGCCAAGGAAATTCAGCTGCATAGCTTGGATTATGCAAAAGCTGTAAAGAAGCTGTAAATGGGGGAGAGAGGGGGGGGAGAAAGTATTTTCTGTACATGTGAAGTCAACAAGGAACAAGCAGGTCAGAGTGAATACAGATGACAATGGCTACTTGCCATGATGGCTAAGGGGAACCTCCAGGTTCAGAGACAATATATATTTGCATATGAGATGCTGGAGACAAACTATAGAAAAGAGCTGTTGACTTCTTGAAAACTTTCTAGAAGTATCTGGCTAGCTCCTGTTGGAAACAGGATGCTGGGCTACTAGATGGACCCTTAGTCCCAACCCATAGAGCAATTCCTATCTTTGTAATGCCTAATAACCAGTATTATCCTGGAATATTGATCACAGCTCTTTGGAGTACAAATAATGACTTCCAAAGGTGATTTAACACTCCTGTGCATCAAAAGCTGTACACTGTCTTATTCTGTAGTAATAATGGACTACTCTGGACAGTAATTCTTCAAGTGAAAAATAATCACACTGAATGATTAAAGAAGAGCCCACACCTTAATTTTGCTATATATACATCTGGAAGTATTAACAACACAGAAATACTTGTAGGTTTCACCATATTATATTCATGGTAGAAGAGAATTATGTACACAACAATGGGAGAAATATCATTTAAGTCTTCTCTGGCAAAGGTTAGGAACATCGGAAGCTGCCTAATACTTAGTCAGCCCATGGGTCCATCTAGTCCAGTATTGTTGACACTGAAATACGGAGGGGGGGGGGGACCACTGACAGAATGCACATTTCCCCCCATAGGCTAAACAGTGAAAATGTGGATTTTGAGGGAGATTTGCACATTTTTCACTCCCCCCCCCCCCAATTTGGAGAGATTTGTGCAGATTCACATGTATGGAAGTTATTGCTAGTGCACATTAATGAATGCAGATTGGTGCATTTGTGCACATGCGCAAGTGCAAATGAGCACTAATGAGAATTAGCACACATAGAACTGGTTTAAAAAAATAACAGATCTTGTCAATGAGTGGATGACAGAACAGAAGACGCCTGACAATCTGCGAAACACGGACAATAGATTTAACAACATCTGTACGTCCTTATGACTAGCACAGCCTTCCCCAACCAATTTTTTCCAGACATGTTGGCCTACAACTCCCATCATTCCCAGGTAGCATGACCATGCTACCTGGGGATGATAGGGGCTGTAGTTCAACGCATCTGGAGGGCACCAAGTTGGGGAAGACTAACCCACAGATTATACACTGACTCTTACAATTCTTAAAATCTGAATGCTCATGAAAGACCTTTCCTAATCCTGAGCCAGTTATATTATTATGTTTCAATAGCATCCTATCTCCTACCCTACCATGTGTCCAGTTGGCTGATCCCCCCCCCCTGAAATGTAGACCCCACCATTCTTAGATAAGAACTTGAACCAGGTTGCATTAAATTAGAAAAAGATGCATAAACCCAAATATAAAATTTGATTGGATAAAATTACAAAAATGAGTTGATATAAAACAGTATAACCAGCAACGTAAGTTAAAATAACGGAGGTGTTTGCCTTAGCATGAGTGTCAGGTTTGTGGTAGGGACAGGGTGGAGGGACCATCATAATGTGTTCTGTCCTTATTCCAACCTATAGTACATAACCATGAAGTCAGTCATAGGCTTCCAGCCATTTTCTGTCAAATATCAGATGGCTTGTCATAAAATTCTATTATGCCCAAAATGTTAAGTGTTCATCATTTTTTATTTTCTTGTTACCCTATAAATCTAGCAAGTACAACATGTAAAACCAATTTACAATACCAAAACTGCATGCCGAGTAATTGAATGTATACTTTGACAAGGTTGGCTTCTCTCTAATATAGCCAGATAATGGGACAAAACAGAATCAAATATAGGCAGCTTAGAGTCAAATGATATTTTTAATGCAACAGTAGCATAACCAGCCTTTAAGCAAGCATGGTTCATAAGACCTCCTTAGCTTCACTGTGAGGTATTATGCAAGGCTGGCCCAAATATCTACTGCATGAACTTTTTCTGGAAAATAATATGCATTTGTAAGTTATCCATTATTGACCTTGGGGCAATCTTCCTAAAAATGTGTTTAATCTTTGCAGTGTTCAAAACAGACTCAGTAGCTAGGGATAGGGAAAATTACACACAGGTATGTGTTTAAATAGATGTTTTAATACCACCAATTTCACAAATCTTTGATGGAAAACACAAGAAAGCTACAATTTTTCTACAAGGGCTGCCTCTGGTTCCAAAAGACCTGAAGACAAAGGCTCTTCACTTTCATTTTATTTTGGAAAAAAACACTTTATTAGACTCCACTTAAGTAGCTTTTTAAAAAAGATGTAGTTGAGATGTATTCAACTGAAAAATATTTTTCTGGAGGCTATTGTTCGTAGTTCAGGTGTACAACTATATAGAGCAGCCTTGCTGAACTTGGTGCCTGTCAGATGTTGCTGGATGTCAACTCCCATGAGCCGCAGCCAGCATGGCCATTTGTAAGGAATGGTGGGAACTGTAGTCCAAAATTTGTGGAGGGCACCAGTTTGGGGAAGGTGGATGTAGAGCTTTAATGTTCTGAAGAATTCTGGTTTATCGGTAATAAGCAAGCATGCTGCCCAATTGCTCATTAGCGTTAGAGTGTCAAACCTAACCAGGAACTTACCAGGGTGGGAAAGTTTAGGGCAGTATCCAACAAGGGCACTCTACCTCCGCTGGTTCTGTTGCACTCAACGGGACCCACCAGTTACACAACGGGGCTTTTGTGCTTCTTAAAATAACCCCAGAAAGAAGCAAACTCTGCTGACCTGTCCCATTCCGGAAAGGAACGTTTTCGGTTTTCCATTTGTTTGGGGTTAATTGGTGGGTCCTGCAAATGCACAAGCACAATAAGGCCTTTAGTGTTACATCAGGACCCAGGCAAGAACTCCTGACTTGACTCTCTTCTAACAAGCCAGAGTTTGGAGCCAGATTTTGTAGCTGGCTTACAGGGATGGGGACTCGGACTCCAGGACTCGACTCGTGAGTCAGACTGAGTCCCCCCTCTGACTCGAGTCAGACTCGAGTCCCAATATTTTTAATGGGACTCGAGACTCGACTCGGGACTCGAGACCAAGGACTCATGTTCCAAAATCGTGTTCCTCAAATGCAACATGGATAGGTTTTAGGAGCAAGTTTATTTTTTAAAATCATTTTCCTAAAATGCAACCTTTCAGACATTTTGGGTTTGGCTGCCTCTGCCTGCCTGTTTGGGGGTTCCCTGCCTCTTCTGCCTGCCTGGTCTCTTCTTAACCAGTTCCACAGTTTGAATTGTCCAAGACAAAGGCCTCTGCCTGCCTGTTTTGGGGTTCCCTGCCTCCTCTGCCTGTCTGGTTATTTTGGGTTTGTCTGCCTGGTCTGTTCTTGCCAAAATCAGTTGCAGAGTTCTGAAATAAAAAGGTACATTTGTGCCTAGAATTTATTTAAGCCACACATCTGAAATAGCATTATTTTGTTGGGGAAAAACCCCATTGAGTTTAATAGGGACTCGTGGAGTCAGCTTTGGGAGTGACTCGTGACTCGTGAGTCACCATTTTGGACCAAGGACTCGGACTCGAGTCCAAAGACTCGTGACTCGACTCGTGACTTGAAACCAAGGACTCTTCAACATCCCTGCTGGCTTATGGATCCTGCCTTGTTAGAGGAGTGACAAATCAGGATCCAGAGCTGATGCTAAGCTTTTCCACCCTGGTCAGTTTAGCTGTTCCTGCTTGCAGGAAGATCCAAGCAGGAGCAATCAGGCAGCATGCACTAACACTCTTGCTCATGAACTATAAGCCAAGATTCTGAAGAATTCTGGTTTATTGTTTTGTGCAAACACAGCCAATACTGTCTTTGCTGAAGAAATGCATTTTCATGGCTTTATAAAGTCTCTTGAAACGATGCTGTTTGTTAAGGAATAAGGAAGCATGCATTCTTCCTTACGTCATCTTGAGTTTTTGCTTGTGTCGAAGTCAGTTGCATCAGTTTCAAAAGCCTAGAGAGAGAATTGGGGTGTGGAAACAAGCCATAAAATCTTCCATAAAGAACATTATGGAAACAAGCCAGAAAATCTTCTGAAGTGATCTTCGTTGTTTCAAATTCTATCAAATTTTTGAATGGCTAGGAATGTCACACTTCCAACAACACAATACAGGTATGTGCGAGAATTTAATCTGACATGTAAAACAAGATATTGGCTTGGTTCGCAGCAAACGCCCACCACTCAACCATGTTTTGCCCCCTCCCAGACTTGATTGCTTTTGGGGCACAGCTTGCCCCATTCACTTCACCAGCATGTAACGATTCTTGCATATTAGAACGATTGCACAATGTGTTGCTGCTGTTCACCATCAGACACCCCTCCCCAAGCAAAATGCCTTTGGTGTTTGCAGACTTCCCCTTCCAAAGGAAAGGACAGCATTTAATTATTGGGAATGTGAATAAAAGAATGATAATTAAATTATGACCTTCTACAGGACAGGGAATTTTTAATATCACAAAGGAACTCATGTTGATACATGATAATAAATCAGATCCATTGTGCCTTTGCGAATTAACTTTGATAGTCTTTATTAACTCCCATACATCTCAGAGCCCCATGATAAAACACTGCCAGTTGATCAGGGGTGGAGATTTTATTAAGGGTTAGAGAATCCAACTGGTGCAAAACTGATTTAGATTTCTCATAAATATCATTAACTGACTTCCCTGCAAAAGCATTTGCTTGCAGAGCTCTGCCGAAGGCAACTTGTAACGCCGATAAGAAGCCCATTTATACCTCAACAGCAAATAAGGAGCACTTATTTTAAATATGTAACACTGTTAAGCCAAACAATCCTGTTTAATGTTCCTGTTCCAGGAGATACCAAGTTATTATATGTGCAAACTGAATAGCTGGCAAAGCTTCCATTATGCATCGCTTGAGTTCTTTAGGACAATTCTGTACACAGTTGTATGTTCTGCAGCATCTAGGGACGTCAGAGAAATCCACAGTGGATTCAGATGAGTTCAGCTTTCTATGGTTCTGACCTGTGAATTCCGCAGTGGACTAGGGATGTTCACGACACGTACCTGGGGGGGGGCACCCCGCCTCGCCTTGCCTCTCTGCGGCGCCCCCCCCGCCACTCGATTCTCAGCAGCACGGAGCAATTCTCGAGCCGCCCACACTGGCTGCAACGGTCCTACGACGGGCTGTTAAGCCCTGTTGCCCTGGTTTCTACGGAAAATACGTAGAACTGGGGTCCCGGCGCGCCAACGCAGGGTCCCGTCATGTCACTTCTGGCCAGCCGGAAGTGACGCTATGGGACCGTTGCGGCCGATGCAGGGAGCTCGCCATGGAGAGGCAAGCGGGCACCGGGACCCGGTAAGGCCCACTCGCCTAGGGCGGGCATGAGCAGGGCCGATTTCGGCCCGCTACGCCCGCTCTAGGCGAGCGGTTACATCCCTACAGTGGACAAGCTTTTTCTGAGACATGCGGACTTGCAGACCAGTTTGTTACTTTTTGGGAGGATGTGCACAAATCGGCACATGTGTTAATGTACATTAGTGCATTATTATTAAAACGCACTTGCAGAAGTGGAACAACAACATTCTCATACATTCCTAAAAAAAAATCCAATTCCATCAGTGAGTGGACAGGGGAATGAAAGACACTTGATGATCCATAAAACACAGAACAGATTTAACAAAATCGGTACATCCCTAACAGCAACCCAAGGGTACTAACCAGAAGAATGTGTCTGGCCATATTTACTTACAAGTTACTCTGACCTCTGCCCTGGTCCTTGCTACCTCCTTAATGCAGGTCCAGAGTTGTCTGACAGAGAGAATAATAGAAAAGGAAGCAGTATGGATAACTACTTTTCTTAGGTAGTTGAGATATACATAAAATTAACCCTACAGCTTTCTGACATAAAGGTGCTGTGCTTTTTCCACTTAGGTGAAGACAACTGAACAGGGCAAAAGCACTGCCCCATTATGGTCATACGCTATTTTCAGGCCTAGGGACCCCAATGCCTTTCCGTTCCTAGTTTGGGAGCTCAGTTGAGAGACTTGCCTGCCTATACACATCTGGATAACATCCCAGAGGGCCTTTCAGTAAACATAGATTTGTTTTGGGCTGATCTGAAATTTCTTAGCTTGATATGTGTTTCTTCATGAGTGTCAGAAAACACCACAGTCTCATTCCTGCTACCCCTGCCATGTGGCTCAAAATTATACCTTATCAAGAGCTGTCCAATGAATCAATGATCAGCACATTCAGATGAACAGGGATAGGTGTCCAACAGGAACTATGGCAAGATAGATGTTGCTTCAGCACTGGTTAGGCTTTAAGTGAGCCATTTTATAGTTGGTATTGCTACCCCACCCCTTTTCGGCCTGTCATCAGGGTCCTGATCCAGAGCACTTGTAGAATCAGTCATCCTCCTCATGAGCAGGGCTGAGAGAAAGTTGACCTCCTGTTACTAGATGGGCACGGTGTCTCCACCTCTGCATTTCCATTTGGGCATGCCACTGGGGGTTCTGAGGGTGGACTTGGTAGCTCTAAAATGAGGGCATGGGACCAGTCAGGGTGAAATGGTTCCTTCATTATTGTGGCCTCTTCCAGTAGGGTATTCTCCCACATGATGATCTCAGCTATATCAGTGGTCTCCAATGACTTCCCTGGAACTTGATCAGTACTGGAGCCAGCAATAGGATCCTCCTCTTCCACTGAGGTCTCATGATGTTCAAGGTTGGTCTCATGAGGAAGGTGGTGGTGCATGGCAACCTCCCATTTTTAGGCACTCGATACAGTTGCGCTGTTTCAGTGCTATTCTCCTTTGCCACAAATGTCTCCTTTGCCCTCAGTCCTCAGGCTCATTTGCCCATACTGCGATTTAATCCTATTAGTCATTGATGAATGACCCAAATTAAGTTACCTATTTTGGCTCTTTCAATCCCAGAGGAGGAACATCAATCACCGCAGGAACAGAGTGGATTCATCTGGAGATGGTGACAGACAGTAGTGACCTGTAGCCAATGGTCTAAAGAATTTGCCACAGGGAGAAAGCAAAGAGTAGAGAGCGGAAAGCAGCTGAAAACAAGGTCTGCACAACTGTGGGCAGCTCCCATGCAGTAGACAACTTATGCTGTCAACCTTCAAGAGCAGAAGAGATCCCTGTATAATGGAGATGATCCTGAAGGCTGTGTCAAGCCTTCAGTAAGGAGTGGATCTCTTGAAGCAGAGAGGGGAAGCTAGGGATATGTGAGAATTTCATTGCTGTTCACAAATCATGTGAACACATCCTGTTCGCAACCTTGATGAGTGGGAGTGCAGTTCTCGGAAAATCTTTGCAATTTCCTGAGCTTTCATTTATATCCAGAAGTGCACACTTATGTGAGTGCACACTTCCAAAAACATGCATTCCCCACCCTCCAAAACCCACATTTTTATGATTTGGCCTATGGGGGAAAGCAAGCATTTGGGAAGCATGCTTAGAAAAGTGTGCATTTTTAAAATGTTCTAAAATGCACGCTTTTATTGTTGGGGCGGGGAAGATGCCCATGTCTGAGAGCAAGAATGAGGTGAGACGAACAATAGGGTGGAAAATGGAGAACCTTGATGAGCTCAAACATTGCTTCATCTCACATCCCTAATTCTTGGCCTAATTTCATGCAGCCTTCAGTATCGTCTGGTTTTCTGGATGCTGAGAGTCCACCTCTGTGCTCTGGCCCACCCCTCTGGGAATTGCTTCCTTTTCCACTTCATGTGTATGTGTGCACATGTGCAAGAGGTGGTAAGGTAGAGAAAGGGTGGGGTGGTATGCACAGAGAGAAAGAGCTATGCAATCTTGCACTGCTGCAAACCCCATCCACTTTGAGCTCTTGCTTCCCTCACCATGGGTGCAGCTCCCAGTTGGATTGCCCCTTTATAGGAAAAAGATTCCTCACCCCTGTCTTAAAGGAGACATGGTCAGGCCAGGATCCTAGCACTCAGGTTTTGCATGTGCAACGTCTGGGTAGATGAAATCAAACCCTGAGAGAAATGTTTGCACCTAGAAGCAAGCTACTAGATCAATGATCAAAGGCAGGAGCATTTCATTGAGGGTGAGGCAGTGGGTCTGTGATGATGCGCAGCAACCCTGGAGTTCATTACCATTCCTCCTAGAAGATTCATTATTGCCCCATTGCCACAGCTGAAATTATAGTCTCCAGGGGCCATTTCAAGATATCATAACAGATCACTAAATGCCATGCAGTAGCTATAAACATAATAACTGTACGATGCGCCAACAGAAAAAGGGTGTAACAGGGTTTAAATTACTTTTAGCTTGTACTGAAAGAGAACAAAAATCCATGTGTTAAGTTGTTGCACTACCACTAGTAGTCAAGGACTCTGAGTTATGTTGTGCATGGGGTTTACTTGAGGGGTACGGAGGGTCCAGAGTCAGCAGCTTCTTGTACAAGATGTTGCTGGCTATTGGTTCAGCCTTGGAGCCCTACAGGGATGGGCAGAAGGTAGATCTCCAGATGTTTTGGACTTCAACCTGCAGAAGCCCCTGCCAGCATGGCCAATGGTCTGGAATACTGGGAGCTGAAGTCCAAAACATCTGGAGATCTCCCTTTTTCCCAGCCCTGCATTAGCAGGTTGAACAAGGCCTCTGGAATTTGTTATGGTAAAGGGGGATGATAAAAGAACCCTCCATGGCAAGTGAGGAGGCCATCGTGATTCCAGAGTGACTCACACTTATAACTACTCTAGGGTGACTTAACACTGACAGTCAAGAATAGGCTGATCACAGCCTATTTTTTTTTATCCTCTACATTGGAAAAGAATCCTGGGGGTGCATAACTTCCAAGGATAGGCCTCCACAAACTTTCTATTAAAATATTGTTTTGTCAACCATACCCTCTGTCACTAATTCTGTATGACAATAGAGTGAAAGCAATTTGCAGGCACAACAGCTTCTGAATGCCCCAGAAACAACACAATGACAAAAAAAAGAAGAAGAAGAATGCCTGTTGAGGAAAAGAGGATTTACCTTGCAAAAATAAAATATAAACTCAGGCGTAAATACACAAAATAAATCCTAATAAAGATTCATGTGAGTGCGGTGGCCAATTTTTCACCTGTGGCACTCATACAAATAGCCACTGAGCCAGTCTGACCATGATCAGTCAACATGATCACGTTGACTGATCATGGTCAACGTGATCATGTTGAATCACACATTCCTTCCTCCATGTGGATGTGTCCACTGGGACACTCCCCATGCAAGATATTAGAACATTTCAATCAGGACAACATTGGCAAGTACAAATGTTAAGTTGGGGCAAGTTAGGAGTGAGCAGTGAGGTGGCCAGGTTTGCAGATGACGCCAAAATTATTCAGGGTGGTTAAAAACAAAAAGGGATTGTGAAGTGCTCCAGAAGGATCTCTCTGAACTAGGGGAGTGGGCAACAAAAGAGCAAATACAGTTCAATGTAAGTAATTGTAAAGTGATACACATTGGGGGGGGATCATAACCACATATACACTGATGGGGACTGAGGTAGCAGTGTCTGACCAGGAAAAGGGATCTTTCCCGTTCCCATGGGATCTTCGGGTTGTGCTGGATCTCTCAGTTAAGATGTCAACCCAGTGTGCTGCTGCTGCTGCTGCTGCTGAGGAAATGGCAAATTCCGTGTTAGGGATCATTAGGAAAGGGATCAAAAATAAAACTGCCAATATCATAATGCCTCTATACAAACCTATGGTGTGACCATACTTGGAATTCAGTGTACAGTTCCAGCTCTAGTCTCAGCCCTCAAAAAGGCTATCGTCGAGCTGGGAAAGGTGCAGAAAAGGGCAACCAAAACCATCAAAGGGTTGGAGGACCTCCCCTGCAAGGAAAGGTTACAATGTCTGGGGTACTTTGGTTTATACAAAAAGGTGAGTAAATGGGAGCATGATAGAGGTGAATAAAATTATGCATGCTGTGGAGAAAATGGAAAGAGAAGCATTTTTCTCCCTCTCACAATACTGGAATCTGCGTCATCCAGTGAAGCTGAACGGTGGGCAATTCAGGACACATCAAAAGAAGAATGCCTTAATATAGCGCATAGTTAAAACTATGGAATTTGATTCCTTATGGTGTAGTGATGGCTGCACCACCAACTTGGACAGCTTGAAAAGGGGATTAGATTTTTTTTTTTAAAAAAAATTCATAAAGGATAAGGCTGTCAATGGCTGCTAGTAATGCTGGCTAGATACTACCTCCAGGATCAGAGGCAGCATTGCCTGTGAATACCGGTTGCTAGGGAACATCAGTGGGAGAAGGCGATTGTCCTCAGGTTCTGGTGTGAGCTTCCCAGAGGCATCTGTTTGGTGACTGTGAGAAACAGGTTGCTGGACTAGGTAGGCCAGCCTTCCCAACCTGGGGCCCTCCAGATGTGTTGGACTACAACTCCCAGCATCCCCCAGCCAGCTATGCTGGCTGGGGATGCTAGGAGTTGTAGTCCAACACATCTGGAGGGCCCCAGGCTGGGGAAGGCTGAGGTAGACTTTTCGTCTGATGCAGCACAGCTCTTCTCATGTCCTTATCTTAAAATGGAATTCCTGCGGCACAATCGACTCCACCATTTTCAGTCTTCACTCAACGTTTGCAAACCAAATGAGCTTTGCAATCAAAGCCCAGTTAAAATTCATGAAAGAAACACCCGCCGACTTTTTGAAACCCTGTTCTAATCCACTCTCAGTAGGTCACTTCACTTTCAGCTAGAAACTCTTGACATTTAAAGCTATATCATAGGGGAAAAAGCCATGTCAGCTTTAACTAACGATCCTGGGATGTACTAGCTGATCAAAGGTCAAAGTGTCACTTCTGGTTGTATTCCGCCATTTAATATTGTGGAGTTATGAAGCTCCTTAAGAGCAGATTATATGGTCAGGTTCCCGGCTGTCATGCCTGACCCAGGCCGATGACTCATTGGAGGAAGATGATTTTGAGACGGCAGAGTCCAATGACCCTGTGCATCATCCTGACACTGGCACTTCTAGCACCTCCAGGGAAGCCATACTAGGTCCTCCAATACTGGAGGACACTGAGGAACCCCTGGACAAGGCCCCTGACGACCCCCACCCCCCAGAATCTGAGGAGGAGGCTGAGCCTAGGGGTGTCAGGAAAATTGGCAATGGATTCAACCGAACTCATTTCCAAACTCATTTGAATCCATTGCAGAGGATGGGGTGAGGTAGACTGAGGTAAAAAAAAATGCAGCAAACCACACCCCTCTCCTCAGCCCAAGCCTACTGAGCTGTGAGAAGGAAGGATGCGTATTCCCAGGAACCATAGCATTACAAGGAGGATTTCTGGGGTGTTATTTGCCACACACACACACACACTTAATTTTCTTTGGCAGAAATGCCCTCCTTCCTTCCCCAGCTTCTGTCCTCAGTCATCCATATGTTGCCTGACAAAGTTTAGAAATATGATATGGACACATTGAGGGATCTGTGAGGAATTGTGGGTGGTATATAAACAAGGGGGAAGTTGCTCACGGCTCTGTCGCACGCTCATGCAGTATGTCTTGGGTTTGGCGCTTCGGCAATGACACTGGTCTGGAACCCTCCAGGATAACATATGGAGAGGGGTTTAATCCCCTCCCCAAGCTTTACGGGAGAGTTCTGCAGAAAATGGGGGTTGTGTGTCTGATAGTGTGCATCCCCTAAACCCAGTTCCCTCTAAACAGGAGCTTTGCTCCCCTTGCAGTTTAAATAGTCCTTGGAGGGGATTTGAATAGGAGGAAGTGCTTTCAACTCCAATCCCAATTAATCCAATTCAAAGGTGCATTTAAGTTGGTATGGTGATAGAGGCCGGGCTAGGGAATCTGTGGCCCTCCAGATGTTGTTGGACTCCAACAGCCCCAGCCAGCCTGGCCAATGCCAATAGTGGTAGCTCATCATCAACATCTGGAGGGCCAAGGTTCCCCAGCCCTGGGACAGAGGGGGTTCATCAACTTCAATTGCAGCTGCACAGGGTTCAAACATTTCATTTGTGGTAGCCACCTTCCACATTTGTCATGAGCTAATCAGTGGTTTAAGTATATACTCTCGCTTGTTCTTCTCATGCTGCTTCTGTCAACCAGATTATCTGACAGGCCGTCCGATCTTCTTCCCCTTCCCCTTCCACCCGCATCTTGTCAACCAGGACAAGATGTTTTTCAGCATGCATGTGGTGGCAGTTCAGGCAGGGTCAGGGGCCAATTCAGCTAGACTTATGGCAGCTGGAGGGTGGGTAGCTAGGTCTTTAGGTTGTGCTGTCTTCCCTCTTCCCCTCGGGGCAAGAGGGTTCTTCAGCAGCATTGCTTTGGTGGCTGTCAGGGCTGTATCTAACACATGCAGTTCTCAGGAAACAGTGTTATACATGTGCAGTTCTTGTCATAGGAAGCTGCCTTACAGGCATGTCATTTAGCTCAGTACTATCTACCCTGACCGGCAGTGGCTGTCCAGAGTTTCAGGCAGGAGGTTCCTCACCATCACCACCAGTACTACTTGCAGATCCCAAGGATTTAACTTGGGACCATCTGCATGCAAAGCACATGCTCTACCACTGACTAGAGCCCTACTGTCTGGAAAGTCCCCCAAATATGTGGAAACTCCTACCTGGTTTGTGGGTCGCCCCATTTTACTGCCCTGCTGGCTGTCATGGAACCACCAAGTTCATTTTTAGATGGAATTATAATAAAATTTGAAAGAGCCAGTGTGGCGTAGTGGTGAGAGTGTTGGACTGGGACTCGGGAGATCCGGGTTCTAGTCCCTGCTCAGCCATGAAACTCACGGGGGGTGACTTTGGGCCAGTCACTGACTCTCAGCCTAACCTACCTCACAAGGTTGTTGTGAGGATAAAATGGAGAGGAGGAGGAGGATTATGTAAGCCGCCTTGGGTTCCTTGCAGGAAAAAAGGCGGGGTATAAATGTAATAAATAAATAAATAAATAAATAATATTAGTTTCTTGTCTGTTTTTGTAGGCTGGTCTCCGTTGTGATGTGGGACTGGCTCATACATGCACTCACATATTCATCACTTGACCAATTGCAACACCTGCTGGTCCCTTGCATGCGTGAATGAACCATCACAGGTCTAATACCCCAGGCAGAGCATTCATGTTCACAACTCCACAAACAAAATGCTTTTCAACGGAATTGGTTCATGTCTGGTTACAAGTCATTAAGTACTGAATCATTTGCCCAGTAAATACATCCAGTGTCCTGTCCACCCGTCCACTCCCCAGTAGATGCACTCAAAATGTGTAGGCATCAACTCTGTGAACTTTTGTGACCACATGGAAGCTGTACACTTGAGGCCTCTACTGTCTGCAGTCAGCCTGCTTGTAAAAGGGCAGCTACAACAACTATATAAGTATAAAACGTTAAAACACTTTTTAAAAAAAGTATGTACTGCACTCCTCTCATACCGACATAGTCAGGACCGGTGCAAGGCAGTTTGGTGCTCTAGGCAAGATCAGATATTTAGCGCCCCCCTTCCCACTTGAGAGCGCTGTATTTTTTTTCAAGGCGTTTCTGGCGCCCCCTTTAGCCCTGCGCCCTAGGCAGCTGCCTAGTTGGCCTAATGGTAGCACCAGCCCTGGACATAGTTAACCGATGCATAAACACCAACAGCTTTAGAAAATCCATATAAGAGTTTGAAAATAAATGAAAGAACATTGTGCTTACCTGCAGTTAAAAACAACAACAACACATTTAGAAAGGTTACTGTGCTTGTAATTCCCAATATATTTTCTGTGCTTTTGATTTAAAAAGCCATAACCAAACTAATCAGCAACTGTTTTTGTCTAGCACCTCTCAAACACCTAGCTAGAGAGCTGCTGCTGTTAACCCTTGTCTGTAGGGAAAGGGCAGGACTTGGAACCTATTTCTTCAGTGTATTCAGTCAACTATTGCTCAGTGTTCATTCTGTAGTGAGGATAGACGCACCCTGTTGCTGGCTGTGACCTGTGACACGGACCTCAGCTACTTATAAAAGAGGACACAGAAAAAACAGATACTTCAAAAGCAAAAGAAAAAATAAAAAGAACATGTGAAGCAAGAGAACAGACCCCCACCTGCACTGCGTTTGTGCCATCAGAACGTTAGACAGTTTTTCTTCACCTCCTCCTTAATTTACCTTTGCCAATGCCGAGTATGCCTGGCTGGCTCTTGCTGGTTTTTTGTACCCGTAGAATTGCAATTCTATACCCAGATGGGGTTCCATACTAACAGGGCTGGTGCTACCGCTAGGCAAACTAGGCGGTTGCCTAGGACACGTGGCTGAAGAGGGCGCAGAAACGCTGCGCTCCTCTTCGCTGCTGCCACCGCCCCGCCGCCGCCGGGCCGCCCCCCGCCGCCGCCCTGACCGCCCACCCCCCTGCCCGCCCCCCCGCCGCCCCCCCACCTTCTCCGCGCCGCTTCCGGAGCCCCGCCCGTGTTGTTTTGGCGGGAGGAACCAGGGCAACAGGGCTTAAACAGCCCTGTTGCCCTGGTTTCCCCGGCAAAAAACAGAGCGCGGGGTTCCCGTCGCGTCACTTCCTCCTCCTCGGAGGCAGCCAGGGCGGGGGGAAGGTAGGTGGTGGGAGGGTGGTGGCAGGGGGGTGGCGGGGGGAAGGTAGGTGGCAGGGGGGTGGCAGGGGTCCGGCGGCTGCGGGGGTGGTGGTTTGCAGAGCAGGGCTGCTTTGCTCCGGAGCCCCCCCCCACGGCACGAGAGGGGGGGGCGCTAAATATAATTTCGCCTAGGGCGCCAAACTGCCCTGCACCGGTCCTGCATACTAAAACAACAGTCTTAACGATCTTAAGATGTTTACACTGGCTGCCAATTTGCTTCCGGGGGAAGTATACGCCTGCTGACTTCTTTGAATGTCTTTAAGCAAGCACTGAAGACTTTTTTTATTTCAGCAGGCTTCCTTTTATAACATTCTATCATATTACTATGGAATTGTATTGTTTTTATGGAATTTTAATGGAATTTTTATACTGTTTTTATGTTTAACATGTTTAACATGTTTTTATGGTATATTTATCTGTTTAATTGATTGTTATTTTGTACGCCGCCTAGAGTAATAGTATATAGGAGGGATATAAATTGAATAAATAAATAATAAATAAACAAACAGTGTTTTTGTGTTTACAGAACCACATGCACTGGAGGCTAATGAAGCCTTCTGTTTTTAAAAAAAACCAAACTCCCCCCCCCCCCGCTTATTTCAGAAGGATGCATGTACATAGTAGAACAGGGGTGAGGAATCATTTTTCTGTCAATGGCCACATTCACTCAGGAGTCATCTGTCATGGGGCCATATGCCGGCAGTGGGTGAGGCCAGAGCCAAAAGTGGGCAGATGTCTGTCTGTCGGACTGACTCTCTCTCTCTCTCAGCCACCTTGTTCTCTCTCTCTCTCAGGCACCCCATTCTTTCTCTCTCCCTCCCCCCAGGCTGCTAGGGGAGGCAGGGCCGGATTAACATAGGGGCTATTGGAGCTGCAGCTCCAGGCCCCTACCATCAAACAGGCCCACAGCCGGCCCGGCAGCGCGCGGTGCGCGCGCCCACTAACCCGAGCCGCACCGCCGACTGCTGGCTGCTGCCGCTGCCGCGCTGCCGCACTTGCCCTTGCGTCGACTCGTCGAGACGCCAGGAAGTGGCTCCCTCACGGCGGCGGTGGCAGCAGCCAGCAGTCGGCGGCGTGGCTCGGGTGAGTGGGCACGCGCACCGCGCGCTGCCGGGCCGGCTGTGGGCTTGTGGGCTCCGCTAGCCCCCCCCGGCCCGCTATCCATCCTGGCGCTGGGCTTTCCCATTGGCTGCCCTGCGCGCCTTGGCTCCGCCCCAGCCAGGCTGTCCCTCCGCCGCCGCCAGCCCCCCCATCCCGCCGACCCCCGCCTTGCCTCGCCGCCGCGTTCGAGCCTCGGGGCCGACGGAGACGCGCCCGGGGGGCATCACACGGCCGCGCGTGCTGCCCGGAGCAGCATCGCCCTGCTCCCTGCGTGCCGCCGCCGCCGCCTCATCGTCGTCGTGGTCCCTCCTCCCACGCCGCCTGGCTGCCTGGCTCGGTCCCTCCCTCGCCTTTCTCTCGCCAGCCGCCGCCGCAGTGGCGAGGAGAGACCAGCTCTGGACCCGACCGCGAGGAACAGCGGTCGGGTCCGCTGCAGCAGCAGAAGGTTTTTTTCTTTTATTTTTTCAGAGCGGAGCAGCGTTTTAAAAATTATTTTAATTTTATTTTTTGAAGAGAAGGCTGCAAGAGCGAGCAAGCACCATCTTTTCTCCCCACCCCCCACTGAGGAGCCCGCCAGGCAAGGACTCGCGTTCACGGGTGGTGGGGTGGGGGGTGCTTTGGCACAAGCAACCCTTAGAACTTCTAGCCCAGGCTTAGGCAACCTGGTGCCCTCCAGATGTTTGGACTACAACTCCCAAATCCCTTTCCACTAACCATGCTGACTGGGGCTGATGGGAGCTGTGGTCTAAAACATCAGGAGGGCACCATATTGCTTACCCCTGGCTTAGAGGATACACACTCCGTATTGCACCTTCTCCAAGTCCAATTCCCCTCCCTGGGTATCTTTTCAGGATCGAGGTATGTCTATGCACACCAGTTGCCTACTCATGTTCTAGCCTATAAGTGAGATGTCTGTTTGTGGGGATTAAATTGGGGGGTGGGGGATAGAATAAGAACAGTCATGCTGGATCAGACCAAGGGTCTATCTAGTCCAGCATTCTGTGCGCACGGTGGCCAACCAGCTGCCCACGGGAAAGTTAGCCCACAAGCAAGACAGGAGTGCAAAAGCACCCTCTTACCCAAATAAAGTTTCTACCGATGGTCAAGACCCCTTAGGAATACAGAAAATTATCAAGGATTTTTATGACGGGGATGTTTATACCACAACCACCAAGGGTTCAACACGGCTGTTGCCATCCATATTGTCCACAGAAAACAGCCGGGGTATGCAAGTGTAACAAATCATCATACTTACGAAGAATCACTTCTGCCACCCTCCCCTCCTCCCAAAGGAGCTCAGGACAGCACAGATGGTTCTGCCCCCTCTCCTTCCACCACATTTTGTCCACACAACAACCTCCATCTCCCCCAATTCCCATGATCCCTGACCATTGGCCATGCTGGCTGGGGCTGGTGGGAGTTGTAGTCCAAAACATTTGGAGGGCACCATAAACATCTGGAGGGCACCTCTGGCTTAGGAGATATACACCCTGTGTTGTACATTCTCCAAGCCCAATTCTCCTCCCTGGGTATCTTTTCAGGATCAAGGTATGCCAGTTACTGAGGAACATGGGTGGGAGGGTGCCGTGGGGCAGCTTGGAGGTGGCGTGATCTAAGCTGTGGTGGCTTGTGCGACTCAACTAGGATTTCGCTGACCCGAAGTGGGCCCGCGTGGCCTCCGGGCCTCTTTCTGCTCATCCCAGAGCTTAGAGACGGGGTCGTTTCTTATGTTTTCTGTGCAAGATGTGGGAGTTGTGGGTCATTTTTGAATTTCTTGGAGCAAGATGTGGTGGTTGTGGGCCGTGTTTTTTAAAAACAGAATCTGAGCAAGACGTGGTGTGGTGTTTGTGGGGCAGTAGCATTTCCTCTGAGTAAAATATTTGCAGGGTGCTTGGGGACTTTAATCATACGCCTTTCCCAAGCCCACTGCAGTATCCTGCTCAGGAGACAGGCTGGGGCCCATCGAGGTTGGTGCTGGTTGCTGCAGCACCTTTTCTTCCTTATTTTTTTAAAAAATATGTTATACTCTGCGAGCACCTGTATGGGCAGGTGCACGGTTATAGATGCTCATCTTTTTATTTTTTAAAGACTTATTTCAAACTAATTATTTACTAAATTTATTTTAGAGTATTGTTATCCCGCTCCTCAGTCAAATAGACTCCTGGCGGGGCTTACATATGATCAGTAAAGGAAGACAGTCCCTGCCTGCAGGCTTACAGTCTAAAAAGACACAGCACACAAGGAAAAAGGAATAGGGAGGGATGAGGGATGAAAAATAACAATGCAATCCTGTGCATCTTTAGCCAGAAGTAGTAAGTCCTTCAAGTCTCAGCATCTGCCAGCTGGCCATGCTGGCTGAGGTATTCTGGGAGTTGTAGGCCTTATTTCTGTCTAAACCTGCATAGGACCTTTTTCTCCTTGGGGGCTAATGAGCATGAACATGTTTTTTTCAGGTGCAATTTTGACTAGGGAAAAGACTTGGATTAACTCTGTGTGTGTGTCTCTCTCTCTCTCTCTTTCTCTCTCTCTCTCTCTCACACACACACACACACACACTTCCCCCATCAAATTTATGGAGGAGAAGGATATCAATGGCTACTAGTCCTGATGGCTATGCTATCCAGTATCGGAGGCAGTATGCCTATGTACACCAGTTGCTGGTGTGAAGGCTAAATGCAGGTTGCTTGTTGCTAGTTGAAAGCGATATTTGGAGTTTGTGAATGACCTTAACTTTGTTGACTGTGTAACTTCTTTGCTGACTGTTCTTCTTTGCTGACTAAAATATTTAATTTGTTTTAATATAAAATTGCGTCTTCATTTTATTTATTTCCATAAAAAGGCCCACCAAAATCCTCAGCACCAGGCCCATAATGCTCTTAATCCGGCCCTGAGGGGAGGGACTGATAACTTCTGCTAGAGAATTGAACTGATTCCTTGCAGAGGACTTTTGAGATTTAGGCCAAGGGTCAAAGGTTGCCCACCCCTGCACCATCAAGCCAACAGCCCAACATCCTCGGAACCTTTTCAGCCCGCCAGAATGCTCATCACTACAATTTCTTTCTTTCTTCCCTCCTTCCCCCCAAGAAGCTCAACGGAGGTCACAACAACAACCCTCTATGGTAGATTAAGTTAAACGATGGCAGCTGTCCAAAGGTCACCCAGAGAGGTTCCTGGCTGAGTGGGGGCCTGATTGCCAGTCCTGGCATGTCACATTCCATGTTTGAACCCCCTTTTTGAATCCTGAAGAAAACCGCCAGCAACACACTTGGCTGTGTGGCCCACCACCTACTCGGTAACTAACCAGGTTGCTTTGCCCCTTCCTTGGGCATTTTGTCAGTGCCTCCCTAGTCCCTACACATTTTCAACCAGTTTTGTGGCATGGCAGGAGGGCTGAGCAGTGGCCACTCAGCCGAAACCATCCACTTTCCTTAGTACAGTTAGCACCACTGCTTTCTCCAGGGGTGGCTCCTGTATTTTGGGAAGCCTTGTATTACAGTTATTCAGTTGTGTTCTCAAGATAAGCCCCCTAGGTAAGCTATTATAAACAGCTCCTTGTGGTTGCATGTGTCAGTGCCTCCCTTTCTACACTTTGCTGCCAATGAGACCCGTTTACTATTGGTGCATTTCTAAGAGCAATTAAGCTTTCCTTGTTGGCCGTTCCAGAGAGACGTCCTAAAAAAAGAAACAAAAACCTGTGCCATTCTACAGCTGGAGACAGTTTGTGTCTTGGGCAACTTGCTGGCTCTTTCTTACAGCTGCCTTTGCTCTGAGTCTGACGCCTGGATCGGTTCCACCATTTGTTTCCTCAACCTGAGGCTGTGACAAGCTCTGCTGCTGTGCCAGGTTTGTAGCGATCATAGCATGCCATGTGGAGCCCCTGTGGTGGTTTCCCCTGACTCTGACCGCTTTCAGTCTGGAACTCAGCTCATGCTGCACATGAGGGAAGAGGAGGAGAAAAGGAGCCAGGAGAATTATGGGTGATTTCTTGAATGTCCCTTGCTTTTTGGAAGTCTCACATCATTTGCATACAGTACATCTGCAATTGCATTCCATGGCAATGATTAAAAGAGACATATGGATGGCACTTTCCCTTTACTTCAAGCTAGAAAACTTTTTCGCTATTCCAACGCACATGCTCTATTCAGGGGAGCTGAAAGAGTAAGCTGTTCCTATGGCTCCACCCCAACACAGCCATTCTTCTATTTGGCACTCCTCGTTATTAAACCTTAAGAGGACACAATGGCCTCCTTCAGATGTAATACTAAACTGTGGTTTAGGGTGCCTTCCGCAACCTGCCACCCTCCAGATGTGTTTGACTTCAAACCCCATCACCCCAACTACTGTGGCTAGGTTGGAGGGTGCTAGGATGGGAAAGGCTGGCTTAGCATTACATGAACAAGACTGAGAGAGCTTCAGGCATGCATACTCCACACACACTCCTCCTCTGGCATGGCTGCAAGGAGCAGATCAGATGTTTTCCCTTTCATTTTTTAACTAACTGCAGCTTAGCATTATGCCCAAATGCAGGCAATCTGTGGTTAGTGTTAACTATGATTTACTGAAACAAGCCAACTTCAAACCATAGTTTATGAAGCTGTTTGGGTGAATGGGCAATATTAGAGCCTGCCAAGATTCTCCGAACATCAGCTCACTGATGGGCTCTCCTCCACTTGCACTCGTGTTTGTGATTGCTGTTCGCTTTGCGTGAATGGGGAAATTGCGCAAAATGAACTGCCAGCGAACGTGAAAGTTGCACAAAAATCCCCAAATTTGCACCAATTCCAAAATTTGTGCAACTTCCCCCTCCTCCACGAAAGCATGGGCAATTGGAAACTTGCTCATTTTGAGAAACGTGTGCAGCTTTCAAGTGCACATTTCACAAACGAGAATGCAAATTCGGGAATTTGCAAACATTTTTTGAGAAAATGTGCTCCCATTTGTGTTTGGAGTTGTGAACGGGATTTGGGTGATTGGCAAACTGAAATGAAATTCGCATACATTCCCTATCCAAAGGTCCCTGGTCTCTGGAAGCTTATCAGGGGTTCCTTGGTAAGGAAATTGGCCATGGCGGAGCAGCTTCTCTGAAAGACAGCTTGTCCACATTCCTGATCTTTCTGTGCAATGTGCAGTCACAGAACAATGTTCTGTCCATTTTAGGGCACACTCTGAATTAACCATAGGCAATGAATGGTGAGACCCAACAATACCCAGGGAGAACTGAGTGTGCACCTTAAAACATGCCTCAAAAAACCAGGCATGCAGGGGGTTCCTTGGCAAAGAAATGTTGTTGTGAAAAGTAAAACCACTGCGATGGAGCACTGTGCTATCAAATTAGCACTGAGCCAAACGTTCAGTAAGATTAAGGAAAAGAAACTCCTGATGCTTTTTCAGCTCCAGGCCCTGAAAATAATCACCAAAATTGTCCATTTTCACACCCTGTGAACGTAGTCATGAAAGAGAGGGGGTATTTTTTGGCTCAGAACTATCAGATCCTAAATATTATTGCATATCAACTATGATATATTGTCAAGTGGGGGGGGGGAGCAAGGAATGTGACCATGCAGACTTCATGACTTCAACATCATCAGCCATTTTTTTCCCTTCCTTTTTTTCTCCTCAACCTCCTCCGCCTGCTTTTTTTGTAACATTTTGCCTGATGAAGAGATCTGGAGATCTCAAAAGCTTGCACATTTTTGGTGACCCTCAAGTTGGCCCAATAAAGGTGTTGCCCATATTAACTCACAACAAAATGTGGCACTAACACACACACACACACACACACACACTGTGGAGTATACTTCCTATGGATGGACAATAATTCCTCTCCTGTCCCCTCCACGAGTCACATAACAAACCACTTTAACACGGCTGTGGCAGAAGAGGTTGTTATTTAGACCTTAGTCTGCAGAACTCACAGGGGAAAAGAACAGGTAAAGCAGCAAGCACAGAGAAGAGGGGGGGGGGATAGAAGCAAACATTTTATATGCTCTATCACATCTGAGATAAAAAATTTAAAACCCTGAACTCAACCATGAAATTAGCGACAAACAGCAATCTGTGCGCGTCCAAAAAACAACAACAAAAAAACCCCACAACTCTGAGCATCTCTAAAATCTCTGCTTAAAATCTCCCTCTTACAAAAAAAAAATCAATATCCCCACATGGAGATTCCTCCAATTCCTCCAAGGATATGCTCTTTTAATTTTTTTTTTTTACACCACAGATAATATTCTCATTAAAAAGAATAAAAATAGAATGCAGTCAACAGCAAAGGCTTAAAGACTCATTCAATTTCTTTTTGCAACAGATATGTGGCTCTTTGTGCCCAAGTAAACAGATCTATCCCCAGCCCAGCTTAACTGTTTTAATTCTGCAGTGTTGTCCTAAAGCCTGCATTGTGATCCTCTCTCAGTAAAATTGGGATGCTTGCTGTAAATCTATCCCATATACGTACCTTCCTGGCACAAAAGCCAGTTTACACAATGGCAGTAAAGCTTTTCTGTGAATGTTTCATGGCAGTGTGTGTGTGTGTGTGTGTGTGTGTGTGTGAGACGGGGGGGGGAGAGACAGGACCAGCGTCAATGGTAGGCATCATTGGACACCTGCCAAGGGCCCACAGTCTAGCAGGGGCCCACTGCCAAGAGCCCTCAGGATTTGCTCCTGCTCTTCACCATTGCAGCCTGCTTGTTCATTTGCCTCTCACTCTGGCCCACGCTAGGGATGCGCACGGATCTCAATCGGGGGGGGCTGGAAGCGAGGCAAACTCGCCCGGCTGCCCCCCCCGAACTCTGTGTGACTTACCTAGCCCCGGCTCGGCACATCCCCTCGCTACAGCAACCGGGGAAAGGAACCTCCAGGGTCCCCGGCGCTGCATTTTTTTAACGTAAAAACCAAGGTAACCCACCTTAAAACGGCCACGATTTGCTATTCGCGGCAGTTTTAAGGTAGTCTACATTGGTTTTTAGGTAAAAAAAACGCTGCGCCGGGGACCTGAAAGTGACGTGACTAGGAAGTCCATCATGCGCCTCAGCGGCCGCCACAAAACAAATCATGTGGCAGAAGTGCTCCCCAAGCGCCCGACAAGATGGGGTAAAAGGGGATTCGTACATCCCTAGCCCAGCCAATGGTGGTGCTGAGATGGAGGAGGAGTAGATGCCACCGCCTACTTCCTGCCTGGCTCTCTGCCTGTCCAGCAAGCAAGTAGCAATAATGAGAAAGGAGATGAGGAGCAAGAGCAGCAGGTGAAAATGGTGGTAAGGCAGACTCACTGAGGGAGGGGGCCCATTGAAGTGGGCCCTCAAAAACCTGGAGCCAAACTGGAGGGGGTGCTCCTCTATGGGGGGGGGAATCCTTGAACATTGGAAAATAGGAGGGAGAAGGCTATGAGCTGGTCTACTGTTGAAGGGTTTTTTTTTAATCAGTTGGTGCTATTTTTAAATTTTGTTTTAACTGCATCTTTAATATATTTTTAGTTTATGCTTTAATTAAGATTGTTTTTAATCTGGATGTTACCGATAGCTGCTTTGAGCACCGTTGTTTTGATGGAAAGGTGGGACGCAAGTTAAATAGGCTGAACCCATCCCCCAGCTTATTAGCTTTCTTCATCCAGTATCTTGCATACGCATATTCATGTACATTATTTTCATTAAAATATGCATTTTTGCGCACACCTTTCCCTAATATGTGTGTGTGTGTGTGTGTTTGTGTTTTAAATTCAAGAACTGCATCACAAAAATCGGAGAAGTGTGAATACCAAAAGATAACTGCCTTTTGGTTCACATATTGCAGGGTGGGCAGCGTGCAGCCGAGGGGGTGCATGTGGCCACCCACAGCCTTGAGTGGTGCAGCCCCCACCACCCCTGCTGTCACCCCTGCACTGCTGAAACTTGGAAGTGCAACAACAACAACAACAAAAACCCTGGCGGCTTGTCATCACTGAAATTGGGTGGCAAACCACTACAGAGACAAAGTGCCAGATATTGCATATGCTAATTTATATGTATAGATGCAAATTTAGAAATAATTATTATAATTTAAATAGAAATACAATACATCCCAGCATACTGTTGTGGAAGACTGTATGACCAGGGGGCCTGTGTGCCTTGCTCAGTCTGCTGTCCAGGTGCTGCTGATGGGCAACTTCAAGGCCCAGCTCTTCCTTCGGGTGGTTCTTTATCTTTAAACTGGATGTGGTATAGACAACCCTTCAACTAAAGGGTGTCTTGAAAATAGAGGACAGTCCTCTGTAAAAGAGAGCACACGACCATCCATAGGGATGTAACCGTTCGCCTCATTCAGGCGTAGCGGGCCGAAATTGGCCCCTCTCACGCCCACCTGAGGCGAGCGGGCCTTACCGGGTCCCCGGGCTCCCTCGCCTCTCCGCGTCGAGCCAGCTGCGCCGGTCCCATCGTGTCACTTCCGGCTGGCCAGAAGTGATGCGACGGGACCCTGAGCCGGCACGCTGGGCCCCAGCACTGCGTATTTTCTGTAGAAACCAGGGCAACAGGGCTTAAAACAGCCCTGTTGCCCTGGTCTCTACGGAAAATACACGGCGCAGGGTCCTATCGCGTCACTTCCAGCCAGCCGGAAGTGACTGGTGTGGCCGGCTCGAGCAGCACAGAGAATTGCTCCACGCTGCTGAGAATATCGTGGGGGGGCACCACCGCGGAGAGGAGAGGTGGGGCGGGGCGGGGCGGGGCCCCCCACAGGTTTGTGGACATCTCTAACCAGATCCAGGTCTAACCGGGAAGCATTTCTAGCTATTTTTTAGGATTGGGGAAACCAACGGGCTTCCTGGGAGTGGAGCCGTAATGGAAGGATATTGTGTGTGGGGGGGTTTCCCCCTTCTACTCCATCGCCTTGAGTTTTTCACCCCAAGGCATAACAGCAGAAAGAAGCAAGCAAGAGAAAGGGGATAAAAATATATAATTCACACAGTGGCACAGACAAAAAAAAAGGCAGCTGCAAGGATTGGTAAGTTCCCAACATATTCAACAGTATCTTTATGAAGGGACAAAATATTCATTTTATTTATTCATGGAAACTACTGCTCAACAAAGAAGCTACATACTGAAGAAATCTCAGAAATACCTGTCTGAAATTACTGTACTATGTAGCAGTTTTTATGAAGGTGTAATACAAATAATTTGCCTTGATAAAGATGCTATCCAAACACACTGGGAACTTACCAATCCTCACAGCTGTCTTTTTTGTGTGTACCAGCACAAAGAGCAAAAAACTCCCGCTTCACAGTCTGGTTGGACCCTGACATATCATTGTTATGATGAAATGGTGGAATAATACATTTATGACATGGAAGTATGCTATACAAATTACCTGCCATACTCAGATCAGGTTGATGATGACACATTCCAGATGCAGTTTGCCTTGTGACAACACCCTCGGTAAGATTATTGACCCTATAGAGGATCAACATTTGGCAATAATGCATCAATATTACCCTGACACACTCTAACACAGTGTCCTCCAACCTTGGGTCCCCAGATGTTTTTGGCCTACAACTCCCAGCATGCCCCAGCCAGCTGGCTGGGGCATGCTGGGAGTTGTAGGCCAAAAACATCTGGGGACCCACAGTTGGAGAACACTGTCCTATAGGTTGTGATCCAGAATTAATGCGCATCCCAGCTGCCTTTTTCCTCTTCTTGAGCCATAAGGCATTTTATGCTGGCTGGGGCATGCTGGGAGTTGTAGGCCAAAAACATCTGGGGACCCAAGGTTGGAGGACACTGCTCTAACAGAACAATCCTATGGCCCCTAGACAGTGTCTAGAGGGCTATAGGATTTTTCAGAGTCCCAGCTCCGAGGTCAGAAAAGAGCTCTGATCTCTGAGCTGGGACTTCACGCTCAGAGCGAGTGCTTCCCCCCCCCCCCCGGCTGCTGCAGAAAGAACTGTGTTGGCTGTGTCTCTGAGGTCGTAAGAGTGACTTCAGAGAAGGGGTTTAGGGTGCAGGGAGGGGAGGAGACCAGCACCACCAAGATATGCGCTCTACATGGGGTTACCCTGGAAGATGGTTCGGAAGCTACAGCTGGTACAGAATATGAAAGGCAGCCACCGGCGTGATCACATCACGCCGGTGCTCAAGGAGCTGCACTGGCTACCAGTTGTTTGCCGAGCTGAATTCAAGGTGTTGGTTTTGACCTTTAAAACCCTATACGGCTCCGATCCAGTTTATCTCAAGGAGTGTCTCCAGCAACATCAAGCAGGCCGCTCAACAAGATCCACCACGGATTGCCTTCTCCTTGTCCCATCAGCCAGAGCAGCCAGGCTGTAGGGGACTAGGAAGAGGGCCTTTTCTGTGGCAGCCCCCAAACTGTGGAACTCTCTCCCCAGTGACCTCCGCCATGCCCCCTCCTTGATGAGCTTCCGCCATTCATTAAAAACATGGCTTTTCAGGTGGGAATATGGGGTGGGTTAGGATTTTAACATTTTATACTGTTTTAAGTGTATTTTAATCTGTTTTGTTGCATTGTATGTTGTACATCGCCCAGAGTGGCTGGGTACCGGCTAGATGGGCGATCTAGAAATACAATAAATAAATAAATAAATAAATAAATCAGATGTATCCTGGTGGCACCTCAGCCTCCTTCCCTCCCCCTATGTTGCACCACAGTTAGACGGCCTAAATTGGCTGTCTAGCTGATCTGCAGAGTGGGAGGAGCATGAAGGCAACCTTCACCTCCTCCTCCCGCCTTCCATAGGATGCCCATGATCCCCTGAGATCAGAGGCTCACGGGCATCCATTGGATTGCTCCCTAAAGCAGCATTCCCCAACCTGGTACTCTCCAAATGTGCTGGACTGCAGCTCCATATAATTTCCTTCTAAATAAATAAATAAATACACACATTGCTAATTAATTACATTTATACATCTTTTTGTTTCTAAGTCAAGCTAGTTGTAATGAAGCCAGTTAGAGAAGAAGTGCCAAGACGAGAGATACTAGTACAAAATTCCTCCTGACAAAAGTAGAAAACCAAAACTACTATTTACCAAGTGCTAACTTGTGAGGGTGAACTGTACATGGAACACTCGCTAAACTGGTCCTCTTTTACTGTCTTGCTCAGTGTTGAGGAACATCTTTCCACATCCATGCTTCCCTCCATTTTTGAATCAGATGTAGAATTGTGTTGTCTCACTTAAGAGGACAATGGAGGCAACTGGCTTACGAAAGGATTACTTACTTGGACATCCTAGTAAATTACCTCTTGGACAACTGGAGGAGGGAAGGACTGTGTCAAGCTATCTTTGTGCAATGTCATGGAGAAGGTTCCATCTTCCATGAGAAGATTCTCAAAAGGCAAGGCCCATTTGACTCACTTGGCTGCGTCACCATGACTTATACACTGTGTACTTCATCTTAGGCATGAAACTACTTTATACCATCATGGTACAGTGTGGCTGATGGTAGTTCTCCACAGTCTCAAGCAAAGGTCTTTTCCAGCCCTCCTACCTGACCTCCTTTAACTGGAACCAGGGACCTTTACCATGCAAACATGTGCTCTACCACTGAACTATGGCCTTTTTGTGGTACCTCTGCCAAGGTATTGTCTGTCATCCCCAGATTACTGGTAAGTAAAATGAATGCATAGACAGATGGACAGACAGATAGATAGGAGACAACACACGTATACTAACCAGTACCAGATTTGCACTGGATTGTTATTTCACTACAGTGAAAGGAGAGAAGCTAGATATGGAGTTGCTAGATGTGGAGAATTTACTTTGTGTTTTTAAGGGCAAGGCTGTTATTATACCCTAGTGGCAACAAATTCAATAACACAGGTTGAGGTAGCTACTGAGATATTCTAATGAGATCTGTGGGTTTGTTTGTTTTTAAATTTAATATCTTCCTAATAATTTACTACATTAATGTAATTTGTAGAGGATACTAAATTAGGAGGAATCATGACCATCTATTCCATGGGCAGATACCCAAGGAGAACCAAAAAGATTAATCGGCAGAAGGTGACAACATGAAATTCAATTTAAGGTGGGGGGCAGAGCAAGGTAAAGCCATCTAGGGAAATATAATTCAGAACACAAATAATTTGCAGGGGGGAGAGAGTCAGAAAGCAGAAACAAAGGAAAGAGACCTGTGGGGGTAATAGATAGTAACATAACATGCAAGCACATTTAACAATCTAACACTACACTTATGAGGTGGATCCACAACAAATACATAATTAAATAATACAATTTCGACTTACCCCAATGCTTTTTCTTTATACTGCTAGTAGTACTAGCATGATCACTTTTTCATTCCCATTTGCTGTGGCTGGCCTAGAGACAAGATCATGCTGCAAAGGAACAAATGGATGGTACCTCTGGAAAATTTGCCATGCAGATGGTAGTGAACAGTTGAGACTCGTATCTTACAGTATATCCTAGGACATTTCACAGAGTTAGACAGGTGGCAACCAATCTGACAGCATTTGTTAGATGACATGCAATGGTATTCCATTTTGACAGATGACAACTTCTGACATTTCACATTTGATACCTTGCCAAAATAAAAATTAAAAAAAGAAAGAGGGGGTCATGCGAGTTTACAGCACTCATGAATTCCGGTTAAATTTTACATGGAAAGTTTGAATAACAAAATTGGAGATTGTGTGGTGAGCTTTCAGTATCTGTCAATATTCATTGCACCTGATTTATTTATTTATTTATTTATTTCATTTTTATACCGCCCAATAGCCGAAGCTCTCTGGGCGGTTTACAGCAATTAACAAGACAGTCCCTGCCCGCAGGCTTACAATCTAAAAAGACACGACACACAAGGAAAAAGGAATGGGGAGGGAAGAAGGGGACTGATTTAGCACTGGAACGAGATTTGTGGATCCATTTACACTTTTGGAGCACTTTAGGGGGCACAATCCAGCAAGACATTCCACTAAAATGGAAGAGAGCAGCAGCACAACACTTGCATATTGTGCCCAGACAGGAACCTACTGGATGACCCTACCATCCCAGCTGGAACCTGACATTTTCACTGGAGCAATAGATATGGCAACTACACCCACAGCAAAGCAGTACATCTATGAACCAGGCCTAAAACACCTTCTGGAGTGATCGCAAAACCAGAGCAGGATAGGGGGGTCAGTACTTCTGTTTTAATCTCTTAACCACCATCTTATCAGATGTTTTCTACATCCTATTGTTTTAAACTGCTGCTCATAAACCAAGGGTGGGGAGCCTCCTTCAGCCCAAGGGCTGAATTCAATTTTGGAGACACTCTTGCCCTGGGGGCCACATTCCAGTGGTAGGCAGGGCCAGAAGTAACGGGATGTGGCCAAAGGCAAAAAGGATGGGGCCAAAAATACCATGAATACTGGCATATAGTAGCTTAAAGCGTTTACTGCCAGTAACTAAGGAGAGGGAATTTCAACCTTTTTAAAAGGGGGGGCTGCACGAAAGCCAGGAAACCACCACATGATCAGTGGTTGGGGGAAAGGGGGTGGGGCTGGGGGGAAGGGGTGTGTGGTCATCTTCCCCTGGCCCCAGAGGGCCAGATCGGAACCCCCAGGGGGGCTGGATTTGGCCCCTGGGCCTGCAGTTCCCCACCCCTGCCATAAACTATGGTTTGCAAATCTTTTTTTCCCCACAATTTTTATTTTCAAAAGAAAAATAGAACACAAACAAACACCACAAACACACAACAACACTAAATTAAAATGGACTTCCGATTTTTTCCCCACCACAAAGTGTAAGTAACATTATATACTCTACTCTGTGGTTTACAAATAAATTTCTCTTTTTTCTGTTGTCAAACATTTTTCTTCTTATTCATCCACCTCACAAGTTCACAAAAGCTTATTATTAACTATAGACCTATCTGTTAATTCTTCTAATTCTTCTAGCAATCTAAAACATTTCTACTTCTATTTAACAAAGTTCCCTAGTTTCTTTCCCTCTACTGCATATTTTGTTCTAACAGCTCCAGCTTCTTCAGAAATCACCTTTCTATTAAAATCCTTCCCAAAGATCCCAATCAGGTTCAAAATCACCTTAATAAAAATCTTCAAATCCCCCTACTACCTTAAATCTTTCTAACATTTGTAAATATGTGTACTCTTCAAAACTTCTCTCAGTTATCATTTCTATAACCTTAAAAGAAAAAGAAAAAGGAACACCAGTGATCAGTAACCAGCATAACATAAAATAAACCATTTCTCTCAGGTCCAATAATCCAAAACCATCCTCTTATTAAGATCCCCCCCATATTTTCCCACGGTCAAACACAGTAATTTTATGTTCAAGTCTCATAGTAAAAATACATCCATTCCATTAGGCATTCTCAATCACTCATTTCAACAGAGATCAGTACATTTTACCAATAACACTTTACCTTTCAAATTCTAAATTACTGCTAATCTGCAGTGCAGTGTTTGCAAATCTTGAGCCAAGTTTGGGAACATGTGCTTCTTCCCTCTCTGGTGCGATTTCTTCCCCTTCTCTTATCAGCATTAACCAGAGTTTAGCATTGTATCTGCACCCACGCTAACCATGCTTCATGCTATCCAGGCATCTTAACCAGGATTTAAAACCAAGGTCTGAAACATGTGGGCAAACCTTGGTTAAAAGGAACCTAGCTAGCATTGGCTCCAGTGCAGATGTTAACACTAACCATAGTTGAAGCCAAAACAAGGGACAGGAGGTGGAATTCATGCCAGAGAGTGGAGAAGTAAGTGAGAGCACATTCCTAAGACCCATTCCTCATTTTCAAACTGTGGTTTGCAGGAAGCCAGCATTAAGTATGCATCGGGCCCCAGTAACAGAATACTATGTGTACTGTGCATTTACAACCAACTTCATGGCAACTCTGTTGTAGTACGGTTCAGCTTAGATCAATTTTCATCCAAGTTTCAGTTTTTTTCCTGGCCAAATGATCACTCTGAACAAATGTACAACACATAGAGAGTCCAAATCAGCCAAGCTCTCCAAGGCTAAACACAATAGGCTTTTGCCAATGCAAGACAGTTGAGCTATTATTGGCTCTAATTAGCGCTACTGCAAACCGTATCGTTCTTAAAAACGTGGCCGACAGGCCTCTGAAAGAGGCATGAAATTATTTCCTGACACTGAAAACATGAAAGAGAGAAAGAAAGAAAATCAAAGTGGTAGCTTTCAATCTGCTCCATACAACTAAATGAAATTCTTGATCAGTGCAAAGGGGCAAAATGCATCAGCGGCAATTGAAAAGCAAGCTGTAATTCGCAGAGCCAAACATTCATTAGAAAACTGATGAATGAGAAGCATGCACTTGAACAATTCTAAGCAACAAAAGAGAAAAGAGACAGACAGACATTTTAAAGGGGGGGGGTAAAATCATGTCTCATTAGACCCTCAAGAATTGTAACAATTGCTGTGAATTTATGGATTTTATTTTTACACAGATCTGCCTATTCCACTATTCAGAGTGACACAACATCACTGGGTGTGATCACAGTGGATGGCCAAGGGAACATCAGAAGTTCCTGCATTACAGACTCACTTCCTTCAGTTCTCAAAGGATAGTCCACACATAGACAGAGCACAAAGGACACACACGTGATGGAGTGTGGCATCAAACCTCAGGCTCACGTGCCCTCCTGGACTATGTGTAGAAATTGGAACGTTAAATACAACTCCCTGTGCAGTGCCAGCTCCAGGTTTTTGAGGATCTTTGGGTAAGACGATGAGCCCCCTTCCCTGGTGAGAAACCCAACTTCTCACTGCCATTGTCACCAGTTGCTATTGCTCCTCATCCTCTTCGTTGCTACCACTTGCTTGAATGACAGGCAGAGAGCCAATCAGCAAGTAGGAAGTGGCATCTACAGCTCCTTCTCATCCATCATTGTCTGGCACAGAGCAAGGGGCAGGTGTCAATGGCAAAGAGGATGAGCAACTCCAGAGGGCTCTTGTCAGTGCACCCCTTCTGGGGTGTGGGCCCTTGGCAAGTGCCCAATGGTGCCTACCCTTGATGCTGTCCCTGTGCATAAATACCTTTGGGAATAGGCCTCCCTCATTCAAACCAGATATCACTTTGCTGTAAAAACAGGATGCACAAGTGCGGCATGTCCATAGCAGTGGAGCCAAGGCTCACAGGGATGCAATGCCAGCACTTTTTGATTAGCAGGGACACTGTCATCTGCTACCGTCAACAGTGTGTGTGTGTGTGTGTGTGTTGTGATACAAACTGTTTTGGGGTGGCTTAGTTTGAATGGGCAATTAAGAGCCATTCGCTTTACAAAAGACCTGCTCCTGGTGGAGATGAAAACTGCTAGAACTGCTTTGTTGATATGAATCAATGCAGCCACCTGGATTTTTGGACTGTCCTTGGGGGCATGGTTCTGGGGACTGTCACGATGAGCACCTGCACTTCCACATTTACCTCTACACCAATGGTCCATACAGGAATGCATGCAGGTGGGCTCCAGTTCACATTCCAGGTTCTCCGTGTAGTGAGGGGGGGTGAACTAGTTCTCTCATGCTCCACCACAGGTACAATCTACAATGTGTGAACCAGTCCGGATGGTACCAGAAACACTCTTTCCAACAGATCATGTTTATAACTACATAACGATAGGTTTAAATAATTCTTCTTAAGCTACATTTCTTCTATTCCCTGGCTGGTAGAAAGTTGTTGCTATATGCATCTAGGCTAGCATTGACTCTAGGTCTCTATGTGTCATGACAAAATCTGATATCACTAACAAAATATTTTTGACATCATAAGAACTTGTATTCCCTACAATGAATATCTCCTTTGATCACTTCGTTCTTCTGTTACTTTTCTTCTGGCTCAAGGATTTCTTACAAAAAGATGAGTTCTCCCTATCTCCAGATTTTAAGACATTTTTCCCCAGGACAAAAAGCATCCTTGAGAGAGATAGTTAGTTATTTTATTATTTTATTTATTAACAATATTTATATACCCCTTCTCATTTGAAACAAATCCCAAAGCAGTTTACAAAAGAATAAAAACAAACAAAACCACACACAAATACATATCATGAGGCTGGCCTGGTACAAAGATAGCTCATGGCTGGGAGAAAAAGTCAAAGCAAACAGATAAGTTTTCAATAAATGCCTAAAACATGCTAGCGTAGAGGCCTGCCTGACATACTTAAGAGGGGAGATGATTCTATAGGGTGGGTGCCGCTGAACTGAAGGCCTGTGTCTGAGTCATTGCCAAATGGAAATCCATGGGCCGTAGCACAAAGAACAGGGCCTCCCCTGAAGATCACAGTGGTCTGGGAGGCTGGTATACTAGGGGAAGATATTCCTTGAGGTAACCTGGTCCTGGGTTGTATAGGGCTTTGTATACTAATACCAACACCTTAAACCTAGCACTGGAACAGACTGGCAGCCAGTGTAGATTATTTAGCAGAGGCATAATATGTGTGCAGTAAGGCACACAGTCAATAGTCTCGCCACTGCATTCTGTACTAGCTGCAGCTTCCAAACCAGCCATATGGGCATCCCCACATAGAGTATTCTATTGTGCAATCCTATTTCCTTGTGAATACATCTGTTACAAGGCAGTATCATAGAGGTAGCACCTCAAAGGTCATCTACCCCAGGGGTCAACAAACATCTTGGGCCATGGACTCATTTGGCAATTTGAGAAACTGTCCGGGGTGCCATCACAAAATGGCGGCCATGAGAGGCAAGGCAAAGGACAAGTAACCCACCCAAAAGACTGAGCCCAAGGCATTGGTAGGGGCTGAGCCCCAACACACTAAACAACTCCTCTGAATCCACAGTTTTCAGCACCAATGAAAACCTATTTCAGAGCAATCCCAGCTGCTGGTAAGAAAATGAGTTAATAAAAAAAAGGGAGAGGGTACAGTACCTAAGCAGGTGCCAAGAAAGGTGCCCATGGGTGTATTGGTGCCCATGGACACCATGTTGCCTACCCCGATCTAGTTCCAGAAGTGGATACAGTATTCCAAGTGAAGTCTGACCAAAGGAGAATAGAGTAGTACAATTACTTCTTGTGATCTGGACACTATGCTTCTGTTGATGCAGCCTAGAATTGCATTAGCCTTTAAACAGACACAGCACACTGATGACATGTTTAGCTTATATTCTATAAAAACCCCTAGATTCTTTTCACATGTACTGCTAAAAGTCAAGCAGCCAGGTGTCACCCATCCTGTATTTGTGCATCTGATTTTGCCAACTGAAGTGCAGATGTTTACATTTATCTCTTGAAATTCATTTTGCTAGTTTTGGCACACTTCTCCATCCTGTCAAGATAATCTTGAATCCTGTTCCTGTCTTCTAACATAGACCAAACTGCTATGCTACCCACATAGTTTGGTGTCATCTGCAAATTTGATGAGCATCCCCTCTGCTCCTTCATCCAAGTCACTTATGGAAATGTTGAACAAATGTGGTAAGCTCTATTTAATTAGAGTTAATTTAGGCTGTCCAATCAGACCTAGACTCTAATAAGAATAAGCAAGACAACTGGGTGGGTCTTCAAAGGTTTATTACAGCGCTGGTCTGACTCTCTATACAAGAAGAGGCAGCCCCGCCTAAGCGTCACACACACTTATATACCATGATCAAAACAAGCTTTCAATACAGGATATTGCGTGCGCATGCTTATAGAATGTGTACGTGCACTTATCTTGATTGGCTTATCTGCCTGTTGCGAGGCAAGCTCTCTATAGTTGTCTTCTAAGGGACTTTCCACTTAGCTTTTTACATGCAAGGCCTTTGATTGGCTCAAGGCCTGTTACTAAGCATAGCTAGCTGTTTTAACTTTTTTAGAGGCTTTCCAGACAACTTTCTTTCGGCGTCATTTTGTGACTTCTGCCTAGAGTGTTGTAGCCTGAAAGAAAGCATCCTTCTTATAACACAACCCTGCAACACCCCACGTCATTTCTCTCAAGATTGATGAGGAGCCATTGATGAGGAACCATTGATGAACACTCTTTGGGTATGGTCCATCAACCAGCTATAAATCCATATAACAGTAGCATCACCTAGCCCACATTTTACCAGCTTGACAACAAGAATATCATGGGGTATCTAGCCAAAAGCCTTGCTGAAATCAAAGATATACACCACCATGTTCCCCTGATTTACCAAGCTAGTAACTATCAAAAAAAGCAGATAAAGTTAGTCTGGTATGACTTGTTCTTGAGAAACTCAAGCTGGCTCTTTGTACTCACTACATTCTTTTCTAAATGCTCACAGACTGACACACAGAAGTAGGACTTTAAATGGACTATTGAATTAGGAGGCATTTCCTTAAGCAGAGTGTGCTGTGCACATTTACATACAAATAAAGCTAGAGCCCACGCATCAACACTGTTCATTATTTCCTCTCCCAAAATCATTCGGAAGTCATTAATCCATTGTTAGGGTGCAATTTTATGCATGTTTAGACAGAAAAAAGTCCTACAGTTCCCAGCATGCCCTAGCTAGCATGGCTGGCTGAAGGGATGCTAGGAGTTTTTTCAGCTTAAACATGCATAGGATTGTGTCCTTAATGTGCTAACACTCATAGCCAGTGTGGCGTAGTGGTGAGAGTGTTGGACTGGGACTTGGGAGATCCAGGTTCTAGTCCCCACTTGGACATGAAACTCACTGGGTGACTTTGGGCCAGTCACTGACTCTCAGCCTAACCTACCTCACAGGGTTCTTGTGAGGATAAAATGGAGAGGAGGATGAGGATTATGTAAGCCGCCTTGGGTTCCTTGCAGGAAAAAAGGCGGGGTATAAATATAATAAATAAATAAATAAATAAAATATTAGGGATGGAGAAATCTGGCAATTTTGGCTTCTTTCGGTTTCTCATTCTCTCATCTCAAATTTTGAGAAGAATTTCTCCAGTCTTAAATTCATTTCATCACAAACTATTGAGATTTTTGTTCATATGAAAATTCATAAGCATTTTTATGTACATTTCTCCTAATACATGCATTTTGTATGCAAATTTGCTTAATATATACATTTTTGCAAGCTATTTTCATAATACAATGCAATTTTCTAATGTTATTTCCCCTATTGTATGCAGTTTTGTATGCACTTTTTGAATGGAGAGCTCCATTGCAACATTTGCAAATTTTGAAGGATAACCGAGTTTCAGTTTGCATAGTGGTTTGAAAGTACAAACTGAACAGATTCCCCCCCCCCCCATCGCTAGTGCTAGGATGTTTGTTGGCAGGATGGTGCAGGAGCCACCGTGTGATACCAGCCAAAGCCAATCTGGGAGCATCTCTGGTAATGAACCATGCCGATCAGGAGAATCACATAATAGCCCATGCCAGTGTTTGCCTCTAGGGAGCTGAGAAACTGGCAAAGCAAGGAATCATGTTATTAATCAGATTCGTGGTTTCTTCCTGTGACATGACCAGAGCAATGTGGGACATGACGCCCATGCCACTCTGGCAATCTATGAATCAGGCCATAGGGTCAATGGTTGACATGGCACAGATGGATTTGGAAGTCACACTTTCAGTCAATCAATATTTCTTGTACGGTCACAGGCCCATACAAACAATGCAATAAAAAACACATAATTGTTAAAACCTACAAATCATTAAAATACAATCTAAAAACATAAAAAGATACAATAGGGGTGAAAGAATCATCTTACGATACCTTATTACAGAAAAGATGGACTTAGGGCACAATCCTATGGCTGGCTGGGGAATGCTGGGAGTTGTAGCTCTTCCATCTAAACATAGAATTGCACCTCTAGCCACTTACTCTATCATTGACTGATTTACATCAGCCAGAAAATATTCCAGATACCGTTTCAGGGCATTTGCTCATAATACGTCTAAGTAATCTGTTGCATTCTTCACTGTGAAGACTGCAGGAAGTCACATGTATTACACCACCCTTTAAGTTTTACATCACAATAACCGAACATGCAAAGGCCACTCTACATATTTTTTCAGTTAAATCATGGGATGCCAAGCACTTGGAGGCTACCTGGAAGGTTTCTTGTATTCTACTTCTTTTGCACCTGAACTGCAATATAAGGCAGCATTATCAGTATGAATTTTCCAGCAGATATTCTTACGGAGAATATATTGCATTTAAATGCATCATTTTGAAAGGGTAATCTGAAAGGAAATGTCATATTAAGATCTGCAAGTAAGTGAATATATGTTTTTTTAAAAAAATCCTAAATCTCCAGAGTCATAAAACCAATAATGGGGGGGGGGGGGATCATGCGCTGAAAATAAACTTCCGAGTCACAATTTTTGCCTGTCCTCGTAGTCAAATCTATTTTTAAAGTGTTCATTATTCAAGGTTACGTTAACAGATTTTTCACCTGAGAACTCCAACACATACTAATGGCATTAATTAGACAGACACAGTGAATCTTTAGGCAAGCTGCAGCCTGCAGCTGCACTCCAATTTGCCAGTAAAAGTACTTTCTGCACGCTGGTTTTGGGGCAACTCAGCATCCTGGTAGGGCTGGCACAAGGCAGCTGCACTGCAGGATCCAAGAGTGCACTCCAAGACCCTTTGCTGTTGCTGTGACCTGGACACCAGACTCCTGTGGGAGAAGTCTCTTTGCCAATGACCTCAAGCCAGAACCAGGTCTCATGGTTCCTGAACCCACCCGACCTAGAGTCTGAGAGGAACATGCTTCAAAGCCCTCCCTGGAGGGAAAGATGAGTTACCAGACTCTGAATTGAAACAGGGAGTTCAGATGTTTTTGGATGAAAAGCCAGAACTGGTCCACTGACCACCCAAGGCAGAGGTGGGGTTAGAGGGCAGTCCACTAGGGCTGGAGTCCCAAATCTTTCATTTTGGAGCCCCAAATCTCTGGGAAGCCATCTGCCCCACCACTCTGCTGTCTATGGACACTTGCTGAAATGAAGGTCCAAGGGCCCTGATGGTCTCAGTTGCATCTGATCCCCCCCTAGATTAGCTAGCTTTTTGCCCACAAGTGCTTCACCTCCTGCTGCCCACCCACCCCTGAATCTTTCTGCCTGAGGTTTTCTTTTTTAAATCAAACACCCTCCTCTCCCCTGTCCATACATCCCTTTTCCCAAATTGGGGTGTCCTTAGGAGACGGGGCCCTTTAAAGACACACACACAGAGAGACTTTAGAGTATTTGTAAACTAGCATATGAAAATTGGTGCATATTTTTTTTTGTCCTGTGGCCTGAGCCCCGGGTCTTTTCCGCACCTAGCATTGCCCCTGATCCAAGGCTAGTTACATGCTTGCGGGTCTTCTCCCCACTGATCTTGCCTAGGGCACCAAACTGCCTTGCACCGGCCCTGGTTGACCCTTTAAATTCCTTGCAACATTGTTTGAGGGGTGGGGCTCTGGCAATCATCAAGCGCTGATTAGGGAGAAGCTTGAGGTTTGAACCTTGTCAGATCAATGTCTGCTTTAGATAGGAGCTCTCCCAGTCCCTGAGCCTGACCTTACTACCTGGAACCTATACCCTGACCCTACTTTCCATTCCTGAATGACTCCCCATTGATGGTCAGCTCCCCTCCTAGCCTTGCTTGGTGGCCTGTAGACTCACTGGCCAGAACATGCCACCTTGTTCTTAGAAGATAGATGTTCTGGATTCTGCAGCTGGGCAGTCTTGTTCCAAAAGGTCTGAAAGAGGACCTGGAATACTTACCATTACTGTAAGTTTAGAAAGAACCTCACCAGTTTACTCATGAGCAGAGAAGATCAATGCAACAAGGAATCTCCCCAGTAACCAATGGTACTGCCTTTGCTTCATCTGCAGCCAATTTAGGACTATAAAATCAAGGTGAGTCCTCCATGCTTTTTGAGCATTTTAACACAGAAGAAGCATTGGAAAAATTATTTGTGACACATTTGGAGAAAGATAAGTGGGTGAGTAAGAAGATAGAAATACAGAGAGAAAATATCTCTGTAGAGGAATGTGCTAATAAGGCCATAAAGGTTTAGTGTTAATGGAACAATTTGTTTTATCAGTCAAGGAAGTCTAGTGTTGGATTGCATTCACCTTAGATGTGTATGTAAGCAGTCTCGTGAAAGGGAAGCTTTTTTTTATTTCAACATGTGGGTACATTTAACTTATCAGAAGGAATGGCAATAAATTAGAACTTTTATCTAATATAACCCAAAGCATTTTTTAAAATTCTTATGTCTTGTAAGTATTGTCAATTGTGGATGCATTTTAGTACATTATTTGTAACATTCTAGACATGTTCACAGACTTTAGGAGTGTTTTAAACCATTAATGGTTTGCAATGATATTTCAATGACAGCCCCTGAGGAAGGAAAGTCCTTTCTGAAACTCATTGGGCATAAGAGTTTTTTCAGGCATTTGAGAATACACATAAGTGCCTTCCCCTCTTGCTGTTTCCAGAACATGACAGCAACACCACAGAGGTGCTGCTCTCAGCAACACAAGAAAGTTGGCTTTAGGGTGACTTTAAGTGAGCTTTTGGGAGAACCATGGGTGGTGAGGGGACCAATATTCAGGCTTCAGCTACCTCAGCCAAAAGGTCTGAACTGCCTCTTCCAGGTTTAGAGTTTGGTAGCTTGTCATCCTTCTCAGATCTAGTATAGTACAGTGGCTAAGAGAATAAGTTGCTAAGACCTCCAATTCAAATGTTACCTCTGTCAGCACAACTCAACCTTTTTTGGGGGGGCAGGCCTGGGCCATTTATAGCCCACCCCATCCTAAAAGGAAGGGTAAGTTAAAAACGTAATGAAGTGTTGGTAATACTATTTCTACTTCCCCCCACCCCATTCAGCTTTACCATTAGGCCATGTTGGGGGCAACTTGTGGCCCTCCAGATATTTTGGTCTACAAACTCCAACCAACCCTAGCCAGCATAGTGAGGGATCATGGGAGTTGTAGGCCAGAACATCTGGGAGGGGCACAAATTGCCCACCCTGTTCTAGGCTATTGAGAACGAGACAGGGTCAGCCCAAGGGCACAAGCAACCCATGCAATTCCTTGCAGCAGCAGCAGCAGCAATATATTCAGTGGTGCCAGTTTAACCTTGTGCAATCTGAACTTTCACATCCCAGTTTCCAATGGAATGTCACAGCAGGAGGCCACTTTCATCCCCAATGCAAGAGTTCTATCCCCAATGAAATGGGACAAGCTTTAGAAGGGCCTCTCAGATCATGCGGTGTAGCCAGAGGAAAGAGAAATGTCTTGGAATGGCAATGGAACCAGAACATTTAAGGCTACAGCTCACCCTGAACATTCTCTGAAAATTAACGTTTTTATTTGGACCCAGTTTGAGTTGTACCACGTAGGGGTCAACAAATAGTGTGCCTTGTGTTGTGGTGTTAATGTTAATATTTAAGGGCCATAACAAATAAGGCTGAAGACTGAAGGCCAAAGGAGGAGGAATTGGAGGCAAGAAGAAGAGACCTGGAAAGAATAGCAACAGTTGTCGTCGTCATCATCATCATCATTATTATTTCATTTCTATACTGCCCAATAGCCGAAGCTCTTTGGGCGGTTGACAACAATTATAAAATTTTACAATAAAATACAAAAGAAAAACAGTGAAAGAGTTGTGTCAAATGCTGGAAAATCATCTGAAATGTGAGGTATGATTCAACGGTCGGTCACAAAAAAGAATAAGGGGACTTCCAGATGAGGCTTTGTCATCAAATTGCCCAGTCTCATTTGTGAAAACTTGCAGGTGGTATCCCACCACCTTTTCCTCTTCCTTTCCACAAAAAAAAATCTGTTAAGAAAGAAAGGACACGATAGCTACATAACACCTATTGCTGGGGTCTCTGACGTGGTGTCTGTGGGCACCAGTGTGCCTGCAGGTGTTTCTCTTGGTGCTCGCCAGGCTCCCTGGCCTGCCCCCTCCTGGTTTTTATTTTTTATTTTTTTAAAAAAGAGGCTGGCGTGTTACAAAGTGAAGCACTGGCCTCCAATACCAGCATTACTTCAAAGAAAACCTCTGGTCCCCATTTGTGCCCCAAGGATATTCTTAGAAAATAAAAGTGTGGAGGTGGGCTGCAGCCCAGCACTTCATTTTGAAATGTACCCAGCTGCCCAGAAAAAAAGCTGGAGTGGGAGGGAGTGCCTTAGGGGGCTAGGGGCAGAGAGATGATTTGGCATTTGGGGATCAGACCCCACCTCTGCCTTGTACTCAGTTTCATATCCATTACTTGTCTCTGAGCCTCATCAGTGAAATGGGAGTTTTATGCCTGGAGCAGGCATTTTGTGAATGGGTAAGCCCCCCATGGCAGTCATTCTATGAGAGTGCCCATGACAGATACCCAGCATTCAAGATGTGCCCACCAACCCAAAACAGGTGGGGATCCTATTGAGTAGTAGCAAGAGGAGCCCTCCATCTGGAAGCACCCAGACATCTGTAGTTTTAAAATGATAGTTTGGACCAGTGAAGCAGAGGACAGGGAAGATGAAGAAGATTGTGAGAAGCTGCAGCCACAAAAAAGGTTGCAGAACAGCAGCAAAGCACCACAAATGATTAAAGGGGGAATCACCCCCCCCCGTCTGCACACGCACACACCACCAGAGCAATCTATACTCAATGCAAATTTTGAAAGGAGAGAACATTTGCTGCAGACCTAAGTAGGACCTGCAGCTTCTAAGTGGATGCTGTTTGAGATGTTGCTTTCAAGAAGAAAGGTCACTCTTTTTACACCACGTTGTAGAAGCAACTATGTGTTACAAAATCATGAACAAGAAAAGGGATGAGAAGCTTTAACACAAAAGACTAAAATGATTTTATAGAAACACAGGCCAAATACAAAGCCTTATTATGTGAAGATTAAAGAACAGGAGAGCGGAAAGCACTTGGCTCATTCCTTTCAATTAAAGCAAAATGAAAAGAGAAGGATTTCTTAGTTTTCCCTGTATTTTTTTTTTTATCTTGTGGCTATCGCTATTGTCACAGATCTGAATCTCAGTACAAATCAGATTTGAAACAAAGGTAATTAAAAGAGTTTTGGAATGACAGTCCTGCCTACTTTGTTTCATTTGTAACCTCCATCCCAAACATTGTTCCCAGATAAAAGGAAAGATTCAGTGTGTGAATTGTCTCTCTGACACTTTGCACCCAACTCTATTAACAGATAAACACACTTTCAACATAGCTACTAAACCACTCATCAGAATCCTGCTCTTTCAGATTAGAATCTCTTGCTTATTTGAAAACAACTCATTAGCCATAAACTGGTTAAGACATAAAACCCTTCTTTTCCCTTAGTGTAGAAACTGACAGTTTTATCATTGCTTTCCAAAACTCTGGTACTGCTACCAATAATTATACAAAGAAACCCAATATTATATGCATCATAGCTAGTTCAAACTCTGAGCGCATCAAAGGGGGCAGGCGTGGAGGAAGTGGGAAGCAAGAAATTGTGCAATGGGATTAGGGCAGTCCCGGGGAAATTCAGGCCTAGGGGACAAATCTGGCCATCTGGAGCTATGCTATTGCTCCAATTATGCTCTATGGGGCAAAGTAAATGGGCTGCAACTAGAGACATGGTTGAAAGGGGGCTAAACGTGCCCCAGACACGAACGCTTGCCCCAATGGTGCCTAGAACTAAGTGCACCTCTTTGGTTTCCTCCAAAAGGACTAGATTGTAACCATTCACTTAGAGGAGAAAGTAAAGTGCTATACTTGAGGGTAAAAATCTACTCTTCACCTCAGATCCCATTGCTGAGGTTTTCTCCGGTTACTATTCTGAACAGCAGCCCACCCATCCAACCAGGGGAGCTGCAGCAAAAATCTCATCTAACCTGTATATACAACAAGGAACTTGAATGTGCAGCTCCAGATAGGGACAGACAAATTTCTCACTTTTATTTATCTCCATTTCTCATTCCCCCCCCCCCCCACCCATCTTAAGTACGGTATATCCCATCCCATTTCTGCATCAGTTTGCAACTTTAAAAAAAGAAGTCCATGTGAAAATGCATACTGTATGTATTTTTGTATGCATTTGTCCAATATATGCATTTTTGGCAAGCAGCTTTCCTTAACTGAGTGCTATTTTTGTATGTCTTCTGTACCCGCACTAATATAGTGTGTATTTTGGTATGCATTTTCTGTTTGGAGAACTGCATCTCAACATTCTGAAAAGTGCAAATACCGAAGGATGATTGTGTTCCCGTTCACGTATTGATTTGGGAAGTATGAACTTGGAAAGTTCTTATCGAAATGTGAACTAAATGAAATTCTCCCCGATCACTAGCTCCAGGTCACAGCACAGGTGAGAGAATCCAAGGAGGAAGCAAAGCAGGAGCCCAGCATGGTCTGTAGCATACTCAATACAGACATGAATCAGTTTAACAAGGCCTGCGTGCTATCCTGAATAATCAAAGCATTATTAAAACATGGTTTCAGAAGCAAAAGTACCATTCTGAAAACAAAGGATCAAAGCAGCATTAATTTCAAGTGGAACAAGCAGATATCTTGGCAATGGGAGCACCCAGATTCCATTTCCTGGGCCTCTGGACATAACAGCTGACAGTTTTCAATAAAGGCACAGTGGGAGAATTATTAAATTGCAACAGGCTTGAATGAAAAAGACAAAAGAAAGTCAGAGTTTTGACATTGCTCTCTGGGATGTGAAGGAAATGTCATATGCTTCAGCAGCATTTTGGATATATCATCAGACATGGAAGATCCCTCCAAATTATTAGAAGCCCAACACAACACAAGCATTTTGAATCTACACAAAACGCCATCTATGAGTGCTCTGCCTAACAAATGTGAGCAAGAAACTGCTGGGATTGAAGATCAGTATGTTGCCTGATGATGCTGAATGGCACTTGTGCAATGACACTTGTGCACGCGCACACGCACACACGCACACACACAGCATTTTGAAAGAAGGAATGATCAGGGACAGGCATTAAGGAGAATAGATTCTTCCAGGTTAGAATGCTTGGAAATCCTGCATTCAGTGGAGGATGTCAGCAGCGGGGCTATGTGTATCCACTCCAGATTTCACTCTAAACTTTTAAGGAACTATCCATGGTGCTGAACCCTATCCCCAAAATAGTTCTGGCACCATGGATAGCTCCTTGTAAGTTCAGAGAAATCCAGAGTGGATACACAGCCTCGCTGACATTGGAGCCACCAGCTTCATAGAATCATAGAAAAGTAGAGTTGGAAGGGGCCTACAAGGCCATCGAGTCCAACCCCCTGCTCAATGCAGGAATCCAGGTCAAAGCATCCCTGACAGATGGCTGTCCAGCTGCACCTCGAATGTCTCCAGAGTGGGAGAGCCCACCACCTCCCTAGGTACCGTAGTTGGTTCCATTGTCTTATTGCTCTGACAGTCAGGAAATTTTTCCTGATGTTTTAGGTGGAATCTGGGTTCCTGTAACTTGAGCCCATTATTCCGTGTCCTGCAAACTGGGATGATTGAGAAGAGATCCTGGCCCTCCTCTGTGTGACAACCCTTCAAGTACTTGAAGAGTGCTATCATATCTCCCCTCAGTCTCCTCTTCTGAAGGCTAAACATGCCCAGTTCTTTCAGTCTCTCCTCATAGGGCCTTGTTTCCAGTTCCTTTATCATCTTTGTTGCCCTCCTCTGAACCCTCTCCAGTTTGTCTACATCCTTCTTAAAGTGTGGTGCCCAGAACTGGACGCAGTACTTAGGGGTGTACAATTCCCCTTGCGGCAGGCGTGGCAGGCCGAAATCAGCCCTGCTCACACCCGCCGCGAGGCCCGCGAGGCTCGCGGGGCCTTACCTGGTCCCATGGCAGCTCACCTCTCCACGGTAAGCCACCCACGCTGGTCCTGGCGCGTCACTTCTGGCAGCCCGGAATTGACGCGACGGGACCCTGCGCCAGCGCACTGGACCCCCGTGCTACGTTTTTTGCGGAGAAAAACCTCCTCATCTAAGTCATTAATAAAAATGTTGAAGAGCACTGGGCCCAGGACCAAGCCCTGTGGTACCCCGCTCATTACCTCTCCCCAGTTTGAGAAAGTACCATTGATAAGCACTCTTTGAGTCCGATTCTGTAGCCAATTGTGGATCCACCTGATAGTTGTTCCATCCATCCCACTTTTAGTTAGCTTGCTAATCAGGATGTCATGAGGCACTTTGTTGAAAGCTTTGCTGAAGTCCAGATATATGATGTCCACAGCATTCCCACAGTTCACAAGGGAGGTTACCCGATCAAAAAATGAGATCAGAGTAGTCTGGCAGGATTTGTTCTCAACAAATCCATGCTGGCTTCTAGTTATCACTGCATTGTTTCCACTGCTTAAATGCCACAAGGAGCCTACAGACATGATGCAAAGCTATTGCACAAGTTCTAACACAAATACAGGTGATCCACCCATCAGATTGTGAGGATATGCAATATGGCCAACAAAAACAAAGTGCCATTGCACAGGAACAGTGGGGAGTATGATCTTGCAATGACAGCTGTAGCTAATGTGTGTGGGGGTGGGAGGCATGACCCCGGCAATGTCCAGCCATTGGTAACCATGCATGGAAGTTATGGAAAGAGAAATCATTATGCCAGAGTTCAGATACTCTAAGCAGAAAAACACACACAGTACCAGAGAAGCAGGTGAACAGGAATGACCTATGCGAGGGGTGTACAACCTGCAGCATAGGGGCTGTATGTTGTACCCTCAAGGCCTTAATTGTGGGCCCCAAGGGTGCCCTGATCCAACCCCAGCCACCAAATTCCATCTTCCAGTGATCATGATACACAGATCACTCTTTCCTCACTGGTAGCAGCAGTGAGGAAAGAACAATCTCTACAAGGATTGCTGGGGAAGGAGTGAAGAGAAGGCACTATACTCCCTACCGATGTACTGTTCAAATTCCATCTTCCAGTGATCCTGATACTGATCACTCTCCTCACTGGTAGCAGACCTTCTTCCCTCAGGCATTTGGCAACATATGATTCTGTTTTAATCAGGTCTTGAATTTTGCTTGTGGTTGTTTAACATTGTTTTTCGATATTTCTCTCTCTCTCTCTGTGGTATGTGTTTATATGTTTGTATGCATACAGGTTTTTTTAAATCATGCATTTTTAAGGTTTCTAATTTTTGTAAACCACCCAGAGAGCTTCGGCTATTGGGCAGTATAGAAATGTGATACAAAGCTGGTAGCAGCTTTGAGGAAAGAGCAATGTCTAGGAGGACTGCTGGGGGAGGAGTGAAGAGACAGCGCGACACTCCCTCCTTCAGAGCTCCTCGTACAGATTGTTCTTTCTCTATAGCTGCTAGTGAACTGTAGCAGAATCGCTGGGGGAGGGGGTGCGTGCATGTAGACCCCCAACCCAGAATCACATGTGACCTTTGGGGCTGAAAAGGCTGTGCACCCCTGACCTATGCAGAAGTCTGGACAATAATATCTTTTATACTCATGACATGAAACTAGCGATGTATCGTTGAGCCTAGCGGACATAGCGGACCAAAATCGGTCCGCTCACGCCCACTCGAGGCTCGGTCGAGCCTACCTTAATCCGTCGGTGGCTCACCTCTCTGCGCCGAGCCACCTGCACCGCCTGCTCCGGTCCCGTCGCGTTGCTTCCGGCACTGGAAATGATGCAACGGGACCCTGCGCAGGCGCGCTGGACCCCCCCCATGCCACGTGCTGCACCTGCGCAGGGTCCTGTCACGTCATTTCCGGTGCCGGAAGTGACACAACAGGACCGGAGAGGGCAGCTCGAGCGGCGCGGAGAACTGCTATGTGCCGCTCAGAAGATCGAGGTGGGGGGGCGCCACCGTGGAGAATCAAGGTGGGGGAGAGGCCGGGCCCCCCAAGGTTCGATTACACCACTACATGAAACCCATACGGGGTAGAACAACAAGCAACAATCTGGTTTGTTATTATGTTAGCACATCTGTAAATGTTGAGCAGTTCTTCATAACACTTTACATTATGCGAAGTGCAACGGCAAAATGATCACCAAGCAGAGCCAAACTGAGCGCGACTTTATGAGGCTGCTATCCTTGCATGACTAGGGTGATGCATACAGCATGCAGAACACTGAGGACATCTGATTGCAAATTCCAAGCAAAAGTTGTAGCAACAGTAGTATGTACTTTGGAATGCAAGAAACTAGGAACATCACAAGACATCCACCCAATTGATGTAAAAGCCAACAGACATTTTGTTTATGGACAAGATGGCATACCAAAGGCTCAGATCCTCAAAAATTACATCGATGTCTCTGAAGGTCTTGAATGTTGCCCAGGCACACTGCATTTTTAAAAAGATGAAATACCCTTCCATTGCCACATCTGCCATGTGCAGTCCGCAAAGCACTGAAAGAAAAGATCATGTGGGCAATAAAACAAATGGAGAAAGATGGCATCATTGCCAGAGCAACAGAAGCCACAACATGGACAAGCAGCATAGTATTGCTCCATTCCACCGGCATAATCCCTGCCCAGGGCAGGAGAGCTCAGTCTGAGACACACATCTGTATTCTGATGGGTTTCACCAAACACTCTCAATGAGCTGCCAAGTCCGGGACACACGCATTTACATTTGGATGGTTTCCCCCACACACACCCTCAATGGGTTGTCAAGTACCCACAATCACCCTTCCAAGCACCCTTGAGGGGCCATGGAAAAAGTGGCACTGAAACTTCAGCACCCTTCCCGCCTAGCCAATCCAGTTTGTCCTGTCAGGAGAGGGAGGGGTCGGGGGATCAAGAGGGGGGTGAGCGAGGGGGTAAAAGAAGCAGCCAAGGCTTCTGACAGTTGTTGGGACCAAGGTGCCGCAGAGCACAGAATGGGACCCCGGCTCAGGCCAGTCCGGACACTCAACCCCCAAACAGAGCACCTGGGTACATTGCTGTAAGTTCGTTCAGCTTCTAGTGTTAGACTAGGTTAGAATCTCCGGTGTTAGCTAGACTAGCGTATAATCTTTTTTGTTTTGCAGCTCTGACTGTGTGCAATAGAACGCTTCCTTTTCTTCTAGTTTCACTTTCCCTTATCTCCCTTTTCAATTTGTATTTGTTTACTATCAAATAAAGGAACTTTCATTTTTGCCTAGAAGTAGTTTCACTTTGACTTGGTGCTAGATTCCAGTGTTTATTAAGAGCCAGTGTGTGGCGTAGTGGTGAGAGTGTTGGTGCAGTCCTTCTGCAAAACCAGTCTTGGTGCTGTCCTTCTGCAAAATGTACAGACTATAGTATTTGCAACATCAAGCTGGGTCTTGATCACAGTCACAGACAGAGCAGCACTATACACAAACTAAAAAACAATGCCCAGTTATCACAATCACCTGTGAAAAATGTCACCATTATATAAGTGGCCAAAAAGTCTATGTGGGTTGAGAATGATCATAAACCACTAGAAATCATTTTAAAGAAGTCATTTTTGTTGGCTCCAAAAGGCCTCCAGGGCATGCTACTCAAACTCAAACACATAAAAGGAACTGAAATGTATATACAAATTTCCTATCTAGGGCAGCCCTACCATGAGAGATAGGGCTATCAAATACTGCATTAGTGCATTTATCCAAGAGCTATATCAGTTATGCCAGCCACATACCTATCACTCAGCAAGGTCTTCAGAGAGTTTGTGAAGCCACATTACAGTACAATGAGTTACACATCCCAACATCTGTCATTGTAGCAGGGTGGCCAGCCGTGAAACATTTCTCATATGGACTTAGTCTGTTTCACCTGCAATGTCTTTCTTTGAAACTTTGTCTGTTGAACTGTGAATCGGAAACCTGCCATGAAGGTATTGCTATACTTTTCATAATCCTTGAATTCTTGTTTGCTATGGATTGTGTATCTTCAGCTTCGAGATCCCAGCATGCCTGCTGGCTTCGACTGATCCTGACTTTTGGATTTTTCTATGCCTTGACCCAGGTAGCATGGAGATACCAAAGTGGAAGCTATGGTCATCAGAGTCTCTGTGCATAGGTTTACTTTGGACTTACTCTTGAACCTATGTTTTTTACTCTTGGATTTGATAGGCCTTGACCCATGTAGTGCAGAGGCACCCATGAAGATTTCAAGGTTGAATTAAGTCTCTGCATGTGTGGATTTACTTAGGTCTTTTTCTAGAACCCTTGATTGCCTGGGTTGGTTTATGCCAGTAATCATTCGAGCCCTTTACCCTATATTCTGAACTGTAGAGATTGCAATATGGAAACCAAGTTGTATTGATCAATTTGATCTCTGACATGGTTATCATTATTAGCTTTTGACTGTTTTTGAATTAAATATTGAGCCTATAGCTAATTGCCATCAACTACACGATTTCTGGAGAGTTGCAACCTTAAACTTTTTCCGTGAGAGCTAAGATGCTGGTCTATGAAACCTGACTTGCTACCACTAGAAGTTCTCATTGTTTCTGGTGTTGTGTGTTAAGTTTGCCAGGATTTGTTTGTGCCAAAAGATGGGCACAGGACACATTCTGGGATGGAAGGGCATTTGTGAAGAGCTAAAGACATGTTATACTGTTCAAATATTACTAATGCCAAGAAACAGTGTGTGTGCAGACTGGGGATAGAGAATTTTGTTTGGTTCTCATTTTTAAGCAAACGGACCTCATCTGTACCTCCCAGACTCATATGAGGATCAGAACACAGTTATCCTTAGGACTGCACACTTCTCCAAATTTTGTGATGCAGCTGTAGGCTCAAATTGCATACAGAAATGTATGTATTCGGCAAGGTTACGTACAAAAAGGTTTATACTGGGGAAATTTCTGTATGAAAATGAGCAGTAGAGAAAACTGCATTATGAAAATAAATGCTATGTTTTGTGTGTGATTTTTTAATCTGCAGACTGATGCAGACATTGGACAAAATGTCATCTCCCTAGGCATTTCATTGCCTTCAGCTCTTTGGAAAATCAGGGAGCTTGGGCTCTGGCCAATGGGAGAAGGCTGGTAGGAATTCCTGTGTCAACTGTCCCAAGCCACTTTCCTATTCCAGAGGTCGATCAGCACTTCAGCTGCACTCCACCGCTAGGCAAACTAGGCGGTTACATAGGGCGCGTGGCTGAAGAGGGCGCAGAAACGTTGCGCTCCTCTTCGCTGCTGCCACCGCGCCCCCCACCCGCCCGCGCTCCCGCCGAAGCCGCCGCCGCGCCTCCCATAGCCCACTGGAGAAGCTATGCGTGTGCCAGTCCTTGGATAAAAGGAACTAGCAAATATAATCACTCTTGATGTTAATGGGCATACATAGGCATATTGTACACTGACTTTTCAGCCAATCACATGCACCTTAGGTGGAACAGAAGATGATATACATGATCCATCCTTTTACCACTAACCACTAGGACAGAAATTCATGATCTATTTCATGTTAGATTTGGCAGGCTACAGAACACCATAGCCAGGAAGTAACAATAGAAGAGTATGATTAAGAAAAGGCATCTACACTTACTGACACGACACTTAGTGACATGCCCACAGCCATATCAGCAGGGCCGGCGCTACCGCTAGGCAAACTAGGCGGTTACATAGGGCGCGTGGCTGAAGAGGGCGCAGAAACGTTGCGCTCCTCTTCGCTGCTGCCACCACGCCCCCCACCCGCCCGCGCTCCCGCCGAAGCCACCGCCGCCCCCGCCGCCACGCCTCCCCCCGCCCACCTGCCGCCCGCCGCCACCGCCGCGCCTCCCCGCCCACCCGCCGCCGCGCCTCCCCACCCGCCACCACCGCAACTCCCCCTCCCCCCCACCCCTGCGACTCCCCCTCCCCCCACCACCTACCTTCTCCGTGTCGCTTCCGGAGCCCCGCCCGCGTTGTTTTGGCGGGAGGAACCAGGGCAACAGGGCTTAAACAGCCCTGTTGTCCTGGTTTCCCCGGCAAAAAACAGAGCGTGGGGGTCCCGTCGCGTCACTTCCTCCTCGGAGGCGGCGGCAGCCAGGGCGGGGGGAAGGTAGGTAGGTGGTGATGGCGGTGGCGGTGCGGGGGGGGTTGCAGAGCAGGGCTGCTTTGCTCCGGACCCCCCCCACGGCACGAGAGGGGGGGCGCAAATTTTATTTCGCCTAGGGCGCCAAACTGCCCTGCACCGGTCCTGCATATCAGACCTTCCCACACAGTACTATGTCCTGTATGACCAGTAGGCTGCTCATTTTATTATTGCACCGTAACGTCACTTAATTTAAAAGTGAAAAGAACAGTCCTATGGTCCCAGAAGAGCAACCCATGGACCATAGGATTCTTCAGAGTGCCCCCTCTGAGGCCGTAGACTCTGCTATGACCTCACAGTAGGAAGATCTGCACGGGCTGCTTTCCAAGGTCGCAAAAGCAGCCTCGGAAAGATCTGATGGGGCATTCCAGTGGGTGAGGAGACGGAGAGGAGGTGAGACAAGAGGCCAGAAGATGTTTCCTATGGCTTCTCCAACTCCAGCCCCGGCAGCATGACTACTCTAGCTGGGCTCAGAGGCCTGTCTAGAGAAAAAAAATGTAAAAATAGGAGGACAGAGAGGCAAAAAGTACCTTCATAGCTCCTCCTGCCCCATCAGCAGCAGTCCAGCAGGACATCAGATACTCAGAAGCGTCCGAGATGAGAAGCTTCCATCTAACGAGGGATTGCTAACTTGTATAAACAGGTACAAGATACACAGCTACAGGTCACCATAATGGATTAAGGCAGGAATGAGTGTAGGGTTCACACCCTCTCCGTTTACCAGCCTCCTTCCCTCAAACTCCAGCTTTGGTACTTTGATCCTGATCTCTTTAAACTACAGTTTTTCATTATATCTGGAACATGGAACTGTGGTTTAAGGCCAGCTTACTAACCAGCATCAAACCATGCCTTAGGATCCTGGTTAGCAAACAGACATTAAGCCATAGTTCCCCATTGCAGACATACTAGGAAATTGTGGTTTAAACTTTAAGGAGACCAGGGATAAAGTACTAAAGCCAATTCTTTGCCGCGGGGTGTGTGTGAGAAGGGAGCACATGGGGCTGTTGCTTATTCCTGGCTTAACGCATTTATTAAGCCAGGAACATTACATTTGAACAAGCCCATTGTAACAAAGCATGTTCTCTTGAATAATCACGGCACTATTAAAAACACAGAGAGATAGGCTCCTTACAATATTTTATCCCTCCACAGGCACTCCCACCTGTCAGGATCACATTTCTTTAGAATAAAATAGATACAGATGCTTGTAGAAAATGTAATGACAAATCCAAAACAGAACATGTAATCACCCCCTTCCCTGCCCTATCCAATATAGAATATCTTGCCAGACTCAAATCAAGCTGCAAAAATGGTTCACTAAGAGCCGGGAATGCTGCATCAACTAATCATTTCAGAATCAATGCCTTTCTAAAATATACTCCCTACCCAGTTCTTGAGAATACCGATTTCACCTTATGCTTGGGATAATCCTACTATAAGCTGATAAAAACAATACACCAGACCAGCTGTAATACTGTTGAAGGAACGGGACAAAAACAGTTGCCATGTAAGATACTGAAACCTGTCATTCACACATGCAGCCCTGAAACAACTAAGATTTTTTTAAAAATCTAAAAACCTAGTCATGGAAATAGACCATGCATGGAAAGCCGTGACAACTGACATGCCTCCTCTTTCGATATCAGCTTCAGGAGTTACCCCGATGGAAAAAAGGGAGGGGGGAGTTTAGGGACTTGCTCTGAAGAAAATACACATGCCTTTTTTCCTGTTAACTATAGTGCCAAAAGCTGCCAGTCTCCCAAATTCTCATACTAAGAAATTCCTAAACTACTGAGACTCCAGACAGAAAGACAATTGAATTATCAGATTCCCTACCTAAGCAAGAAGCAGGATGACTATGACTACACCCTTAATAATTAACAGCTTAATCTTAGAACAAGGTAGACCCTTTACAAAAAAGGGGGGAAGGTAAGCTACCTGCTTTCAAAATTGGTGACAACAAACCACTACATACAGAGGCTTAGAAGGGACAAATATACCTTGAAAACAAGCTACATTTGTCTGTTCTAAGCCTCTGTAGCTGCTACAGAAGCTTAGAATAGACAATTTTGGCTTGTTTTCTGTGAAGAGAAAGCCATAGCCCACACACACACACACACACACACGTATATGCACACATACCACAAGATAGCATCAGACACCCAAGAATCACAATAGGAGTCATTAACATGCCCCCTGGCAAGTCCCTGGTCTGTGGCAGCCGAAGTTGCTGTGGAATATTCATTCCCAGGTGTTGGATAGAAGAAAGGAACAGCCAAAGACTCCTAGGTGCCGGGCAAACAAGAAAAACCAGTCGTGCCAGGAGGGGGCACGGCAAGAAGGAGGGGGCCCAACAGAGGGTATAAAGCCCAGGGTCAGTGGCGGGAAAAGGGTTGTTGGTCGTGAGGCAACAAGCTGCAAGGTCCATGGCTCAGGTCAAACCTCCACCTTCAACCCTGGGGGAGCTCCCAGTGAACAACGCTAACATAGAACAGCCCTTTCGGAGTTAAGCGGCTTTCTAGGAACAAGGCATTTCCAGGTACGACTGTCTGTATTGCTTTTGCGGCTCGCTACCAGCTCAATTGTAGGTGTGTGCTTAGCGTGGCGCTTGGTATATGTTCTGTTACGCTCCATTAAACTCTGTTTGCCCATAACAGTGTAGTAGCGTCCATTCAAAACTCGGTCTCCTCGCTTTGCCTGCGTTATAATTGGTCGCAGCTTCTGCCAGAGAGCTCCGTACCGCTGATAGAGGGCTACCCGAGTCCGGGTTAACCCCTGAGTGGCCGAACCCGCCAAGAAGGACAGTTGCAGTTTTTCTCCACATTTTCAAGCTGAATTTGTCTGTTCTAAGCCTACATAGTGGTTTGCTGCCAAACGTTGGTGACAAACCATGACTTCTTTCCAGTAAAAAAAATAGGCACAGAGGGTGCTAGTGGGTCCACATGTTGCCCACACCTACAGTAGACCATAACCCCTCCAAGCAGGACTATGCCTTATCATATGTGAGTACATTGTTGATAAAAGAAGGATCAGAGTAATGCCTGGAGACCATCTAGCGATGAGCCCTGAAAGACCTGGTCCCTGCTTCCCTGGCTCATTACACCTGGCCAGGGAGGGTGGGGGCCTGACTGACTCCAGCTACAAAAGCTGCTACTGCTTTTGCCTTTCCCCCCTCTTTTTTTTTTACCTTAGTATAATTGTTATTGAATTGTTTATGGTTATCTGTAATTATTTCTATTGTATTTTTTGAATATTATGGTTAGTGTTCTTTGATGTTTTGTAAATTATATCTACTGTTATTTATTTGTCATGTTGTGAGCCGCTTTGAGCACAATTTTTGTGGAAAAGCGGCATGCAAATAGAAGGTGGTGGTGGTGGTGCCTTCACACTCACACATTTGTACTCTGGGATTAGGAAGAGTTGTTCTGGCAGGCCTACCAATCAGTCTGCCTTTCGCACTCCAGTCAGCACCATCCCAAAACTCAACTCTGCCTTCACTGATTCCAAAGAGAAGGGTCGCTAAGGCACTGGGCTTCTAGAATCCTACTGGCCCCATTACTAATAGTGATGCTGCGACAGAGAGCAAGGTACCAAGGTAACAGAACATAGTGCAGAGTCCATTGGAAAGGAGGTGGAAGAAGAGAACAGCCAAGGAGAAAAATTGTGAGACTTAATAGAAGATGGTAAGCTAGATGGATAGCAGCTGGAGCAGACTATGGGTGGGGTAGTCATTCATATAGTCGACTACAATGGGATGGTGGTGTACCCTAGACACAAGGACCTGGTCTTTTCCTAGTCCTTCATTTTATACAACATTACCCATTGTTCAGCTTGCCTATGTAGAACAGAACAGGAAAAAATAGGCGTGCAGTGAACTGGTAACCAATGAACACATTTTTAAAAACATCCCCATCAATGTATATGGAAAACAAACCAAATTAAAAATAATGGACTTACCAGTGGGGGTTGTAGGGCAGTTTAAAAGTGACCCAGGTAATTTCTGCAAGAAACTGTTATGTCTTGTCTGAGAGCAGGAGGGTGGACAAAGGGAGTCGTGAATTTAAAAACAGTCTTGCCTTTCAAATTTTGTGACAGCTATTCTGATGTGTTATATTTTGTTGGCAAGGTTTTCTTGCATTGCTGAAGAGGAATTGTGATAACACTGTCTGTTGGGTAAGCTGTTCAAAACGTTATCATTACCACACTTTTTCATGTTACTATTCATCCTGCAGTACATAATACAATGAGTTTTAGTCATTAGAAACATCGACTGTCATTCAAAACATCAACTGCCCTGCTTTTTTAGGACTGTCCTAAAAAAATACCATCACATTTTGGATAAGACACACACACACACCATTCCAAACAGATAGGGCCCCAAACACCCAAGGTTATACAAGAAAGAAGCACACTGTCTTGCTATAGCTGGATCAGATTCAGCATTAGAGCAAATTAAGGGGCAAATCCAATAGCAAGTCACTAAACAGGCAAAAGGTCAAGCACAGTGGTATCAGTCCAGCAAGAGGGCAGTATGAAGGACTGAGGCCTACACAGGCTTGAGTTAGCTTGAAGCCTGTAGGCCCAAACATCTCCTGATGGGATGGGAGCAGGGCATTCATGAGTTTCATTTTCCCCTCATGGAGTTAAAGTCACTTTTTCCCCTTAATAGAGTTAAGTTTCGTTTCCCCAGTTTGAGGCCACAGGTTTGTAGCCTTCTAGTTCTGGTGGGAGAATATATAGAGGTATGGTTGTGCTGCAAGAGTGTGAGAGAGCAAAACTGGAGAGAGAGAGCAGAGAAACCACAGGCACCAAGAAGCAGAGACAGACAGAGAAGCAGAGACTGAATATCACTGAAAAATGCAGAACAGCCAGGGCTGGGGTGAGAAGGAATCTCTATTAAGGTTACAGGTTAGAGAGAATTGCATTATTATTTTTTCCTATTATACCTGCTTTTTGAAAGTATACAGCTCTATTTGTGTAATTACCTTAAGTTGTTGTGAATCTACTGTACCAAAATTTACTAAAGTAAACAGTTATTGTTAACATCAAGTTGTTTGGAGTCTCTTTTGCACCACACCTAAAGCCTAATCCCACACTACTGGTAGGTAAATGGCAGAGAATTGGCATCCTGATACAGGAGGGGCTCTTAAAGAGGCAAAATATATTTAAGGAGCTGATCACGGTGTCCTGGTACAGGTGGAACCTTGACAGGCAGTTCAAGGCAGGAGTACTCAGTAAACAGGTAGTGGTTAAAGGCTCAGTATTACCAAGCAGGAAGGAGAGTTCCAAGAGAAAGGTCTGAGGCAGAGCCAAGATCCAAGCACAGGTAAGCAGTCAAACACAAATATAGTCGAAGAAGCAGAGTCAAGCAGGAGTCCAAAAGGGCAATAGCATGGAGGTTCAGTCATAGTGCAAAGTCAAGGAAACAAGGGTTCAAGGCACTGGAGCTGATAGATGTTGTTCCAGCAACTATCAAGTTCCAACTGAAAGCTGATATATCCAGAGCTTCTAGAGCCCCACCCAAGGCTCACCTGCAAGTCGTCAGCACTGTGCCAGGAGACTTACTCACAAGGAGTACCTTTTCTCCAGGGTAGACCTTTACAGAAGAGGAGTCTGGTTGCTATGAGTCTTGAGGTGCACGCTTCATCTCTGCATGGCAGCCCGTGCCTCCACCTTCAGGAGCCAGTGCACTCAATGGCTGAGTGGGCACTCAGTTTCCTCCTCTGCTACCACAGGAGAGGATCTGGAGGGTCCTCAGAGTCCACTGCCATAAAAGGGTCCAGTGCTCATCTCCATTGATGCCAGGGGTGCCTGGGGTCTCCCTAAAGTCAGGGGACCCCACAGGGAGCATACGCTCTACCAGGTCAGGCTCTCTGTCTGACAAGTCATCCTGGCTGATGTCAGGGTCAGACATGAGATGACACAGACATACCTTGGGTTGGATCCAGAATCTGCCTTCTACTGATGGAAGGGCTCCACTCATGTGCGGTGCCTCTGCCTGTTTTGGGGGGTTCCCCCTCTCCCCTGTACCACAGCTCTCCCCTTTCAACAGGGTCCCCTGACCCTCTGTGTAGCATTTTCAGTGGGTTGGAGGGGCTGCTATGGAGAGGAGGGGGAGGGGAAGTCCACTTCCATCAGCCCAGCTGCATGTGCATAATTCTTGATCAAGCCCCATATATTTCAAAAGACACTCAGTAGAACTAGAGAGCTAGGGGAAATGAAATAGGAGAGGAAACAGAACACCCATGTTGCAAAACTCAGGCAAGAGCACCTTATTGTGCCTAGTCTGCAACCACAATGGCTGCCAAGACAGAACATTCTTCCACTGCCATTACATCCTCAGGGTGTCATCCACTGGAGCTTTTCCAGGTGGTTGGGGGCCTACTCCAGCTTGGGCCACCCGGGGGATGTACAAAAGCCCTCAGGGGCATGCTGTGACATGTTTTCAAGACACTGATGATAACATGAGCTGCATCCCCCATGATTTGGATGCCATGAACTCTATAGTTCAGCCAATTATTGTGCCCAGAGCAACATCTGGTCTGGTTTTGTGGCATCGGGTTCCGTTATCGCATCCCAAGGATGTGAATAAGGTACTTGGAGGGGATAGCCCATGTGGAGGAACCACCTTAGCTTATCCCTGGAAATTGGCCCCTGGATACCTACAAGCTGTCCACCCCCAGGCTGCAGCCTTGGAATACAATGACCTCATGTACTTTCCAGGAGACCGACATAAGGCATCTGACACCTTTCAGGACCAAGTCCTAAATTAAAAGTAAATCTGAAAAATGGTCATTTACAGCTATTGTTTACAGCAATTGCGCGAACATTTTCAGCAATACATCTGTGACTGGTATTTTTACTCACCCTTTCCCCATATTTATGCTTTGACGGCAAACACTGCATTAAAAATGGAGGAACTTTTTAATTTTTTTTACTCACATTCTACTATTTCAGGCAAGCTATTATTTTTCATCCTATATATGTGCTGAATGTTTACATCTTCCACCACAGTGCACACCACAGACATCTTAGAAAATTAGGTACAAGCACATTTGCATCTCAAAACAGGTCAAGCTAAATCAATTCTACATACATTATGTTTGTTAGACACAGGGATGCTAAGGGCCTGGGGGCACAATCTGTGAAATTAGGCACGCTTCAACACCCTTCTCAAATTGCAAAGGTAACTGTGCAGGATTGCATAGAGAAAAGGAAGAAAAGAGTGCTGACATGCAAACTTTAATTGTGCTCAATTCGTTTTCATTGGAATCAGGGCTAAATATACTAATGCCCCAAATTACTGTGTGGCAGACATCATTTTCATGTATTAATATGTCAGGATTTGAAAGTGGAGTCTGTTTACAATATAAGCCCCTTGAGATAGGGGCCAGTCCTCTCGCTCTTTATAAAATGCCAAGTACATACATAGATGGCGAGGCCAACGGGAAGGAGAAAGGGAGTGGAAAGAATGCCCTCCTCTCTTCTACCTGTACACCTTTGCGGCTGCTCTCGCTGTCAATTCAACGGAAGGGAAGGGGAAGTGTATTTGGGGGCCAGCAATTGGTTGGGGTGCCTGTGGGGGACTGGGGGATGGAGGCGATGGGTGGGCAAATTTTCTGAGCACCTTGAATGAGCTTGGAACAGTTATCAGAGATTATCCATTGTTTTTCTTCCCCCATAGAAGATCTTGGGTATTTTCTGAGTTAACCCAAGGCAAGCTTCAGAGAACTCGCCTATCTCTAGTCGGGGGGGGGGGTGTACTATGTTAGAAATCTAGGTTTCAGGGCTCCTGTTGGGGAGACTGACTGAGAGAGAGAGGAAGAGACTGAGTGAGTGGATGGATGGGGCAGAGAGATGCGCAGGCACAATGGCAGGCATCCAAAGAGCTGCAAGACTAGTTTGGCATGCCCCCCAAGGGCAGTGGTGCAGTAGTAAATTCTGAGGTGCAAGTGCTCATCATGACAGTCCCCACAGCCACGGCTCCGAGGAGAATCCAAAAAATGCAGGCAGCCGTCTTCAGTGTGGCGCAGTGGTTAGAGTGTTGGACTGGGACTCGGGAGATCCGGGTTCTAGTCCCCGCTCGGCCATGAAATTCACTGGGTGACTTTGGGCCAGTCACTGACTCTCAGCCTAACCTACCTCACAGGGTTGTTGTGAGGATAAAATGGAGAGGAGGAGGAGGATTATGTAAGCCGCCTTGAGTTCCTTGCAGGAAAAAAGGTGAGGTATAAATGTGATAAATTCATCCATAGCAAGACACCAGTTCCGGCATTTTTTCATCTCCACCAGGAGCAGGTCTTTGGTAAAGCTGAAGGGCCTTAATGGCCCATTCAAGACCAAACCACCCCAAATTACTTTGCATTACAACAGAGAATAAAACATTGTTGCTGGAGAAATTCATCTCCCTCTTGCCAAGTGTAAGGATTGCAGCTAAGCTCAGAGGGAACAGGGAATTCTGAGGTGGGGGTGGGGTGGGGCGGATGACTCCAGCATCCCTGCTAATGAAAAGAAAAAGAAAAGAAGAAAAAGCAGTGCTGTTGCTGCATCCCTGTGAGCGCTGGCTCCACTACACCACTGCTCAAGGGATTTTGAGCATGTGAGAAAAGGAGGGCAGCCGCCAATGCAGGAACATGAAGAGAGAACCTCTAAGGCGCACTAAGTTATAATTTATTCAATCCAATGTGTTTTGATTACTTTGTCGCAGAGCACATCGAGAATACAGAGCGGAAGGTTTTAAACTGTAACAGGCTGGGTTCAATAAATTATAATTTAGTTCTCTCTTCTTAGAATCATAGAACCTTGTTCATGTATTCCTTGAACAGCAGCTCTCCAGCGCGTGAAAAGCAGTTTCTGATGCGATAAAGGGGTCTGTTGAATCTGCCTATCAAAGAAGAAGAAGAAAAAGACTCGAGCACACCGAAAGCAACTCTTTGTATAACCGCCACGGTGCTGGTCTTATAACTTTGGTCAGTGCTTTTTTTCTGGAGAGAAGGGTACCGGAACTCTTGGATTACATTTCCTCGGGAGTAGATGGCGATTAAATTGTAATGCAATTAATAGAAGAAAAGGTGCTGGAACTCAGTTCCGGTGAGTTCCACCAGAAAAAAAGCCCTGACTTTGGTCACTGTAATGAAGGGGCTGGGTGCATGGAGGTAGGAATGTTACAGCTGAAGCCATTTGAGAAGTAGTGCCATTGGCACACAGGAGACTTAATGCGCCAGTGCATTCTGAAGAGTAATCGGGCTCATCTGGCAAAGCTGTTTTCCCTAACCGATCAGAAGACACTACCTTGACCCTTCCCTGGCACTTGACTGTGGGAAAGGTGAAGCACCTGAAGGGAACCACACACACACTGCGCATGCTGATTTAGCACATTCTTATCCATAATCTAAATATGAATAATGCACCAAACATGCACATTCTGCTGACCAGCTCTATGGAGCAGATAGGTGGCAACAGATCTCAAGCATGGATTTGGAAGTGTTCTCATTTAACAAGGGAAGAAAAGGAGGTCAGCACTAGTTCTAGATGAGAGCAAGCGAAGAGGTGAATTCTACAGACATGGCAGAAGTCACACTTAAATTAAGCCAAATTATAAACATCGGGTGAAAACACAGCACGAAGCAGCAAAACTGTTTTTAAAGGAGCAATCTGTTCAGAGATTATAGGGGGGGGGCAGGAGAGAGAGAGAAAGAGAAAAAACATTTAGCATCAAATTGCTTAGAAAAAGATTGATCCGTAATTGTTGAATGCCTGACAAATCATATTGGGGGGAAATGTCTTCAGCAATGACAAAAATATTTGCAATGCAGATGGGTGGGAGTCTCAATTGTTGATAAGAATTGAAGTACCCTTCAGGGGGGTAGCGATAACTACAGGAGCTGATAATGAAAGGGTCACCCATGCAAGATGCTTAATTAACTCCTTTTATGAAATGAAATGGTTGCAGTCAACTATGCAGTCTATTCCCACAGCTGTGAAAAAAATGCTGGAGCACATGATGTTTCTATCATCAATGTAAAAATGGGTGTAACAGAATTGCCAAGTGTAAACAGAATACCCATGGTACTTAGGGAGAAAGGAAGCCTTGCTTCTGATTGGCTGTTCACTAAAAACCTATGGAGTGAATTGTATAAAATGATTGCCAGACAGTCAGCATTGACCACACCATCACAAGAGTAAATGACAGTTCAGTCTTTCCCAATGTGGGGGACTACAGCTCCCATCATACCTAGCCAGCATGGCCATTGGGAGTTGTAGTACCATTCACACATGCAAGTCATCACTGGATTTTGCAGTCATCTGATGAACATAGATATGTGAACCAGCCTTTGGTGACTTACAACGGGGTATGGAATTACTCTACTGAAAAGTACCCTATCTGAGGGGATGCAAAAGCAATAAAATACTTGTTACATTTGTGATTCCCCATTCATACAGCTTAATCATCAGTTGGTGCGCATCATTAAGTCATGAACATGCATGTGTGAATCAGCTCTAAGAGATTACAAATCTTTCTCTCTCCCTCTCGTTATAAATACTACATGGGCAGTCTTTACGTGGCCTACATGTAGTAAGCAACTATGTGATTCCACCTACAGATTCCAGACTAGATAATGGATTCTGAGGCAGAAATGACTATTTGCAAATATTAAATGTTACTAAAATGACCAATTTTGTCAAATTTTAAAGGTAAATTTCAAATTCAAATGTTTTTTGAATTTTGAATGTGAACGTTGCTTATGTCACCATATGAAATAAGCAATGTTCTATAAAGAAGTCTAAAGCACTCTTGATTGTCTGGGCAGGCATCAAAATATCTCATAAGCTGTCTGAAGTCACATGCTGTCGAGTACGAAATATCTCAGTATGTCGTCTTTCAAAATCTGTCAGGTAATAAATAGAACTGTATACTATAGGAAAATATCAGTCACTGTCAGGTACAAAACACTATCACACAAGTGTGGGATCCGCAACAAAATGTTGCAGTGTGGAGTGCTTCTGTTCAGCATCTCAGTCAGCCAGCCATTTCCCCCTCTATGATACTGCATTTCATTCCCCCTCCTACCTAGGTTTCCATTTCCCCCTTCCGACAGTCAGCTAGCATTCCCATGACCACTGAGCACACTCAGCTTTCATTGGGTATTTTTTGAGGGTTTCTCCCCTGAGTTTTCCTCCTAAAGATTATTTGTACTTCTGCAGACCTTGAGTTTTCCCTAGGCCTGCTGATGATATCTCCCTTTTGTGTGGGGGGTAGCACCGTTTTAGTTATACAAGCCTCGGCACTCACACCCTGAACACTGGAAATGAGGATGTTGACTATTGCATATCAACCATAAAATACACCAAGTACTGTATTATTTACATTTATATTCCCAGTCAAAAAACTAGCCTTCAAAGTGACTTATTACAATCATAAAATGTATAGAGAAAAAGCCAGCAATTATAATCAAACAGGAAAATCAACAAACAATATGGACAAGGCCGTACCACATGAGTCTTTCTCAAATGATCGGCACGCTGCGCAAGAAAGCTACCAACTGGGTGGGGCGCAGGCACATGATTAGCATCACCCACATGGGTAGCGCATTCACACAAAACCCACACGGCTGCCATGTGAGAGAGCGCTAGAAACAAGCAAGTCCAGTGCAGCTTAATGTGTGCACGTGTGTGCACATGCATGTGTGTAGGGGTCCTTGGGAACACTCATTCACAATGTTTTACCTGTTTTAACAATACCAGATGGTAGCACAATTTCAGTTCTTCTATACCGCTGCACCACTAATGTCAAGCCCAACTCCCTCCCCTCAAGAGCAGACATAACTAGCAAATCACTGAAGCTTTCAGAAATCCTGTAGAGTCTCATCAGCCGGTTTCTGATTAAATACTTCTTTCTTGATATTGCCAGACTGTTGCAAACCGTTTGACAATTCTCTGGTGAGCCACAAGAAACAAGATGTTTTGAACAAAACCTGTGGATGTTTTCTTCCCGTGATGCTTTTGAAAGCTCGTCTTTGACAGATTTTGCTCCCGAAAGATGGATGTTATAATGGAAGTTACACAAAAAAGTGATAACAAAGGATACAGTGAGTACTAGTGTGAGAACTATTATCTTGATATCCCTAACACACACACACACATATACATGGGGGGGGGGGAGACAATATTGTTGGTTTACCCTGTAAACTTCCAGACATTTAAAAATAGAGAAATGAAGTTCAACACACAGGAAATGGCCTTTTCAATTAGTTGGTTTCCAGAGAAGAAAACAGGTTTATATAAATACCTGCTGAGACAATAATGAAACCTGACTTTAATATTTAATAAGAGAAACATATATATATATATATATATATATATATATTTAAAAACCATAATATACACACTATTTATTTATTATATTTCTGTCCCGCCTTTTTTCCCTGCAAGGAACCCAAGGCGGTTTACATAATTCTCCTCCCCCTCCTCCATTTTATCCTCACAACAACCCTGTGAGGTAGGTTACGCTGAGAGTTAGTGACTGGCCCAAAGTCACCCAGTGAGCTTCATGGCCAAGTGGGGACTAGAACCTGGATCTCCTGAGTCCCAGTCCAACACTCTCACCACTATGCCACACTGTCTCTCTCTCTATAGCAATTGTATGGAGAACACGCAAATATCCATTCATTATCATGAGGTTTATGTGCTCCTTACCCCATGTGCATCAGGGTCTGGAGATACACTGCTGCCAGGCTGGTGATTTGCATGGATGAGTAGGGGGAGTGCCCTGTTTGAACACAGGAAGCTCTGCTCAAGCCCCAAGAGTTGCCAGTCAATCAGGTCCCCCCCCCTCTGGGCTAGTTGCACCTCTCCCCCAAATCTGGCCACATTTCTACTTAGTGTACATGTTAGAACTTCATAGGCCATGCACACATACTAAAGGTGCTAGTTCACTAAGATCGTCAGGCTATATGAACATATAAAGCTGCCTAATGCTGGATCAGACTATCAGGTCCTTCAAGTTCAAGCCCAGTGCTGTCTATCTACTCTGACTGGCAGCGGCTGTGAAAGGTCTCAGGCAGGGCCATTCCCAGCTCTCTGCCTGAGATCCTCTGTCACTGGGAATGCCAGAGCTTGACTCCGGGACCTCCAACATACAAAGCATGGGCCTTACCTCTAAACTACAGCTCGCTCCCTTAGTAATTCATGGTGGCCCCTGTGAAAGAGTTTCCCCATAGCATTATAGTAGTGGCAGGAGCAATAGCTGCCCGGAGTCTCAGACTGAAATCCTTCTGGGTGCTGGGCCTAGCCCCTGAGCCACCATCACACTTCCGTTATTTCCTCAGTAGCCGACCTTTGTCGATCCAAGAAACAGAGCAGGGGTGCAGAACCTCATCCAGCCCGAGGGCCGAATTCCATTTTGGAGAAGCTCTCGGGAGCCACATTCCAGAGGTGGGCGGGGCCAAAAGGCAAAAGGGGTGCGGCCAAAATGCTAGCGTATAGTTTAAGCTCTTGTTTCCAGTAACTAAGCCCATGGACATGAAATTTTAAATACTGTGCCACTACATGCCCATTCTCTTTCCCCCTCCCCCCCTTTTAATACCATTGAAGCATTGCAAAACTAGACTTTGTTCAGGAATATTGAACAGGAAAACTGGTTCAGGAATAGTGGCAGCTGTTAAAAATCTATTCCTATTTTCTGCTTTACCAATCAAAAATAAAGATAACACTCAGGAAATGGGAAATGACTATTGCTTATTTTGCAGTAGGTGAGGAGTGTTGATGACATAACACTCTGTCCAAAGAAATGAAATAAATGGAACAACGTTAGCACTAAAAATAAAATAAAATGTGTTGCAGTATCAAGCTTCACAGCTTGCTCCACTAGACTACCGCTTTGGACAGCAAGAGAACATGGGCATGACTAGCAGCTGCAATTCTTGCCTGATATTCCACTTGCATGAAAAGCTCTACTCAAATGAGAAAAAAGATCATTGCTTCTATCATAGATAACTGGGCCTTTTTTTTTTTTTAAGAGTAAATTAATTGCACATAGCGCTCCATTGACACAGTTACCCCCCCTTCCCCCCCTAAAAAAAAAAACTTTATGCAACCAAGGGGAGCGGGGAATTTATTCTTATGTAGAAAGTGTGAGTACTGGAATAGCTGGAGAATTCATCAGATTTGTTCTAGTTGTATTATACAGTGAAGTTTGGGGGAACATGGGTGGTAGAAAGTTCCCCTTTATTTCAATATTTTCAATGATTTTCTTAGAGACCTCAGCTTGAGGGATGTGACCGTCATAAAAAAATAATAATCGCTCAACTGTTCCATTATGACGATGGCCCGATTCGGATGATCACATAGATCGGGGGGGGGCAGAGCTGTTTTAGGGTGGGGGACCAGATTGTCACACACACACACACACACACACACACACACACACACACACACACCAGGCTGCTAGGGATGTATGAGAATTTCATTTCTGTTCATTTTTGATCAGGATTCACCCAGTTTGCAGCTTCCAGACCAAACACGGGCTCGGACACTATCTGTGGTCGAAGTCCGTACGTACACTGTGATTCACGGAGCAAAAAAAGTATGTTCGACAGCATGAGTACATTTGAAAAATGCTCATGAAAAAAATGGGTACTTTTGAAAAATGCACACAAATATGCTTTAATGAATGGGAGAAGAACGTGTACATTTCAAAGATGCACACAACTGATGCATACATCTGGGGAAATGTGCATGAAAATATGCACAGATTTTCCTGCAAAAAACAAACAAACAAAAAAAGTTCGCAACCTGATATGGACTCTAGTCAGAACAAACTTTGAGATGGAATTTGGAGAAATTCAGCAAGCTCAAGTTCTGCTGATTCTTGCATTCCTAAACCAGGCCCACCATGGGTAGGATGATGTCAGGGGGTGTGGCCCTGCCCCTGACATCACCCCATCTCCCGCCCTCCATGCTGGAAGGAGTCCCTGGACCATCAGGGGACCCTCCCCCACCCCGCTGTTACCTCCAATGACAGACCGGAAATAACAGTGGGGATGCAGGGTGGCAGGATTTGACCAACACCAGGAAGAGCAGCTGCTCTTCCCAGCACAGGTGAGTCTCTCTGCCCTGCATCCATCCCTGGTGTTATCTCTGATTGGAGATAACAGTGGTGGTTTCACTGCTGGCACATGCCACCGGCCAAATCCCTGCTGTCATCTCTGATCCCAAATTGGAGATAGCAGCGGGGATGCTCTCTGAGGGCATAACCTCAGGGCGTAGGGCTTAGAGCCTAAACCCCACCCCCTGGAGCAAGCCCAAGAGGTTGGAGGTTTCGCAGCCCTGACATAAGTCATGGTTTATACGACTCGGGATAGGAATGGGTGAATCTGTCAGCTTTGCTTCCTCTTGCCTTTGGATTTTTAAAATCACAAGTTTTTTCTCACCCAAATATGAAGAATGTTGCAAATTTTGGTAAGTTCTTACCAAAAATGAACCGAAACGAAATTCTCAGCCATCTGCACCCACCAAATATTATAGGTACAGCTATTCCCAACATGGAGAGGACCATGATGTACCTGCCTGCCGTATAGCTGTTACAAATACCTGTCAGAAAAAAAAGAGAGGGCAATCCTAATTCAGCACCACAAACACAGTCAAATACAGGGAGCCAGACTTTTAAAAGCAAAGCACTCAAAGCCACGGGCCTGGATGGACGAATCTCTGTCAGTTTCGGTTTTGCCAATGTTTAATATTTTTTTCCATCTCGAGTTCTTTTTGTTCCAATTATGGAGAATTTAGTGAATTTTGGCAAATTCTTATCAAAACTGAAATGAAACAAGATTCTGGAAACAGCCACAGTGCACCTCAGGGTCTCTCACTCCCCCACCCCACAGGGAGAACAAAAAATTCCACGTCGTCATCATCATCATCATCATCATCATCATCAGCAGCAGCAGCAGCATATGTATCCCACCTTTTTCCCAATACTGGGACCCAAGGCGGCTCACAACCTTTAAAACTCATACAATTAAAACTGAAATAGAAAAATACAAAAGTTAAAAATAGAATTAAACGATCAATAATATTAAAAAGTATTTATGAACAAAACACAATCTCATAACGTATCTGAACTTGGAGAACTGCAGTTTTAGATCCTGGTTTGTTTAAGCTCACTTTGCTTAGAACAAACCACAGTTCCCCGAGTTCGGACATAATCTGGAACTGTGGTTTGCTCTTCAAGGGAATGGGGAATCTTGCACTGTCTTCCTTCAAGTGCGATGGGGGGGGGGGAGAGGAGATGGAGTGTGTGAGTCTGAGACTTGCCATGACTTCACACAAACCACAGATTATGCAATTGTCTGAATTGGGCCAGTAATGTCTAAATCAGGCGTGGGCAGCACACAGCCCATGTGCTGCATTAGGCCCTCTGTCTTCCGGTACGGTCCCTCCACCAGGCTGCTGAAATTTGGTGGTGTGCCAATGGCAAAGAAACCCAGTAGTTCACCACTGAATTCTGAAAGCAAACTGCTGCAGAGGCTTTGAAAGGACAGGTTTAACTTGAAAATCAGCTAAATTTGTCCTTTTTAAGCCTCTGTAGCAGTTTGCTGCCAAAATTTGACAGCTAACTGCTAACTTTTGCATCACCGTTAAGCTGTCAAATTTTGGAGCTGCTGCTGCTGCAGCAACAAAAATACAGCCGGGGGGGGGGGTAATTTAGGAGGAGAAAGTTACCCATCCCTGGTCTAAATACTAAGCTTCTAAGAACTGCAAGGTTGTTTGTGCACATGTGCTACGACTTATTGGATGGCCTCTTCCCAGAACAACTCCCTGCACTACTGAACAGCCACCCAATTTCCCCCCCCCTATACCATTATACAGTCATGCCTTGGATTGAGATCATAATTCGTTCCGGAAACGTGCTTGTAATCCAAAACACTCTTATATCAAAACAAAATCCCCCCCCAAAAAAATTGTACAGAGATTTTTAATTTAAGCCGTACTACAGTACTTGTATTGCAAGACGTTGCTTGTATATCAAGTCAAAAAAATTAAATAAATATTTAAAAATTTGCTTGACTTGCTCTCAAACCAAGTCACTTGCAATCCAAGGTATTACTGTACATTCTGTATAATTCTGATAACATTAACAATGCATTTTGGGGCAATTCTTCAGGACCACATGCAAATGCAGGGTTGATTAAACCCATCAATGCTGACACACAAGTGACACAATGAAAAAAGTGAGCACCCTGGTCTAATTGGGACCATCTCCTAAGCTCAGGCCATTTCACAAGAGTTAATCATACAAAGAGCAGCCATTAATTGGTAATTAAATATCCAGGATTCACAGGCTGTCAAAACTGGAAAGTCAAAATCATCCTTCATGCACTTTAGCCCTCCCTTTCAGAGCGTGAAACATCCTAGCTGTGCCAAGCAAGACGGTGGCATCTCTTTCCATGCAAAAGAGAGTTGGCGAAAGGCCAGCAACTGATTTAGGAAGCAACTGGTGTCAGTTCAGTGACACAACATTTTCTTTTACAGCCTCCTCCTTTCCAAAGTACAGTAATACTTTGGATTGCAAGCATAATTCGTTCCGGAACCATGCTTGTAATCCAAAACGCTCTTATATCAAAGTGAGTCTCTGGCAGGCGTGAGCGGGGCCGATTTCGGCCCACTACGCCCGCTCGAGGCGAGCGGTTACATCCTTACACTACTTGTATTGCAAGACGTCGCTTGTTTATCACGTCAACATTTATTTTAAAAAATTGCTTGTCTTGCAAAACGCTCTCAGACCAAGTTACTTGCAATCCAAGGTATTACTGTAATAGCAAAGACTGAGAAGCAATTTTTTCCCATGTATGGTTAAACAAATATGTTAAGGGAACTCACATTCATTTGGGCTGACAATCCGGCAAGCAAAACTTGTTCAGGAAAAGACATTGGTAAATAAATATATCATTTTTTCCAGGTTTCTTAGGGGGGAAATAAAATAAAAATGGGGTGAGGGAATGAATACACTAGTGAAATCTACCGAAAAATATTTATCCGTATGGAAATATTTTGCTCTACCTTTGCGGTTCATGAGAAGTGGGGTCTCTGGACCTACTTGAGACAGGGGTTGGATAGAGATTTTGTAGTACAGAAAGCAAAGGAATGTGAAGCTGTTACTGTTTTACGGATTATGGCCTTCCAAAATACTGGGGATGCTTGACATATTCTGTTTTTGTGAATTCCGATACTAACTGACCTGATCTGCATCTCCCAGTGTGTGGATTGGACCTTAAATTATCCACCAGCTTTTACACTTCCAAAATGTTTTGATACAGTTCTCATCTTTTAAAAAAAATCGAAATACATTTTAAAGTGTGGATTTTGAAAGAAAATATGTTTAGAAATGCAGATTTTGAAAGAAAATGGGTTTTAAAATAAGTATTCCAATGCAATTTTTAAATTGTTGTTGTTGTTGTTGCAAATTAATGCATAAATGGGATGGAAAGGACCTATGGGTAAATCACATTTGATAGTGACGGGGATTAGAAATAAGCGGATTCATCCATTCCTACAAAATATACAGGAAAGACAGAAAATGAAGCCAAAATTACGAGGCAAGGCAATATATATAGCAACATTATAGTTTTTTTACCATATTTATTTTAAAATACTTCATTTGTCAAAATCAGTGCTTTCATTTGCTTTCAAAAGACAACATCCTAATGCAGTAATGCTTGCAGTAATAAAAAAAAGTTCTTCTGTAATTGTGTGGCTGCATGGGAAGGAATGGGAGCTCAGTGGTCGAGCACATGCTTGGCATACTGAAGGTCTCAAAGTTAAACCCCTGGTATCTCCATCTGTCCAATCTTCCCTCTTAGGGTTTTCACAAAAGGAAAGCCAGTGTGATGTTGAGGTCAGAATGTCAGACTAGGGTTGGAAAGTCTCTCCACGCAGCCATCAAACTCACTGGTTGACCTTGGGCCAGCCACCATTGCCCCGATCAGGCATTCAAGCGGATGCATAAGGGATTCAAGGGGGTAGAGAGTCAGGGTCATGCACATTGGCTCCACCCCCTATGTCTCTGGGCATACTGCCCCCACCCACCTCCATTTAGACCTTGCCATGTCGAATCAGCAAGGTCTAAATGGGACTTCTACTGACATTCACTCAAACGTGAATAGAATTCTCCACGCAATCGGGAAACCTAATAAGGCAGGGTCCACAATCGCATGGAGAGAGCTACTGGATGTTCATCCTTAGGTGAGTCGCATAGGTCAAGTTGGACACTGTATACTGAGAACAAGTTTACCTGCTTCCAACTGATAGCAAGTCATATTTGTATTCTGGAACTTGAGGGCAAAGCCCTAATGCACACACACCGTGCTTTTGCTGGCTTCCAGAATTGTAGAAAGATTAAGAGCTACAGAGAATGCATTGAGTGTTTCAATTACTAAAGTACATTTTATAATCTCCCAAGAAACAGATCTGATGGCACCCCTGACCTGCCAGGCAAACAGTGGAGGTGCGTCGATTGTCCGAAGAACTTCTGCACACAGCCCTGTCACACAGCCCCTCCGATGCTGCTGACCTACGTTAGGCGATGGGAGTAGAGGCTGCCAATCAATGCACATCAGGCAGCCTTTTCTGTGATGCAGAAGACTTCACACAATGCACCAGATTGACACTAACGCCTTGTCATTTGTCTTCAAACACAAGAGAAATGTCAACAGTTTTCCAGAACTGCAAGCATGAAGCCATTCGGCCATTACGCACAGACACACACACACACACACACACACCATCCTTTTTCTTCCCTCTCTTTGCTTATCTCAAGACACCTGCCAAGTTGCATTGCTGTGCTGTGTTCACAGTTAAGTTATTTACCATAAAGAAAGCACAAATATCACAGACAGTTCCTCCCCTTGTTCCTTAACAGCTTAATTACAAAAAGAAAAAGCAGGTAGGAAACTTAGTGGCTTCCCAGATGTTTCATAGTTCATAGAGTTGGAAGGGGCCTACTACAAGGCCATCGAGTCCAAACCCCTGCTCAATGCAGGAAATTAGAGGAGGGGTCTCCCATCCAAGTAATAACCAGGCTTGACCCTGCTTAGCTTTCCACACTCAGACAAGCTGAGCCAGCATAAGCCACAGGCCTGTATGTTGTTGGACTATAACTCCCATCATCCCTGACTATGGCCCATGCTGACTGGGCCTGATGGGAATTGGAGTCCAATAACATTTGTGGGCCATATGTTCCCCATCCTTGCATTAGGTGATCTCTTACACACAGGTGCACACACACATATATGCACACACCAGACTGTAATCTCATCCGATAGCCTTGTAGGCTCCTTCCAGCTCTATGATCTATGAAATCTATGAATCCCATCCCATTCCAAAGGCTGTGAGGACCCTGGTTCAAATCTCACCTCTGCCACCAGCTCACTCAATAGCCTTGGACAAAGCACCATCTCTCCGCCTTAGCCCCAGTGTGCAACATAAAAACACTGATAATACTGCCTACCTTATACAGTTGTTTGTAATGACAGCAATTATGTATGTGAAGCACTTTTGAACATTCTAGATTGCTATATAAATGGTGTTATTCACAAGCTCAGAGGAAATGAGGAACTTATTGCCAAATATGGCAGAGATGGCTCGAGGCAATTTGCTGCTTGAGACGAAGGACAAGATGGCTGCCCCTGTTCATGTACAAATGCAGGTTGGGCTAGGAGTTGAATCTTATTTCAGTACTAGTGATGGGACATGGTCCTCCTGACATCAGAAGGCTAGCTTAGGGGGCATAAGACAGGCTTAGTGACCCATACATGTCTGTCCACTTTCATGCATCCACAGCATCCGTTGTGCCTGAGGCAGCTGCCTCACTCTGCCTAATAGTAGGGCCAGCTGTGACTATGGAGAGTGGGGCTAGGAAAGTAAACAGAATCCCAGGAGGGTTAACTGCAGTGGAACAAACTTGAGATTCTGTGACTCAGGGCTTTGGGCAGCACTTGTACAGAAGGTTACAGGTTAGAAAAACATGGAGGAGAGAGAGTCTAGGAGTTGGAGCATAGCTATTTACCTCTCCTAGAGCAAGGGAGAAAAGGGGTTGCTTCTTTGGAGAACACTTGTGGATCTGGAGACCTTCCTTCCCAGGCCTCTGTGCTTGCTTGAGTAGTTTGTGATGGGGAATTAGGGGCAAACAGAGCCCTGCAATTCCGTGGAGCCGTCTACGCTACAAAGCTCCCTTAGGTACAGGCTTTAAGAGGGAATGTGAAGTGGTGCATTCCCATGGGTGCCTAACTAAACCAAAGGAAAAATAATAAATACAGAGTTGGGAGAGCAGACTATGGAAAGAGTGGCAGGAGAGGGAAGCAGAGCTAGCCACAGATGGCGGCGGGTGAGGGATGGGAGAGAATTTTGTACAGACTTAACTCGCAAGTGTCTGGACTTTTATACAGATCATAACACATCCATCCTTCGGACTGCACACTTCACTGAATGTTGTGATGCAGTTTGCATCTCAAAAATTGGATTTAAAATGCATATAAAAGGGAAAGTTGCATACAAAACTATGTATATTCTGAAATTTCGCATCTGAAGTGCATACTAAATTAAATGTGGTATTTATTTTTGGTGTGTTATTTTAAATCTCAGACTGAATGTGGAAATGGGATGGAATGGAGTTATTATCTTCGAATCCATACAAAAATGGCACAGTCCAGAAACAGACTGATTCGTCCATCTGTACAGATAGCAGGCAGCGAGCAGAGCTCCCAGAAGAAGAAGAACCTGGAGGAGCTCTTTGTGTACTTTTATAAACCCTTGAGTTTGGGAGCAGGGTTTCTTCCAGAACAAAGAGAACACAAAGGGGGTCTAGGTTAGGCTTGGGTTGTACCATTGGGGTGGTATGCAAAATGGAATAGGGGATGTAGGCTGAATGGAAATTAGTAGAACCTCTGCTTGATTAACCTTCATGTGAAGAATGGAGATAATGAACCTACCCATATACTACAATCTTCATCTGAGGCCCTCCTTTGTCCAGAGGCCTCCTCTGAGGGAGTCTCGGAGCCTGTCAACAAGGCAGCTCTGCTTTCTCAGGGGTGCCCTCCCCCCCGCAACCCCCATTATGGAATACTCTACCCAGTAGGCCCGCCTGGTGCCAACATTGTCATCCTTTTGGAACCAGGTTAAGGCATTCTTCTAGTCCCAGGTATTTGACAGCATATGATAAGGTTTCTAATGGATCTTGGGATTTACTGTTCATTATTTAAAATTGTTATCTTTTTGTATGATGATTTTATATTATTTTGTATTTTTAGGGTTTAATGGTATTTCTTACTGTAAGTGGAGCCAAACAATCAAAAGAATTTAAAATAGATCTCCTGACTTTTAACTGTCCATTAACTGATTAGATTTAAACCACCATATGAGTACCTTTTACCTTTTTTTAAATATTGAAGGAGCTTACATTTTAAAAGAAATTACACATCATTGCTAGAAAGACCAAAACAGCATCTAAAAATAAACAAATGTGCCCCTTAGCTCACAGCTCCCCAAAGATTAAAATTTGATCTCCCCCAGCCAATCCTCCAGTCGTTTCATCAGGCTGCAGCCGAGAAAGACAAGGGGACAAGGGCCACTCCGTGGGCTCTGCTGAGTGACTGGCTACCTCTAGTTCCTCCTTTCCCTGAATTGTTTCCATCCTAGCTAGTCATTATAAGAAATGTATAACTTTAAAAACTGGTGAATCCATTTGCTTGTTTTCCTTTTTGCCTCTCCATCCCTTTTCCTTTTGGGTTGTATATTTTGCAGGTTTCCAATCTTGTATTTCATTGACCTATAAGTTGCTTTGGGAGCTTTTTTGGCTGAAGAGCAGCTTCAAAATGCTATAAACGAACTAGGTAAGTAACATCTTAGTTGATTATCTACCAGATGGATTACAGCCCTAGATATTGAAGCAGTTTGTCTTGGTAAATTATAATTTGTGAATCTAAATTTTCACAAATACTGATATGATTTGAACTTGCTCCTCTCTAAGCTACTTTGTTGTGAATTGTTATGAACCGCCCAGAGAGCTTTAGCTACTGGGCAGTATAGAAATGAAAATTGTTGGGACTTGAAAAAGATGCTAGGAGAGGATATATTGTTGAGTATTATCCTTCCTATCTCACGTTAGTGAGATCAGCAGAGTAGAGTCCCTTTCCAGCTTAAAAGAAGCTTAGATTTGGCTAGTGTTAGCCAGTTAGCATTTGGTAATCCAGGATGCTTTAAGGCAGACTGGATTTCCCTGGTTTTGCCCCCTTTTCTCTCCCTCAAAACAATAATCAGAGACACAGCCTTGTAAAAGTTAAAAGTAACATTTACTCACTCAGATTATGCAGTTTCATTCAGGCAGGTTTAAAAGCGTTTCTTACAGTTGGTTACAGTACATTTGGAAATACCTGGGGTCTGAACTTGTGGAGTTCAACCAGCAACTCTGGTTACATGCTGCTGTTAGAACAACGTGGAGGCAACTCCTTTACTACCACATTCAGAGTCTCAGTAGGAAGGAAAAGAGCTGAGAGCTACGCCCACTTCCTGCTGAGGCTCAGCTAAACACACACTGAGTATCTTCTAGGGAATCCACCTTAGAAGATACCAGTGGCCTTAACCATTTCATCCAACTAACTGGCGAAACATGAGCCATTGGTTCTGACTGCACTTTAAATATCCCACAATAATAATAATAATAATAATAATATTATTATTATTATTATTATTATTATTATTTACTTTAAAAAAAAAAACCTGCAATGGGGAATGTTCTATAATCCAGATTTTCCAGATAATTCCTTCAAATAATGAGTGATAGTTTTGTTTAAGTTTAACATCATCTTAAGAAAAGCAATGCCCTTCTCCAAAGAGGAACCTATATTTTTTAATTAACATGCAAAAACATCAGTAAATATAACTGATCAATTAAAGCTACATGTTTATTTAGTTGACAACCCTACTTGGTATAGCTATGCAGCATCTTTTTGCTGAATTGATAATTGGTCTGATGATCGGCATCACTTCATCAAAGTTACATATCAGGCCCGACACAGGAACAATCCTACCAGCCTCCCCCAACCTGGTGCCTTGCAGGTTTTGGAATATTGAGGATCTTGGAAGTTGTAGTCCAACACAACTGAGGGGTACCATGTTGGGGAAGGCTGATGTATACCAAGGTACATGAATGCACTTGTCAATTAAAGTCAAACTGTTATGTGCATTTCTTTTCCTCCCACAGTGTGTTGTTGTTGTTGTTGTTGTTGTTGTTGTTTTTGCATTAGGGTCAGACTCTACTGGAGGTTGGAATTTTGCAAAGTACCAATATCCAGAGAGATTTCAAGAATGAGGCCACATTGAGGTTTTCAAACTGCCCCTTCTTCTTGATTATAAAGACATTTTTCATTTTCAACTTGATATATTAATGTATCATTGATGCCAACATGAGTCGGCAATGCAGTGACAGCTCTTTCAACATGAGCAGTATTGTACTACAAAATAATCTACTGAATCTGTGGTTTTCCATGCAACATGAATCTCAATTACAGTCCCCCTAATTGCTGTAAAATGAAGGCAATTGATTATTTCCCACAAGCTTCATTTTCCTCTCCAGCAGAAGGATCTACTAGGTATTCAGACTTTTCCCTATAAAAGAGCCACCAATTTACCTAAATGTCTATTTATTTTAAAAGAGAGGCAGAAAAATGAACAAAAGCTGCTCCACAACATTTCCCCCACATAATATGTGTGGCACATTTACTAGCCTCAAAAGGCATCTTTTTACCATGTGGCAATTCCAAGTTAAAGTTGGGCTTCACAGACATACTTGAGGTATAGCCAAAGGCAAAGGCTCACCCAGTGGAATTTCTGATGCTTTCCCTTTGAATGGCAGACACTGGCCCCCGTGGCCTATTACAACTGCTTTTGGAAAATTCCCCTCAGTTTCAAAATAGATTTGACATGTGGAATAGGGCAGGGGAGTGCTGTTCATGAAGCACGAGTCTAAAGTTCCCTTGAGCACAAGGAACTAGTTGTGCAGTTCTTTTGATCCATTCCACTCAATAGTTACAAGATGGGAAAGAGAGATAAATATTTATTACATTTATATACTACCTCTCATCAATGCTTTCAAGGTGGTTTACAAAAAGTAAAACAACAAACAAATACATAAGACAAAGAGCAGATAAAAACACAATCAAAAGTCAGAGAGTTCTAAATACTTAAGATAGTAAAAAATATTTTAAAATGCCTGGGCAAATAAAAAGCATTTTGCCTGGCACCTAAAATACAGCAAAGTTGGTGCCAGCTGTACCTCCCTGGAGAAGGCATTCCATAGCTGGGGCACCACCACCGAAAAACCTCTCTCTTTTGCTGTGACTAACCTCACCTCTGATGGAAATGGTATTTGGAGAAGGGCATTGGACATCCTGGCTTAGAGGATGAGTCCCTGGCAGAACCTCCATCTCCCCAGCCATACAGAACTCAAACTACAAAATCAGGCAAGGGCCCTTTATCAATCAAGCCAGCAACTTCAGGAGGGGCAGAGCTGACCACACTACAGGTCTTGTCGGCCTACATAAGCCCTCAGTTGGCTTTAGCTCCCTGCTGAAACAGCATCCTCCTATTGTAGTAGGAGAGAGTTACAGCTGGTAAGACTCACTTGGAGCTATCCAAGGTCCTACTTCTTGCCTTGTTCTGCCTGCCATCGTGTGTTACCAGCTTCCCCTGAGAGCCTCAAGGGACCACAGCATGGGATACCCTGAACTGTCTACAATGTTATAGTGCAGCCTTCCCCAACCATAGCTGGGGAACCACCACTGAAAAGCACCTCTCTTTTGCTTTCTGATGTTTTGAACTACAACTCCCACCATTCCTGACTTGGGCTGATGGGAGCTGAAGTCCAAGACATGTGGAGGGTACCAGACTGAAGAAGGCTGCTATAGTAGCTGTGGAGGACACCAACATCATAAAACTCCCAAACACTCCAGCTTCATGTAGGATCGCTTTTACAGTATTCAGATTTATCATTATACTCTCTGCTTTCTTAGAAGGCCACTATAAGGCCACATTACCATTGGAACTGCATTCTTCTGCATTTTGAAAAGTGTTACTGAGGAACACTATGTCCATTATGTTACCCAATGTCCTCTTTATAAGGACCCACATGAAGAATACTTTTCTGCATTTAAGCTCCGGAAAAATTTGTTCACCTAGTAGATTTGTATGTTTTCTGTTGTTTGATAATGAAAACTATGCTACCTTGCATGTTTGTTTATTTGCGCTGGCAGCCAGGAAACTGAGAGCTAAATTTGTTGTTCAAATCAGAGTGCCCTTTCTATTTTTTGCTATGGCTTATAGCTAAACAATAACATTACTACAACACCCCAGCCATATGCAGAGCGGGAATATACAATTTATCTGTCCTTTGTTGCACAAGCAGTATCTAAAACATTTCCTCCCAAGGAGACTATTCACAGAAGCTGTCACCTCTGAGTAGTTCCTTGGCATGACAATCCAAGGCAAAGGCAATTCTGCATTGGTGCTCTGAAGTTTTTAAGCAGCATCTACTCCCCACAATTGAATGAAAAGTAACTTGGAAAGTGGTCCGACATTCCCACAAGTAACGAGGAGGGAGAAGGAGATGCCGACTCACATGGTACATTCCTATTGCCATCTCTTTGCCAGCGCTTTCTCCCACACCCTCCTGCTTTTCTTTCTCTCGCTGCCTGTGTCTTTCCACCTAACACTCCCCCTGCAGTAAGCTGCAGAATGGGACACTCTTGTTCCAAAGCCAGCCGGCAGCTGTCACATAGCGGAGGCAGCAAGCAGCCTGAGCAAAGAGTGAGCCTACTCTGTCATTTAGGATGACGCACAGGGAATTGGCACTAATTCCTCTCTTTCTTGTAGTGGACGGAGCACAACCAAAAAGCTACACTGGACCAGATCAAGGTAAGCCAGGAAAAATGCTTATATCTATCTTTTAAGCAACATGCCTCTCAGGGTTTGAAGGATGGCTCAGAGACCAACACTGGAACTATCCACCTGGCATGGCATGCCACTCCACATTCCTTCTTGGCATTAGCCTCAAGGGTGCTGTTCTACAGCTCTAATCCTAGATCACAGCAGAAAGACTGAAGCTGGCCCCATGGATGGTTTAGCTTTCTCGAGCCCAACTTTTTTTTTTTTTTTAATGAGGGCATTGCTTTGCTTGCAGAGCTCTGGCAAAGAAAAAGCCAAAAAAAAAGATGCTCAACATTCCTAAACTCTTGTCTCATGGAAGTGCCAGGGGGGGTCCAATTTGAGAGTATACAGCAAACCAGGGAGCAGCTATAAGCACAGCCTTGCCGCTTTCCTCACTTATGGCTTAATTGAGTTCAAAGAAGCACTTTGCTCTCTACCCCACATCCCTGATCCAGAGCCTCCCAGGCACAAATGTATTTCCTTAATTTCTGCTGAGTGTTTTGAAAGCTACAGTGGTCGTTCGAGCCATCTGAAAAAGCCCACAGAGGGACTATCAGCTGTGCTGTGCTGTACAGATACTGATTTTGTAAGAACAGCAACAACCTGGCACTACATTTTAAAAAAGAAAATCCACAAGCGTGCATGCAAAAGCATCCTGAATTTTGTGGGGAACTCCTTGTTGTTTTTAGCAATAGGGAACCATTTTATGTTCCTGGGTGCATTTGTCTTCCCTTAGTTTCCTGAATCTGGTGCCTATTATTAATGCTGATACTTCCAATTTTATTTTATTTTTATTTTAGATTTCTAATTGATACTTCTGTCTTGCTTGTGCAATCTCTCTCGCTGAGCTCATGCTCTAGCAACCAGCCAGTGTATCTCAAAAAAAATGGTACAATTCAATAAAACCCTTCCTGAAGTGTATTTAATACATGAAAGAGAAGCTGAACAGGGAACCACAAACAATCTTTATGATCTCTGCTCCTTAATGGCTCTTTTGGACCAACAGCACTGAATAACTTTTCTCCAACTCTAATAATAATGCACACAATGCCCTTTTCCACTTCCAGCGGGATTTTATTTTGCATGCCTTAAATGGAAGTGCTTTCTTGTTTGTTCTTTACTTAATTTGGTTCTCTTGGACCTGTTATGGATTGGAAATACTTTGTAATGAGTGGAGCCAGGGCTTTTAAGCAATTAAATGATCAGGCAGGAGTGTGCTTGTGCAATAACCACTGGTGTGGCGTTCTATATAGAGACTGGCCACAGTTTAATGTCTTGGTTGTTTCCACTATTCTGCATGCATTGGTGCAAGAGGGGCTTTGAATGATAACGGTGGCTACTGGAATTGCTAGTAAACCTGCTGATTGTTGCTATATTGAGTGTCTTTCTGAAATGAAGAGTTGTATCCTCCACTAGGGGTAAAGATGGCAGTAGAACATCCTTCTGTGTCCACAGGCAGAGCAACACATACACACCTTCAAGCATTAAAGAAGATTTGTAATACTGCCATTACAATGCATGTGTGTGTGTGTGTGTGTGTGTGTATATACAATATATGTACACACATATGCCCACACACATGCACTCTCTTTCTCTCTCTATGCACACACACACACATTATGTTTTATTGTTAAACTGTGTTTAATCATTTTGTTATCATCCAGTGCTGTGCGCTGCTTTGTGTGTTCTTAGAAGATGTTATAGAGATACTTTATAAATGCAATTACATTTATTTATGTAGCAGCAGTCAGTGGCATGGAGTGTGGGACAGCAAAACACACATTGTGTAGACATCACAGCCACATTGATTGGGTTCGCACAACACAACAAGCAACCAATGATAATAGATAATGGTTGCTTGTCATGTCACACTAACCCAGTTGTGGTTAGCAATTGTTAGTTCTTATCATGGTTGGCAACCACAATAAGAACCAACGGTTTGTTGTAGGTCTGTTTGACCCGTGATGGATTGTCATATCATCTGAACCTGGACGACACGACCCATCATGGGTCAAGCCCCACAACAAGCAAGCCACTTGGCAAGAGTGGCAAAATCCCCTTACTGCTCTTGCCAAGTGGCTAGCCAGAGAGCGCGGCTGACAGCAGCCCCCAAGGTGCCCAAGCAGCACTTGGGGGCGGCTGTCTGAGGCGTCACCAATCTCCACTCTGCACCACTGAGCAGCAGGCGGGAATGACATCCCCGCTCCATACCATTGCCCTGAGCATGGGGTGGCACTGTAGGGATGGGCGCCCAGCCCGGCACCTGACTCGCTAGGCACTCAGCGAGTGCTCCCGCCGTGTTAGCCAAGCTGAACCTCTGGCAAGCACCCGTTGAGGTGCTCGCCGGACTTCCGGATCCCCAGCTCTACATCATTTACGTGGATATAGCGTAGTATACGTTAAAAACGGCCACAATTTGCATAAATTAGGCCATTTTTAATGTATACTAGGCCATTTTCAACATAAACAACGTAGCTTACATTGTTTTCTATGTAAAAAAATGAAGCGCCGGGGACCCGGAAGTCACTTTCCCAGGCTCAGCTCGCAAGAATGAGCCAGTGTAGCGTAGTGGTTAGAACAGGGGTCTTCAAACTAAGGCCCGCGGGACACATCCGGCCCGCCTTGCCTTTTTATCCGGCCCGGCAGCTGCTCACGCAAAAAGGGCAAAGCCTCTCTCCACTCAAGCCAGCTGCAAAAGGCTGGAGGGGAGGCTGCTAAGAAGATAGAGGCAGCCGGCTCCCAGAAGCAAGGCTCCTCTCTAGACAGAGGTGGATCATGGGAAATGAAGTCTCCACGTTCCTTCACTGTTCATTTTTTCCTGGGCAAGGAGCTGCTAAAGGACTACAAGTCCCAGAGAGCACCGGGACATTTAGCACCTCCCCGGTGGGAGCTGCGCCCAGCCGGCCATGTGTCTGGCGATGGAAAAGAGGTGGGGACTGGGGATGCTTCTGGTCAGAGGAGTAAAAAGTCTCCGCAGCTGGGGCGGCTTGTCGTTTTGCAGGCCGGTTTCATACGCAGGGACAGCTTGTTGCATGTTTCCTTTCCAGGTAATCAGAGCCAGGGATAAAGATATTGTGCGAGTTTAAGATCTCCGTTAATCCTGGCAGCGGTTTTGTGTGTTAGGTCGATATACGCAGGACTCTGGTAGGGAGCCTCTTGCTTGCTTTGCGAGAGCCTGGGGCAGATTGTCTCAGTCCGCGTGTGTGTGTGTGTGTGTGTGTGTGTGTGTGTCCCACGCTCTGGGCAGTCCATAAAGCAGGGAAATCCTCTCCCTTGCATTGTTTCCCCCTCGGGATCCTCAATTTCTTCCAGTCACTGACTCTCAGCCTAACCTACCTCACAGGAGGAGGAATATGTAAGCCGCCTTGGGTTCCTTAATAAATAAATAAAAATAAAACACAGCTCACCGAACACCCTCAGCCCACAAACACCCGCAGTTTACCCCACACAAAGCACTCACACAGAGCAGCCGGACAAAAGCAAAACACTCCTATTTCTTATAATTTGTATGTAGCCTTTTATAGTGTATTTCAATTTTAGACAGCAAAAAAGGTAGTACTTTCTTATTTTTTAAAACCCACTTTTGCCATCGAAATAAAATTCCATCCTCCATTTAATCACTTATTAACATTATAATCATTAATTTATACCCACTTTTGCCATCGAAATAAAATTCCATCCTCCATTTAATCACTTATTAACATTATAATCATTAATTTATAATAACTTTCCATTTAAGGGGAAAAAAATTCACCCCTATCAAGTAAAAAAAAAGGACCTGGGTCCTTTTTTTTTTACTTGATCCATTCGTTCATATTTTTTTCAAACTATAGTCCGGCCCCCCAACAGTCTGAGGGACAATGATCTGGCCCCCTGTTTAAAAAGTTTGAGGACCCCTGGGTTAGAATGTTGGACTGGGACCTGGGAGATACGGGTTCTAGTCCCCGCTCGGCCATGAAACTTACTGAGTGACTTTGGGCCAGTAACTGACTCTCAGCCTAACCTACCTCACAGGGTTGTTGTGAGGATAAAATGGAGAGGAGGAGGAGGAGGATTGTGTAAGCCGCCTTGTGTTCCTTGCAGGAAAAAAGGTGGGGTATAAATATAATAAATGAATGAATGAATGAATGAATGCGAGTCAAGCCGGGGAAAGGTAGGTTGAGTGGAGCTGGGGGGGGGGGGTCGAGCCCAGCAAGTTCGCCAGACTTCCACCCCCCTATCAAGCTCCGTGCACAACCCTAGGTGGCAGCATGGAGCAGAGATCGGGGAGGCCTCCCCCGTCCTCCCCATTGCGCTTCAGGGCACAAGCCCTGTTTGTGCAACAGGAACAAAGATTTTTTAAAAAAAATCTTCTTTGTCCCCATTGCACAAACAGGGTTTGTGCCCTGAAGCACAATGGGGTCAACTTCCAGCCTCAGCGGGGACAATGTGCGGGAATGTTTATTCTCTCAGGGCATGAGACCCATTTGCACAATGGGGACTCCCTGACAACAGCAGCGAGCCAGAATCGGCTTGCAATCACAGCTGTCAAAGAGAGAAGCCTTGTTCCTCTCCACAGTGTCCCCTGGGATACCACCTGGAGAAACAAGGGGGAAGCAGGAGGGGAGGGAGCAAAGCACCCACGATGAGCCTGATCTTCTGTTGGGCTCCTCATGGGTGCTTGGGGGTTCTGCTCGCCCTACCCCCGAGTTCTGCTCGCCCTACCTGCTTCCCTGGCATTCTCGCAAGCCGAGCCGGGGAAGCAACTTCCGGGTTCCCAGCACTCAGCGGTGTTTACGTACCTGTGGGGGGGCTCGCCTCTCCGCCACCATGATTCTCCGCAGCAGCTGGCCCCCGCCTCGTTCTTCCGAGTGGCGCGGGCTGCCCTGGCTCCCCCCACCAAAAACATAGCAGCGGGGGTCCAGCGCGCTAGAGCAGGGTCCCGTCGCGTCACTTCCACCCACCACAAGTGACGTGATGGGACCAGCGCGGGCGGCTCGCCGTGGAGAGGTGAACCGCCACTGGACGGAGGTAGGCCCGTGCGAGCTTCACACGGGTGTGAGTGGGGCCGATTTTGGCCTGCTACGCCCATGCGAGGCGAACGGTTACATCCCTACCGGCACTACATTTTTTACATAGAAAAAGGCATAAGTTACATTAAAAATGGCCACAATTTGCGCAAGTTACGCAAATCACGACCGCTTTTAACGTATCTTACACCATTTTCTACATAAAAAACATAGCACCAGGAACACAGAAGTCTGGCGAGCGCCTTGCCTGGCGCTCAGTTTCTGCCCAGCTCGGCAGGCATGGTGGCAGCGCTTGCCCAGCGAGTCAGGTGGAGGACAGATCGCCCACCCCTACTTTTATGGCCTGAAAGCTGCATTGCCTGCATGGAAACCTGTCAGGGGCTACATGAAGGAGTGGGCAAGGGAAAAACCCAAAGTAGATGGACCTATGGACTTTACTCACATACACCATGCTTGCTGTCTCTCACACAGAGATACACATCAGTAAGGATGTAACCGCTCGGCTCGGGGGGGGCGTAGCGGGCTGAAATCGGCCCTGTTCACGCTCCCCCGAGACTCGCAGGCCTTACCGTGTCCCAGCCCTGCTCGCCTCTCCGCAGCGAGCCGCCCGCATGTGTCGCAATGGTCCTGTCATGTCACTTCCAGCCACGATGGGACCCTGCGCCGGCGTGACGGGACCCCGCACTGCATCTTTTCCATAGAAACCACCAGAGCAACAGGGCTTAAAACGGCAGGGTCCCATTACGGCGGGCGTGGGTGGCTCGAGCGGTGGGGAGCCCAGCATGGAGAGGCAAGGCAGGGCAAGGCGCCCCCCCCAAGGTACGTTAACAGGAAAAACTGAATGGGGGGAAGGGGGCTGAGCAGTGAGAGTCTACAGCCCCCTTTCCCCCCACTCTTCAGTGAGCTGAACAGCGGGGGGGAGATTGTGGAGAAAGGAGAGGCTTAAAGCCCCCCTTCCCCATGACCTCTCCCTTACTTCACTACTCAGCTCCATGGAGGACAAGGCTGCTCCACTGGGAATCACCACTTCAAGGTGTCCTAAGCACCTCGAGAAGATGGCTCCTGACTGATCTGGCTTTGCTTACCCCTTACCTTTCTGAATGGGAGCCTATCATGAACCACCACTTCAAAGCAGCTCCCAGTCATGGGGTCGAGGGGGGTGGTCCTTCAGAGAGGCAGAGGGCCTCAGAAGGCCGGATGGGGAGGCCAGTGTGGCGTAGTGGTGAGAGTGCTGGACTGGGACTCGGGAGATCCGGGTTCTAGTCCCCGCTCGGCCATGAAACTCACTGGGTGACTTTGGGCCAGTCACTGACTCTCAGCCTAACCTACCTCACAGGGTTGTTGTGAGGATAAAATGGAGAGGAGAATGAGGATTATGTAAGCCGCTTTGGGTTCCTTGCAGGAAAAAAGGCGGGGTATAAATATAATTTTTTAAAAACGGGAAGACCTCATAGGCCACTTATGCCCCATAGGCTGGCGGTTCCCCAATGCTACCTGGAAGGCAACACATGTTACTGAAGAGTGGAGAACTCAATACACGGATATTGTCTTTGGCAAAGCTCTCTTGTCCTGCATGATGTGTCATTCTGACATTAGTTGGCTCAAAATTTTACTATAGCTGTTTAAGAGAAGGAAAGATAGTTATTTCTTTCACAGATATCCTGCTCTCTATTTAGGAAGCTCATGGCCGCTTAGGTAGGGCTCCAAGCCGGTCTACTGCCCAGCCACTGACCAGGAGGAGGAGACCCACTTAGCCTTAACAATGCAACAGCATTGCATGCACTCAGACCGGTCTCTGGGATTTGATTTTCCTGTACTGTACCTTTTTCCCCTCCTATAGTGACACAGTGTAATGATCGGTTCATAACTGTCTTTTATCATTTGGGGCATTCCTTTGATAAATGTCACTCCTGCCACCGATTGTCATCACCATTTTCCATATTCAGCAAGATCAATAGGAAATATATGTGCAGAGGATGGGCAGGGCGGGGGGGGAGGGGGAAGTTGCCAAGGAAAGATTACAGTTTGCTGATGGGTTACTTTGAAACACCTACTAATATCGAGGCAGCTTGGTGTGTGTGTCCCCCACCCCACCCCCAAAAATAAATGAAGGGAGCCAATTATAGCCTGTGAAAGCTTAGTCCCTTGCTTCAGCTCCATCTTGATAGTTGGAACTAGTCTTCGGTGTAAATGGCCGTGTCTGGCCCTGTCTCCTGACAATGAGTACAATATAAAACCCATTCATAATGGAGTTTGATACTTATCAGTGTGCTGTCGGCTGTTTTCCCCATGGCTCTTTTTAGTGGAAAACCCAGGCTCTATTGAAATGTAGACGACTCAATGAAATAACCGTTCATTTGTAACTTGGCAACCAAGGGGGGAAAACCTCATGTTGTAGTAAGGAACCCTACAAAAAGCAGCCACTCTAAGATGTGGTCTTCATGTTGCAATAAATAACATGGAAACCATGGGTTCCAGATCTGGGTTGTTCCTCGCACAACAACCCACAGTTCTGGGTTTGCATGTCACACTAAACAATCCAGGGATGGAGTGTCACTAGGTTGTTTAGTGCACCAGAAGCGGAAGAGAAAGCTGGAGCCAGGGTTCTTGCTCACTCCCAAACAAACTATGGTTTGTTTAACCATGGGTTGTTGCATCGTTCAAACTGGGCCTAAGGCTGCAATCCTATACTAACCTACCTGGGAGTATGCTCCATTGAACTCAGTGGGATTTCTGAGTAGACATGCATAAGATTGCACAGTAAGTCTGCGATCTGGTGATGGGTCAATAAGTGGACAATCCCGGCTATTTCCCCTAATTACACACTGACCAGAAATAGCACAGCAGAACTTGCCTTTGATGCTATGGCATCAGAAGGATTTGTTTTCCCTTCGACACAATGAATAAGCTATTATTCTCAAACTTTGTTTAATATTATGGACTGAGAAAACGTTGAAGTGTTTTGAGAAGCATATGTGAATGAAAAGTTCCTCTTGACAAGAGCATGTGATGGGTTCTATTCCGTCCCCTGCACAATGACTGGGCCACTTTTAATCCATTTTCTCCCCAATCACCTTGGAAAAATAACTTAAAAGTGGCAGCTGGAAAGAGAGTAACAGTAGAACTGGAAGAAAAAAACAGTGCAAGAAAGTTCTGAATGCCAGAGAAAGAAGCAACCTGCCTCTACCTGTGGCATTAATATAATACTGAGCACCAGGGATAACAGAGAAGGAATGCCCTGTTCAAGGCAGCCTGAGAGCTGCATGAGGAGTTCTGGGCAAGGTCTGGGGAATCCAATTCCGGAATGGTACTTAACCAGCAGCAAAGACTAGGAGATGGATAACGGACCAGCTTCTAGGCAGCTGGGTACTGTGCCACTGTGTGATCTGGGCTAGCCCCAAGGGGCAGCAAGAAGTTGATCTAGCGAGGTCCAAAGCTCAGCAGGGTCCTTCCATTCCAGCTCTGATGACTGTCAGAGCCCTCAAGCCTATTTTGGTCAGGGGTTTGAATTGCCCCTCCCCCCCAACCAATGAGGCAGGTTGGAAATGTCAGGGGGTGGGGCCATGCCGCAAAAAACCCCTCCTCCCTGATGTCATCTGCCCCATCCCACCCATGTTGCCTTTCTCCGTGCAAACAGAGGCACAGATCTCTCTCTGCACGGAGAAAGGGACTCAGCCGGCATCTGCAGGAACAGTTCTTCCCAGGCGCAGGCTGAGTCAGGAGCCTCTTTCGTGCACTGTCCTGATTGGCACCAGCCAAGTAAGGCTGGTCAGAGATAACAGCAGGGATTCCTCCAAGGGAATGGCTTCGGGGCCTGAGTCCTGCCCCCTGGAAGAATCCAAGGGGGCTCCACATGCCAGATGGGGAACCTTTGCAGGCCAAGCTGGAGGTTTCCAATCTCTTGTGTATAGGGAATGTAAAGTGGGGCATGCATGCATGCATGCAATGTAGCCCTATTGAATGCCCTCAAACTGCCCACTCTGCCTTCTTCAAACTGGGACCTTTAGAACTGGGGTGGGGAACCTGGGGCTCTCCATGTTCCTGGACCACAACCCCAATCATCCATGACTAACACCAATGCTGTCTAGGTCTGAGGGGAGTTGTAGCCCAGCAACATATGAAAGGTCACTGCTTTAGGAGAACAAACTTATTTGGTGGATTGGTGGGCTGATACCCCGAAGCAATCCCAACCGCAATCTACCCGGACACTGTGCTCAACATCTGGGGCTCTCCTCCGACTGCCACCTCCAAGGGAGGCTTGGTTGGTGGCAACAAGGAGGAGGGCCTTTTCAATGGCAGCCCCCCAATTATGGAATAAGCTCTGCACTGAGGCCCACCTGGCGCCAACCTTACTATCTTTTCAGCACCAGGTTAAGACTTCCCTCTATGCCAAGGCATTTGATATTTAATTTGTTCAAAATAGCACATGGGAGGGGGAGGGGGGTGACCTGCAGACTTAGTTGTATTAACCTTTAGTATTGTATATTTTAAACTGCATTTTTAATTTTGGTTTTAAATTTTTTAATTACAATGTTGTTTTTATTGTTGGTTTTATCTTGCTTTTATTATATGGACTGTTGTGAACCACCCAGAGAGCTTCGGCTGTGGGGCAGTATAGAAATGAAATGAAATGAAATAAATAAATAAATAAGATCAGAGTTGGCCTTTCAAGGATCAGCATCCGGTAATATCATCACTACCTCCTGCTCCTGCTCCTCCAGGTCTATGGGAAGTTCCCCTTCTATATCTAGTGGCCTGAGGGACTTTGAGATCCTCTGGGCAGTTGATTCTGTCTCAGTGTTGCCATTTCACTACAGAGAAGCAGTTGGTATCACACAGTCCGGTGTGGGAGTGCACTTCATTGCCACATTTCTGGTGATTTGTGCGTTGGCCTCTTCTATTGAGGAGGAAGGAAATCCAGTTGTAAAGTTTGACACAGGACCATAGTTTGGGCCTTTCAGGATACAGATTAAGAAAGAAAGGATGCTGCAGAGTCGGGATATTACTAACAAGCAGGGATGTTGAAGAGTCCTTGGTCTCGAGTCACAAGTCGAGTCACGAGTCTTTGGACCCGAGTCTCGAGTCCGAGTTCAAGTCCTTGGTCCAATATGGTGACTCACGAGTCACGAGTCACTCCCAAAGCTGACTCCACGAGTCCCTATTAAAATCAATGGGGGGTTTTCCCAACAAAATAAGGCTACTTCAGATGTGTGGTTTAAATAAATTCTAGGCACAAGTGTGCCTTTTTATTTCAAAACTCTGCAACTGATTTTGGCAAGAACAGACCAGACAGAAAAACCCAAAATAACCAGGCAGGCAGAGGAGGCAGGGAACCCCAAAGCAGGCAGGCAGAGGCCTTTGTCTTGGACAATTCAACTGTTGAACTGGTCAAGAAGAGACCAGGCAGGCAGAGGAGGCTGGGAACCCCAGATAGGCAGGCAGAGGCAGCCAAACCCAAAATGTCTGGAAGGTTGCATTTTAGAAAAATGATTTTAAAAAATAAACTTGCTGTACTTCCTAAAACTTATCCATGTTGCATTTGAGGAACATGATTTTTTCTAAATGTTTGGCCCCCATTCTGGAACGGTGAGATCTCATCACAATTCCACCCTCACTGAACACCCGCTCCACTGGTGATGAACTTGCTGGAACCAGAAACACACTCAGAGCAGCCACACAGAGTAATCTCAGGTCCTTCTTCTGCCTCTCCCAAGTATGCAACACATCAATCAAAATAAATCTTGACACACTGTTGGGGCTGCACTCCTGGTAGCCATCCATAGTGGCCGAGCAGCGGCACACCTTGCTTCCATGCGCTCTTCGCCAGCAATCACGCTCCTCTCCACTTCTTCTGGCACAGCCCAGGAATGTTGAAGAGTCCTTGGTCTCGAGTCGAGTCTCGAGTCCCATTAAAAATATTGGGACTCGAGTCCGAGTCGAGTCAGAGGGGGGACTCAGTCCGACTCACGAGTTGAGTCCTCGAGTCCGAGTCCCCATCCCTGCTAACAAGCAGCTCCAACTACTGATGTTTTGTTCTTCAAGAGTGCAAGGTGATAACACTGCACTCTGGGAAGAATTCATTGATAAATGAAAGCCAGTTCCCAACATTGCCTCACAGTCTAGTGTGACCAAGAAACAGAATCTCGGTTGGAACTGTGCAGATGAAGGGAGCAGGCTTGGGGTCACCGCAGCAAAAGAGGTCCCCCTGAGTGCACTAAGTTACTGTCTCTCCTATATGAAATGAATGGCAATCATTCATTCCTAAAGGGGAAAGAAAAAGGATTGCAGTGAGGGAAAAGCTAGCATACCTTCCTCCCCTTACAATGGATCCCTACATGAGACATGGCCTCCTTTTACAGAAATGCTATCCATCATAATAACGACTGACATTTTGCTACTTACTAGTAATCATTGGATTGTCTATATTTTGTACAGATGTTTATTACACTTATATCTCACCTTTTCCTCTAAGGAATACAATGTGCCCAGATCTCTGCCCCCTATTTTATCTTCACAACAATCCTGTGAGGTAGGTTAGGCTGAGAGAGAGTTGACTAGCCTAAGGTCACCCAGTGAGCTTGATGGTGGAGTGGGGATTTGAATCCAAGATTTCCTGGTCCTAGTTCAGAACTTTTTTAAAGTTAAAGTGATTAACTTTACTACACTGGCTCTTACACTACCGTATTGTCTATATGGGCTCTATGTGGAAATGAGAAGAATTTTCAGCCTATTCCATTAAACTTATCTTATTTAAAGGAATGGAAAATTACTACATTCAATGTGTTGTATCCACTCCCCTTCCTCCAGTATTTGATGTATAACCTTGAACCAAGAAAATGAAGCATCCAAGAATAATCCCAAAACCAGAACAATTAATGCGACAAGCCTCAGAAACATAATTGCATTCACTTTTAAAAAGGTAAGTTAAAGATGCTCAGAATTCTAGACACAAGCTCCCTACATCCAGTGATTAATGAAGCAGTGGTGCCTTAAAATACTGTATAATTTACATAGAAAGATACATTTCAAATAGTTTAGAAACCTGCCCATTCATTTGTCCTCTGCTCTGACTGAAGAAGCACCAAACTGTACAGTTGTAATTGAATTAAATCTGATCTTGGGCAAGTACAGAGATTATGTTCATCAAGCAAATATGCAAATAGTATCTAGCATCCATCGCACATTCCTTTTAATTATTAGCAAGGGTCTTCCTCAAGGGGGCTTTATTAATCAAACATCTGTTGGGTAGCAAATATAGCTTAAGCATCCATGATCCCCCATGCACAAAAAAAAACAAAAAACATCTAGGTGAAATAAAGGACAATGTTATGATCCAGAAAGAGAATCCAACAGAATTTAGAAATCATGTAGAAACAGCCAGTTGGGAATTGTGCACTGAAAGAGAATGACACCATCATGGAACTACATAGCCAGTCAGCTTTGGCTCTGTGATGACATCACTAACGGTACACGAAACCAATTCAGAGTGAGGGTAATACTATCTCTGTGTGTGTGTGTGTGTGTGTGTGCGCGCGCGCACGCATACTCTCCATCCATGTTCAGAGACTATGTGCTCCAAGTGCTGAGTATTGCCTGTTGCTACCTCTGCATCTCCCCGTGCTCTTCCACAAGTACAGGATCCATTCCACAGCCTGTATGAACAGACCAACACCCTCCACCCTCCCCAATGTAGCCCTATTGTCTCTGCCTTCTTCAAACTGGGACCTTTAGAACTGGGGTGGGGAACCTGGGGCTCTCCATGTTCCTGGACCACAACCCCAATCATCCATGACTAACACCAATGCTATCTGGGTCTGATGGGAGTTGCAATCATTCCTTGAAAACTCTTGGGGGGGGGAATCACAAGGGACTTGGGAAGTAGTCACAAGGAATGCTCTTCTCTGCCAGTTTCCCCACCCTCACGAGCAAATAAATATCCAAATACAACTTAACTCTTGCAAAGGGGGGAGTGGGGAGTCCCAGCTCTTTACCCCAGGTAGGCAGGTTGACTCCAGAAGTTGAAATGACACTTCTGACCATTTGCTGCCTGGAGAAAGCTATGAAGCTCAGAAGCATCATTTCAACTTCTGGCGTTAGTCAGGCAGGCAGGCAGGCAGGATGGCCAGCTTGTCTGGGGTTAGTGAGCTGAGGCTACTCCTGCCAGTTACACACACACACACACACACACACACACACACACACTTATTTATTTATTTATTTATTTATTATATGCTTAGAAAGGGTGGGGGAACTGAGAGGCACAAAATGCTTAAAATATTGTAACCATGAAGATGGTTTGCTGCGAAAGCATTACAGCCTTGCAAGACAGCAACTACAGTGGTGCAATGTGGCAATGCAGACGGTCTGCTGCCCAGGACCAGAATTTGATGAAAATATGGTGGACTTCAGGATGTCCACTAGAAATGTGGGGGCAGATTTTTACTTACCAGAACTCCAATGTTAGGCCCAACTTCCATTTTTGGGAATTCTGCCGGCAAGCCCAGTGATCAGGTATAGTTGTTAGTCGTTATATAGGACTTTGCAGGCTTTGGAGGTGGCTCACCTCCGTGAGTTTGTGATGGAGGAGAGGTCCGAAGGGGGTACTTCCTAGCTGACACTCATTGCCACTATGCTACCCCAACCCACAGTACCCTTGAAGTCTATTTTAGAACAAATTTCTATACCACCCAATAACTGAAGTTCTCTTTACTCATCTGGTTTCCCATAGAGGGCAACCACACTATTTCATGACATAATGTAGTGTTTTTTAAAAATAAAATAAAATAAAAACAGAAATAAAAATGCTCTTCCATTAGAATAGCTGGCAAATGTAAAATCCAGCAAATTAACCATAAAGAAGGGAAATCAATTCACTTAAAGAAAGTTAATTAGAAGAATTCACTTCACTTTGAAATATCACCATAACAGCAGCACTTACCTTTTCCAGAACCATCCCCCACTAGTTAAGGTTATCCATGCCTTTGTCTCACATTGTCTTCTCCCACTATTATACTCACACTTTGACAATTAGTTATTTAAAAAAAGCAATTATTTGTCTGCACTACTACGGTATTTAATTCTTTTGAAATCTTGTGAAGTGCAGAATAAATGGATTTTACTGCTGATTAATTTTGATATTCAAAGGAACAAAAAAGAGTAGTTTAAACACACACACAATGCAATTCCAGTCAAACAATATATTCAGAACTTAGAGTTATGAATCACAATTTCTGATGAGAACACACATAGGAGATGAGTGTGCGCGCAGCTCTCTATGCTGCGGATCTTAACAGAGTTAAATTGATTTTGCTCAGGCTTTCCAATTCATTTGCCCTGGCCAAGCATGGAAAATCGCAAGCCAAGATGTATTTGTTGAGAAAGTTGTGAGTGACTTTTAAATCGGTGACTTTAAAAGATGCTGAAAACTCAACTCTAACACTTGCAGGCCGTTGCCTACTGTAATAAAATAAACCAGGGATCCCTGCTTGCATCATTAACACACAATTATATAACTGGCTTATCATTTATTATTCCTTATAAAAATGTGCGCTGACACTTTAATTGAAAACAGAAACAATATATACTTTTAAGCTTTCACATGAAGCAAAAGCTTGGGTACGCTACTCGTCAAAATGTAAATGTAAAAAAAACCCCCTGCTTTCGGCACCAACTTCACAGAAAAAGTGTATGAGTTTCCCTGGGGCCTCATACGACGCCTACGTACTGTACAGGACTCTGAAAAATGAAAAGCTGTCTTATGAAAGAGAGAGACCTAGAGAGGATAATAGTGAAGTGAAACTGTACAGAAGGATTTACAGTTCAAGGCGCGGTGGCAGAGGCAGTGGGGCTGTTTCTTTCTCTGTCTACCTTGCCATATTCTGCAAAGTCAATTTGCAACAATTCCTTTCCTGTGGATTTGTTTCAACATGAGCATGAGAAGAAAGCTGATATAGAAGGCAGAGGAAGAAGGACATGTACCGTGGGGAGCTAAAAAAGAGAGAGGGGGAAAGTACGGGGGGGGGGAAGGGCTGAGTAAAACAGATGAAGAGAAGTGCATTTTACTCACCCTGTAGCAGTACAGTGGTGCCATATGGCAATAAGAATACGTGCAGTCTGGCATAGCTGGCGTATTGCATATAAAGCCCACGAAGAGATGCAACACTGGAGTGTGGAATCTCTCTCTCATGGACATGACTTCTGAAAATAATTTTCTTTTCCTTATGAGAGAAGCTTTGGGCAAACATGCTACCACTTCATCATTCAAAGAGTTGTATCCAATGTTAGTCTAACTTAAGTTCCATTCATTGCAATGGGTCTGCTCAAAGTAGGACTAGCACTGGCTGGATACAACCCAAAGATAGCAGGAGCGCCCTACACCAGAAATAAAAACATGAGGGGGTGGGGTGGCGAACCCTCTTAAAATCCAAATCAGCATCACATTTGAATAGCAAGAGACCCGTGTGACAGTTTTGCTCTGGAGAAGTGTTGGGCTGACACTCCCACCTCAGGAGTGAATCCAACATGAATGCAACAATTTAACCATGGCATTGACAAGAACATTCGTGCATGGATGCTAAAACCTGTGTTGATAACCAGTGATTTCATAGATTTCATAGATCATAGAGTTGGAAGGAGCCTACAAGGCTATCGAGTCCAACCCCCTGCTCAATGCAGGAAACTAGAGGAGGGGTCTCCCATCCAAGTAATAACCAGGCTTGACCCTGCTTAGCTTTCCACACTCAGACAAGCTGAGCCAGTGTAAGCCACAGGTGAATCCATTCCTAACACAGGATGTCTGAAGGCTCTTGCATACCTGCAGAAGGGTGGTCCAAGAACACTGTGCCAAAATGGTTCTCTCTGGCACTGTTGCAAAGTTAACATTGTGCCTCTTTTTAAAAAGTGACTTATACAGCTGAAAATGCAGTGATGCCAAAAGGGGATGCACCTCCTTCTCCATCCCTCAGTTGTCACTTCATGCTGCTCAAACCACATCTTTACCTAAAGCATGGATGTCCCTTTCCCCACTGAGAGGGAGAAGGGTGGGAAACAGCACACACACAACCATTGGCAACAAAGATGGGGATACATGAATGTAACAGAACATTCAGATGCTAGATAACAGTTGCTCTTTCGTATAAATTACAGGCTATAGCTGGTGTCCAAATGTTTTTCCCCGGCCTAGGGTGATATTGCATGCCTTTTGAGTGTAAGACATCCATTGAGATTCAGACATGGCAACAATCATTGATGCCTGTGCAAGCTCAAGGTCCGGATGGCTGCAATTTTTTTTTTTTAATGCGGAGCCGCCCTTGAAAATGGTTCAGAAGCAGTGGTGCCAAGGGATAGGGAAGAAATTCAGTTCAGTTCAGTTTTGACCAGAATTTATCCAATTCACACATTCTGGAACCGAATGCAGACCCGAACGCAATCAGCGGTCTGAAGTCTGTACATTTCCAAGCTGACAATGCAATTTGCACAGCAACAAAAATGCATTAGAAAAATGCATACATTTGGGGGGGGGGGATATACATGGAAAAGTACATCAGTTTGAAAAATGCACAGAGACACACTTCAGTTAATGGGAGAGAAATTCATACATTTCAAAAATGTGCACAATTGATGTGTACATTTGGATTTGGGGGAATGCATGAATTTTCATGTGAGGGGGGAAAAACCAAAGCTTGCAATCTGATGTGGACATGAGTCAGAACAAGCTTCAAGGTGGAATTCAGAGAACTTCAATGAGATCAATTTCTGCTAAGTTGCACATCCGTAGTGGCATTGCCCCTGTCAGCTTGAGAGAATATCAAGGAATGGGTCCCTTCTAAAGGATCATTTCTCTCTTCCTCTCTCAATTCCTCCAGGTCAGCTATCTTGGCTAGGGATGTGGACCTACCTGCTTGGATCCCCGACGCAACTCTTCCAGGTCCCCGGCACTACATAATTTACATAGAAAACAGGGGAAACCACCTTAAGCGCTGCGTACACAAATCATGGCCGCTTTAAGGTGGTTTCCCCCGCTGTTTTCTATGTAAAATACGTAGCGCTGGGGACCCAGAAGAGTACCGCCGGGGACCCGGAAGAGTGCGCCGGGGACCAGGGACTTCCTTTCCCTGGCTCGTCTCGCGAAGAACGTGAGCTGAGCTGGGGAAAGGTAAGTTGCTCGGGGGGTTGAACGGGGCGAGTTTGCCCCTGTTTCCAGCCCCCGTACGATTTTCGTCACATCCCTAATCTTGGCCTCAAGGGAACTAATTTGTTCCCTAAGAGTCAGGAACTCGTTGCACTGGGCACACACCCAGGACTTCTGTCCAGCTGGTAGATAGTCATACATGTGACACTCTGTGCAATACACTGGATAGCCCCCTCACCCCTGCTGGCTTTCTACCTTCATAACAGTTGTTTTTGGTTTTTATTGGGGGGGGGTTACTTAGAAAGTTAAGTTGTGAAGATCAGTGGGGGAACTTGATTGTCTTGGCCCCCTCATTCTGTTGCTAAAACCACACAGGTGCGTGCTTAACTTGCCTGTCTGATGATCTATTCACCTTGACGCTTCATCAGCTAGGAATCCCCTCATGCTCGTTAAGCTGAGCTCCCTCGCAAACCTGTTGTTATTATTATAGTATCTGGCTTCTCCGGGTTTCTGCTGGATCAGCTGGAGGCTACAATTGTTGTGATATCATTGCTTGCCAGACCTGGAAATACCCCAGGTCACAGCCCTTTATCTTGAGTGTGCTAAAGTGGCTGAGGTATCTCCAATCATTCTACTTCGCAATTATATAGTAGGCTTTGGTTTTCAAATCACTTTACATATCTCAGTAGTCATCACAACCACATTGTAAGGTAGGCCAGCCATTTCTCCATACTGCACAGCATTCTGAAATGGCACCAAAAGCAGAAATTATTTGGAATTTCTGGAATAACACAGAATAAATAAATAACACATTTAACCTGCTTTACATGAGAGTAGAGTATCTGGAAAGTTCTTTCCCCATAAGATGCAGCGTATTCGCTAACTAATGGACCAGTTCACCAGCCATCAAGACTTTCAACTTTTTTTCTACATTATGATTTTTGCTGTAACTATATATCTAACTTTGTGTCAATTTTTAGAATAATAATAATAATAACAACAACAACAATAACAACAACAACAGCAGCAGCAGTAGCAGCAGCAGCAACAACAACAACTTACTACAAGTAGCTTCAGAGTAGCAAGTTCTTTCCCAACTCTGTACCATACATTTCAAAGAGTGGCAAATCTCAGTTACTACATTTTCGAAATGTACACAAAGCTACTTACCAACACTAGACTCGGGACAGAGAATAGTTCAGACCCTGGCTGGAGGCATTAAGCTTGCCAGAATTAGGTCAACACAGATGCAAAGCCTGATACAAAGTTCTGCTGATGAAGCCAAAAGAAAGAGGGGGTTCTTCTAATCCAGAACTCTGTACTGTAGAGATGTCCCTTGCTAAAATCATTCTTATGTAGGTCAGGCAACCTGCCATAAAAAGCTTTTTTCCCTCCAATTGTCTGCTTCAACTGCAGCTGGACAAATGAATAAGGATGCGGGAGAAATTAGTTTGGATCACATTTTATTTAATGCAAACTTACCTGATATTGCACTTTCAAACCAATACAGAAACTGAAACTCAGTTATCCTTCAAAAGCCATACTTTTCTGAATTTTGCGATGAAATCCTCCAAATCCTCCCCAAAATGCATACATTAGGGGAAAGTGCACACACACACACACACACACACACACATATATATATATATATATTATTTACATTTATTTATCGCCCATCTGGCCGGCAACCGGCCACCCTGGGCGATGTACATAAAATAAAAACAGGATAAAATACATTTAAAACAGTATAAAATTTTAAAATCTTAGCCCACCCCATATTCCTGCCTGAACAGCCAAGTTTTTAGTGAGCGGCGGAAGCTCAGCAGAGAGGGGGCATGGCGGAGGTCACTCGGGAGAGAGTTCCACAGTACGGGGGCCACCACAGAAAAGGCCCTCTTCCTAGTCCCCACCAGTCTAGCTGCTCTGGCTGAAGGGACAAGGAGAAGGCCGTCTGTGGCAGATCTTGTTGATACATATATATATGTGTGTGTGTGTGTGTGTGTGCATTTGTGTGTGTGTGAAAGTAATGTTATGAACGATGCATTATATTAGGAAATGGTTTGCAAAATTTGTCTATTAGGCAAAAATGCATACAAAATACACGTATTAGGAGAAATGTGCACCAAAATGCATACACATTTTCATGCACTTTTTTTTTTACATTCTCAACATTTGGTATGAACCAAACTTAACAATGGAAAAATGAGAAACCAAGATTGACAGATGTGTCTATCCCTACAAATGAGCCTATCTATGTTCTCAAAGAAAGTCAAGATATTTCAGGGATATGCAAAACCTGTTCCTTTATTTCCACATCTTGGAATTACACATTTGGGATACTTATCTGCAAAAGTAGATGTGCAGTTTTTACAAGTAAGATGTGAGTCTTTGTTGCAGGCATAGCAGTGTCTGAAATTGCGCATCATGTTCTAAGGAATGTACTCTCTCTAAGCATTGTGTAATGCAAATCTGAACCATTGTTGTGTGCCATTTTGTGAATTTGGCATGTACAGATTTTGACAAGATTTGGATTTTTTTCCCCCTTTGGAAAAGTCCACCACATTTTACAGAACTTTTGCTGGCATTTAAGATTTTGAATATTTTTCTCAGCTCAGTGTACAATCAATGAGCAGAACGCACAAAAAAAGAAAGAAAGAAAAAGATTGCTACACAGCAGAGGCTGAAGAGAGATCAGAGATGTATAAAACAGTATGTGAGTGTGTGTTTTTAAAGGTGTATATATATATTTATTAGTATATTTTCAAGCAACTTTTGTATTTTCCTACGACTAAATTTGCGTACAATTCCGGAAAGTACCAAAGTGGTCCATAAGTCTGTGGAATCCACACAACTCAGAAGAGGCCGCTCAGCCGCAGAATCCATGGGTCGGATTAATAGAAATCCGAAGTCATTTGAATCCATTCTGGATTTCTCTGACATCCCTATTTTGCATACCACTGTCAATTTTGGGGGTTGTGGGGGTCGATCCAATGATAATATTATCAAACATTTGCGTTTTCGGGCCACTTACTCGCAACAGCAAATATGCAAAATCAAATAATTCCACATACAATTGGCGTCATTGGGCTTCATTTTGCACATCCAGTTGCCACTTTTTTGCCACTCCAAAGATAATATTCTCAGAACTTCGATACGTATCTTCAAGATATTTATACATAAATGGCAAATATGCTACTCTAAGATATTCTCTCTAAGATCAGAAAACCATATATATCTGCAACATCCCTATTAAGGAGTACTCTCATATTTTTACATGATTTATGATGCTAATAACAAGGGCCCTGTGCAGGATAGTTTAGACCAACCAGACGTCACCTCTGGGCACTCAATATGATAGGAAGCCATTTGTTAGATTCAGCTACATTAAGCGTTGCCTAATTTAATTACTTTCGATAAACGTCCAAGGCAGCTGCCAAGTGGAAAAAGCTAAATCTCACAGACATCTACTTCAGATCATTAGAACTCAACATTTGGGAGAGATTATCTCAAAACATTGAAAGGAAGGAAAGAGAGAAGGCAGTATTCCTAAACTAGAGACATGTCCAAGCATAGCCAGGCAGACTAACATACCTTCTAACAAATCAGAGAGGAAGATCAGGACACTTGTTTTACATTAAGTGTATTAGGAGTTTTTTATAGGGTTGTAGTGAACAAACCAAATGCTGTTTCCATGGAGTCTGGCAGCTTGCCCTAGCAAAGACATTTGGAAATACTGGAGAGCTACAATAGCCTGACTTACGAACCAGGAAGCTCCAGATCTCACCCCTGCCACAAACTCACCAGATGGCCATGGACAAAGGATTATCTAATCCCCACCTGCAATCCAGCAGTGATAACACTGGCCTACCTCACAGGGCTGCCGTTAAACAAAGCACTGAACACTCAGGGGGGGGGAGTATATGAGTGATACATATTGCTAGAACCCAAGACAAATTATGCATGCCACTTCAGCCCAGGAAGCATATTTCCACAGTCAAAGTATCATAAATTAGCACACATTACTGGCACAAAACATCCCAGTCCCAAAACAGTAAGAACTACAGAATCTTGCAGTGGTGACAAATACAGTTCCCAAATGACAGGCAACAATATGCCACCCAAAATAGGCACAGATGGATACCAACTTTGCACCTTGACTGCCATCAAATTCTCTCTTAACCCTCTGTACCCTTTACTCTATTTTACTCTATGTACACGCTCATTTATCATTCATGCCTGATCTGTGGCATACCAGTTGCAATACTCTACACTGACTGGGATTGGATACCATGGCTTCTATATTTTATACAGCACCTAGTACACTGACCTTAAGTAGCTATAAAAGCTAAATCTAGTTTTGCCCACTGCTTTATGGAGATGAGGGAAGAGCAGGTCTGTATATTTCAGGGACACCTGAATGGGTTCAGCTCATCTGTGTGTGCTCTAAATAAAAGGATGCCATGCAGGGTAGTGCCCAATCTGCCCCCTGCCTCCTATGACTGCAGTGGCTGAGGCAGAGGACAGGTTTTGCTCCGCTTGTCAACAGGGCCCCCTGCCAGCTAAGCAGGCTCTAATGGACACACAGCAGGGAAGTTTTGCATCTGCCCTCATCAAAGTGCAGTCCCACAACACTTAGTGGAAGCCATTGAGAGCTGAGCCCATCCTTATCTGCATAGTTTAACCCTGGGGGATCCCATTTCTTGGTCATGGTAGATTGCGACAAATTACAATGAGATAGAACCTATGGAACTGAATTTTAATAGGCAAGGGTTTTCCTGTGATCTTAAATCCATACTTTACAGAAAAGCTCCATTCCCATCAGATTCCTCTAATTCATCCCAGTCATATTACCCTCTCTCTCATTTTCCATTTTGTTTTCATGCATTGGTTTCGTTTAACTAGGGAAAGACTGCTCCTATAGCAGTTGCAGGTACATGAAGATATGTACACAATAAGCTCCATGTATATAAATGGCTATACCAAAGGCCAGAATTTTCAGTCCCACGTTGATGGCATTTTAATTAGCGCCACGCCTCTCATTTTGCCCGATCTGAGCCCGATTCGTGAATTGTTCTGTAAAGTACCACCACCTGTTAACACATTGACAGAAGCCACGAGGGGCTGCTGCTGACGGGCTGATGGGTCAGTGGGCCGGCAAGGAGCTATGTAACTAGAGGCAGGGGGGCCATGGCGGTGATGGGGGGCTGTGGCAGTGGTGGGCAAGGGGCTGTGATGCTGGTGGGCGGGGGGGCTTCAGCAGTGGCAGGCAGGGAGCCATTGGCAGCACTATGCCAAGGGCCCACTGGAGTCTGGCACCGGCCCTGGTGGTGGTGGAATGGAATATCCTGGAGGAGGGCATAGCGGTCTGGCTGGACTACTGAACAGGGACACTCCTGTGAGAAAGTCAGGTTACACTGCAACATTTTGTTGTAGTAGGTCTATTTCTACTTTGTATTGCTCATCATCACTGTGCTACAAGCATTCTCCCCACTGCCCCGCCCCACAGCTCCATTTCGTTTGCTGCTACTTATAGGGATGGGCAAACTCATTGTGTTGTGGCATCACATCAGTCATTTTGTATTACCCAACCTCCCCAAGGGGAGCAGGAGAAGGAGATGCTGAACTGCAGTTTTCCACAGGAGACACACACCTCCCATAATGTCTTGTTCTACTCTTACAGGATGTTTATATTTTCCCGGGGGGGGGGGGGCGGCTTCTTTTACAATATGTCATTCTTCAAAGTGGGGTGGGAGGACTTTGTGCAACTGCTTTCACATCAAGGCTGTGCAGCCGTGCCTGTTTAATTAAGCACCTCAGCAGGCGAGCTCAGCGTAGTTTTGTGCAAGCTTTTTCTTGATTCACAAGAACATGTGAATGGATCTGATCAGCCAATTAGATACTTTCTCATCTGGCTGAGAAACCACTGGCAGTCCAGTGGAAAGCACTCCTACTATTCCCGGCAGGGGTGGGGGTAGATTTTTCTTTCCAAAGCTAGTATGAAACATAAACTTAAATTGCTTTAATCCATAGCCTTATTTGTGCAGTTCAATAAACATGTGGGGCGGGAGGTCACACCAGGTGCCTGTGCACTCAACTTCCATGCATTCAGCTGAAGATGTTCAGAAAGCTCTACACACACACACACACACACACACCTGTACAGGGGTAGGCACTGCCCATGCTATCAGGAACCCAGCAAAAGGCAATATCCCTGATCACACATACTGTTTTATATGCATAGGGCTCTATGCACTATATGAAGGTCTGGGCTTGCCGCCACAGTCTGTCTGTCTATCTATCTATCTATCTATCATATTTATACCCCACCTTTTTTCCTGCAAGGAACCCAAGGCAGCTTACATAATCCTCCTCCTCCTCTCCATTTTATCCTCACAACAACCCTGTGAGGTAGGTTAGGCTGAGAGTCAGCGACTGGCCCAAAGTCACCCAGTGAGTTTCATGGCCGAGCAGGGAATAGAACCCAGATCTCCCGAGTCCCAGTCCAACACTCTCACCACTGCACCACACTGGCTCTGTTCCCCCCGCCCTTCATGCACCCAGTGTACACCTGAACAAAGTGCTAACAGGACTTTTATTGTATGGAAATCGTGGTAAAGCCTCCTCTGATACCAACTGATAGATGGCTTGGAATCTGGGGACCCAAGGTTGGAGAACACTGCTCTATACAAAACACTCTTCCTTTCCTGCTTTTCTGCTACACAGCCTCTAGGTGGAGCTGTGCTATGCTCATGGAACAAAGACGTTTGCAGTTCATTTGCTGTGAGGGAAGGGAAAGTTTTCAGTCTGGCTGGGATCAGACCCTCACATAAAGATAGGCAGGAAACTAGGAAGAGATCCCAGGACATGGGGAAGCCAAGCAACAGGGCGCACAGAGACAAGGTGGTTGATGGAAGGGTGCATCTGGTACTGGGCTGGGGAAATGAAACCTGCAGGAAAATTCAGTGGGAGCTCAAGGGAAAGGACAGAAGAGACAGAGAGAACTGAGGCAAGTAGGGGCTAATGAAAGAGGGGGTTCTGTAGGAATTTCAAAGCATTCAGGATCAGGAAGTGTTGTATGCTGGATCGGGGAGGACACAGGAGCAGAGACAGGGTAGCTAAAGGAACTAGGACTAAGTAGGCAGTGGCTTGTAAAGCGAGAACCTGAAGAAATAATGGGCTTTTTAACACGAGACATTTCTTGTGCTGTTAATGCACTATATCTACTTTCGGTTTCATCACAGCATTGAGAGCCAAGCTCTATCCAGTGTTCTCCAACCTTGGGTCCCCAGATGTTTTTGGCCTACAACTCACAGCATGCCCCAGCTGGCTGGGGCATGCTGTGAGTTGTAGGCCAAAAACATCTGGGGACCCAAGGTTGGAGAACACTGCTCTATACAAAACACTCTTCCTTTCCTGCTTTTCTGCTACACAGCCTCTAGGTGGAGCTGTGCTATACGGAAACAGCGGAAATACATGAGGAGATAGAGTGCCATTTCCCCTGATATAATTTAATAGCTCATTTTTCCCATTCTAAAAAAACCCAGGAAAGTGCTCTGAAAAAACAGAAATGAAACTGAGGGAACACAACATCGTCTAAAGAGCCTGTAAACAACTGTGAGTAAGGAATCACAAGTGCACGATAAATGCCTCATATGGAAAAGCCCAATAAGTGCTGGAGACATGGACATGAAAAAAAGAGGAACCAAGGAAATAGTAGAGCTGTGTGACTAGAAACTACTGGCAGAAAGAAAGTGGGCAGGCAGGGCTAAGGACTAAGGTGGCCATGTGCCCTACTTTACAGAGGACAGTCCTCTATTTGAAGGGCTTTCAGATGCAAGCCCAGTTTAAAGACAATGAGCCATAAGGAGGGAAAGCGGGGAAAGGCCTTGAAGTTGCCCCATCAGCACTTAGCACCTGTTGATGGCATCAACCATTAGCCGACTGAGCAGCAGCGAGCTCATCTGGTCACAATATTCCTCACTATGGTGAGAAGTATTGTATTTCTATTTAAATGAAAGTATTTTCGAAATGTGCATCTATACAAATACATTAGCATATACAACATTAGTCTGATTTAAATACCATTCATTTCCATGGGTCTACTGTAAGTAGTACAAACATGGAATAATACAACCCATTGCTTTTCATCCCCCCCCCCCCCGCCGCCGCCAAATGCACAGGGCAATCTCTCCTGATCTTGGCAAGCTCTTTGCTAAGAGAAGAGGATGACCAGGCTGTGTATCATGCTGTGGAGCACCTCCTTCAAAGTGGCAATCAATCACACAGATCCTGTTGCAGATTCCTCCTTTCAAGTGGCTCTTTGAATGAGCCAATCCATGGCACAACCCCGGCCCCTCTTTTGGCAAGCAGATCACCTCAGTCCACGCTCTTTCCAAAAGATGGCCAAAATGGGGCACTCCTCTTCATGCAGGGTGAAAGGCTTCACAAAATGTACCTCCTCATTTCAGTTCAACCCTAAATTGAAAGAACCAGCCCATTCTTTGACTACTGGCTTCTTGTTTATCTGTCTACTGGAAGAAGAAGAAAAGGAGGAGGAGGAGGAGGAATGAGAGGCAGATCCAAATACTGACTTTGGGTGGGCAGTGGGCTGGCAGGATAAAGTTAACACTTGCCGTTCTACTCCAGTCAACTTTTGGCTCTTACCTTGAAGAGATATATAGTTGCCATAGCAACAGATTAACAAACTGCAGCTTAGTCACTAGAGATAACACTGCTTGGGGTTGCTGAAATATTCTAAGAGGCCCTTATTAGCAACATTCACAGTTTCTGGCACATTTGTTTAATACATTTCTATCTGTAACTATGGGGGGGGGGCGTTAATTGTATGGGTTTTATTGGATTTTGAAGAATACATCGCTTTCCCATCCCTGATCCCTCCTTAACCCAAACTACGCAGAATTCCCAACTGTGAAGAAGAAAATCCAGAAGAAAAAAAGGGAGAGGCAGAGATAAGAGGGAGGGAATGTGAAATGCCATAAACTGTCAATCTGTCGAGCACTAAATACCAGAGAGCCAGTGTGGCGTAGTAGTGAGAGTGTTGGGCTGGGACTCGGGAGATCCGGGTTCTAGTCCCCGCTTGGCCATGAAACTCACTGGGTGACTTTGGGCCAGTCACTGACCCTCAGCCTAACCTACCTCACAGGGTTGTTGTGAGGATAAAATGGAGAGGAGGAGGAGGACTATGTAAGCCGCATTGGGTTTCTTGCAGGAAAAAAGGTGGGGTATAAATATAATAAATAAATAAATACAATTGCATGTTATATATCAAATTCCAGTGCACGTCACCTATCAGATACCTCTGCTACTAAATGTCACTTCATTCCAAGTATTAACAATACTACATATTTCTGCATGTCATGTCATGATTATTATTGCATGTCAAACAACAAACAATGTCAATTTCAATTGTCAGAGATCAAGCCTGAAAATGAAAGAAAGCTGGAGGCAAATTCAGTGAACATATTCAATATTCAGGAAAATATTCGGCATCAAAATTCACTGAGAAGAATTTGAAAGAATTGGGGAGGGGGATTAGTTCCCACTATAGTATGAATTGAGAGGGCTGTCAGCTGATTAAGATATCTTAAATCAATTGTTTAAATCAATGAGTTGCTTAGATTTAGGACCGCCAAAACTTTAATAGTAGGTGTGTTTTCTAAATAAATAGATGAACACCAACATTACATTCATTGTTAGAAAATAATACTTTCATTCCCATTTTTAAAAAATTAAAACATAAACATTTTTTTAAAAAAACTAAAACATGTTCCCTTGATTTGCAGCCCAAATTAATTATTAACTAACACGTTTTTTATTATTGATTCTGTTGATTAAAGTATGTAGTCCCTGTAACTTACAAAGATGCATCCTCTCTGAGCTAAACAGTATGATTATAAAAATAAGTTTCCACCATCAGAACTATTTGTCATCCTTTTCTTACCCAGTGTTATGAAAACCTTAGAGAACACACCAGACAAGAACTGCATTGTCTTGTCCCTAAACAAGAACAGCACAGCAACAGGAAACATCATCTGACTTCCCCCAGATACAACGATGTCCAGAGCCACCTAGAGCTTTTCTACATGGGGCTGTTAATCCACTGTGTCTACTTTTGCTTTGCAGAATTGAGATCTGAGCACTACATGACGAGCATTTCCTCACCTGCTTTTCCACTACATAACCTCTAGGTGTAATAGCACAATTACACAAGTGGAAAAAACATTTTCTTTCACTCTCACATATATTGCTGCATTTTCCCTGCTCTAAAAAAAAAAACAACCTGCCAAAAGTGCTGTTTATATAAAGAACGTTATCTAAAGAACCCATTAACAACTGTGAGTAGGGAGTGATGAGCACACAATAAATGCCTCATGTAGAAAAGTTCCTAGTGGCTAAGTTCCATTGTGTCAACTATACAATGACACAATCCACACACCAAGAGAGAGAGAAAGAACTGAGGACGGCCCTTTCTCAAGGACATCCCTGCATGTATCTTCCAGTAATTTTAATAAATTGCACAGTTATTAATACTGGAAGCTTTACATTGCATAGTTTGTATGAAACGTAAGTATTTTAACACTGCTTTTCTTCCTTCATCCTGTTCCATGGGACCCAAATTTAAATGTTAACCATTGGTAAGTATTCCTAGAAGATACTTCCAGTTAGGTATGGCCTTCTTCCAATGTAGGAATGCAAACTTGCATTTCAAGTTGTGACATATTGAAACATTTCCACTTATCCTTGACTCAGTCTGGAATGGATCCCCCTCAAATGAGGTAACTTGAATCCGATTTAGACTGCTTAAGCTTGGAGCCCAAAATGCTCTTGATTATCATCGGATATCATAGGATCATAGAGTTGGAAGGGGCCTACAAGGCCATCGAGTCCAACCCCCTGCTCAATGCAGGAAACTAGAGGAGGGGGTCTCCCATCCAAGTAATAACCAGGCCTGACCTTGCTTAGCTTTCCACGCTCAGACAAGCTGAGCCAGCATGAGCAGGGACACAATAAATCCTAGAGGCAACCCCCCAATGCAACCCCTGCTAAAAAAAACCACCCCATTTCCCTGCCTCTTTCCACTTCCTGGTTATGGGAACAGCAGCCCTAAGTGGGGCTTTTCTAAGGGCCTAGAGAGGCCGCTGTAGCCATGCCAAGCATTGTCCAGTGCATCCATCAGAAAAACATGGGAACTGCTCCTTGGGTCGCCACTTATGAATCCCACACACACACCCAAAAGGAGATGCACCACCACACACACAAAAAGAGGACACAAATTTGCCTAAAATTTGCATATGCTGATTTATATGCATAAATGCATATTTAGAGATAATAATTATAATTTAAATAGAAATACAGGACATCTCACCATAGTGCAGAAGACTGCGAACAGGTGACCTGTGTGCCTTGCCCGGTCTGCTGTCCGGGTGCTGTCGATGGGCAACTTCAAGGCCCAGCTCTTCTTTCTGATGGTTCTTGATCTCTAAACCGGACTTGGACTGGACAGCCGTTCAAATAGAGGACGCCTTCAAAATAGAGGACAGTCCTCTGGCAGCCCTTCAAATAGGGGACTGTCCTTTGTAAAAAAAAGAAAGAAAGAAAGAAAAGCAATGAAAAAGAGGGGGGCACGTGATCACCCTAACTGTTCGCATGGTTCCCACTGCCCTTGATGCAGCTACACATGGCTGCAGCAGTCTTTAGAGCAGAGCTCTCCGGATGTTGCCAGACTACAGCTCCCAGAATCCCTTGCCATTAGCCGTGCTGGCTGGGTATGCTGGGAGCTGTAGGCCAGCAACATGTGGAGACCCAAGGTTGGAGAGCCCTGCTTTAGAGGCTGAGGCACTGCTGGGAGCCCTCCTTACCACTGTGGCCAAGGGTGCAAAAGGGAAAGGAGTGGTAGTGGAGGTGGTGGCAGTGAGAGCTTGAGTTTATAGGGTGTGTGGGCCCAACTTGTAATGTGGGGGTGGGAGTGAACCCTTGAATCCACCTCTCTCTCTCTCTCTCTCTCTCTCACACACACACACACACACACACAGAGTCTCAGCGCCATCTCTAAATTTCAGCAGCACCTTAATTTATTTTACACATGTATACTCTGCCCTTCAACCAGGGCTGGTGCAAGGCAGTTTGGTGCCCTAGGCACGATCAGATATTTAGCACCCCCCTTCCCACTTGAGAGTGCTGTATTTTCCCCCCAAGGCATTTATGGTGCCCCCTTTAGCCCTGCGCCCTAGGCAACTGCCTAGTTGGCCTAATGGTAGCACCGGCCCTGCCTTCAACACATATATTTCCAGGGCATCTAACATATTTACAACGATAAATTGTACAATAAATTCTAGAAGGTATCTGAACAACTAAAACAACATGTCAATGAAACAGCAGATGCCACAGCAGCATGAAAATCTGACAGGAGTTAAAAGCGGAAAACATCTCTTTGTTGCTTCTATGTGTCCCAGCAACAAAGATATGCTTCGCCAGGATGAGAGAGAGGGCCTTCTCAGTGGTTGTCCCAGACTGTGGAACTCCCTGGCTGGGGAGGCCTGATTCACCCTCACTTGATGGTTTTTTGCGACCTCATGAAGTTCTCTTTATCCTAGCAGGCATTCAGCCCTTTTAGGCAGCGGCTCTTTTCAGGTTTTTGTAAAATATCATTGGCTTTTTAACCTGCTGTCTCTGTCCCCCATTTAAATTCTATCTGTCAGTCTGTCAGTCAGTCAGTCTGTCTGTCTATCTATCTATCTATCTATCTATCATCTATCTATCTATTATTAACATTGATATACCACCATATTGGCTAAAAGTCCATTATAATTCTATGTTTAATTGGTTTTATGGCTTTGCATATGATGCAGGATATAAGCTGCGTTGAGTGTCTCTCATGAGGCAGGGGGTTGGATCCAGATTTATGCTGGATCAACTGCAGTGACAGAAGTGGACTCCCCCCCCCTCCTTCCCACAACAGCCCTCCCTCCAGCCCCCTGAAAATGCTACACAGAGAGTCAGAAGACCCTGGAGAATGGGGTGAGCTGTGGTGTGTGGTGGGGCAGAGGGGATCCCAAAAAAATCAGGTGGAAGGATGACCCAGTTAGTTTGGGGTATAAACAATCCAAATAAATAAATAAAAGCCAGGGAAATGTGGGGCGGGAGAGGTCATCAGTTGCACCAAAAGGGTATCATCAGACATCCTTCCCCAACTGGGTACCCTCCAGATGTGTAAGACTGGCTGGAAAAGATGGGAGTTGTAGACCGACATCTGTGGGCACCAAGTTGGGGAAGGCTGACAGAAGGAGTGGATGTCAGATGAGCCTTCCTGAGGAGAGCCTTCCAAAGGTGGAGCAGCTGCCACTCTCAGCAGAGCTACAGTTGCCATTATAATGTGGAAGCTGCAGAGCCAGGCTCCTGGATAAGGTGGAATTACCTTGGGTGTTCCCCTAGACCAGGGCTCTCTAACCTTGGGTCCCCAGATGTTGCTGGCCTACAGCTCCCAGCATACCCAGCCAGCATGGTTAATGGCAAGGGATTCTGGGAGCTGTAGTCCAGCAACATCTGGGGGCCCAAGGTTGGAGAGCCCTGCCCTAGACAGAGCCTGTGGTCACTGAGCCCTGGATAAGCACTGCAGGGAGCACATGTGCCCCAACACTTGTACTAGTATTTCAACACTAGGCTAAGACTTAGGCTGGAAAGGCACCCACATACTACTCCTTGTGTTTACCTCCTTACATGTAAAGATGGGACAGGTGGGTCTGTCCAACTGCTGCTGCAACGTAATGGCATCTCTGAGCATTCTGTACAAGCAGCCACCAGCAAAAGCAGCCACCATTCGTTCGCAATGTTACAGATGGTCAATTCTAAATTGTGCCTCAGATTCATTCAACTGGTGCATTTGGAACCTTTACAGTCCAATCCTGTGTATCTTTTTTTAAGAAGCATGTCCCACTGAGTACCAGGAGGTTTACTCCCAGGTAAGTATATGTGGAATTGCATCCTTAGATTGTTCCTGGTGGGGAGGCAATGGGTGGATTCTTTTACTCTAGAAGAATGGTGACACATTAGTGCAACTATGTTTTCTTCCTCACACGATCCTGCTAGCTCCCTTCATGGGTTACTTGCAGGAAGGGGCAAAGCATGTTGGAAGGGGCTGAGGGGTCATGCCTTTAGCCCCACTCCTGACATTGCACGGCTGCTCTGGCCCCACCCCCAACATCCATGTGTTAGTGTAGCCATCTGTGGCAGGGGAACCTTCACACGTAGACTTCTCTAAGTGGAGACTTCCCCAGCTTCTGGAATTTTTATAATACTGGATGCCAAGATCCAGGGAAGCCACAACATGTCAAGATCTATGTGCAAAGGCTTTCCCACATCAGGCAGCTGCACTAATGCATGGAGGCCAGGAGGAGCCATTTGTCATTGTGGTGGGGCAAGGGAAGAATGGATTTCGTTAAATCCGTTCCGTGTCCGTTTCGCCGATTGTCAGTCATCTTTCATTCCGTCTTCAGCTCATTGACAGAATCAGATTTTCTTTACGGGTGTACAAAAATTTTGTTCCACTTGCACTAATGCACACTTGTGTTAATGCACAATTGTGCACAGTAGTGTACATTAGCACAAGTGCAAAGTCGTGCAAATTGCCCCAAAAGTAAGGGGGGAAATGATCGGCAAATCTGGGGAATCCATACAACTCAAAAAAGCTGTTCTGTTGTGGAATTCACAGGTTGCAGAAATCTGAACATGTTTGAATCTGTTGCAAATCCCTTGGACATCCCTAGCATGGGGCTTAAAGCATGGCCCTATAGCCCCTTTCCACATGCCACTTCGAGCAAGTAATGCATGAAGGGGGCTATATATTCCCACAAATGGGTTACTCGCAATCATATGGTTGCAGAGTAGGAGCAACCCAACCCCACATGAACTGAAGAAACATGGGGTGATTAAATTCCCAGCTTACACTGCCTAATGTCTTCCATTTCAACCACCACACAGAGACATGAAACTGAATTGAGCAACATCACAAACTTGTTTGAACCCACCCAAAAGAGAGAATTCTCTTTGCTTTCTCGGGAGTCCTTCTCCCTGCTCCTAGATATTTAGCACACTGGCAGTACTCAGGCAGTAAGAATGTGCAAGAGCATTCCCTGGGGGGTAGTTTAGCTGCAGGCAACTCTCCTGCCACACTGATTATATAGAGTCAGTCACAATGTCACTATCATGCCGAATGTCTAAAACATTTGACAAGGCAATCGTGACAAGCTATTGTACCAGTCTTGTAATGGAAAGGACTGTACAACCAGACACCTCGACAGAAAAGTGTTGGAGAGTTTAGGGTACATCAGGACTGACACATAGCGGCATGCAGCAACAGTTGTGGTGTACATGTGAGCATACATGTGCTCAGTATGGGCTACAACAGGGCAATCCACAAGAATGGCCTTCTGCCGGCCTGTGGGAGAAATGCAACTTGGAAAAAAAGTGAAGTCCGGAGATCGCCTTAGCCACGAGTTGCAGCACATGATCCTCATGTAGTGGAAATTTGTGGCTGTCATGATTTCCTCCTATACATTACCCACACTACAACATGTTCTCTGCAGTATAAATACAAACAAAAATTGTAACTATGACTCCTGAACTGTACTTTGGTCTAATCACAGCTAAAAGGCACAGACTTGAAATTAAAACACAAACGTTTCATTTGGATTAATAAAGACTCATTCATAGATTTCATAGATCATAGAGTTGGAAGGAGCCTACAAGGCTATCGAGTCCAATCCCCTGCTCAATGCAGGAGACTAGAGGAGGGGTCTCCCATCCAAGTAATAACCAGGCTTGACCCTGCTTAGCTTTCCACGCTCAGACAAGCTGAGCCAGCGTAAGCCATAGGCCTGTCACTATACATGTTTACTCAGAAGTAAGTTCCACTAAGTTCAATAGGGCTTATTCCCATGAACCTATTTCATCAATGATAATGGTCTAGAACTAGAGAGCTGGTTACAGATAGATGCGCCTGATGAAACAGGGTGACTCATGCATACACATGACTCCTCTCATATGGACGTGACACAGAGTCAATTCATTGGTCCAGTTAACAAAATATTGTCTACTCCAGCAACATTTCTCCAGGTGGCCAACATCAAGCAAAGTTCTTCACCAGCTGCCTTGCTCCCTTAAACTGTCATTAATCAGATGATCACTGAGATCACTTTTTTAACTGGAGATGGAATCTGGGGAATTCTGCATGCAAAGCATGTGCTCTGGTCACTCCCACACAGGCTGGTCTTTTTCCTGACCTATTAAAACAAACCCTATTTGAAATAGTCTGGGAGCTTAAAGACATCATCATCTTTCATCCCTCTGCTTTTCAGTTGCCAAAAAAAGGCCTTTTCCTTGTTGCCGTGGTTTTCTATGTCCTGTGCAGCCCATCTGTTCATGCTCATTTTCTGTAGCTTAGCCTTGTTCCAACAACCATTCTGCAATGGTATTGAACCATGGTTTGTTTGGTGTGGGGTTTTGCTTTGCTTTTTGTTTTGAGATAACTGCAGCACCTGGTATGAACTGCACAGTGAGAGATGCCATCTAAAGTCTAGGCTTAAACTGGAGCATAGCAACAGGAACGTTTCCGCTCTGCTAGCGGCCAGTGGGCATTCAATTAAATATGGTACTCTCTATGAACATTGTAAGCAGGTTTTGTTCTGTTACTGGTTCATAACTCTTTTAAACTAAGCCTGAAGGGTCAACCACTTGGCTCCCAGTGGTTCTTTTTCCTTGGCAGGCCAAACACCAATTGTTGATGGGTCTCTTGCTGTGTCACGCCGTGCAGCTCAACACAATGGTGCTGCCTCAGCAAGTACAGTGCTTGCTATAATGGGTTAGCTTTTTTAAAAGTTACTGCTTGCTTTCAGGGACAGGCATTTGCTGCAGATGAAATGCCTGCGTGTTGGAGTCTATGTTGAGAAATAACAGACAATTGCATTTGTTTCAGAGAATGTACCTGTCATCTTTAACAGTAGTTATCAAAATGGCTTATGGGTGACAATAAGAAGATCCTAGTGATAAGAAACGTATTGACGTCTCTTCCACTTCCACTTTCTCCCCTCTCCCTTCCTCTGCTTCCTCTGAGATTCATAGATTCATAGATCATAGAGTTGGAAGGGGCCTACAAGGCCATCGAGTCCAACCCCCTGCTCATGATCAGTGTGGTGCAGAAGTGAAGAGTGTCGGACCAGGAAGTGCTGGATTAAAATTCCCATTCAACCATGAGGCTCGCCAAGTGAGCCTGGGCCAGTCGCAATATTATTCTAACCAACCTTACAGAATCGCTGTGAGCATAAAAGAGCAGAGAACCATGTGCACTGCCCTGAGATCCTTGGCAGAAGGGTAGCATTAAGAAAATGTCATAAGTGCATAAAAGCACTGGTGCGACCAACCTTGGGCAAACAGCTTCTAGAAATACTTTTTTGTTGGGGGAGAGTGTCAAGCTATACCCACTCTTCTGCTTATCCCCCTGAGAGGAATATAGTCCCTCGAGGTAATATTCTTGTGCGCAAGAAAGAAGCTGAATGGATATCGCTCTGGAGATTGTTTTGCTTTGTTGTTTTCATTACAACTAAAATCATGTACTGCCCTCCTCCTGTGTGCCTACTGCCAAATTCTATTGACATGGTAACGCTGAGGTAAAAGGAAGAGTTGTTCAATCCCCACACCCAATTCATTCTTTTTACAATGTGAACAGGATTGTCAACATGAGCACCCCCTGTGTGGTATGGGCAGCTGCCCATGAGGAACTTGCCCCAAAACATCAAGCCATTGAATACACAACATGCTAAACAGCTGTCAGGTGAAAATAAATTGCTGCTCCAAGAAAAGGTAGGAAAAGGAATCCCTGGGTAATTACTAGCCTCATGAACTATTCTGCCCCTTCTCATTATTGTAAGAGAGCCCTGCAATCTAGAAGGAAGCGCTGGAATCCAATGGTGTTTCCCTCCACACACACAAAATTTATAATTTTTGAAGCATAAAAATGGTGAGATTTTGAGATGCAGGCATATTATATAAGTGCAGAACCTTTCCAGCTATTTTTATGGAAATTTCTGCTTTTCACCAAAAGAAGATGAGCCAATTTTAAATAATTCTTGCACACTATGTTCCCCATTCAAAGAGTACTGTCTCCCTGTGACTGCAGTCCTGAACACAATTACTCAGGGGTAAGCTCCACTGAACGCAGTGGGACGTACTTCCAAGTAATCATGCATAGGATTGCACTGTAAGTCATATCATGCAGGAGTCAGCCATCATTGTATGGATCACATGCGGCCTCCAAAAGCTCCAAGAGCTTCTCTGAAATTTCGGCCCTCAGACTGAAAGAGGCTCAATACCCCTGCTTTGAGGAATAGGAGCTTCATTAAAAAATAAAGTATCACAAGAGAGACACCCACCAATGCAGTCGTTTGACAAACATCACAATCCTACCCATTCCCCATTTCCAGAGTAATCACCTCAATAATCTAGGTCAGGGGTTCTCAACCAGGGGGGAATTCCCCCCAGGGGGGGAATTTTAGGGTTTCAGGGCGGGAATTGGGACCACAGACTCAAATGGTTGGAATACTGATCTTTCTACAAATTACAATTCTACAGATTGTACATAATCTACAGGACACCACACCTTATTGTATGGCACAGATTAAGTCAGACAATCTTGGAAAGGGGGGAATGACAGTCTGACATATGGTGAAAGGGGTGCATGGGGCAAAAAAAAAAGGTTGAGAACCACTGATCTAGGTGATGCACAAAAATTAAAAGCATAAGGCAAGCCTTGCCTGCAATCTTATAATCCATTAGGGGCCAGGAGCTAAAACAGAAAGTTTCTCAAGTGTCTAGAAGGCCATTATAGATGGTTCATAGGCAACTTTTGGCTTGGTGGGTCCCATTTTGTGCAGGCCTGAAATCCCAGGTCCCCTGCTTGTGTAGCAAATAATATGGCCTAGATCAGGCAGGGGTAGGCCACCTTTTTGGGCCATGGTCAGATTTGGCAATTTGAGAAACTGTCCTGGGCACCACCACAAAATGGCTGCCATGGGAAGTGTGGCAAAGGACAAGTAGCCTTCCCAAAAGACTGAGTGCAAGATAGAGGTGTGGTCTGAGTTCCAACACACTCAACAACTCTTTTGAATCCACCGTTTTTGGTACCAGTAGAAACCAATTTCACAGCAATCCCAGCTGCCAGTAAGAAAATGTGTTAATTTTTTAAAAAAATGTGAGAAGGGTAGAGCACCTTTGCAGGTGCCAAGGAAGGTGTCTGGGGGTGCATTGGTGCCCACAGTTGCCACATTGCCTACCCTTGGCACAGATTAAGCCTTCACCTGAGAAGCCTATTTTGTTGAAACTCCACCTTGCTGTAGATTCTAAAGAGAAATTGTGCTTATTTCTAGGATTGTATTTTTGCTTATGAAAGCAAACTAACTGGGCATATATCACTCTTCCTTGAATCAACATTCCATGCTGAGGTGGTGGGGCTGGCAATTGTTAAGAAGGTTCAAATGCCTGCTCTTGGAAATATTCAACTGCTAAAAACTAAAAGGTAGAACTAAAACCTAGGGAGAGGGGAATATCATGAATAATTTTGCCCCCTGCAGAATGCATCCCTTTTCTGCTCATCACTCAGGGGTTCTTAAAAAGAGTGTGGCAGTGTTTCCATCCCCCAACTCAGATAAGTGCCTTTCTTCAGCATCACTTCCTCACACACACACACAAAAAAGGTTCCTCCCACATCTATTTGTGCAGCAGCAATCCAGTCAGGTAGTGGCACTTCCCAAAAAGAACCTGTTGCTCCAGCCTCAGTAACTGCTTCTTTGGAGCGATGTATGTTTGAGTTCCTCGCCTCCCTCAAATCAGTCTCTGCTGGCAAGAAATAGAGACATGTAATAAATACAATAATAGAAATACTGGAATACTCATGTAGCCAATGAGATTCTGCTGTGCAATGACATCACCAACAGGGTTGGTGCTAGGCACTGAAAAGATCTGGGGCTCAGGTCCACAGGACCAACCCCCCCATCCACAAATTTGCATATGCTAATGTATTTATGCTCTAAAGTCTGTAAAGGACCCTACCTCCTAAGGACAGGACACCCCTATTTGTAAAAAGAGATGTATGGACAGGCGAGAGGAAGGCATTTGATTGCGCGTGTAAGGGGGAAATAAAGAGTCGAGAGACAAGATATGGTGTAAAATTAGGGCCCTCAGACTGCCTTGAGTTTATTGCCACATTTATTGAATCAAAGATCTGCGAAGCGAAAAGTGTGGGTACTATCTATACCGGCCAGTGGAGCCTGTTAACGGGTGAAATATCCCAACCCCAAGGGTTGGCACTGTAACTCGCCACCCCCCAGTTTTACACCACAGTGGTGCTGGGAGGCCTTACCAGTGTCACCTCCTCACGGGGCCGCGAAACACTGATGAAGTGAGTCGGCCTCAAAGGCAATCCCTATCTCCCACAGACTGAGCCGCGTAACCCAGCAACGGGGAGCCAGTCACCTAAAAGGTGCCATGGGATGATCACCCAACCCCACTACCTAATTCCCGCACTTATCAGCCAAATGTGACCGAATTGAATTGAATCAGCAGAAACCCAAATTTTAAAAAAACACCCAGCCCTGTATTGCAGTGTAGAGTAGGCGAAATATGCACACCGCCTTATGATCCAGTCAAGGCAATGAGCCAAAATTCCTACTTGGCCCCGAAACAGGCGACCAGAAAATCTTACACAACTAACAGGGAGGGAGGGAGGGAGGGAGGGAGCCGCAAAGAGAAAAGAGGCCGAGGGTGGGGCAACCAGGCCTAATATTGGCCTTGGTGCTCCACCCTCCTTGAGCCTGATTGGTGGAGTGAGATCACCCCATGGTGGTCTGACTCCAATTCCCCCCACACGCAAAATTCTCCCCTCCCACAGTTTTGTGTGCTTGGGGGAAGGGGATTTCAGGGGGGGGGGAACTCAGGCAGAAAGATTCACGGCAGGGGGCAGCAGGAGGTGAGGCACATGTGGGCAAAAAGCCAACTAGTCCAGGGGGATCAGGTGCAACAGAGATCATCAAGGCACCTGTACCTTCATTTCAGAAAGTGCCCATGGACAGCAGGGTGGTGGGGCAGAGGGCCTCCCAGGGCTCTAAATGAAAGATTTGGGGCTCCAGCCCCAGTGGACTGCCTCCTAACACCGCCTCTGGTAACCAAGTACAAATGAGGTGAATTAGGTTCATTTGCCCTCATTGACATTGTCACATGGGGGGGGGATCTCATTCTGACAACAGTGAAGGCCTCTTTGATGAAAAACACGGCTCCAAATAAGCAGAGTAGCAGACATCTAGGCTGCAAACATCAGTGAACAGGCACAAAAGTAATAAATGCTGGAGGTTCCTGGGCACGCTTTGCCTCTGAAGACCCATTTTTTTCAGGGGGGAAATGTTCTCTGTAGAACATTCAGTTAAGCCCATTCTTAAAAGCTGCATATGAGCATTCATCGTGGTTACTTCTTTTACACCTCCTAATAAATCAGACACACACGGGTGCTCCTGAGGAATAATCTCATGAAGTCTCAAACACAGCAGGGCGATGAAACCACCTCCTCATGCAGGGATGGGGACTCGGACTCCAGGACTCGACCCGTGTTCCCTAAAATGCCCTCCTGTCTCTTGCAAGGAAGCACATTGGTAATAAGGGAAAAAGTAAAGAACTAGAACTGAGATGGCGGGGGCGGGGGGGAGAGTTTGGTGGTGGGGGAAGAAACATTGTCCTAGTTATCTAAAGATCAGTAGCTATTTTCTGTTCTTTCAAGCCGTTCCTTTCCCTTGGTCCCGTGCAGCCTGTTGGCGAAATGCAAACCACAGATCGCTGCCTTGTGACTCACCCCTAGTGTAAAAATATCTCCATTTTGGCAAGTCATATTAATCACTTTCTCGCTCCCGCTTTGTGTTAGGAAATAGCCATCCACCCACCCCACCCCACACCCCTGCCGCTATCGTTTTTTCAGTTCATGTTGCCAGGTCTCATGGTTCAGCGTTTCAGTCTTTTTCTCAGGCTCTCCAACTTGGGAAGGAGCAAAATTTTGGGGCCAGGGGCCAGAATCAAATAGGCAGGCCATCTTCTGCTTGGCTTAAAGAGATGTTGCAAATGTTGCTGGAGATATTTTGCTTCACCGCCGTCATCCATGTCCATCAGGCTACAGCCTGGGGTGCCATACACAGCATCCCAGATATTAATTTAGGGATGGGTGACCATTTCATTTCAGGTTGGTTTTGATAAGGATGTATGAAAATTCACAAAGTTATCCTTATTCAGGACAAAAAGAATGTGACTTAAAAAAAAAAAATCAGATATGAAAGAAGCTGAAACTGACATATTTGTCCATCCAGGCCCAGGGCTTTGCGTGCTTAACTCTTAAACGTCTGGGTTTGAATCCCAGTGTATTCGACCATGTTAAGTGCTGAATTAGGGTTGCCACCTCTCTTTGTTTCTGACAGGGTTGTCATCTTTAACAGCTACATGGCAGACGGGAACATCATGGTCTTCTCCATGCTGGGAATGGCTGTGGCTATTGAATGAGGCTGGTGCAGATAGTTGAGAATTTCAGTTCAGTTCAGTTCAGTTTGGATAAGAATTTACCAAAATCCTCAAAGTTCTTCATATTTGGGAGAGAAAGAGCTTGACATTTTCAAAGTCTGAATGCAAGGGAAAAAGCAAGACTGACAGAATCACCCATCCCTGTGTGTCATCTTCTGCCCCCAGGCTGTACCACCCCCCAACTCCTGGTTCCCTGCCCACCCCCCCAGCTGGGTCTCATGGTCCAAGACCTGGCAACCCTATCTTCAGTAGCCAACTACCATGTACAAATATTGCACAGACTTTATTTTATTTATTTATTATATTTTTAATCTGCCCAATTACAGATGTTGCTTTCAACAGACTTCAAGGTCTGCCATTCAACTGTTAGCTGTATAAGCACTGAATTAGCACATGGCAAAATTTCTGAACCATTCTATATGAACTCCATTCCTTTCTTTAATTAGCAATGAATAAATTAAGATCAGAATTATGTAAATTAACTCTGCCACATTTCAAAACATTCTTCTCGCATTAAGAAGTGGCGTTGCACAGCAGTCATACATTCACCCTTATCGTACATCTCCTTCAAGACTGGTACCTCACATTTCATGGGGGTGTCGGGACATGGTTTTCAAGGAAACCAAGCCTTATGAAATGTTGGCCCACAATCCACCACAGACTTTGAATGTTCAGTTGACAGACCAGGAAGTATAAATTCTGTAGACAAGATCATTCTTTCAGATCAGGACTATGGAATTATACTGGAAACCATCAAATGGGAACTTCTCCAGTATGAACAATTCATTTCAACCAACGGTACATGCATCCTAAAGGAGATGCCCTCAGTGGACTATATCCCTATCAACCAGTCTGCCAAGTCTCTTCTGAGCAAACCTAATTTGTAGGAAAGATCTGTATGGATTAGGTCCATTTCCAAGACTAACAAAAGAAGCCAACTCTACAGTGCTCTGATTTATGCTACCATCTATATGTTGGCTCACATGTGTACAAACAATACAATGGCTCAGTCCATATGCAATCACCCACAGAGCTGCTGGTGGGCGTGCAGCCTAGCAGAAATTATGTGGAGTTGCCAATTATATGAACCAATGCTTTCACACTGGGACTTTATTTATTTATTTATTTATTACATTTATACCCCACCTTTTTTCCTACAAGGAACTCAAGGCGGCTTACATAATCATCATCCTCCTCTCCATTTTATCCTCACAACAACCCTGTAGGTTAGGCTGAGAGGCAGTGACTGGCCCAAAGTCACCCAGTGAGTTTCATGGCCGAGCGGGGATTAGAACCTGGATCTCCAGAGTCCCAGTCCAACACTCTAACCACTACACCATACTGGCTCTCTTTATATATGGGTGTGAAGGCCAGCGGGTGGGGTGGGGGTGGAATGACAAGAATGGGGGAGCGGTGGAAAAATTGAAGAAAACATTTTTTCATTCCCCCCCCCAGGGATTTTTGGAAAATTGGGGGGGTGGGGAATAGTTGTTTTCCCCTGGGTTTTCCCCAGGCCTTCATATCTCTAGCTCTGCCATTTATATAGTTGTAGCTGCCCTTTTACAAGCAGGCTGACTGCAGACAGTAGAGGCCTCAAGTGTACAGCTTCCATGTGGTCACAAAAGTTCACAGAGTTGATGCCTACACATTTTAAGTGCATCTACTGGGGGGGTGGGGGTGGGGGTGGGCAGGACACTGGATGTATTTACTGGGGAAATGATTCAGTACTTAATGACTTGTAACCAGACATGGACCAATTCCATTGAAAAGCATTTTTTGTTTGTGGAGTTGTGAACATGAATGCTCTGCCTGGGGTATTAGACCTGTGATGGTTCATTCACGCATGCAAGGGACCAGCAGGTGTTGCAATTGGTCAAGTGATGAATATGCGAGTGCATGTATGAGCCAGTCCCACATCACAACAGAGACCAGCCTACAAAAACAGACAAGAAACTAATTTTATTTATTTATTTATTTATTATATTTATACCCCGCCTTTTTTCCTGCAAGGAACTCAAGGCAGCTTACATAATCCTCCTCCTTCTCTCCATTTTATCCTCACAACAACCCTGTGAGGTAGGTTAGGCTGAGAGTCAGTGACTGGCCCAAAGTCACCCAGTGAGTTTCATGGCCAAGCGGGGACTAGAACCCGGATCTCCCGAGTCCCAGCCCAACACTCTCACCACTACGCCACACTGGCTCTCATTTAGAAGTAGCATCTCCCAGATTAGTAAAAAGAAAAAGAAAATAAGATGGAGCATTTTTATTTTTTATTTATTTATTATATTTATACCCCGCCTTTTTTCCTTCAAGGAACCCAAGGCAGCTTACATAATCCTCCTCCTTCTCTCCATTTTATCCTCACAACAACCCTGTGAGGTAGGTTAGGCTGAGAGGCAGTGACTGGCCCAAAGTCACCCAGTGAGTTTCATGGCCGAGCGGGGACTAGAACCCGGATCTCCTGAGTCCCAGTCCAACACTCTCACCACTACGCCACACTGGCTCTTAGCATAAACTAAGTATTCACTTATTATGTATTTATTTATTTACAACATTTATATACCACTCCATATCTAAACAGATTCCAGAATGGTGAACAATAAAAAGATTAAAAAGATAAAAGAAATAAAACACTATATTAAAACAGAATATCAATTTAAAAAAACTTGGCTTGTCAGTCAAGGAAGGCTTCTTGGAATAAAGAGGTTTTCGGGAGGTGCCAAAAACAACACAATGACCTCCAGAGGCAGGGAGTTCCACAGAAATGGGGCCACCACACTGAAGGCTCTTCTACGGGTGGACAGTTTGATTACTTGATTCAACTGCCAAGTGGAAAGTTTGATTACTTTACAAAATAGCAAGAACAAAATGGGTGTGAAGGGGAGAAAGATATTCAAGCTTGAGGTTTTCTATGCCTTGGAGTAGGAATAATGGTAAACTCTACCCATGGTGGGATATAAACAGTGGGATCCTACAGGAATCTGAATTGGGACCAATGCTTTTCAACTTATTCATAAGTGATCTGGAATCAGGAGTGAGCAGTGAAGTGGCCAAGTTTGCTGATGACACTAAATTATTTAGGGTGGTTAAAACAAAAAGGGATTGTGAGGAGCTCCAAAGGGATCTCTCCCAACTTGGAGAATGGGCATCAAAATAGCAAATGCAGTTCAATGTAAGCAGGTGTAAAGTGATGCATGTTGGGGTAAAAAAAATCCCAGCCAAGTATAAACTGATGGGATCTCAGGTAGTAGTGAGTGACTGACCAAGAAAGAAATCTTGGGGGTGCAGTGGACAGCTTGATGATATTGTCAACCTGGTGTGAACCTGGCTGTGAAAAGGCAAATTCCATGTTGGCCGTAATTAATAAAGGCGTTGAAAATAAGACTGCCAATATCATATTCTCTCTGATTATACAAATCTATGGTGCAACCACACTTAGAATACTGTGTAAAGTTCTGGTCACTTCACCTAAAAAAAAGGATATTGTAGAGTTGGGGAAAAGTGCAGAAAAGGGCAACTAAAATGATCAAGGGGCTGGAGTAACTCTCCCATGAAGACAAGTTACAATATTTGGGATTGTTAGCTTAGAAAAAAGGTGAGTAAGGGGAGACATGACAGAGGTGTACAGAATTATGCCTGGTGTGGAGAAAGTGAACAGGGAGACATTTTTCTCCCTCTCTCATAATACTAGAAGCCAAAGGGGTCATCCCATGAAGCTGACTTGATTCAACTGCCAAGTGGAAAGTTTGATTACATTCGGGACAGATCAAAGGAAGGATTTCTTCACACAGAGGATAGTTAAACTATGGAATTCACTTCCACAAGACGTAGTGATGGCCACCAGTTTGGATGGCTTTAAAAGGGGATTAGACAAACTCATGGAGAAGAAGGCTATCAATGGCTACTAGTTCTGATTGGCTATGTGCTTCCTCCAGTATCAGAGGCAGCATGCCTATGTACCCCAGTTGCTACGGAACAAGGGTGGCACGCAGGGTGCTGTTGCACTCATGTCCTGCTTCCGGGTTTCACATTGGCAACTGTTTGGCCACTGTGTGAACAGAATGCTGGGTTAGATGGACCCTCGGTCTGATCCAGCATGGCTCATCTTATGTTCTTATGAACATTGCTCGTTACTTCAAGACTGACACACACACCCTCTCTCTCTCTCTCTCTCTCTGCTACAGATTTCCCTCTCATGTTGTATAACTACAGGACATGTTAATCTCTCCATGATAAATATATATATATATATCCTTTTATATGCCACTTGAATATAATCAGTCCAAAACAGGATATTTCTGAGAGCGAATGGGCTGGGGGCGGGGTGAATCTTGCATTGAACTTAAGTGAATTTGGAACAGGGCATAAATAAAGGTTAGTGTATTTTGGCACACAGAAAATGGAAGGCAAGATTTACAAGAGTGCTAGTCTGGCAATGTACGTACCATTGTTGTGGTAGTAAATAATATCTATATAGCACATTTCTAGTATTTAAAGCATTTCACATATATTGCCTCAATAGCCCTATGAAGCACAGCACTTTGATACATCCATTTCATGCACAGTCACCAGAGGGGGTGTTGTTAAATAGAGCAGGATTGGTCACAACAAGGTGGACAGTGCTGATAGGTGCCGTTAAGGTGAAAGGGGATCTCGGGCCTTGCCACCCAGGGTTATGGGAAACAAAACCCCCCTGGGGCTTGAATGGGACCCCATTGGGACCCGAATGCGGTGCCGGCTCCAGGTTTTTGAGGGCCCTTGGGCAAGACACTCTCAATGCCCCCCCTCCCTCAAGTGAGTCTTCCTCCTCGCCACCATTGTCACCAGCTGCTATCGCTCCTCTTCCTCTTTCTCACCACTGTTACCACTTGCTTCCTTGACAGGCAGAGAGAGCCAGTGAGCAAGCAGGCGGTGGCGTCTCCTGCCCCTCCTTCTCACCACCTCTGTTGTCTGGGACAGAGCAAGAGGCAGCTGAACAAGCAGGTTGCAAGGGTGCAAGAGGAGGAGCCACTCCAGGGGGCTCTTGTCACTCAGTGGGCCCTTTCTGGGGTGTGGTCTCTGCCCTGCCTGAATGGATCACACACCTAGAGTCATGAGAATCAAGGGGACGGGACTCAGGAGGGCAACCCTCAACACCGAAAGGTGCACCAGAGGGCTAGGTCAGATGCAGCCCCATCCTTGATCTTGTGTCTACGTGACGTTCACCCTAAGAGGTTGCCCTGCACAGCTTCCACCATGGCAGACCTCCTCTGTATTAAATTAATAAAGTTGTGGCCCCAGTTTCAACCCATAACTTCATGCCTGCTGCCTCTTTGTTTCTGGCCCACCCTTTGCAATCCACCAATCATTTACTCAGCAGTAAACTCTCGGATACATCAGACAAATAGTACAAAGTGAGTGGTTTGAAGACTGAAGCCTTTACAATCTTACATAGTCTTTAAAAGGTTAGGCCACATTGCTATTAGGTATTTTAGGTGTCTGAAAATAAAATCTATACTCTAGATTCATTAAAGAAGCAACCTTGTGCTATTGCAACCAAATTATCATTAAATGCATTTATTGGCATTTGGCAGGGCTGGCTAATTAAAAAGATGGCGGTGTATATTGCAAGGTTGGTAAATTTAATAAATGGGTGGTTAATTATCTTTGGAAACTGTGTATATTTCTTGAGAGTCAATAGAAAAGGTATTTGAATACCAAGCCACAATTACATGGGAGAAATGTGCAGGATCATTACAGGAGTTGTTAAACCTCAATGAAAATGACTTTTAATCATTAGCAGACATGCAGTAAATACACAACAACTAGCTGCTTCATGTCCTTCCATGCAGTGGAACATTATTATCCCTTGGAAATGCTTCCATTTGTTTTTCATAGCTTAAGAAAGGATATTCTAGGACAGTGTACGCTGGCTGGGGCATGCTGGGAGTTGTAGGCCAAAAACAGCTGGGGACCCAAGGTTGGAGAACACAGTTCTAGGACATTATCAGAAATTCTGACCATCGGACATGCTGCCTGGAGGAACCTGGGAGTTGTAGTTGAATGACATCTGGGGATGGCTTCTCATATAATTAGTTAACCTTAGGTCAGGGTTGGGCAGAAGTTAGATCCCGAAAGCCTCTGCCAGCATGGCCAAAGGACTGGAATGCTGGGAGTTGAAGTCTGAAACATCTGGAGGTCTACTTTCTGCCCATTCCTGCCTTAGATACCACCACACGTAGGGATGTGTGTATCAGCAAAACCCGAGCTCGCTGTTCTCTGAATTCCATCTCAAAGCTCGTTCCGACTCAAGTCCATATCAGATTGCGAGCTTTGGGTTTTTTTCCTTCTCGCGTGGAAATCTGTGTGTATTTTCATGCGTATTTTCCCAAATGTACGCATCAATCATGCACATCTTTGAAACGTGTTCATTCTTCTCCATTTGATTTAAACATATTTGTATGCATTTTTTTCAAACGTATGCATATACTATCAAACGCATTTTTGGGCTTGGGGGGGTCCGCGAATCACATTGCCAACTCAGAAGCGTGTGGACCTCAACCACAGACTGCGTCAGGGTCCGTGTTCCGTTTGGAAGTGCAAACTGGATGAATCCTGATCAAAAATGAACTGAAACGAATTTCTCATACATCCCTACGGCCCACATTCATAGGAGATCCATTTGCATATACACTTGATAGGTCAGGGCATGCAACACCGGTTGATGCAACCTCCATCACCATGCATATAGCTGAGCTCCCATTCTTACAGCAGGTTCTATGCTCAGAGGGCAATGGGGCACAAAGTTTAGTCTCACCGTCATGGCCGTCCACATAGACAGACTGCACTCCCAGGCTGTGTGTGAACTGGCTGTAGAAAAGTCATCTAGAGATGCAGTAAAAGCTCTGATTTGGATTTAACACTGAGGCACTGGGACAGAAAGTTGTTGGTGGCGTCATAAGCTTTAAGAGTCAAGAACAGAGAAGTTGAGAGAGATCTTACAGATAGTATATGAAAAGCTTGTGCATGAGCTGTAGCTTACTTGGGTTGGGGAGCTTCCTTGAGATGGAGCAGACAAGCTGAAGGACTGCATACCTCCCTTATTTGCAATTGCAAGGTTCAGGATGTTCCGGGAACATTGAAAAAAAGAAGAAAATAATCATTTTAATGCTTTTCTCCATGACTTGGATAAAGTTAGATGGAATCTTGAGAGGCAGTGGAATCCCACAAATTAGGCCAATGTTGTGAGTTGCGAATATTCCGCCCGCCTGCCCCCGAGGGGGGGATGCATGTGTTCTTTTTGAGAGAAAGAAACTCAAGGCATGTACGAGAATTTAGTTTCTGTTCGCAAATCATGCAAACATGTCCTGTTCGCAATCCTGAATGCGAACTCAAGCAGGAGAGCTTCTTTTCAAGAAATGTTCACAAATTCCTGAATGTGCAATCGCGTTTAAAAAAATGTGTGCGGTTTTTTAATGTGTACTTTGAGATGCACATTTTCAAAAAATACCCATTTTCATGTTTTAGTCAATGGGGGGGGGAGTGCCAGTGCACACTTTTCAGAAATATGCACAGAAATGTACACGTTCCCCATTCGAGATGCACACTTTTCCCCATTAGAATGAGCCGAAAAACAAGTCAAAAATGAAAATGAAAGGAAATCAAAACAAACTTCGAAGTTATTTTCAGAGAGTTTAAGCTAGCTCGAAAATTGCCGGTGCTCCCATCCCTAGAGAACTCTGAGAAAGCTCATACATTTCAAGCCAATTCTGGAGTAGAGAAAAGTTTGTCCATCGTTACACTGAGCACTCTGGGAGGAGGAGGAGGGGTGGGTGATTGTCTTATCTCTAGCATCAGGGCAATGCAGGCACCTGTGTTTCTTTTGCTCATGCTGACTGATGCTGAATAGTTAACAAGGTAACGCCAAGTATTTTTGCTTCCTGTGATCAATCTTCCCACGGGCTTAGCATGCGCCATGGACCCTTTGAAGCTCTGACAGGCTTAGGGGGGCCATGACAAAGTTGGACTCCTCTGAGCCTATAATGAACAGTTAGGAAAGGAGAAGAAAATATTTTAAAAGGACAGATACGGGGGGGGGGGGGACACGACACATGCACATCATTGGAAAGTGTGAGCTTTACTCTGCAAATAGAAAATTTCACTTGATCCCCTCTTTTATAAAAGCCTGGCAGACACTCAAACACATCCCTAATCCCATCTGTGATCTAATCCATAATAACAAAGTGACTGATATCATTATCCTGTGTAATTTGCTATCAAGACCTTTGCTTAGAGACTTTGAAATCAAACCCATCAAAGCATATGGGCTCCTCACAGCATTGGCCCACAAAGAGACAATACTGTCATCTCTCAATATGGGGTAAAAATGTTTCTCACAAAGCAAAAGTGGTTACAAAGAAATGGATTCCCATCTCCCGTGTGATTTTGAGAACTGAGGATGGTTATACTAATAATCCTAAAATGATTTTCATAAGAAGTCTGGAAAGAAATGTTTTTTTAAAAAACAAAAAACAAAAAACAATTAAGTCATTATTTTCTGGTGGTTCACAAAAATTTCCTCCCATACTATTTAAATCTATGCCTCCCCCCCCCCCGCCCCCCGCCTTTGTTTGCAGTCATCTTTACGAGCTGTGTTTATTTTGCTGTTTTAGGAAAGCAAAGCATTAACCATCCTGTACAAACTGTATTCTCTCCCTTTACAGCATGGTTCACCTGATGGGATGTTCAAGTTTTTGTTCAGATAAACCACCTCCAAAGAGTTTGCAGAGACGGGACCTGTATATAAACTCGAGCTCAGGAAAGCATAAAACATGGCAAACGGATCGGAATCAGACATTGCAGTATAGATCAAAAGCTGGCTGTGGAAGTTAGATTTCTAAATCTGTAGAAGAGGTATAAATAAAATAAAAGTGGTGCAAAGGAGAAAACAAAGCAATTAGGACACATTACACTCATAGCAGTGACAGGGGATAGGTGAAGGAGCAACTCTGCATGACCTGCCACTGCTGGTTATATTCAAGCTCCGTTATTTTTGGAATGTGGAATTTAATTGATTAAGGGGGTGGTTGTATATTAGTTGGTCCCTAGGCGGGTGGGGGGTGCACCTTATGATTTATTTTAGTTGTATGTTTGTGTTTTATAGTTTTGTATTAGTTTATAATAATTAATATATATATTCAAGCTCCGTGATGCTTTAAAACAGCCTTCCCCACCTCCAAATGTGTTGGACTGCAAATCCCATAGTTCCCAGCTAGTGGCCATGCTGGCAGGTAATTATGAGAGTTTCATAGTTTCATAGTTCATAGAGTTGGAAGGAGCCTACAAGGCTATCGAGTCCCATGGAGCACATCTGGAGAGTGCCAGGTTGGGGAAGAAGACTGCTTGAAAAGAAACTGAGATGCATTCAGATTCTCTATTATCCAATCGGCATGTTTTTAACAGACTTCAAAAGGTAAACCGCATAATTCCCTTTCGGCAGAGGCAGATAGCTTCATGTGTGTGTTCTAGCCCAGGCTGCAAACCTTAATAAAAAGAAAGCTAATCGACTTGGCATTCTGGGATGCCCTTACTTCATAGATCAACATCAGAAAAGAGCCCTACTAAACTGGGATTCGAGAGATATTGACTCTGCTCTGTATCTAAGTGCTCCCATATCTAGCTGCCATTCTAACACATTTATATCTTGAAGGATCTTTTATTAAGACTATGCCGGTCCGCAGAGTTTGGGCCTCGTGGGGAGGGGGCGGCTGAAGGCTGTCACAACCAATTTTCAAGTGACAAGTTCACACTTTTAAACAGAGCACGATCCCATCCCAGGCCTCAGTGAAGGATTGGCTTTTCTGCAAAGGAAGGATGACATATATAAAAGCAAACAACTGATGATGAGGTAAATGAGCTGCTTAAATGGTCTCTGTAGGAACTGAGGAAATCCGCCACAAATACGTTACAGACATTTGTCATCACAAAGCTAAGGCCAGTCCTTGAGAAGCTTTTCCCCACTGGTAGGAGAAGTTGGTATTCTAGACCAGGGCTCTCCAACCTTGGGTCCCCAGATGTTGCTGGACTACAGCTCCCAGAATCCCTTGCCATTAGCCATGCTGGCTGGGTATGCTGGGATTCTGGGAGCAGTAGGCCAGCAACATCTGGGGACCCAAGCTTGGAGAGCCCTGTTCTAGAATGTTTTATAAATATGTCAAGATTTGGAGTTTTTGTGGATTTCTATTTTTTGCATTGTAATAGAGTAGATTTGGAGGGGGGGGGAGGACTGAATTAGTAAGCAAACCAGGAAGAAAAGTGGAACCCATTTCATGTGAGAGTTCAGCAGTCTGAGCAAGCCCCAAAGGGCAATTCCCAGAGAAATGCCCAAGCTTTACTGGGTCAGGGATTACATACCTCCATTGTGGTGGAAGCTGGAGAATTGCCGGGGTCGGGGGGAAATGATCCTGAAGTGAAACTTGAAGTAAATTTGGAGGTGCCTCCCTGTTCAAGTCTGAGGAAAGTTTTATGTATTCATTCAGTCAATACATTTATATCCCATTTTGCAGAGATATACCCTCACAAACCAGCTTACAAACTACAGGAGTCAGATGCAAGTCAGGAAAGCCCAGTTTGAACAAATACATTTTAAAGCTTTCTTAAAGGCTTGAACCAAAGGTATAAGGAAGGTGAGGGGCCACCACACAGAAAGCCCTGTCCCTTGTACTCACCAATCTAGCTATTCTAACAGGCGGGCACATGAGCAGAGCCCATGGGTGAAGGTGATCCTTTAGGTATATTCCACACTGAGAGGCATCCCCAAACTTGACCCTTTTAGACTAGCCAAGGGACTACATGGCTCCCTCATGCCAAGAATGGGGAGCTACTCTTGGCTTGTTCCTTTAGGGATGGTTCAGGGTAGGGGTGGAGAAATCATTCTCTTTCCAGTCCATGTCACTTCCCCATGTGTTCATTCATAAGTCTGTTCCGCCTTGTCTGCACCTGAATCTGCTGTGTTCATGCATGTGTGTGTGTGTCCACACACAAAAATTGCATGGGCAAGGCAATCCTATTGCAAAATTGAAGTGCTCTAAGGTCGGAGTATTCAAACATTTCCAAAGTCATGCTGGGCTCCTGTCACCAGGGTGGAAGTGGGGATTGGCGTTTGCCATGCCTTTCCTCCTGGGTTATTGCTTTTTTTAAAACTATTTCCTTTAGACCAGCTCTTATGTTCATCCTGTGTTGGGGCTGTGACAGAGGGCTGGGAGGGCTTTGAATACTGTGCATCAAGAGCTTCCCACACTCTGCTGACCCCCCGATCCACCCACTTTTTACCTCGCCACACATCAGAGCTCTGATGTCAGAGAGGTAAGAGCTGTGGATCTTTGCATGGGGGCAGGGAGGGGGATCCAAGATCCGTCTGTGCACATCAGCAAAACTCGAGCTTGATCAAGTTCTCCAGATCCTCACAGGGTTGTTGTGAGGATAAAGTGGAGAGGAGGAGGAGGACTATGTAAGCCGCCTTGGGTTCCTTGCAAGAGGAAAAAAGGCGGGGTATAAATGTAATAAATAAATAAATAAATAAATTCCATCCTGACGCTTGTTCCAACTCAAGTTCACTTGCGAGCTTTGTTTTTCTCTTTCCGCATGAAAACCCGTGTGTATTTTCATGCGTATTTCCCCAAATGTACACATCAATTGTGCACATCGCTGAAATGTACGCATTCTTCTCCCATTGATTAAAGCATATTTGTGTCCATTTTTCAAAGTAAGCATTCTGATGTTCCTTTTTTCACATGTACGCATGCTGTGGAACACAATTGGGGGGGGGTCTGCAAATTACACTGCTAGCTCAGAAATCTACAGACTTTGACCACAGATCGCATCCAAGTCTGTGTTCAGTCTGGAAGGTGTGAACTGGGCAGGGATGTGTGTGAGGAATCCGATAGGAGGGGGGAAAGCTGATGGATTTTCATGATTCACACACACACACACACACACACACACGATGCTGGTTTGCCAGCCCTGCACTGGCACTGACTTGCCATGGTGCGAGTTGAACCAGCTTGCGGACTTCTGTCTCCAAGATGGGCCACAATTTGCACATTTTAAAAAGAAGACCGCTAAGGAAATTCGAGTAAACACAATTTGTGCAAATTGGTACCCGAAAAGCATGTGGATCTAGCGCACTTTGGGTAAAATCGGCCAATTTGCACAAATTGGCACCTGAAAAGCATATGGTCCTCATGTGATTTGCACAAACCAGCTGATTTTATGCGACATGCACTAGATCCATGTGCTTTTCGGGTGCCAATTTGCACAAAATGTGCAAAATACCATAATTTGCATGATTTGCACAAATTGCATAATATTTACGCAAATTGCGCAAGTTTCCTTAGCATTTAAAAAAATGCGCAAACTGCAGCCCATCTTAGAGATGGAAGTCTGCAGGGAAAAAAACTGACTCAGCTCGCTTCCAATCATCGTTTTGGAAATGGGAAGGAAGTCCGACAAGCTGAAATGAGCCAGTCTTCCCAATGTTAGCACATCCCTAGAACTGGGTAAATCAGGATAAAAACAGAACTGAAATGAATTTCTCAAGCATCCCTTGTTTGGAGCTTTGTCTTTGACCTTGGAGGGGGAAATCTGATCTACAGCCCTAGGGACCATAGGTTTGCAGCCAGAAATATGCATTTAAATACGTATTTTCTCCCAACATTTTAATGCATTTTAATACTTTTTTTTACCTGAGAACCACATTGCAAAATTTCAGAGAAGTGTAAAGTCTGTAGAATAACTATGTCCTGATCCGCACTTTAGTCCGATAGGTATATCAGATTGTATAGAAATTCACAAAGATTAAATTCTTCAATCCTTAGTTCAGGGACTGTAGTAGAGATCCTTGCGAGAGAGCAATACCATGGAGGGAAAACAGATGGAAATTATAAGGGGGTGGTTTCCCCTTGAGAAGGATGCTGGAAAAAGGAGATTATATATGTGAAAGCAAAAAGTACAAATTGTTCCTGCTCAACCCTTGCAAAAGCCAACGGCTTCTCCCAATGGAAATCATGTCTGACTTTACCCAAGACACTTTCCACATATGCAGTCGTGTGCTACAATGTCCAGCCAGAAACACAGGAAGTTGCCTGTTTAAACATTTATTTATTTAATTAATACGTTTTTATACTGCCCAATAGCTGAAGCTCTCTAGGTGGTTTACAACAGTTAAAACCATAAAATACAATATAATAAAAGTATAAAATTTAAAACCACAGATTAAAAACAAACAGCAAAGCTAGCAGCAGTTCAAATTACAGTAACAGAGTTAAAAACTACAAAAGATTAAAATGATTAAGATGATTAAAATGATTAAAATGCCTGGGAGAATAGAAAGGTTTTCACCTGGCGCCGGAAAGAGTACAATGTAGGCACCAGGCGAGCCTCTTTGGGGAGTTCATTCCACAACCGGGGTGCCACAGCAGAAAAGGCCCTCCTCCTGGTGGCTAGCTGCCTCACTTCCTTTGGCCTAAACATCAGGACCGGTGCAGGGCAGTTTGGCGCCCCAGGCGAAAAAATAGTTAGCGCCCCCCCCTCTCCAAAGCAAAAAAAAAAAAACCCCTGCGCCGCCACCACCAACCTACCTTCCCCCCCCCCGCCCTGGCTGCGGCGGCGGCGGCTGCTGCTGTGGCTGCTGCGACGAAGGTAGGTGACGGGGGGTGACGGGGGGGTTGGGGGGGTGGCGATGGCGGTGGCGGTGGGAGGGCAGCGGCGGGCGAGCGAGCGAGCGAGCGAGCGAGCGGGTGGGCGGAGGCGCGGCGGCGGCTGCTGCTGCTGCGGCTGCTGCGACGAAGGTAGGTGACGGGGGGGTGACGGGGGGGTTGGGGGGGTGGCGATGGCGGTGGGAGGTGCAGCGGCGGGCGAGCGGGCGAGCGAGCGGGTGGGCGGAGGCGCGGCGGCGGCGGCGGCGGCAGGCAGGAGGGTGGGGAGGCGGAGGCCTGGTGGGGACGGCGCAGCGGCAGCGAAGAGGAGCGCAGCGTTTCGCGCCCTCTTCAGCCGCGCGCCCTCTTCAGCCGCGCGCCCTAGGCAACCGCCTAGTTGGCCTAGCGGTAGCGCCGGCCCTGTAAACATCCTATCATACCCTTCCTAAAACACATCCAACTCCATTTTAAGTTGATCTCTTGCCTACAGTGGCTGGCACAGGGACAGAGCTCCAGGGATTTAACCAAGGTCTGTTCCAAAGGCAAGGCAAGTAAGCAATCCAAAGACAAGGAGGCCCAGGGAAGAGCATGGTCAGCAGGAGAAAAAAACAAGGCAGGCATCTAGAAGCAGACTCTGTGCCTAGAACTGAGGCCTTTAAGCCTGAGCCTTCAGGGTCCAACCCACAGCATAACTGCAGGCCATCAGTGCCACCTGAGGAATTGTTTACTCACAAGTTTACCATTATTCGTGAGGAGTCCTTATTGCTCAAGTGGGCACCTCTGTGTCTGGTAGCCAGTTGAGCCAACAGCCTGGGGCTAGATGGTCATGCAGCATCTGCCTCTGAGACCAAGAGGGGGCTAAGAGTGTCTTGACGGGCAGGTACGCCGGCCATCTCCCCGAGAGGCCAGAAGGAATCCCCCTGATCTTCCTCCAGGTGCCCTGGCACCGTGAGCTCAGGGCCGGATTAAGAGCATTATGGGCCTGGTGCTGAGGATTTTGGTGGGCCTTTTTATGGAAATAAATAAAATGAAGACGCAATTTTATATTAAAACAAATTAAATATTTTAGTCAGCAAAGAAGAACAGTCAGCAAAGAAGTTACACAGTCAACAAAGTTAAGGTCATTCACAAACTCCAAATATCGCTTTCAACTAGCAACAAGCAACCTGCATTTAGCCTTCACACCAGCAACTGGTGTACATAGGCATACTGCCTCCGATACTGGATAGCATAGCCATCAGGACTAGTAGCCATTGATATCCTTCTCCTCCATAAATTTGATGGGGGAAGTGTGTGTGTGTGTGTGTGTGAGAGAGAGAGAGAGACACACACACACACACACACACACACACAGAGTTAATCCAAGTCTTTTCCCTAGTCAAAATTGCACCTGAAAAAAACATGTTCATGCTCATTAGCCCCCAAGGAGAAAAAGGTCCTATGCAGGTTTAGACAGAAATAAGGCCTACAACTCCCAGAATACCTCAGCCAGCATGGCCAGCTGGCAGATGCTGAGACTTGAAGGACTTACTACTTCTGGCTAAAGATGCACAGGATTGCATTGTTATTTTTCATCCCTCATCCCTCCCTATTCCTTTTTCCTTGTGTGCTGTGTCTTTTTAGACTGTAAGCCTGCAGGCAGGGACTGTCTTCCTTTACTGATCATATGTAAGCCCCGCCAGGAGTCTATTTGACTGAGGAGCGGGATAACAATACTCTAAAATAAATTTAGTAAATAATTAGTTTGAAATAAGTCTTTAAAAAATAAAAAGATGAGCATCTATAACCGTGCACCTGCCCATACAGGTGCTCGCAGAGTATAACATATTTTTTAAAAAAATAAGGAAGAAAAGGTGCTGCAGCAACCAGCACCAACCTCGATGGGCCCCAGCCTGTCTCCTGAGCAGGATACTGCAGTGGGCTTGGGAAAGGCGTATGATTAAAGTCCCCAAGCACCCTGCAAATATTTTACTCAGAGGAAATGCTACTGCCCCACAAACACCACACCACGTCTTGCTCAGATTCTGTTTTTAAAAAACACGGCCCACAACCACCACATCTTGTTCCAAGAAATTCAAAAATGACCCACAACTCCCACATCTTGCACAGAAAACATAAGAAACGACCCCGTCTCTAAGCTCTGGGATGAGCAGAAAGAGGCCCGGAGGCCACGCGGGCCCACTTCGGGTCAGCGAAATCCTAGTTGAGTCGCACAAGCCACCACAGCTTAGATCACGCCACCTCCAAGCTGCCCCACGGCACCCTCCCACCCATGTTCCTCAGTAACTGGCATACCTTGATCCTGAAAAGATACCCAGGGAGGAGAATTGGGCTTGGAGAATGTACAACACAGGGTGTATATCTCCTAAGCCAGAGGTGCCCTCCAGATGTTTATGGTGCCCTCCAAATGTTTTGGACTACAACTCCCACCAGCCCCAGCCAGCATGGCCAATGGTCAGGGATCATGGGAATTGGGGGAGATGGAGGTTGTTGTGTGGACAAAATGTGGTGGAAGGAGAGGGGGCAGAACCATCTGTGCTGTCCTGAGCTCCTTTGGGAGGAGGGGAGGGTGGCAGAAGTGATTCTTCGTAAGTATGATGATTTGTTACACTTGCATACCCCGGCTGTTTTCTGTGGACAATATGGATGGCAACAGCCGTGTTGAACCCTTGGTGGTTGTGGTATAAACATCCCCGTCATAAAAATCCTTGATAATTTTCTGTATTCCTAAGGGGTCTTGACCATCGGTAGAAACTTTATTTGGGTAAGAGGGTGCTTTTGCACTCCTGTCTTGCTTGTGGGCTAACTTTCCCGTGGGCAGCTGGTTGGCCACCGTGCGCACAGAATGCTGGACTAGATAGACCCTTGGTCTGATCCAGCATGACTGTTCTTATTCTATCCCCCACCCCCCAATTTAATCCCCACAAACAGACATCTCACTTATAGGCTAGAACATGAGTAGGCAACTGGTGTGCATAGACATACCTCGATCCTGAAAAGATACCCAGGGAGGGGAATTGGACTTGGAGAAGGTGCAATACGGAGTGTGTATCCTCTAAGCCAGGGGTAAGCAATATGGTGCCCTCCTGATGTTTTAGACCACAGCTCCCATCAGCCCCAGTCAGCATGGTTAGTGGAAAGGGATTTGGGAGTTGTAGTCCAAACATCTGGAGGGCACCAGGTTGCCTAAGCCTGGGCTAGAAGTTCTAAGGGTTGCTTGTGCCAAAGCACCCCCCACCCCACCACCCGTGAACGCGAGTCCTTGCCTGGCGGGCTCCTCAGTGGGGGGTGGGGAGAAAAGATGGTGCTTGCTCGCTCTTGCAGCCTTCTCTTCAAAAAATAAAATTAAAATAATTTTTAAAACGCTGCTCCGCTCTGAAAAAATAAAAGAAAAAAACCTTCTGCTGCTGCAGCGGACCCGACCGCTGTTCCTCGCGGTCGGGTCCAGAGCTGGTCTCTCCTCGCCACTGCGGCGGCGGCTGGCGAGAGAAAGGCGAGGGAGGGACCGAGCCAGGCAGCCAGGCGGCGTGGGAGGAGGGACCACGACGACGATGAGGCGGCGGCGGCGGCACGCAGGGAGCAGGGCGATGCTGCTCCGGGCAGCGCGCACGGCCGTGTGATGCCCCCCGGGCGCGTCTCCGTCGGCCCCGAGGCTCGAGCGCGGCGGCGAGGCAAGGCGGGGGTCGGCGGGATGGGGGGGCTGGCGGCGGCGGAGGGACAGCCTGGCTGGGGCGGAGCCAAGGCGCGCAGGGCAGCCAATGGGAAAGCCCAGCGCCAGGATGGATAGCAGGCTGGGGGGGGCTAGCGGAGCCCACAAGCCCACAGCCGGCCCGGCAGCGCGCGGTGCGCGTGCCCACTCACCCGAGCCACGCTGCCGACTGCTGGCTGCTGCCACCGCCGCCGCGAGGAAGCCACTTCCTGGCGTCTCGACGAGTCGACGCAAGGGCAAGTGCGGCAGCGCGGCAGCGGCAGCAGCCAGCAGTCGGCGGTGCGGCTCGGGTTAGTGGGCGCGCGCACCGCACGCTGCCGGGCCGGCTGTGGGCCTGTTTGATGGTAGGGGCCTGGAGCTGCAGCTCCAATAGCCCCTATGTTAATCCGGCCCTGCATGAGCTCCTCTGCGATGTCCAGCTCAGGGGCCTCCGGGCCATCCCCCAAAGATGAGTCCTCCAAAGGAGGCATGACAACTTATAACGTAGGAATTTGATCTCAAGATCTGCTTTGAAAATGGACCACACACAAAAATAGAACACATTTATTTTCTGACCAGCTATGCTGGCTTTATTAAAACAAACAAATGAAAAAACCCTATCGAGCTACTTTGGCAAGAAATCATTTCTTTCTAGCTTTCTAGTCTGCAGGCTTTCCACTCTTAGCAGTTCATTAAATCCATTTGCATATTTGGCAACAGCGCACGGAACCAAACTATGCAGAAAAACGCAAGATGTTAAACATTGGGCAGTGGACTCTGTGACTGTGAAATGGGAGAGTCAAAGGCTCAGAAGAGATCAGAGCTGCCTAGGGCTCTGCACCTGCAAATCTGGGCTTGATAACAGAGATGAGGGCTTACAGGGCATTCTGCGGACACACATTTAAGCAGACAAAAAGCATCCTGGGAGCAATCCCTCAAAGTGCAAATGCGGATCAATAGCAGATATTCCCGGATCTTTCAACTGCAGCTATGTGACCAGGAGTTGGGCTGCGCATGTTCTGCAGTTCCACAAAAGCACAAAAAGGGGTTGGCAGTGGACACAGAATATCATCCTGAGAATATCTGGTTTTATTTGTGTGTTTTTTTTAAAGAAGCTATGTTTCTAGCCCTGATGGCTGTGAAAACAGGCATTAAAGTAAGAGGGCAGTAATGATGGGTGAACACCCCTCAGCTCCGTTCAGAATTGGGTCAGCAATTACTACAATCAGAGAATATTTGATGCCATATGGCCAAGAAGACGTTGAATCAACCTTACTGAGGACAAAGGAGCTCGGTACAGGCATTCCGAGATGGTAAGTATTTTGTCTACTCTGTCTTGAGGTAGAAATGCCCAGCCATCCTTTGGATTGAGAACTGTTCCTATGAAATTCAGTTCCTTTGCAGGATCGAGGACTGACTTTTTGATGTTTAGACATAAGCCGAGATCATCGAGCATGGACAAGGTTGTCTGAAGTGCAGACTGAAGACGTAGTCTGGATGAATAGACGACCAGCCAGTCGTTGTGTCCTGTGTATTTGTCAAGGCCAATGTAGTCGCCAAGTCCTCTAAAATTCGAGAGGAGTCAAGAAACTCCGTTTCACGGAAGACTTGGCTTTCTTAGGGCCTTGGTAATGAAACTGCGGGAAGCATTCCTTAGTCCTGCAGACTGACTATCATGTGAACATGCATCTTGTCCTCCCATTTAAAAAGAGGTTGAAAAGGAGCTGTGGAAGATGTGAACCTATTCCACTGTCACGGCTTGTACTGCCTATGCCTTGGCAGTGTACTGAAACTCATCTTCTGGGCATTGACCCTAGCCTTTTGGACTGCGTCCAAAGAATCATCCATATTCTCATGGAATAGACCTTCCTCAAAAAACAGGTCTTCTATGTGAGCTTTAACATTTGATGTTAGCCATACATGACGTCCAAGTGAGATGGTACTAATCAGAGACCTGACATGGCAATCAGTTTGGTGTCTGGCGTTATTCATCTGCAGGGTTGCCATACTGATGACCTCCGCTTGTAGTACCCTTGCCAAGTCTCTCTTTTCCTCTGGGGGGTAATCACAGATGTTCCCTAACTTTCCAGTTAGGGATAACTGATACCTCACCATAATTGCCTGGTAGTTGCTACCGTTAGTAGAATAGATGTTGCTGTACACTGGGTCTTCTATCTCAGGTGTCTCGACATTAGTTTCTATGCCTAAGGCTGCCATCATCTTCATCACATGGTCTGCAAATGTATCTAGGTCTTCAGTTGGTAAAGTGGACAGTTTATATTCCACCTGCAAATCAGGAGAAGAGCCTAGTAATTTGTACACTGCAGAATCTGAGTCAGAATAAGGCAGGTTCTCATCAATGTCGAGAGCAATGTTCGATGTAGACAGAGACCGCTGGATGTCAAGAGCGAAGTCGTTGACAATCTGGTCTCCTCGATGTCGAGAGCGATGCTCAATGTCGACAGAGGCCGCTTGATGTCGAGACCAATGTTTGATGTTGATGGGTTCTCTTTGATGTTGAGAGTGATGCTCGATGTCGAGATTGATGCTCGATGTCGATGGAGCCCGCTCGATGTCAAGAGCGATGTTCGATGTCGACAGAGTCCCGCTCGATGTCAAGAGCGATGTTCAATGTCGACAGAGCCCTCTCGATGTCAAAGCGATGTTCGATGTCGACAGGCTGTGCTCGATGTCAAGAGCAATGTTCGATATCGACAGAGCCTCTCGATGTCAAGAGCAAAGTCAACAGGCTTTCCTCGATGTCAGGAGCAATGTTCGATGTCAACAGAGCCCTCTCGATGTCGAGAGCGATGTTCGATGTCGACAGGCTCTCCTCGATGTCGAGAGCAATGTTCGATGTCGACAGAGTCCACTCGATGTTCGATGTCGACAGAGCCCGCTCGATGTCAAGAGCGATGTTCAATGTCGACAGAGCCCGCTCGATGTCAGAGCGATGTCGACAGGTTCTCCTCGATGTCAAGAGCAACGTTCGATGTCGACAGAGCCCTCTCGATGTTGAGAGCGATGTTCGATGTCGACAGGCTGTGCTCGATGTCAAGAGCAATGTTCGATGTCGACAGAGCCTCTCGATGTCAAGAGCACTGTTGACAGACTCTCCTCGGTGTCAAGAACAATGTTCGATGTCGACAGAGCCTCTCAATGTCAAGAGCAATGTCGACAGGCTATGCTCGATGTCAAGAGCAATGTTCGATGTCGACAGAGCCACTCGATGTCAAGAGCACTGTTGACAGGCTCTCCTCGGTGTCAAGAACAATGTTCGATGTCGACAGAGCCTCTCGATGTCAAGAGCAATGTCGACAGGCTGTGCTCGATGTCAAGAGCAATGTTCGATGTCGACAGAGCCTCTCGATGTCAAGAGCGATGTTCGATGTCGACAGGCTCTCCTCGATGTCGAGAGCAATGTTCGATGTCGACAGAGTCCGCTCGATGTCAAGAGCGATGTCGACAGATTCTCCTCGATGTTGAGAGCCTTGTTCGATGTCGACAGAGCCCTCTCGATGTCGAGAGCTATGTCGACAGGTTCTCCTCGATGTCGAGAGCGCCGCTCGATGTTGACAGAGCCCTCTCAATGTTGAGAGTGGTGTTCGATGTCGAGAGAGCCTGCTCCATGTCGAGAGCGAGATGTTTGATGTCGACAGAGCCTGCTCGATGTCGAGAGCGATGTTTGATGTCGACAGGCTCTCCTCGATGTCGAGAGCAATGTTCGATGTCAACAGAGCCCTCTTGATGTCAAGAGCGATGTCGACAGATTTGCCTCGATGTCGAGAGGCTTGTTCGATGTCGACAGAGCCCCTCGATGTCGAGAGCGATGTCGAGAGCGATGTCGACAGGTTCTCCTCGATGTCGAGAGTGCGCCGCTCGATGTCGACAGAGCCCTCTCGATGTCGAGAGTGGTGTTCGATGTCGACAGAGACCACTCGATGTCAAGATCGGTGTTCGATGCCGAGCGGCTGGAGGAAGAACGTTTTCTCCATGGATGGAGTATACGTCTCCTCTAATGTTGGAGCTGCAGTAAGCTCCGTAGCCACGAGTACAGGTGAATCCATAATTTCTCCATCGGAGAGTGAGCTACTTGCACTCCTGACACCGAGGCACGCTTTGCAGGCGTGGATGTAGACAGCTCGTCTCTTCTCGGTGTGGAAGACTTGATCTGTGTCGGGATCGAAACCAGGCATTTTACCTTGGTGGTCGACGTCAAAGCCGTGAAACTCACAGTCGATAGGACTGGAGTGACAGGCTTATAGAGAGAGACTTTCAGTCCTTAGATTTTTTCTTGGACACAGTCTCTTTCTTTTGCTCTTCCTTAGAGCATTTGTGGGCTTTTTTGTCCTTTCTCTTAAGTGGGGATTCCACATTCCGAGTTGCCGCCACTGTAGTATGGGACGTCGCTGATCTTGGCTTGAATGCCGTGGCCTTGAATGCCATATAGAGGGACACACCACGGATAAAGTTTGCTGCCAGGGAGCCATTTTGAGCTTTAAAGCTCGGTGTTTTCACATCGGCCTAATGAATGCCTTACAGTGGTGGCATATTTCTACTACATGCCCCCACTCTCAAACATAACAGGCACAAAGAGTGGCCAGCAGCCAGAGGTAATTTAATCCCACAATAGAGGCACTTTTGAAAAGGCGCCTAAAACAGCCGTTCCTCAGAAGAGGAGAAGAATTTCATTTTTTAAAAAAATTATTTATTTTAATTTCATTTGGGGGGGGGATTTCCGATGAAAGGAGGAAGAGAAAAAAGGTTTATGAGGAAATTTTTTTTTTTTGAAAAGACAATTTTAAAGTACTCAGCTGAGTTGTAGTTTTTTAGAAGAACCTCCGGAGACGACTAGCCGCAATGGCGGTCGAAGAGGAACTGAGGGAATGGGCGGGAGCCGCGCTAAGGAGCACGCGCGAGGGGGAGGGGCTCCCGCCCAGTCTACCTCAGCTTTAGAATTTTCCGGAACGGTCTCAGCGCAGGCGCAGAGCCCATATGTGTGATGCACAGAGACCACGAAGAAGAATATCTGGTTTTATTTGTGTGTTTTTTTTAAAGAAGCTATGTTTCTAGCCCTGATGGCTGTGAAAACAGGCATTAAAGTAAGAGGGCAGTAATGATGGGTGAACACCCCTCAGCTCCGTTCAGAATTGGGTCAGCAATTACTACAATCAGAGAATATTTGGGGAGGGGGCTGGTCCCCTCCCCCATGGTCTGAATTGGCTCATCATTTTTTTGTGTACATATCTTGTCCACAATGCTGGCTGGGAACTGCAATACCCAGTACCAGCTATGGCAGAGATCCATTTGTAAATTCAACCCCCCCACCCCACCAAAAAAAAAAAAAAAAAAAACCAAAACCTCACCAAAGACACAGAGAAACAAGAGAGGGTCTCAGATCTGGACTGGGGCAATGGCACAACTAGGTAATGTAAGACCCTGGGCTTTATTGTCTTATGGGTACTCTCTTTACATGGCCATATATATTACTCCAGTTGTGAAGCACACAACTTACATTTGCCCTCTTCCTCTCCAACTGCTATTCCATGCTTTAAAACTGCTTCTAGATTCCTGATAGGTTAGAACTGCTACAACAACACTGTTTGCCAAGCCTGATTTTTAAAACAAAACAAAGAGTTTTGCATTTTAAATTCATTTAAATCAGAGCACCATCATGACTACAGGAATACAATGGAGTTTGCTTCTGCACTTACCATGCTCTGGATGGTCATTCGAAGGGGGGCAGCTTGAGCTGTGGGCCCCTGGATTTTGGCCCTATATGGTCCACTGGATGGGGGACAGCAGCCACATAAATATTAGTAAGAAAGGGCATGAGAGAATTTACCCAAATAGGAGAGCTGTTCACCAAAAGGCTACATGGTTGTGGAGTTCACACCTGTCAACCAGAGTTTCACAGAGTGTAAGGGATTGCGCATTCAATGACTTTGGTGAATGGGTTTACAAGGCTTTGACTGCACCTGGTCTGCTAAATGCGCATGCTTAGGCCATGCTTAGGCTCTCTTTTTACTATTTTACTACAGTGCAGCTTCTGAGCTGCAGAAGGACTCTTGGGGGAAGTGGCACCTGATTCAGAATACAGGCACGCATTGCAATCGGGAGAAACCAAGTAATTGCAAACACTGGCAGCATCATTAGTGGGCAATGCCTAATAGGAACATAGGAAGCTTCCTTATACCGAGTCAGACCATTGGTCCATCTAGACCAGTATTGTTGACAGTGAATGGCAGCCATGGCTCTCCAGGGTTTCAAGTAGGAGTTTTTCCAGCCCTTCCTGGAGATGACGGGCATTGAACTTGGGACCTTCTGCATGCAGAGCAGCTGCTCCACCACTGAGCTATGGCCCCTCCCTTATGATCTCTCCAAAATCAGGATGGGTTCAGTAGGGTTTCCATTGGTCAGGAGACTTAGCCTTACTGCTGCCTCTACTCATGACTAACAGAAGAAAAATTAGGCCGCAACCCTTTACACATTCACCTGAGAGTAAGTCCCATCAAACTCAAACTCAGTACATAGGATTGTACTGCACGTTATGCAAATATATGCAAATGTGCATACATTGCACAGTCTTTAATGGCCCACAGCATTCGGCTTCTGTTGGCATGTTGTTGTTAAGTACATACATCTGTTACAATAACAGCTATAGTCAACACATATGTAAGCAGGGAAAGGTTGGTTCATTCTGTATATGGATATATATTACATATGTAGCAGCATTTTGCCCTACTAGAGAAAATATGACACCAAAAATGCAAGGAGTACTTGCCGTTGAGGTGAAAGTGTTCAGTGGGGCATATTCCAAGTTGAGGGTGCACCACATCACAGCCTAAGTCACACAGGGCCTGTTCTGACATTACCCAAGCAATGGTTCCTTCCCACATCAGTAGATGCAATATCAATGAAGGGTCCATGATGCCCTTCCTTCCTCCACTGAGACAATCCCAGTTTCCAGGAGAGGCAACAGTGGCATGGGATGAAACCATGTTTTGGATGCCTCACTTGTGATCTGGGGGTTTTGACATTACAGTTCAGGAAGAAGCCATACTGCAGTGCCTTTCTGTTCCACTCAGTAATGGGTCCTGTGTATGTCCGTGTAATTGTTAGGGTAACCAGAATGAATGAATCACCAAAAAAGAGGACAAAGAAGGACACCGATTTGCATAACATTTGCATGTGTTAATTTATATGTATAGATGCAAATTTAGAAATAATTGTTCCAATTAGGTTTGGAATAATTATTTCTAAAATAGAAATACAGGATATCTCATCATAGTGTGGAAGATTGTGGCTAAGTGCCTGCCTCGCTCAGTCTGCTGTCCAGGTGCTGTCGATGGGCAACTTCAAGGCCCAGTTCTTCCTTCTGATGGTTCCTGATCTTTAAACTGGACTTGGGACTGGACAGTCCTTCAATAGAGGACACCTTCAAAATAGAGGACAGTCCTCTGTCAGCCCTTTAAACAGAGGGCACATGGCCACCCTAGAATTATCTAAGTGTGTGTAGAGGTGCGGGGGGGGGCACATAACATACTATTATAAGAGTCGTTCTATAGTAGAATGGACAAGGGCTAAAAGCAGGGGGGAGGGTTAAAGGGTTTGTTTTAAGACCTGATTCACCCATGGACAGTGTGAGGGTAGTAGAGGCCCCCCCAGTGCACTAGGACCATGGAGCACTGGGTCGATTTGGAGTCGGGTTGATTGGGAGTGCAGTCCAAAGTGGGTAATGAACTCCACCCAAGGCCAAATACCACCTCAAGACCAATAGTCAACAAGTACCATGAGGGAAAGCGGAAAAGAACTCTGAAGAGAGAGTTCAGTGCTGAGAAGCCTCAGTTGGCCTCGGATAGCTGGGCTGGTGTGGAGCGCTATCCATCTCAGGAGCAGAACACAGCCACAAAGGGGCTGCCTCTCACCCATAGTGCACCGCATGTTCCTAGGGAACCCAGTGCTCAGTCATTTGTTTTAATTGTGTTATACTTCAAAGGTGGTTCTATGGTCAAGAGTTTCTCAAAAACCAGTCACAAAAAGTGTGTATTCAATAAAAACCAAAAGGTTTTGCCTATTAATATGCAGGGGTAGTCTCAACTTTTGTTGGCATCACACAGAGATTGCAAACTTTAGACATTCTAAACACAAAAATATTATTTTCATAATGCACACAATTCTGGATTGCCCATCTTCATGCCACCCAGATGTTCTGCCAGATGTGGAATATGTTGGAAGGAAGTTCATTTTCAAAAACTGGAACTAATATTCATAGGCAAAGGAAAGAGTTTTCGGCGGGGGGGATCATTCAAAAACTCTGCCAAATGCACACACAAAAATCCCTTCTCCAAAATTCTATCAACACATTCCAGAAGGAGAAAAATAAACTGTTGAGGGCTGGGAGGGGAGGAGGAGATGATAATCAGTTGCATGGTGACTTGTTGTCACAATGGAAAGGTATCACCAAAACAAATTTTCCTCCAGTCCTACAACATGTAGAATCCAATCCTACAATATGTAGAAAGTCCCCCTCCCGCAAGTACTTAAAAAGATATAATTTCTATTGACTCTAGTGCTTTCCCTGTTCTGATCATAAAATGGATGCATCTATTAAAAATGACTGGATTGATTTTTATCACTGTGGTTGTGCTGGCAGCTTAGCAGCAGCACTCTTTAATACCTTCAAAGGGGTTTGCATTATTAAGCACAGAGCACATTTTTAAAAGTCATGGTATGGTCCTTTATCAAGACCTGTAGCGTGCGATCACTCTGAGAAAAGACAAGCATTACATTGATCACATAATTATTACGGTTTTCTCAACAGGAATGGGAACCCTTCCCAGCATGTTGTCACCAATGGGAGGGGTTGAGAGTTCAAGCATCTCTTAAATATGCACTGGGTTTTACAAGTCCTGGACCACTGCACAATGCAAGAGGCGCTGAAGCTTCAGGGAGCTGCTTCCATTTCACACAGTGACCAACTAGAGGCCCCAGTGGAAGCCCACAAGTAGGATATGAGTGCAACAGCACTCTCCTGCTCATGTTCCCCAGCAACTGGTATACAGAGGCATCAATGTGCTTCCTCCTTCCTCTGTCCCTGCATACATTTGTTAGTCTTTAAGTTGCCACAAGACTCACTGTTGTTTTGCTGTGACAGGCACGGAGACAGATGGAGAGGCAGACATGAAGCAGACATAGCTTTTTCAGACATTAAGCCAAAGATGCATATGGTCTGCAGGTGTGATTCCAGAGAAATGCCTTACTGTGAAGTTTCTTCAGAGACCCCACTGTTCTCAGAGTCTCATCATCTTCTCTACCCTCTTCCTCAAGCCCCCTTCTCCACTTCCATTCATGCAGGACAGTTCCTCTTTATGTACCCTTCCTTCAACTTCCCTGCCTGCCTCTGAGCTCTCCAGGTGCTTCTCTGCATCCCAGGACCTCTTCCATATTCTCAGTCTACCTCTTTGCAAAGTCAAAACTGACCATTCCCCCTTCCTTCACAAAAGCTAGATTGCAAACTGTTTTTGTTCCTTGAGCAACTGAACATTCTGGGCCACTATATCAGCTCAGCAACAAAGGCATCACCCACCATAAGAGCAGTACAGATATAATACATTCTTTCTCTGAGATCAATATTTTACAGATGGACTAATCAGCTACTAAAGAGTTATTATAAAAGGTAGAAGAAACTAATCATCTGAAGGAACCAACAGGCACCATAGGACACTTCCCCTCCGATGAATCCTCAGATGAATTAGTAACGCTGGGATGTGTAGCACTTTGTTCTTGTTTCCCCTGCCACAATGCGATCTGGGTCCCCCCCCCCTTGACTCTGGTAATTTCCCAGGCAAAGACATGTCAAGTGCTTTGAACACAGTAATAACCACAGTTCAGACAGATGGGCACCCAACAGTACCAAACACACAGGTGTCTAATGGCTATAATATATGCCAGCAGATGGTAGCAATAACAAACAAAAAAAGTGTTTAACAGCAAGTTACTTATTGTGTAATCTTATTTTACTACAGATCTGGGTACAGTGACAAATTCAGAGAACCGCTTGCTGCCATCAGTCCTGTTAAACATCCACAGGTCTCTGTCATTTGGCCTAAACTCCCTTCTAGGGATGAATGAATCTGCCAGTTTCAATATCTACCACATCTGCATTTCTTAAATCTCAGGCTCTTTCCATCCCAAATATGAAGAAATGCGCAACTTTCAACTGAACTGGAAACTAAATGCTCAGCTCACCCATCCTGACTCCCTTCCCCCCATTTAGTGCTGGACAGCAAATACGTAGATGTCATAAAAACCAAACCTAAATAGGACTGGTCTTGGTGTATAGATTCCACAAGGACCAGAACTAGGGATGAGGGAGAATTTCGTTTCAGTTCATTTTTGATAAGAATTTACCAAAAATGTGCAAATTTCTTAATCTGTGGGATGGAAGGAATTTAAGAATAAAAAATCCGAATGTGAGACAAACTGAAACTGACAAGATTTGTGTGAGGCCCTGGGCCCTGAGCGCTTAGCTCTTAAAAGTCTGGGTCTGAATCCCTGTGTATTCAACCACGTCAGTGCTGCTAGCAGAATCTGGGTTGCCGCCTCTTTTTTCTGACAGGCTCCTCTTCATTAACATTTATATGGCAGGAAGGTACAACATGGTCTCTCCAGGCTGGGAATAGCTAATGAATTTGTACGGTGCAGATGGGTGAGAGATTCATTTCCATTTGGGTTTTTATAAGAATTTACCAAAATTTGCAAATTTCTTCGTATTCAGAATAGAAAGAACTTGAGATTATTATTAAAAACGTGAATGCAGGAGAAAGTGAAATGGACAGATTCAACCATCCCTAAATTAGGCTTGGGCTTTAGCAGGACCACAGTGGGAGAAAGATCTATAATGGGGGGGGGGGAGCCACCAACAAACAATGCCTTTCTTTGTAGTCTTGGCTAAGGACCTTGCTTAACATTATATCAACATCCCTACAGCCATTTTGGAACAAGAGACAAGCTACATTGGGTGTAGCAGAGGACTCAGAGCAGAGTACCCTGGGTGGAGCAGCAGGTTCAGAGCAGAGAAGTGGGGACAGCCCCAAATCTCCCCAGGTATTTCCTCCTGCAAGGGTCTTCTGAATGTATGCTATTGCTTACCTTTGAAAACCCATCTGCAGAGCCACATGGAGAGGGGTTGGATATGAGCTGGAGGTTGGCAATTTGGAGCAGAGAAGCAACAGACATGGAAAGGATTAAGCAGGGGAGGCTGTTCCCTGTTGTGGTGTAAAATGTTTCGGCGTGGGGCTTGGTCTTAGATGGGCGGTTAAGACGAAGGGAAGCTGGGGACGCCTACGTCAGTGGGGCTCCTCATCCACTGCAGCTTTTATTCTGCGCTTTATAGGAGCTATCCATGGTGCTGAACTCCATCCCCAAAATAGGTTCACCACCATGGAGTGCCACGGATAGCTCCTATAAAGCTCAGAATAAAAGCTGCAACAGATAAGGAGCCCCACTGACATAGGAGTCACCGGCCTCCCCTGGGATTATGTGTGTGTGCGCCCACCCCTTCTCTCCTTCAAATCCCTCCCCCCATACCCGTTCCAAAGTAGCCTGTCTCAACAACAAAAAGAGCTGGCCTTACACCCAGAAATGTACGTGGCCCTAACCTGATTGACAGCTGGTGTTCTTAAGAGGACACTCTCAGCAGATCTGAGACTGTTCGCAAACATCCTTTTGGAATATGGGGAATTGTTTTCCCCTCAGGCTTTGGTTGAGGTTATTTATTTATTTTTAAATACATTTTAATGGCCACTGATGCTTGCTTAAATGAGGGTTGAAAGCTGGTGGCTACTAGCACCCCATGTGCTTGAGCAGGGCCTGGGAGAAACAATTTGGAGTTGGAAAGTAGCCAGTCAGTGGCTCCGAAGGCATGCTGGTTGCTTGGAGAGAAACGGAAGCTGCTTTAAAGATTAGTTTTTGTCACAGCTCTCAGGGCTCCAACGTGCACAGATGCAAATGGACAGATACCGCAAGCACACCATAAATCTCCACAGCACTCCTTCCCTACATTGACCCTGAAAGTGGCTGTCCCCTGAAGCTTCACTCTCCTCTCAGAAACAGCTGCAAGTATTACCGTATTTTTCCGTGTATAAGACGCCCCCATGTATAAGACGCCCCCCACGGGGCAGTTTCACAACTGTGTGGTTCTCTCCTCGGCTTACTTCCGTGTATAAGACGACCCTCAATTTTTAGTCTAACGATTTTAGGAAAAAGTATAGTCCTTATACATGGAAAAAATACTGTATTCTTCCAGCATTGGTGAGTACTTCACTTGGGAAAACAAATGATAAAGGTGACAGAAATATATACTTCCCAACTCTACGATGCCTCCCACCTTCACCCCTTAATCCTCTGGCATCTGGGCACTACGTTCTCGATGCCAGGGGTAGGCAACCTGGTGCTTTCCAGATGTTTTGGGCTACAACTCCCACAATCCCATTCGCCATACTGGATGGAGTTTGAAAGAGTTGTCGTCCAAAACATCAGGAGGGTACCAGGCTGCGTAACCCGTGTCTGTACCTTTGCCACAGACCCTTCATTTCCCCCCCCCCCGCCGTTTGCCTCTCTTCTGCTACAGACAGTGGTGCAGTGGAGCCAGGGCGGCTCTCGCAGGGTCAAAGTCCCAGGACTTTTTGAGTAGCAGGGATAATGGTGTCATCTGCCGCCCCACTCAGACTTGGTCCCTGGTCCCCCAGAGCTTAGCCGCAGTTCTCACAGTAGCTTGTGGGGAGTGGGGGAGGGGAGGAAGATGGATCTTCCCAGCAACCCTGTATTGTTGTGAGCTATACCTGTTGCGGTGCAAAGTATTTTGGGGTTGCTCAGTCTTGAATGGGCAATGAAGACCCATCGGCTTCACCAAAGACCTCTTCTTGATGGAGGTGGGAACTACTAGAACTGGTTTGTTGGTAAGGGTCAGCACAGCTGCCTGAATTTCTGGATTCTCCCTGGAGGTGTGGCCATCAGGACTGTCATGATAACAGCCTGCATTTCAAAATTTACCACAACTCTACCAGTGGCTCTAGGCCAGTGTTCTCCAACCTTGGGTCCCCAGATGTTTTTGGCCTACAACTCCCAGCATGCCCCAGCCCTGTTGCCCTGGTTTCTACAGAAAATACATAGAATTGGGGTCCCGGCGCGTCACTTCTGGCCAGCCGGAAGTGATGCGACGGGACTGGCGTGGGGCTCGCCGCAGAGAGCCGAGCGGGCAACGGGACCCGGTAAGGCCCGCTCGCCTCTTGCGGGCGTGAGTGGGGCCGATTTCGGCTCTGATACGCCCGCTCGAGGTGAGCGGTTACATCCCCAGTGCCTCAAATGCTAGGCACTGCATAGTTGTGGAGTTAAAAAGAACAAAGCCTGCTCACGGTCTTACAATAAAAAGAACAAAACCACAAGGAAAGGGAATGGACACAAAAGGGGAAATAAAAGGAACTTGAGGATTAGCCAAGAGGAAAGAGGGAGACAAGAGAGGACAGATTAAAAAAGAACCAAGTTTGAAGAGATCTAAAGTCAAGTCATAGTAATTTCTAGTTCTGGTAAGGAAACAGAAGCCAGTGAAGAGAGTGTAGCAAAGGAGAAACACGGGCAAAACAAGATACAGGGGGGGAAACCAAATGGGCAGCACGGGAAAAATGGAGGGGAGGCTGAAGCTGGGAAAGAGGCAAACTAGAAAGAAGAAAGATACAGTAGGAAAAGGAGGAGAAAATAAACCAATGTGTGGTTGGTAGACAGAGAGACTGACTTTTTCAAAGTTGGAAAAGCCTTTGCAGTAAAAAGAATAAAAGACACTGGGGAAGAAAATGACAAGTATTAGTCAGAGTGAGGGAAAAGGAAGAAGAATACCGATGCAGAAGGACAGACTAATCCGCTTAGTTTTTAGACAACTCATATCTCCACAATCATCATTTCTCTAAGCTAAAAAAAGCACCAAGAGTTTAAGTCTTGGTTCATGAGGCAAACCTCCTCACGTCACAATGGTTCTAGATATTCTTTTCTGTACATCTCCATCTACTGTTTTTTTCCCTTCCAAGACTATTCCACACATTATATTTTTCAGTGGAAACCTACCATTTTTAGAAGGGTACATCTCAAAATGTAAAGTGTGAGAATGCCACACACACTCACGTGTTTTCAAAATGCATTGACTGTACAGGCACAGTTGTCAGGAAAGCCAGGCTGAAGCTCCTTGTCAAGTGTATTCTTGGTGTCAAACCCAGGTTTCCTGCTGGGTAATGTGTGAAACGCCCCCAAGATAACATTGTAAGAATTACATAGTATTCTAAATGTGGATTCACCAGAAACACTATTATGCTATATTCTGGTCCCAGGACCGGTGCACGGCAGTTTGGCACCCTAGGCAAAATTATATTTAGCGCCCCCCTCGTGCCGGGGGGGCCTCCGGAGCAAAGCAGCCAGGAAACGCCTGCTTGCCCAGCCCCCCCCCCCCCCGCCCTGGCTGCCGCCTCCGGCAGCCACTTTCCCCGCTGCCAAGCCGGCCTCGCTCACCGCGCAGCATCTTTGGACCGGTCGCCGCCTCCACGCGCGCTCCTGACCCGGCCTAGCTCCGGGCGCCGAGGAAAGCCGAGCGTGACCCCGAGCCCGCCCAGCGCCCGCAATCCCCCCGCACTGACCTGGTGGTGCCTTTGTCGGCGAGGCGGCCGGGAGGGGCAGGAGCACACCGGTGGCGAGGAAGAGTCGGCCATAAGGAGTGCTGCATTTCTGCGCCCTCTTCAGCCACGCACCCTAGGCAGCCGCCTAGTTTGCCTAGCGATAGCGCCGGCCCTGTCTGGTCCCCACTCCTTACTCATAATATTGTTCTTATCTTCTTTTTCACTCATGTATTTGGAATTGGGGAAGAAAGAAATAAGAGACTCAAGTGGTCTCTCCACAAATTTCATGCTTTAGAAAGTCCTTAGTGACAAGTGTCAGTGTCTTGCCTGAAGCAAGAGTTCTTTCAAGGTCCTAATTCTGACTTCACCTCAAAGTCTGTCCCTATTGTAGGCCATTCATCAAAACAGGATTCTATTCTTCTTCTTGTGCTTGGTATACTTAGTAATAATTCTGCTATGTACAGGCCTGTGCCTCACACTGGCTCAACTTGTCTGAGCATGGAAAGCTAAGCAGGGTCAGGCCTGGTTATTACTTGGACGGGAGACCCCTCCTCTAGTTTCCTGCATTGAGCAGGGGTTTGGACTCGATAGCCTTCTAAGCTCCTTCCAACTCTATAATCTATGAAATCTATCTATGAAATCTATAAGAAAGGTCAAATGCCCCTCCAAGTGTTCGGCGTTGTTGTGGTGGTGGTGGTGCTAGTGGGGAAAGATACAGAAAAAGAGAGAAGTGAGTCAACACAAAAAGCATATCCCTCCCTCCACAAAAACATGCTAACATATTACTTGATATAAGGTGTCAGTGGGCGTAAAGGATAAAAAGAGAGCTTCATCTGTATTTCATCAATTTAAAAAATGAATAGTTCTCTATCACCCATGTTTCCTGGCAGCTGGGCCAGAAGAATTCCCATGGGAACAGGGATTCTTCTCACCCAGCCCTCAAGAAACCTGGCTCACCACTGCCATATTCAGCCACAGTGAGGCTTTGGGGTTTTGTTTAACTGTTTTGAAAGGTGGGGAAGGAACCCTTGGCCATGTCATAGTAGGCAATCACTCGTGACCGAGTAAGATTGCCTTCCAGGATAAAATTACAAAAAGAAAATTATAAAAAGAGGAAATTCTAAAAAATTGTGTAGACTCTAGCGATGGGTCCGTAAGTGACTGTGGAGGCCAATTCTAGATCCACACAGCTTCCCACAGTGAGGACACAGGTTACCAGATGGAAGATGGTCCTGTAAAGGATTCATTTGACGTGCTTTTCGCTTAGCACGTTTCTTTCTCCCTTTCACCTTGCACTCGGGCTTCTTCAAAGTCCATGGAACCTTTGTGAAAGGCCATGTCATATAACACTAAGGTAAGCCAACTGTCAAATATCCCCCAAAGGTTTTTTAAAACTTTTCTACCCACAATCTTTGGGATCTTATAGGAAGAATGTCAGGAGAGCGAAAGCTTAGGATGATTGCATCCAGCAAAAGATTGTGCTTAGTGAATTTAGTGAAGAAAACAATTCATCTCCCATTGTGACAGCATCATGTTATTATGACCAGTTATCCCTTCTCTAGTTGTCAATGTAGCGATGCTGTCTGGCTGTTCCACATATTCACATGGCCAAGATATCCAGTATGTGGGTGTTGGATGACGCGTGCTTCTCCCTGCACATAGCAGCAGGTAACATAATGCAGGTTCACACACACTCGCTTGGATGTATTTATTGATTATACAGTAATACCTTGGATTGCAAGTAACTTGGTTTGAGAGCATTTTGCAAGACAAGCAAATTTTTAAATATTTATTTATTTATTACTTGATGTACAAGCAACGTCTTGCAATACAAGTACTGTAGTACAGCTTAAATTAAAAATCTCTGTACAAATATTTTTGGGGAGATTTCGTTTTGATATAACAGTGTTTTGGATTACAAGCACATTTCCGGAACAAATTATGCTCTCAATCCAAGGCATGAAAGTATTTGTATCCTGCCTCCACCGCACATACTGCATCCCTGGCCACATGTGTTAATGAACAGTTTAATTTCAGATCTTCTGGTTTCATTCTATCTCATGCCCTGCCTCTCCATCATCATATACAAACAGTGCAAAAGGAATATAGCAATTTAATTTAAATATTTCAGTGGAAATTGAACCCATTAATGTTTCCTCACTCCCCACAGCTCTATGTCCCCAAGACATGCGTAACAGATCACTGCATATCCTTTGATCTATGAATTGCTAATCACTCCTGGGAAGGGTGACATAATTTAAAAGATTGCATTTAAAAAAATAATAATCTAGACTTCAGCAGAATGTACATTTTTAAAAGGTAGGTGGCCGGGGGCGGGGCAAGGTAGAGAATTAACAAACTGAGCATAAACCAATAGTGGCATCACCATCAATGTTATTAACATGAAATATTCCTCTGTTAGCTTTTCTACTGCCAAGGAATGGCACAACAGTAGTAATGGATCCAGAAAGGTCACTGTAATAAGCCAAGCAAAGTACATCAAATAAGTGGCAAGCAGCCATCATATCGTTTCACACCTCATATCTGAATTCCACTCCTTTTCTCTTCACAGTGGCTACTTTTTAAAGCTTTCACTAGAAGCACAAAGTGAGTCACCAGGGCAGTGTTCTCCAACCTTGGGTCCCCAGCCATGCTGGGAGTTGTAGGCCAAAAACATCTGGGGACCCAAGGTTGGAGAACACTGCACTAGGGTGACCACTTGCGCATCACCCACACAAAAAAGAAGAGGAGGAAATGCATCACCCAAAAAAGCAAAAGAGGGCACAGCTTTGCATGAAATTTTCACATGCTAATGTCTATGTATGAAATTACTATATTTGCATCATGTATAGATGCAAATTTAGAAATACAACATCAAGTAGGCCGCTCAACAAGATCTACCGCAGACAGCCTTCTCCCTGTCCCATCAGCCAGAGAAACCAGGCTGGTGGGGACTAGGAAGAGGGCCTTTTCTGTGGCAGCCCCCAATTTATGGAACTCTCTCCCCAGCGACCTCCACCATGCCCCTTCCTTGATTAGCTTCCGCCATGCATTAAATCATGGTTTTTCAGGCGGGAATATGGGGTGGGTTTGGATTTTTAAATTTTGTATAGTTTTTAATTGTGTATTAAACTCTGTTTTGCTCTTGTATTTTATTGGACTGTTCATCGCTCAGAGTGGCCGGATGACTGGCCGGGTGGGCGATTCAAAAATATAATAAATAAATACCTGCTGGAATTTAAACAGCAACACAATGCATAGTGGGGAAGACTGTGACCAGGTGACCTTGCTCAGTCTGCTTGTTCAGGTGCTGTTGATGGGCAATGTCAAGGCCCAACTCTTCCTTCTGATGGGCCTTTATACTGGACTTGGATTGGACAGCCCATCAAATAGAGGTTTCCTTCAAAATAGAAGATTGTGCTCTGGCAGCCCTTAAATAGAGGACTGTCCTCTGTAAAAGAGGACACATGGACACCCTAGAGACATCTGTAGGCTGGATGGAAGTTGCCAAAGCACCATAATTACTGTCCTGCTGCTAGACTGCAACCAGGCCTCACATTTGTGGGTGGGGCTCTTCTTACAAGGGGGTATTCAGCTGCCCCTACCTACCCCTGCTTCAGGAGTCTGCTTGGTGTCCACCACTGACACCATGTAATAAGTTAGGGATTCCCTCATACAAAGGTCACACCAAAGAAGAATTGTTCAAAAGATCTGGAAGACACCAGGTCTGGGAAAGCTGGTCAGGAGGGCCACAAGTTCTCCAGCACAGCCATAAAGCGCTGCCACAGATCTGCTTCCTGTCTCAAACAGCAAGACAGAGCCCTCCCTTCCAGCAGATCTGCTTTCAAAAAAGCACCCCCAGCCTGTACTTCATAGCACAGCATGCTGGGGTGCTTATTCAAAACATATTCTTCTGCCGCTCTTTGCAGATGGGAAGCATAAAGCCACAAAGAATAGCAGTCAAACATTTTGGGAGGAAGGGGGAGAACTTGTTCATTCATCGCCTAGAGGAAATGATTTATTTATTTATTATATTTATACCCCGCCCTTTTTCCTGCAAGGAACCCAAGGCGGCTTACATAATCCTCCTCCTCCTCTCCATTTTATCCTCACAACAACCCTGTGAGGTAGGTTAGGCTGAGAGGCAGTGACTGGCCCAAAGTCACCCACTGAGTTTCATGGCCAAGTGGGGACTAGAACCCAGATCTCCTGAGTGCCAGTCCAACACTCTCACTACTATGCCACACTGGTTGGGCAAAGACATCCCAAGGGCCAAACAGCCAAGATTATTTTGGACAGAGGGAGAGCTAACAGAAGCCGGCTGATCTCGTGTAAGTGCATTTACGCCAATCTAGAAAATGTGTCCTCCCTAATAAAGGCCAGAGAAAGATACATCATTGAACAAATCCATCAAGAAATGAATAAGGTTGGTCACTGCTGAAGATCACTTTACACAATCTGGCTATTCCCATGTCTTCACAAAACCACCAATTTAGATTACCAGGATAAGGAAGGAACTGTAGTAAATTAAAGCACAAAGTCATTATCATTAGCAGAAGCCTGCTATTGATCCCCACATATCTTCACCTCATCCCTTAGCTCTCCTCATATGTCAGTTTATATGCAGGCAAAACAATTGTTTGCCCGCTTAATTACATTCACTAACAATTAATCTCTAGAACCAAAACATACAAAGGAGATAAGAGATTAGATACCGAGCAGTTGTACACCAGATTTTCAAGACCATACTTAGTTCTTCCTGGATTATAAATAAGACAAAGTTAATTACAAAAGGAAAGTATTGTTTAGCTGTATTGCTCCCACAATCCTATGGGAACATCACAGCAGTGTAACGAGGGCAAGGCAATACGGGCGTCTGACCTGGGTGCAACCTGGACTGGAGTACAAGATGAGCAAAAATCATAACATTGCATATGGAACTCTGTTCGGGTAGAGATTCAGCTGCCCCTATGCTCTTCTCATTTAGGGGTCAGTTAAAGACCTAATTATTTGTGCTGACTTCTGGAGTATAGGCAAGTGTTTTGTTTGGGTTTTTTGACAGCTTTTGTTGATGGCTTTATTGTATTTTATTAGATATTTTAGATTTTAGAGTCATGATTTTAATGTTGTCTATGTGATGTGTTTTGTTTTATATAGGTTGTTAGCCACCCTGGGCTCTTTGTGAGGAAGGGTGGAATACACACACACACACACACACACACACACACAATATTATACCATGTATAGTTTTAAGCATATTAGGCATGTTTTCAAGATGATAGATGAAAAGCCAAATGCCATGCTGCTCAACGGCTTAGCAAGGCCAACTGGCTAGACAGTGGTGTCCCACTGCAACTTCTCATTGGCTCTCTGACTATAGCCTATCACAGTAAAGCATATTCAGCCACTGAATGCTGCTGTTAGGGCAGAGAAAAATAGTAGATACACGATACAGGGGGGTGGCAGCCCACATGTTTTCTGTGTAACAACTTCGGAGCAGGGAGAACTTGGGAGTTCAGCAGCGGTAAAGTTCCACGAACATTCTGAACTCTTCCTAGTACTGGTCCTCAAGGGACAGAACCGGGAGCCTGCTTCAGGTGCAGAAATCACACTCCTAGCAGTCATAGAATGCCCATTTCCATATGAGGGTTTATTTGGATCTCAGGTCATCTCCTTCCGTGAACCCGAGGCCTGAAAATCACAGAGGATCAAGGTGGAGCCCAAAGGGATCCCCCACTACTATAACAAATAGGTGTAAACAATAATTAGCTCTGCATTTTGCCATGGGGAAGGGATGCTGTGGAAGCCATGTTATATGATTACTACAATGTCCATGCTGGTATGACCCAGTTCTTATAGGAACTCCACCGGCCTTGCTCTCTGCCTTGCAGTGTGTGCTCATGCTAGCAATATGGTTCATGATACCTAACTAGGATTCTCTAGTTATCACAGGCACACACACACACGTTAAAGTGAGGACACGTTGTTTGCTTTGAGGACAAAGGAAGATGCCTTATACCAAGTAAGACCATTTCCTCATCAAGCCCAGCAGCACCTCTCCAGACGTGATCTCAGTCTAGCTACTCGAGATGCGTTCACTCAGGGGGGTGCAGAACCTCTTTCAGCCTGAGCGCCAAACTCCATCTTGGAAATGGTCCCTTGGAGGCAGGACCAAAAATACTGGCATGGTGTAGCTTTAAACTCTTACCACCAGGAAGGAGAGGCATTTCAACTTTTTAGAAGGGGGGGGACTGCACAGAAGCCAGGAAAGCACCAAATAATTGGTGGTTAGGGGAAAGGGGGTGGGCCATTGGAAGGGGGTGTGGCCATCAGGGGACCCCAGGAGGGCCAGTTTAGGCCTTGGGGTGCTGCTTTAGCTGGAGATTCCATGGAGTCGGCCTGAGATTTTATGTATGCAGCAAAGCACATCCTGCCCCCACGCCAGCAGTCAAACATCTTTCCACTTGACCCTCATGGAAACCCTTCCAGGAATACCACCGAGGCCTGCACATCCCCACTGTCTCCTCTTTTCTCCCCTCCTGTCCCTCAAGGCTCTGTATCTCATGGGAATCCTTTGCAACTCTTTGGCACATATCTCCATGCCTGCCAAAACTTGCAGACATCTGGCCTGAATAAACAAATGAGGCAAGCAACAAGTGAGCCCACAAACCGCACCGCCCGCGAAGCAGTGCAGGGGTCTGGCTGGGAGCCTGGTGCATGTGTTATGCATGGATGCAAGAAATGATCCACACATATAAGAGAGACTCGTGGGATTCATATCACCCCGTTGTAAATACATCCTATGGGACAGCCATAAAAGGGAGGGACGCAAGATCAGATTGAAAAAGGAAATATGCCACGCACATTCTGCAACAGCCAACACAAGATCAGGCCCCACTGGCAAATCAGGGGCAGCTCTAGGTACAAATGCAATATCGGAAGAAGTCTGGGATTCATGTTGTGCTGTCCAAACACCCTCAATGTGCACAACTGACGTCATCACCACTATGCATATCTAATGTGGCTCTTGATAAGGGGGTAATTGTGATAGACCCCATACATACTGCAGAATTTTACTGCTATCATATCTGTGGTTTTATGCCAGCTTTTGATTTTCATCTTGACAGTGTATTTTGCAGTGTATGATTATACGGTGGATTTATTTTTTAGGTAGCTCTGAGTAATTCATTTGAGAAAAGAAACTATACATGAATCAATGCCAATCAACTTTAAGGAAGTGGGACCACCCTGAACTTTTATGAATGCATGATAAAGCCAAGAGAAGAGCCGTGTGTGTGTGTGTGTGTGTGTGTGTGTGTGTGTGTGTGTGTGTGTTTAAACAAGCAAACTTCCTTTGTCTCTTTGCCAGTCAAGTCCATATTGGTATGTGGATTTACTTGCCTCTTGCCAGATACAAACTGTAAAACAACTACTGGATCTTAATGCTCCACTAGGCTTGACCAGTTGAGCCTTGTCCTTAATAGATACATTTTGGATATTGATATGCATGGTGGCAACACTTTTCAGAAGTTTGCTTTCTTTCTGCAGATATTCTCCAGTGGTTTAAAATTTAAAAATCACTCCTGCCCAGGCTGATTGCTGGCCACGGGGATTGATTTTGGGACATCTCAGTCCTTCGATCCAAGTTTCCCATTTCATGAACTGCCAACCTTGCCTTTTAAACTCCTCCCTGAAATGACAAGCTGTTCAGAAAGTCCTGTAGGAAATAAGCTGACCAACTGGAGAGCCACATTGATGAATCTTGGGGCTCGTTATTTCATCAGTGACTATCTACATTAAGGGCCTATGGACAGATTCTTTGCACAAATAATAAAACATAGACTCCTGAGAGCAACTGTGTTTGTGGCAACTCTGTTCCCATCAACAAACACATGTAACATCGATCTGGGTTCTTTCCAAAAAGCATTGATGCCAAGAACAAGAAAGCGATAAAAGAGCTTTAATTCCCTTCTCCACAAATATCGCGGGTGTATTTCCAGAATAAGCCCAGAAACAAACAAACAAACAAAAACATAATAAAGGGAGGAGTGGAAGCAGCAAAGGCCAACTTATCGCAGTGAAGCCATTCTCCCAATACCCAACTTTTCCCATTGTAGCAAACTTCCTCTGCGTCTGCTCTTCATTTCTTTGCTCTTATCCTCTATAGCAGGGCTCTCCAAGCTTGGGTCCCCAGATGTTGCTGGCCTACAGCTCCCAGCATACCTAGCCAGCATGGCTAATGGCAAAGGATTCTGGGAGCTGTAGTCCAGTAACATCTGGGGACCCGAGCTCTTGCTTCCTGTTCAGCCTTTACCCCAACAATATAAATGTATCCTCTCCTTCCCCCCAGTTCCTAAATCAGGTGTGTGAGACATGTGGCCCTCTAGATGTTGCTGGACTGCATCTCCCATCAGCCCTAGACAGCATAGCCAATGGTGAGGGATGATGGAAGTCGCAATCCAACAACATCTGGAGGGCCAGAAGTTGCCCACCCCCTGCCCTAAAGTATGAGGTGACATGTCTCAAGGAGAGGTGAACATTTACCAAAGGTACATGAAGTTTCCCAACCCTTCCCAGGCAACTCCTTGTGCCAACCATCCATTTCCCTACCAAACTTGACATCCCTAAAGGCTGAGTTAATTTAAGACTTTATCCATAGAGTTGCCAACTTTTTGCCGCCGCCACACTCCTGTGCCTTTAACAACATCTTCATTAGCAGTTGAAAATGCTTTGCTTCTGCATATCAAGCAGTTCTAGGCACAGGTCAGGCTAGTCAGTGAGCAATCCTACTTATCCCTCAGGTGCCCATCACCAAGGGTCTGAAAATGAAGGGAGGAGACAGATGGGTGCTGCAGTGAAAAGACTGGCTGCTCTCCAGTTGTGTGCATCCCCATGGTAATCCCACCAAACTACACCCAGGAATGAGGATTTCCTGGGGGAAATGGTTCATTGTTTTCCACTCAACCCCATGAAACTTCCACAGAGCTGGGACCTGGGCCTAAGGGCAGTGTTGGAGGATAAATGAGAAAGTCCCAGATTTGGGGGCAAGCATTTCACATTGCTGGAACCCTTCCTTGCTAGTTCCTAAAAGAAACGGAAGGACCCTAATCATTCCATTTTCCCTCTTCAATTTGCCTGTCCCCAGGCGAGAGCAAGCATAAATGCCCACTCCTTAGGGTTGCCACTTTTTACACTGCCAGGGATCCTGTACCTTTAATAGCTGACTGTTAAAAGCACAGGGGAGGGACCATAGCTCAGTGGTAGAGCACATGCTTTGCATACAGAAAGTCCCAGGTTCAGTTCCCAGCATCCCCAGGTGTAAGGCTGAAAAAATTCCTTCCTGAAACCCTGGAGAGCCGTTGCTGCCAGTCAGTGTAACTAATACTGGGCTAGGTGGACTGACTATGTATATGGCAGCTTCCTATGTTCCTGCTTCCCACCTTGCAGAAATATAGTAAGGAAGAGTTTTTCCCATCACCTGCTGTATTTCAGACCATTGCTGAAGTTGCAAGAAACCTGCCAGAGAAAGGGAAACCTGCATAACACTAGTTGAGCCATTTTCACTTCAAATGGCTCCCTGTCTGAAAATATTTGTAGATTCCTCTCCTACAAAAGAACAGTTGTGCTAGAAGGAAACAAGAGGAGGAGGAGGAGGTGGTGGTGTTGTGTTGTATACATCCTTCTCTTATTCAAGCTGTACCCTTTTGGAAAAAGTGAGGATGCAGTTGCCATCCACTTGCATTTATTAAGGGAACAATCCTATGCACGTTTAGACAGAAAAAGGTCCTACAACTAGGGATGGGCAAATGAGTGATGTTTGAGATCACTAGGATTCTCCAAACATCACCTTGAAACTCGTTTCATGCCAAATTCCCATTCGCTGCTCGCTTTGCACGGATGGGATACTTACACAAATTGAGCAGTGCATCTGTGGTTCTAACTGGCTCTTCCTGAACAGATCCAGAGACCAGATTCAGCTCCTTTTACCAGCAGCGCTCTCTCTCTCTCTCTCTCTCTGCCCCATTCTGTAGGGATCAGTTCCTTCTGTTGATAGCATCACCCTAGCAACAAGGCCTTCAATATTCCAGAAGCCAACGGCCTCCTCAGAATACAGTCTCTTTAGCCCTAGTTCTCACTGAGGTGGTAAAGCTGCATCTGGGCTGAACCACCTTAGCTGCAGGTAGGGACTTACATGACTGAATGTTCCTCCGTATAAAAAGCCCTCCCTTCACACAGAAAATTGGCATGTCAAAGAGAACATTGTAAATTTCTATGTGCAAGGAGTGGGGGTTGTATGACGGAACATTCAGTTATGTACGCCCACACCTGCAGTCTAAAATGGTACAGCCCAGAAACAAGTTTACCACGTCAGTAGATGGAGCGAAGGGCCCCCAGAGCAAACTGCTCACAAATGTATGCCAGATGCAGGGCCGGCGCTACCGCTAGGCAGACCCAGGCGGCTGCCTAGGGCGCGTGGCGGAAGAGGGCGCAGAGTTTCTGCGCCCCTTCCTTGCCTCCGGCGCGCTCCTGCCCTGCCTGCCGCCTCCGCCGCGCCTCCCCGCCCGCTTGCCGGCCGCCGCCGCTGCACCTCCCCCCGCGCGCGCGCCCACCCACCAACCACCTACCTACCTTCCTGTCGTAAAGCGCGGGGGTCCCATCGCGTCGGAGGAGGAGGCGGCGGCAGCAGCAGCAGCAGCCAGCAGCCAGCAGCGGGGGCGGGGGGAAGGTAGGTGGTGGCGGCGGCGGCGGCGGCGCGGGGGGGGGGTTGCAGAGCAGGGCTGCTTTCCTCCGGAGCCCCCCCCATGGCACGAGGGGGGGCGCTAAATATAATTTGGCCTAGGGCGCCAAACAGCCCTGGCCAGATGCATAGCTTAACAGCTGGTCACGAAATACATGTCTCCATCACTGCTGATGGTTGCCCCCAACTTTTTCTATGTCCTCACTGATGCATGTTAGGGTTATCCAGTGGAATTAGCAGTCAAACATGACAATGGCTTGCGTGCATCTGTGCATAAATGTTTCTCTCGTCTCTTACATTAAGTTCAAGATCATCTGCTCTCAGCAAATTAAATTAACCATATGGAAGAATTGTATGTTGCAATTCTTTCTGGTGAAGAAATACTTCAGAGCCAACAGTGGATGGGTCACTCCTTCCTTCTTTTCTTTTTGCCATGCTCATTTCTCTCCCTCCCTCTCCCTTCCCAACCAATGGGCTGCCAGGGAAGGGACAGATCACTCTGACCACATGCAAAGGGCTTTTGCAATTAGGCTAAGACTCGCATCTGTCCCTAGAGCCACAAGTGCCCACTCCTACCTTATAGATTCATAGATTCATAGATCATAGAGTTGGAAGGAGCCTACAAGGCCATCGAGTCCAACCCCCTGCTCAATGCAGGAAATTAGAGGAGGGGTCTCCCATCCAAGTAATAACCAGGCCTGACCCTGCTTTGCTTTCCACACTCAGACAAGCTGAGCCAGCATGAGCCACAGGGTATGCTACTCTACCCGTTTTAGAGGATTCTGTGAATTTCTAAGCATATTGTATCATTTTTTAAAAACAAAATTAGTTACTGTTCGTATTTTAAACGTGACAAATGTAGATTTATTCTGGCATAAGCTTTCATGGGCTACAGCCCACTGCATTTGATAAAGTGGGCCATTGTCCAAGGATGCTGATGCCATAATAAAGTTGTTAGTCTTTAAGGTGCCACAAGACACTTTATTGTTGTCGGGGTGGTGGGTTCTGTGACAGACTAACATGGCTACCCCTCTGGAAAATGTATCATACAAGTATACTTATGAGAGAGCCAGGACTGACTGCAGCTCCTTTCTCAATTATATACCTTATCAAAGAAACCTGGCTTTGTTGACATCATGTAATGCGTAGTTTACCTGTTTGAAATAAGTTTAAAACTTTGAATACATTTTTGTCTGAGTAGCTTATTCCAGCAAATTTAGTATGGGTTCTTTCTTGGTTGCTTGGAACATCCGGGATTGTTTCTTGAGTTGAATTTGCTGGCTCGGCTTGTCTGAGCGTGGAAAGCTAAGCAGGGTCAAGCCTGGTTATTACTTGGATGGGAGACCCCTCCTCTAGTTTCCTGCATTGAGCAGGAGGGGTTGGACTCGATAGCCTTGTAGGCCCCTTCCAACTCTATGATCTATGAAATCTATGAAATGTTGGGAACTGGCTTTTATATAAATGGAAGATAGAAGAAAGATCCCACATGGTTTGATGGACTGAGTCAGCAAAGTAGGTCTGCATTTCTGTGCACGGGATCAGCAATTATATGGCACATCCATTCCAAAGCCCTGAAATCCCCCCCTTGGTTTTCCTTAGTGGGAAGCCATCAGCCATGTTGAATTGTAAACAGTCCAGATTTGTTGGGCAATAGCATCAAAGAAGTAAAAAAGACAGAGCTTTTCAATAGTAGAAACATGTTTTATTTACATGGGAACATTTAGAAGGAGTGCCTTTAAATATCTATTTTTAATCATTGTTATTACCAGCCAGAATACATGAAAAAAAAATAGATAGTACAGGCTTTTATACATGCTAAATTTGGACAATGATTCACTGAACATGAGATCCAAATGAATTCTGTCTCGTGTAACTGGAGACATAGGGATCTGTGCACCAAATTCAAAATCCGGTGAAATAAACCCCTACATATTTGCTTGGAAAAGCACAAAAAGTTGTTGGCGGTTTCCCATCAGCCAGGCAATGAAAAGAAAACCCCAGAGCTGCCAATATTTATCTCTCAACATTAAGAAGCTGTGGTTTTTATCTGGGGAGGAGAACAGCTGGGGAGGGAAAGAAAGAGAGACTTCAGAGCAGAACAAACATTTCAGAAGTTAGGCCACATTTTTCTAATTCCACAGAAACTTCTGCACAGGCGATAATTAAGATTTCTACAAGGTTATGCAGCTGGAGATATCATGTTTTCTTTTATTCTTCAAAAGTTTGATCTCTAGATGCGCATTACAGCCCATGCACCCGGAATGTGCTAAAATGTGTCAGAACACTGAAAGGGGAGGCTAGTGACAAAGTTGTTTCCAGAAAGCTGGAGAGAAACAAAGCAGGTTTTCAATTTGATATCAAGAGAAGAATGTGAAAGATTCTGGCTCATTTGCCTATTCGTGTTTTGCAGGCCCCTCACAACATTTTCCTGCCAATTAGTTCAGGTCAACACATGGATCTTATTAGAATCCTGGGGATCTTAGCATTCATTGTAAAAGGAAGTTTCTACAGTCCTTGTCATTGAAAATAACTTTAAAGTGTTTTTGAAAATTTTAGTAGCTAAAAGAAAATAAGAGTCCCACGTTCATTTCGTGTTTGTATATTCTGGTTTCTGAGCCCATCTCATGCTTTAAAGAGGCTGACTCTTGACAGTAAACACCTGAAATTGTTGCCAAGGGGTTTGGTAACTGCAGTTGACTGAAGCACTTATCTGGTGGTGAGACTGGACTTACCGTATCTACTCTTACAGGTCAACTTAGTTAAGTACAAAATGGCTGCATAAATTATCTGTGCATTTCCCAGCCCACTCTCCGCCCCCACCCCATTATTTTTATTTTTATTTTTTTTACTGGGACAGGTACCTTCAAGGGAACTGCAGCTTCTGAAGGGGTAAGGGAAAAAATAAAAAAGAAAAGTGGGAAAGGGTAACTGAACTGGTAGAGCTTTTAAATGCCTTAAAGTGGTGCACATGGGGAGAAGGGGTAGTGTGTGCATGCACAATGTATCCAAGGCAGCTGGGGCACATGGGAGATTGGTTTCCTAATTTGTACCAGCAGTGCCTTGGGGCTCACCAAGATTAATTTTTGGAAACTGATTCAAGATCACCTGAAGTCTAGCTGGAAAAGAATCCATACCAGTGTTGGAGAGTTAATTCCAAAATGTGGGGTTTTGCATTATTTCCTGACATTTCACAAGACCCATTGGCCTATTTGGACATAATGCTAAACCATAGTTTAGTGTTACATGGAAGAGCCTGCTACCCACTCTCCAATCCCCTCTCCTCCTCTGCTATGGCCACAACACAAGGAGAATGCTCATTGTCAACTAAACACAGTTTGACATTTTGTCCGAACCAGGACAAACTATGGTTTTAACTATGGTTTATCCCAACAAGCCAGGATCATAAACCATGGTTTCAAGCTGGGTTGTTCAGATAAATCATACTTAAAACTAATCACAGACAGTTTGTCCTGGTTTGGATGAAATGCAAACCCCGGTTCATTGAAAATAGAAACAGATGCTTCTGATCTCTTCGTTGCATTTGAACAAAGGAGGAGGGATGAGCACACAATCCCAAAGCCCATGCATGCAGCATAAATTATGTCTATGTTGTTATGTCTGAATGCAGCCATTATCACAATAATCATGGTTTATATAATTTTATTAAAATATTACAGTTTGGATCCAGGACCTACCTTCCACAAGACGAAGGGCTCCACTCATGGAAGGTCCTTCCACCCAATGTTGGAGAATCCTCCTCACTTCCACCACAGCTCCCCCCCCTGCTTCATTCAGCAGGTTCTCCTGACTCTCTGTACAGTATTTTCAGGGAGCTGGAGGGGCTGCCATGGGAAGGAGTGGGCAGGGAAGTCCACTTCTGTCAGTGCAGTTGATCTAGTGTAAATGTGGATCCAACCCATATATATATATATATATATATATATCACATCTATATACAGCTTCTCCGAGAAGTTCAGACCTATTACAATAACAAAAATACAATTTAAAACCAACAATATAGTAACATAGAACAGTCACAGGAAGAAAAAAAATACTGAAAGCAATATTGACAACCTAAAACCTGATGGAAGAGGTGAGCCTTGCAACCCTTCTGAAAAACCATCAAAGAGGTAGCTGTTCTCACCTCCATACAGTAATTCCTGTAAAGGTCCAATTTCTAGTCATCACCTTCCAAAACTGTTTCAAAGATGTCATGGACTGTAAGGCCTATTGGCTGGACTTTAACTGGTGAGAAGGTGACCATCATATGGAGAAGGTGGCCAAAAATGACATTTCCTGAGCATTTCAATATCGCCATGAGTACAGACGGTGTGAGGGCAAAGAAGATAGGGAATGAAACATATTTGATCATTGTCACATAGATCAATGTCAGAAAATCTTTTCAAACTCCATTTAAAACACAAAACCCGCCATAAGTGAATCTCAAAAACATTGTGAATTCTGGTTTGCCTGGAAGAAGTAGATATATTCAGATTTTTTTCACTGTCTGCAATTTTCGCAGAAAATCTCATGAGAAAAGAATCTCTTGTCCTTCCATCGTATGGTTTGTTTTCCCCACCATGGCAAAATCACACAACATCACCCCAAGTAATGCTGCACATCTAGGGCAATTCGGAACCCACCAAATAAAGACAGGTGCCATGTGAGAAGTGTCAGCAGCACATATCAGAACCATCCAAACGTGATCAAAGGGTTATTTTCTTTTTCTGAACTCATTTGGCCCTTCCTGTCTTGGAATTGAAAGATTGCTCCTATATATAACAAGCGTGGCAGCCTTGGTCTCAAGAGCATAAGACTAAACTTGTGTTTTATGCTCCAAGGCAGAATCAGGCTGAGGGGAAGGGGAGAGAGAGAAAGAGAGAGTGAAGAGTTTGGGCTTCTAAAGAAAAGCAGTACAAAGCCCAAAATATGTGCTCATCAGGAGCAGTAAAAATCAGCCCAGCCTATGCTTCAAGGTAACCCCAGGCCAGGAGTTTAGTTGGGCAATAAAATGAAAGTAGGACTGCCAGTTTGGTGAGACATTCAGTTAAAACTGACCCCTTCTTCTTTTATTATGTAATATTGTATTTATTAAATAAAGTAAAAGCTTCAGTAAGCATGACAGCATCTAATCCTGTATGTTTACTGATCATGAGATTGTACTTCGTAAATCAGGGGTAAAAAGCTTGTGGCCCTCCAGATGGCCTACAACTCCCACCTGCCCTAGCTAGTGCTGCCAATGGTGGTGAGAGATTGTGAGACTTGTAGGCCAAAACTTCTGGAGGGCCACAAGTTGCCACTCCTGTTGTAAATGAATACGTAGGGCCAAAACAGATATTACTTTAAATGTGTCTAGCAGCTATGTCTTTCCCCCCCTCTTCATTTTTTACTCTAGTGTAGGCACAGGGGCCCCAATCCATGCTAGGGTCCCGATCCAGATGGGGGGCATGCCTACTCTAGAGTAAAAATGAAAATAAAGACGTAATTGATAGACACACCTTTAAAGTAGTGTCTGTTTGGGCCTTTACAGTGCAATCCCATGCATGTCTACTCAGAAGTAACTCCCATTCATTTCAGGGTAGTCTCAGGGCACTTAGTTGCACTCACTTGCCAACCATGGTTTGGCTCTCCTTTAGAGGCTCATTCATTATTTAATGGGTCATCATCATTTGAGAAGCTCCAATATTATTTTTCATCCCATCCCCAGATTGCTCTCATCTGAATTTTTCTTGTGTGCAAGACATTTTTTCCCCAAACAAAATAAAGTGATTTAAATGGTTTATGATAGCAAATTCCCAGAGCTGTGGCATGGAAGTGGGTTAAAAAAAACACCTAAGTAATAATAAATTTAGGGTGCAGCCCTATGCATGTTTAGACAGAAAAAAGGCCTACAACTCCCAGCATGCCCTAGCCAGCCATGCTGGCTAGGGCATGCTGGGAGTTGTAGGCCTTTTCTCTGTCTAAACATGCATAGGATGGTGTTAATGAAGTGATACATAGGGCACAATCCAACCAAAGTGAAGCACTGTTAAGTTCCATAGATTTTAGTCAGAGAGATTTATAGCACAATCCTATGCATGCTTACTTAGAAGTAAGTCCCACTGAGTTCAGTGGGCTTTCTCCCAAGTGAAGTGTGCATAGGATGACATCGTTATGCTCTACTCGTATACCTGACAGTAAGTCCCATTGAACTCAATGGAGCTTATTTCTGAGCAGACATGGAAAGGATTGCACTGTGCACCAAGTGTTTAAAAGAGCAATCCTATAACTGAGTTACACCGGCTGATGGGCTGCAGGATTTGGCAGAAGTCCTGCTATGCTAGTGGAATGCCAGATATGCCACTGCCCAAAAAATTGCACTGGCAGAACACCCCAGATATGCCTGTGGAAAACTCTGTAAGTCTATAGCACTGGACATCTTTGCTGGAACACAGCATTACTCTCTGTCCAGCATTTGGAGCTTCAAAAGGCAAGTCTACATTATTATGTACCTGATGCTGCAATCCTATGCCCACTTTCCTGGGATGAAACCCCACTGACCTCAGTGGGACTTACTTTGTTTTGAGTAGACAGTACACAGGATTGTGCTGTAAGCCTCTTTTAAGCCTGTTTGGCTCTCATGACTCTTAGAATTGCAGTTTGATAAGGGGTCTAGGGCAACTTTCCCCAACCTGATACCCCCCCAGATGTATTGGACTACAACTCCCATTAGCCCCTGCCAGCACAACCAATGAGCTGGGATGATGGCAGTTGTAGATGAAAACATCTGAAGCTTGGGGAAGACTAGGCTAGGGCTCAAGCAAACAAACAAAAAATTATCCGCAGGTTGCTTTGATTTGGGGGGGGGGGTGTTTTTAGGGAATCCATGCCTGTTAAGTTCACTTGAAGCCATTTTCAACTTGCATTGTCACAACGGAGCCCTGGAAAAGAACACAACAGATAAGCTTTTCAGAATTAGACATGAAACAGTAATGCTTCAGAGGTTTTCTTACAGAGCCAGAAAACCATTTCTAGGGTGAAAAACAGCTAGATTAAAAAAAGAAGAAATGAAATGACTTATCTTTTCCCTGGAAGAAATTGTGAGAACTGAGCTCTAGATATTTTATTCAGAGAATACAGATTCCCAGACCTGTTTTCCTTTCTCCATAAGAACCATGTGATCACTCAGTAATGTCCAAAAACTGCTGCATTCCCAGTGGGTTGTTGTCTTATAAGATTCTGGCTCCTCCACGAAGATTTGAAACTGTCAGTTCTTCAGCATAACAACGGTGTTACCTGTTTATAATTCATTTTCTCACTACCACCATTTTGACAAATACCTCAAAGCTGAAGGATGCAGTATATATATTATCTACTCAGCAGGCATGCAAAAGTTCCATTAGCTGCAGCAGAATGGGAAATAAACACACTTGTGGATGGAAAATGTATATGGAATAAATATCACTGGAATTGCCATCAAATTCCAGCTAAAGTAGAATTTTGAGAAGGACTTAAAAGGCTCCTCAGGGAACGTTTTGAGAGAAATCAAATGACTTCCAATAAGATGAATAACCTTTCTCAGGGTGGCTCAGAACATCCCCATCTGGAACCCACGGAAAAAGATAATGCAAGATATTACTCATGCCACGCTATGGCCGTCATCTGCCTCCCACCAGCACTGGATGTCTATCTGGGGCTGTTCCAAGGCAGGACCTGGACTAGTTGTCCCTAAACAGGGCCAGCCCCAAACATTTTTTCTGCCTCAGGTGAAGGACAAGATGGCGCCGCCCCCAGTCCATGTCCAAAAATGCCAGCCGTACTGATTGTTGAACACTGGCAGTGGGGCAGATTCCTCCCCCACACCTGAAGGAAGCAGGCAAGCTTAGGGGGCAAAGGGAGGCTGCATGGTATACAGCACCCTCCTCTAACACCTTGCTGCTGCCTCCCAGTATCTGCCACCTGAGGCAACCACCTCACTCTGCTTAATGTAGGGGCCGGTCCCACTGGATCAAAAAACTGCGACAAAATTTGGAGGTTCCTGGCTGGGAGAACAACTGGAGGCATTTCAAGGGGTAGGGGGGAGTGTTCTGATGACTAGCACCATTTCTCAGGAAGGCTCTGCAAATTTGCACATCCCCATTTACTAGAGGAGAGAGAGAGAGAGAGAGAGAGAGAGAGAGAGAGAGAGAGAGAGAGACCTAAATGATGAGGTTTAAATTACTTCATCAGCCTCCTTCTGTCCTGGGGTTGGGAAAGATAACATATTCTATTATATTTTGTCATTCATTAGTCTGTCTTAATGAGTGCACAAGGAGAAATCCCATTTTTCCTAGCTGCTGGATATCTACTCACTTCTGACAAATGTTCTTAGCATGGGTCATCGATTCTAGGGATGGGGGGGTGGGTTTGCTCTCCCCCTCCTTTCCTGCACCGAATTCTAGATGTGTAATGTTTATTACATGTTATGTCTGTTCACTGCACATCCAGCTGGAGAATTAAATTTGACAATGCACGTAGTTTTACTTTTGTTGCTGGGGTCATTTCCAGTCTACGAGGTGCCTGATATAAGACAGTGCTTTGAAATGGGCACGTGGGAAGGCTACGATAAAGGTCTATAGGGTATAGTAGACTCACCCTGGGAGATGTCCCAGTTGCATGGCCCTATTTGGAGCAGTGCAAACTTACAGGTCTTTGAGGCTGAAGCAAGCAGTGATGGAAAGCACCAAGGTCCTTGATCTGGACTTGCTGGTGAGGAGAATGTACTGAAAGATGGGTTGGCTGGTGGTTGGGGGTGATTTCCATCTCCTAAGCAGAAGAGGAATCCACCGAAGGCCAAACCTTTAGGAGAACAGAAATATATGGATGATTCAGATTGCATCTGATGAAGTGGGCAGTGTCCACAAAAGCTCATGCCAGGATAAATGTGTTAAGTCTCTAAGGTGCCACAAGACTCATTGGTGTTTTTGCTGCAACAGACTGACACATCTAGCCCTCTGGAAAATGTATTGAGGAATTCTTGGAACACACAACGGACTCGGCAACTTCCATCTTTGGCAAGAGCTAACCAATTTTGCATATGTGTGTGGGATTCTTTGCTGGACTGGAGCCTTGCAGAGTTCTGCATACTTAAACCTATCCATTTTTGATAGGATATCTCAATTGGCTCTCATGAGTACAGTCCAGAGACCAGAACTGGAGCCATTGCCAGTAACCTCTGTCTCCTTGCACAGCAGTTAATGCACTGTGGGCTTGAGATCTGGCATCATGTCCCCGCCCACCACTGGCTCAATTTCCCCAGAGCCCTGTGTCAAATGCTTTAAAATCACCAATGTAATGTATGGGACTAGAGCAGGGCTCTCCAACCTTGGGTCCCCAGACGTTGCTGGCCTACAGCTCCCAGCATTCCCAGCCAGCATGGCTAATGGCAAGGGATTCTGGGAGCTGTAGTCCAGCAACATCTGGGGACCCAAGGTTGGAGAGCCCTGGACTAGAGCAACCTTCTCCCACCTGGTGCCTTCCAGATGTGTTGGACTACAACTCCAGCATTCCTGACCATAGGCCATGCTGGCTCTGGCTGATGGGAGTTGAAGTCCAAAATGTCTGGAGGGTGACAGGATGGGGAAAGGCTGAACTGGAGGAATCCATGCATCCAGTAGAGCAATACACAGGTCGGTACAACACTGATGCAAACAGTCCAACAATTCTAGGCAATGGTCAGGCCTCAATGGCTGGCAAGGTGTCAAGGAGCCAAAAGGCAGAAGATGCAGGAGGACATACAGAGGTTACTTATAGCCAAGATGGGAAGCTGGAGGCAGAACCACAGTTGCCATGGCTGAAGGGACAGAGGGCAGGATAGGGAACCCGCAAAGAGTAGATGCAGAAAGTGACCACCTTGAAGAAGCAGGGAGAGATAGAGCCTGGAAACACAGCAGAACAAACCTCTGTATAGTGGGTGGTAGCATGGAATCAGCTCACCTGAATCCCAAGATCTGGAGGATTTGGACCCGTGAGTCTTGGCAAGAATTGCCTGCAGATCCCACTACTGGCCAAGAGCCCAGATGGACTCCGAAGTCTCCACCTGGAGTTTGAAGTCTCTGTAGCATCAGCATGCCAGCCACATCAGTGTTAAAAAAAACCTGTTCCAGCATTTGGGACTGCAACATACTAATTCAAAGTGGTTTATCAAAGTACATTTTTTGGCACGCTTCCTCAATAATCCTTAACTAGGTTTCCTGCCAGCAATTTTGTAGGAAATCAGCATTGTGTTTTAGTCACTTTGGCTGCTGAGAACAGAAATGAGGTGAAACAATGCAAATCTGCTCCATCTTCAGCCCCCTGGTTTACAGCAAATTGCTTGTTGATAACTCATCACCGTTCTGGTGGCAACAAATTGCAGCGCTTTAGAGGGTGGTGGAAGTCAAGGTTGCTGATGAAAGTGGTCTTAATAATAATCGCAAATGGAAGCACCGTCTGGCAGAGCATGAGAAAATCTGCATTGTGCGGGCTGATGCAGACAACACCAAGCATATATTTAAGAAAGAGACATGCTTCAGTAGATTGGAAACAAGGAAGTAAAACAAGGTGACATAGTCACTCCGGTCACATTCAGAATCGTAATTTAATAGGCCAAAATTACAGATATGACAAAGGTTAATTACTCTTTGTAGTCTATCTTGTCTAGTATCAAATGACCCTGGATTATTTGATTATTGAAATCATGGTGTATGTAGATCACATAGTCTGCTTCCAGTATTTAATTTGGCCAGTCTTCAGCTTCCAGTGTAAAAAGAGAGCAAGGTTCTAGTCCTTATGAAAACCGTTAGTGTAAGTGCAGCATCTTTAAAAGACACTGAAACTCTAGGGAAGTGCCCTTTCAAGTGCCCTGGGCTGGGGTAGCGGGTGGGGGTAGAGAAAGTCTTCATTCTACAATCTTCCCTTCTAACCAACCTCAAGCCCTAGGGTGGCCAGATGCAAAAGAGGACAACACTCCTGCACTTTTAATAGTCACGCAGAAGAGGGAATTTCAGCAGGTGCAGCTTATCATAACCCTCATCCAATGCAATGGTACAGGGCAGTCTGTGGCATGCTCTTACTTCAGATGCTGCCCAGCCTAATCGGAGGTAGCACACACACACACACACTGCCACTGATGAGGCCAGGGCTGCTGAGAAGTAAGAACATGCCAGTGGAGATTTGCAGACAACCTGTGCAGATCACTGAAACCCACTCACAATCCCTGGAAGTGTTACCTAGTCCCTCCGTTCAGCTTTGCAGATTTTATCAGGCATTGCCCTTACACATTTAAGACTAGCTTTGCAGCCCAAAGGGCTAGAATTTCGGGTTGAAAATAAGTAGTAGAGATTCTCAGGAAATTGAATTCTATGCCCAGTGCTACATTTTGTGCTCCCACGGAATTGGGGCATACACACAGCTAGCTCGTGTATTGATAATTAACAAGCTAATCCTTATGCACCAGTGTAATGTAAGCACAGTCCTTCGAGCCCCCAACCACACACCGTATTTGTAGTAGAAACCAAAGTCAGCAGCATAGCAACGCCAACAGCTACTCCCACAGAATCCCTGGCAACACCACTAGCACCCCCCCAGTCACAGTGATGCTCATTGACACTCACATGTTAACCACACACGGAAGGCACCAGTGAACATGCTGCAACAGCTGGAACACCCAATTGATATTACAGATATTTATTTATGTATTTATTTATTACATTTATACCCCGCCTTTTTTCCTGCAAGGAACCCAAGGCGGCTTACATAATCCTCCTCCTCCTCTCCACTTTATCCTCAGAACAACCCTGTGAGGTAGGTGAGGCTGAGTCAGTGATTAGCCCAAAGTCACCCAGTGAGATTCGTGGCTGAGCGGGGACTAGAACCCGGATCTCCCGAGTCCCAGTCCAGCACTCTCACCACTACGCCACACTGGCTTTCAGATAGGGATGCTTACAAAATTTCCCCCAGATTTTTGGGTTTCCCAAATATGTGATCTTGTTTCCAGAGTGGCCCCAATGTGTTAGCTGGGAAATCACCCATACAAATCCCAGCTTGGCTGGAAGAAAACTGGCCTTAAAGCAGGGGTGTCGAACCTCTTTCAGACTGAGGGCTGAATTCAATTTCAGAGAAGTTATTGGGGGCAGCATTCCAGTGGTAGGACGGGCAAAAGGCAAATTGCCAAAACACAAAAAGTACCCCAAACACCAACATATTGTAGCTTAGAGCTCTTACTGCCAGAAACTAAACCTTAAGAGAGGCATTTCAACCATTTAGAATGGAGGGGAAAAAACACACAGCTGAGAAACCACCTAACAATTGCTGGTTGGAGAAAAGGGGGTGTGGCTATCTGGGAAACCTCGAAGGCCAGATTGGTACCCACATTTGGCCCACAGACCTGAGATCTGAGACCTCTGCCTTAAGGTAATCCGCCATCTGTAATGTGAGGATAATAATTATGTCCTACCTTACAGGGACATAATCCTACCTGTCTCAAGGATTACTGAGATAATGCAGCTGCAGCACTTAAGAAAAAGATGAAATACTCTGCAGTGCAAAGGTCACCAACCTTTTTGGACCATGGGCACATCTGGGAATTTGAGAAACTGCTGTGGGCACAAAATGCCTAATCAGTGGATCACCGCTTTGGCGTCTACCTACTGCATCTATGGATCTTAGGCTGCATCTTATTCAGCAACAACTTTTGTTTCATGTCTATTGGACGCTGCAATGTCTCTTTAATAAGGGATTGGCCAATTCAGCTCATTGCTGGTGGTGCAATGAAGCTAATGCTTCTTTTAAAGATATGTTTTGGCACTGTCCACTTGTTGCTTGAACCGAAGACACAATGAGTTAAGAAACCTCAAGTTACTTTGAAGACTGGGAGGGCAAGCTACACTCGTGTAACTGCATTAGCTGAATAAATAACTCAACAGTCAATACAGCAGCAGCCATAGCCAAAAGGATGAGAAAGGGAGAAGATTATCCACTAATTGTATTTACATGTCATTTACTTCCCACATTGTGAGGGAGATTTGTTCAGTCTAGATCGCAGCCAAGATCTAGATCCAAACACCATCTATTTAGATGCAACTGGATCCAAGGCAGCGTTTACAACATCTTGTATCGATGCAACCAATCCATGTCTTTTTACTGTCACTTCAGTTCCAAGGGCATCTCCTTGCATCAACAGGCCACAGCAGGTTAGGCAATATTCTCTGGCCCTGATCAAAGCTTTGGGGTCAGGCATGCTTCCTGGTCAGTGCAACAGGAGACTGGTTTTTACTGCCTACAGGCTGCCTCTACCTCAACATCCTCTGCACAAGAGACAGCTCTGACAAAGTGGAGGCTTCTGATAAAGCATCTCGGTCTGCTCACACTTATTTATTTATTTTAAATTGACTACATTTATACACTGCCTTTCTGCCAATGCAATCAAGGAGGTTTACGATTCAAAATGATGGCACCCAGTCTAGAAGTCCAGATAGAAAAGGGAAATGTAGGGTGGCCACTTATGCATCGCCTAAAAAGGAAGAAATGTGTCACCCAAAAAGAGGACAAAACGAGGGTAAAGATGGATATAGATTTTTATTATTCTTATCCTGTATTTTATTGTGTTTGTGATTGTGTCTTTTACTGTACACCAGGCTGGGAAATTCCTTTCTTCAGTGGTATATACATGTATCAAATCAATAAATAATAAAGATTTACACATGCTAATTTATATAGAGAGAGGCACATTTAGAAATACTATAATTTAAGCAGAAATACAATACATCTCAGCATCGTGCAGAACAGTGTATCCAGGTGACCCGTGTGCCTCGCTCACTCAGTCTGCTATCCAGGTGCGGTTGAGGGGCAACTTCAAGGTCCAGCTTCTCCTTCTGGTGGTTCCTGATCTTTAAACTGGGCTTAGACTGATCAACCCTTCAAACAGAGGACACCTCAAAATAGAAGTCTGTCCTCTGTAAAGCAAGATACATGGTTACTCCAGCTTCGGAAAAAGTGATGGGGTGGGAAGAGCAAATTCATACATTAGAGCGGAAATGTGCATAAATAATATGAGAATCTTTGGTATCGGAAGTTATACTGAGGGACATACAGGACGTCCCAGTGGGTAAGATTGGACCTCCAAGCCACCATTTGTCTCTCCCTATTGTAGTAACTAGCAGATTACTACAGTGCATAGAGAACACCATCTGATGAGACTTCTTCGACTCCCTAAACAAAAGAATCAATGCAAGTAAAAACTGAAGGGAAGCAACTTGCCCAATTTTAAACCAACAGCACACCGATCAGATTAAAGTGAAAAGCTCCTTGGAAACAGAAAGGCCAGCCTGCCACTAATAAAATAGAAAGTGCTAAGCCAATAATCCTCCACTAGAAAGGCTAATCTCGAAAAAGAAAAAGAAAGAACCACTCGCTGGCTCTGCTGTTACTTGCATTACAACCAGCAGTCCCTCCTCCTAATGATTCCCCATTAGTCCAAATGCAAACCTCAAAGGTATGGTGTTACATAACGTTTTTAAAGCTGCCATAAATCGAGGGAATTTTGGGAGGAGAAAAACTATCCCTGCTGAAATTCACTTTTTTACATAACTAATAATGACACAGGAACCCTTGCCTCCTTTGCATCTGGTCCAGGCCCGGCATTAGCAATTGGCATGGACGGGCAGGTGCCAAGGGCCCAGAGGCTCAGAAGGGCCCATCCCTGCCCTTACCCTGCTGCGGCTAAGGCCATCACCAGGGGCAGATTGCGGTGGCAGCTCCCCCTCCCTCCTCACCCAGCCCCACTGACAAAAGGAAGTGCTGTGGCCATGCCTGCAGGCCCTGGGGCATGGCATTTTTAAAGATTTGTAAATCTTCAACCACCCCTTTTGGCTTCTGAGATTTCTTCAAGCATTACACACACACTTTAAAGCATATCTTGGAAAACATAAGGGCTAGAAACTTGTTGTTTTGTTTAATGAAGGTTGAAATTCTCAAGAAGCTGAATTCTCTGCTCAGTACTACTCTGACTGTGGATTCCTACTCTCCCGTGGAATTGTGGCAATACACACAGCCCTGGCAATAGGCATTTAAGATAGTGGAGTCTGATAAACATACACACACACACACACAGACTGGTAAAGGTCAGGGAACAATTCATGCCTTCCTTTATACACATCTCCATAGGGAGTCCCAATGTCACACCTTGAGATCTGTGGATCTTTTACAAGAGTTGTAGCTTGTGTATAGACTTAGCTGTTATTTGCTGCCTAAGCATCTTTTGCCTGGCAGGGAAAAGGGCAATTATTTCTTTCCACAGGAAAGGACAACTACAGGGGCTTCAGTCACAGAGGCTTCCCCACTGCATCAAATAGGCTACTAGTTTAAAAGTTCCATCCTTTGCTCTACATTATTTTTTAGTGCTGTGTTATATCGGCTCTTTTTATAAGCCAGCAGCAGATAGCAGGATTCGCAGAACCTCCGTCAGCCAGAGAATAGAATTATGACCAGTGACCAAAGATCTGCTCATTCCACTTTGTACAGTCTCTAAAAATCTATGTGATCATTACGTGCTAAAAGACTAAGGCCAAAAAAAATGAGAATGAATCATGGATATTTCATACCTCTGAGTCACTCATTTTCACCAACCTCTCCAGCAGCACAGGCCGCTCTACTTGCTCACTATTAGCTGTCAGCTGTGATTTGGAAAAACTTTTATTTACAGGTTATTGCAAAATGAATTTGTTTGCTCCTTATGTTCCCTGGGCAGATTAGAAAGTTAATTATGGGGGGGGGGGGACGACACTAAAGCAAGTGAAACAATAATTCAACTGTGTTGAACAAGGGAAGGCCATTTGACAAATGCCGGTTTTCCTGCAAACTGTGGTGCGTTAGCATAACAAGCAGCGCAAAACCTGGGCAGCATCTGCAAGGCCTTATCAATCATGTTTATATAGGCAGATAATGATGCAGAGAGTGAGGAAAAGTTCCTCATTTCAGTTCACTGAAGCAATAGCATTGATGGTATGTCCTGGATCCTAGTTTAGGCCTTCATCCGGTGGCCAGGTGTCTTCTTTTACAGAGGACAGCCCTCTGTTTTGGTCCTCTATTTTGAAGGCGTCCTCTATTTGAAGGGCAGTCCGGTCCAAGTCCGATATAAAGATCAAGAACCATCAGAAGGAAGAGCTGGGGGGCCTTGAAGCTGCCCATCAACAGTGCCTGGGGAGCAGCCTGAGCAAGGCACACAGGTCTTCTGGTCATAGTCTTCCACACTATGGTGAGATGTCCTGTATTTCTACTTGAATTATAATAATAATTTCTAAATTTGCATCTATACCTATAGATTAGCACAGTGTTCTCCAACCTTGGGTCCCCAGATGTTTTTGGCCTACAACTCCCAGCATCCCAGGAGTTGTAGGCCAAAAACATCTGGGGACCCAAGGTTGGAGAACACTGCCCTAAAATGTCAAGTCAAGCCCTGCGACCTGGCAATCCTATCTGCTATGTGAGTGGAAGGCTGCCTCCACACATGTCGATCCCCCTTGCTGGGGGGGGGGGGCAAATCCAGTGCATTCATTCACGTCACTGTAGCTTTTGTGACCACAATGGCACTTGATCAGCAGGAGAATCACCATAGAATGGCTGCATGTACTCCCCATGCACATAATATGTGTCTTGACCTTCACATGACCCGGTACACAAGGATAGGATTGCCAGGAGACATGACCCTTTTGGATGATGATGATGATGATGATGATGATGATGATGATGATGATGATGATATTTTTAAATATAATGGTGTGAACCAGCCCTGAGATATTTTTCATACCATGCTACGCTTCTTGCTTTTTTAATGGAATGGGGAAAGGGGTGGCAGGAAAGCAAAGGAAAAAATAAATTAAAGGCCAAGCAGTAATATAATATTTATTGGCTGCCTGAAGCATAAATCCTTGCCTCTATATAAATCCCCATTTAATCAGTGCATTATATCAATAAATAGCTTAACTATTTATATTCCTGTGAATCATTTATATCAGTTTACATTTTAATGACTCACCTAAGGTCTGCTCTGTGTCCCACCCACCCCCGAACTGCATAGTAATCTTTGCTTTCACCCTTGAGAATCCCATTTTTGGAAATGTGAATGTGATATCTGCATCAGCTTAGTGGTGTGCAGATGACCTGACCCCAAAGGCCAAACAGCCAAATAGCCTTGTGTGGCTATTGGTCTATACCAGTGATGGCGAACCTACGGCACGGGTGCCACAGCTGGCACGCAGGGACCTCTCTGTGGGCACTCGAGCCATTGGTCACCAGATCACGAAAAGACCGTCCCCTTCTGCAAAACACTAATGATCTTGTTCTTTCTCACAATGTGAACAGAATGATTTTATTCTAGAATTCCTGTTACAGAATTCTTTTCTACATTGTTATCACATTTAAAAGATTTTGAAAAATGATGCACAGAGCATGGCTTGGATGTAAAGCCCTCACAGTTGACCTGAGTGCTGCATGTGTTGCTCTCAAACTAACGGAGTATGAGCCAAGGTTTGACAAATTATCAGCATGCATGCAATAGCAAAAATCACATTAATTGTGCAAAAGCATGCCCAATGCAAACTTTTACCTAATGCAGTGTTTGCAGTCCGAGACATAAAGTGTTTAAAATGTGTTAAGCATGTTTAGTTTTCTTGTTTATCTTGCTCATCCTAGTACAGGTTGACTTTTACTTTTACTAATCCAACACCTGTAGAAGCAGGGAAAGGACCTGGAGTAAAGCTTGCCCCATACAATTTCAGTCTGGCATATACCGTATATACTCAAATACAAGTCTAGTTTTTCAGCACATTTTTTGTGCTGAAAAATGCCCCCCTCGACTTATAAGTGGGTCAGCGCTCCCCCAGGACCCCCGCTGCCACCGCCAGGCACCGCCAGGCACCCCCCCTCCACCCCCAGGACCCCTGCCGCCACCCCCAGACACCCCCATGCCATGCTGTTCCTCTCCGCTCGCTCTTTAAAATTATTTTCCTCCCCCCCCATACCTTTGTCAGCGGCGGCTCGCTCTGCTGGCGCCTTGCGCGCTGCCATGCCGGCTCCTAGGCAGGGAAGCGGCACAGCAGCGCGAGGCGCCCGTAGAGAGAGTGGCTGGGCTGCGTCTCCCTGGCAGGGAGACATGTGGAGCCACTCCGCTGTTCCTCTCCGCTCGCCTTTTAAAATTATTTTCCTCCCCCCCCCATACCTTTACCAGCAGCCGCTCGCTCTGCTGGCGCCTCGCGCGCTGCCATGCTGCTTCGTTCCCGGGAGCCGGCATGGCCAGGGACCCACGTGGAGCTGCTCCGCCATTCCCCTACCTTTCTGTTTGTAAGCGGAGGCTCGCGGCGCTGCCGGCGCCGCCCTCGTCACTTCTGGGCCGCGACGGGCATCACTTCCGGGGCCGCGACGGGCATCACTTCCTAGGAGCCGGCATGGCAGCGCGCAAGGCGCCAGCAGAGCGAGCCGCCGCTGACAAAGGTATGGGGGGGGGAGGAAAATAATGTTAAAGAGCGAGCGGAGGAATAGCGGAGTGGCTCCACATGTCTCCCTGCCAGGGAGACGCAGCCCAGCCACTCGCTCTACGGGCGCCTCGCGCTGCTGCGCCGCTTCCCTGCCTAGCTGCCGCTGACAAAGGTATGGGGGGGGAGGAAAATAATTTTAAAGAGCGAGCGGAGAGGAACAGCGTGGTGTGGGGGTGTCTGGGGGTGGCGGCAGGGGTCCTGGGGGTGGAGGGGGGTGCCTGGCGGTGCCTGGCGGTGGCGGCGGGGGTCCTGGGGGGGCTTTGGCAGTGGCGGGGCTTCGGCGGCAGCGGGTGCAGGTACGGTGGCGGGGGGTGTCTGGGGATGGTGGCGGGAGTCTCCCCTCATACATTTCCCACCCTAGACTAATACTGGGGGGCAATAAGTTTTCCCAGTTTTGGGGGGTGAAATTAGGGGCCACAACTTAAATTAGGGTTAACCTGTACTTGAGTATATACGGAAATCATATTACAAGTTGAGAATCCCTTATCCAAAAATACATGTGCCTAATTATTTAAAAAGTTTGTATAAATTCCCTTCAGGCTATGTGTACAATGTAGTACTATAATAATTTTTTGAGTCGATTTTTTTTCCAACAAAAAACTGTTTGTATCATTGAAAGCTCTGTTATTGTGTTTTTCTTTTAAGACAAAATATGTTAATTAGTTCGGACAACTGTATGAGTTGTTTTTCTAAAACTAAAACCTCGGTATTCAGGTTTAATTGCAGTGTTGGCACTTTGAAATAAATAAGTTGGTTTTGTGTTGCAGTTTGGGCACTCGGGCTCAAAAAGGTTCGCCATCACTGGTCTATACCATGGCTCTCCAACCTTGGGTCCCCCGATGTTGCTGGCCTATAGCTCCCAGCATACCCAGCCAGCATGGCTAATGGCAAGGGATTCTGGGAGCTGTAGTCCAGCAACATCTGGGGACCCAAGGTTGGAGAGCCATGGTTTATACAGACTAGTCCTTTCAACTGCCTTGGTCAGCAACTACTTTGATGGGGGTATGGAAAGTAGTGAGCCAGGCCATCTCCTCAGCCAGCACATCCCATTGTCACTGCCCCAACTCCCATCCCCCTTTCAGCTCTGTTGACAATTGGAGGGCCAAATGATGGTGTACATGGGAACAGATTTGGTCCTAAGGGTTCTGATCTCTGACCCCCAGTCTGATGGGCAGAGGTCTTAGGCAGACGTCTTCCCCTGCCTTCCTACCTGCAGTGAGATTGAATTATGGCTAATCTACATGCAAAGCACTGAGTACCACTGAGCTTTGGCCCTTCCCCTGTGTGTAGCTGATCTTCCAGCCCCAAAGCTAGCTGGTGAGGCGCAGTACTGAGATCCTCAAAGACAGCATTCTTTCTGTGGCATACCACATCTTTTGGCCCTGGGGTGAAATTTCCAAAAGCTTATTAGTTGAAAAACAGTTGCAGATGGAGTTAATTACCGGAGATCCAAACGACGAGATGTACCGAACATCAGTTGCCAATATTTTTCTCATGTAATGATGTTTTACATTATTGCTACTGCTATGATTCAGTTCAAGTCATTTTAGTTAAGTTAAAATTTGGCCTGTATATAAAGAAACTAGGATGAATGTGGACTTCCCTCCCACCCCCCACAGCCCCCTTGTGAATATAGCTCTCGGTAAGCTGACTTTCCATAGTTGTATCAGTCCCCTTTCGTCTCCTCACACTTCCGATCAAAATGTGAATGTGCCTAATCTATCATAGCAAGAAATCAACAGAACTGAAATCAGAAAACCAGATATAGTCTGCAATGAGCGCTCAGCTCAGTTCAAGCGGGGAAGGGAAATGCAAAACGTCAGCCACCCTTGCTGTCTCCCTCTCCTCTCACTGCAATCAGGAACGGTGCAGGGCTGTTTGGCGCCCTAGGCCAAATTATATTTAGCGCCCCCCCCTCGTGCCGTGGGGGGCTCTGGAGCAAAGCAGCCCTGCTCTGCAACCCCCCCCCGCGCCGCCGCCGCCCCACCACCACCTACCTTCCCCCCCGCCCCCGCTGCTGGCTGCTGCTGCTGTTGCTGCCGCTGCCGCCTCCTCCGACACGACAGGACCCCCACACTTTTTTTTTTTTTGCCAGGGAAACCAGGGCAACAGGGCTGTTTAAGCCCTGTTGCCCTGGTTCCTCCTCCTGCCAAAACAATGCCGGCGGGGCTCCAGAAACGACGGGAAGGTAGGTAGGTGGCGGGCGGGCGCGCGCGCGGGGGGGAGGTGCGGCGGCAGCGGCTGGCAGGCGGGCGGGGAGGCGCGGCGGAGGCGGCAGGCGGGGCAGGAGCGCGCCGGAGGCGAGGAAGGGGCGCAGAAACGCGCCCTCTTCCGCCACGCGCCCTAGGCAGCCGCCTGGGTCTGCCTAGCGGTAGCGCCGGCCCTGACTGCAATTATACTTGCAGGCCTGCGGCTCACGCTGGCTCAGCTTGTCTGAGCGTGGAAAGCTAAGCAGGGTCAGGCCTGGTTGTTACTTGGATGGGAGACCCCTCCTCTAGTTTCCTGCATTGAGCAGAGCACTGGACTCAATAGCCTTGTAGGCTCCTTCCAACTCTATGATCTATGAATCCATGAGAGCATGAATTCAAATCTCCTTAGATTAGCAATGAACAACCATTGACCCCTGGAAATAAAAAGGGATGTAGAGGGGGTGACAGTTGTCGAAATGAGACTAGCAATCCACTGGTGGGGGGGGGGCAGGAATTGTGGCCTTGATCCACCTTTCTCAAAAGTAGCCAAACTAGGCATAGACCAAGGCCTTAAATTCACTGGGTGGTCATAAACAAGGCACTACTTTTTGGTCTCATTTCTCGCATCTGTAAAATGGGAATATTATTGTGAGGACAAACAAAATAAAAACTGTAAAGCGCATTCCTCTCTTGAAGTACTCGAGAAATTATTACCAACAATGCTGTCTCATGCCAGAGCAATGCACATCCAGACTCTGGATTTTTTTTCAGATATAGTCTGTAGAAACCATAGTTTTTCTAATATTTCTGACAGCTCACATAGGTTCATAACATACAACATGGATAGGTATGCAGGGCTGATTCAGGCTGCCATTCTGTCTATCTGTGATGTATCACAGAGACCGAGCTATTAAAATTACACTCAGCTACCACTTCACACAGCAGGGAGGGGGGAAAGATGGCATGAAATCTACAGAGAATTCACCCGGTCCAAAATTTGCAAGGAGATTTTGGCTCCCCTTCTGCCACGCCCCATGCTCCCCAAAATGAGAAGCTTTAGCTCAGCTCTAGTTCATGCCAATCTAAGGGCCTGGTTTATTTCATCAGAACAAAACCTTCCTTGGACTATACTATTTCAAGCTGCACATGAAAGATTGCATGTCTGAATGTTTCTCCATCAGAAAAAATACCACACAGATAGAAAAGAGTAGCCAGGAAATGGCAAATGGAACCCTTTCCCCTGAAATGCTAATGTTCTACATGCAGGGAGGGAAGTGGTTTGTGTTTTTTTGTTTTTTCATGAGAGCATTCAAATATTCAATCTCTTCAGCCTCAGTAAAGCTTTGCCGCTTAACTTTTCAGAATATATAAACTTACCTTAGGGAGGGGTGGTGGTGAAAGGTTTGCCAGTACTGGAGAATCGGTAGAGAATCAGCTGGGAAAAGAGCAGAGAGGTCTTTGAGAAAGAGTGTTCGGAGTATCTCACACAGCATTCCCCAGCCTGGCATCCTCCAGATGTTTGGGACTACAACTCCCATCAGGCCCAGCCAGCAGGGGGCGATGGGGGTTGAAGTCCCAAACATCTGGTGGGCAGGGCACCAGGCTGGGAAAGGCTGATCTAAGATTATGCACTTATTAACCATTTTCCTTTCCAGTTGCTGGAGTGCCCAAGATTTCAGAACATGAGGGATAAGAATCAGACCCCTGTTTGGGTCTAGAATAGTCTTCCCCAACCTGATACCCTCCAGCTGTTTGAAACTACACCACCTAATGGTAATTCATGACCATTAGCCATGCTGGCCGGGGCTGATGGGAGGTGAAGTCCAAAGCATCTAGGGCAGCAGGCCAGGGAAGGCTGCTCCAGACTATTTGTACCCAGAGCTCACAAAAGATGAGTGATGCCAGGCTCCAGTGAAATCACTATAGCTATAGCATGTCACCACCGGTGCTATTTGTCGCCCAAATATGATCTAGTGCAGGAAAGCCATTCAGGCTATAGATTCAAATACAGGCTAAGCAGCACTCCTGTATGCTTCCTGGACATTTAAAAATGAACACTGCCAGCCAACTGGAAGAGATTATGCAGATGGCTGGCAGTCAATGAAGACTGGTGACTCCAATAACAGTGGGGCTGTGTATCTGCTCTGGATTTTACTCCAAACTTTTAAGGAGCTATCCATGGTGCTGATCCTATTTTGGGGATAGGGTTCAGCATCATGGATAGCTCCTTAAAAGCTCGGAGTAAAATCCGGAGCAGATACACAGCCCCGCAAACGCTGGAGCCTCCACTGCTGGCAGCCATAGTTTGCAATGTCTGAAGTTGCTCTTAGTGCCAACATACACATTCAGGAAAAAGCATTGTGTCAGCCCTCCTGGAACTGTACCCCTTAAAAATGCAACGGGGGGAACTGTGTTTAACCCACACACACACATCAAAAACCCTTTGCCTATGGGAAGTTTGCATGTTAAGGAGAAAGGTTCTAGTCTAGCCTTCTCCCCAAGATGTTAGTTTTCCATGTGTGGAGAAATTTTAATCTGGGGAAACTGTCTGAATGTGAGTTTTTCCCCACCTGCATTTCTAGGTGGTGCAGTCCCATAAAGACTGTACAATTTGCTGTTTGTGAGCCCATAAATTGTTTGTGAGCCCATAAATTACCTCATCTCTGAGTAATAGTTCGAGGAGAAAAAAACAGGAAAATAAGGTTGAGTCTATGGATATTTACATTTGCCCCTTTCACTTGCCAAAAAATAGTACATCTTTTAAAAAATTAGATATAGTGCCTTTAGAATGTAATCCACTCTCTACCAAAACCAAAATAAAACCTTCAAATGACTTCGATGATTATAGATTGCACCGACACTTGAAAGCTGAGCCGACACTTCTTATAATTTTGTGAATATTTTCAGTGATGCTGAAATCACCTCCCCTTCTGGGGTTTGTTTGTTTTCTTCAGCACTTCTGGGGGGGTGGGGGGGATGTTTGCTTGGTCATTTACGTTGGCCTCAGTTACTCTCACTGACAGTAGCACGCAAGCAATTTTCCTAATAGAATGCATTTCTATGTTATTTTCACTAATAATTTTCATTTGTGTGTTCCCCTAATACATGCATTTTTGCATGCATTTTTTGATGGGGCGGGGGACCCCATTACAAAATCCAGAGAAGTGTGAATTTCAAATGATAACTGAATTTCGGTTCTCAGATCGATTCAAAACGGTGAAATCAGGAACGTTTGTATTAAAATGCGAATCCAACTAATTTTCTTCCCCACCTCTAACTCTGTCTTCAGCCCCTCACCATCACTCCCTGCCCCCCCAGCACCTACCGCCTGAGGCAGCCGCCTCACTCTGCCTAATGATGCGGCCAGCCGTGCTCATAGGAAGGTGGGATAGCAACTTCATTCTGAGTCTGAGTAGCCCAACACAAAACACTCTAGGGTCCCCCAAAAAAGAAATAATTAAAAAAAATGCTTATATTGTGAAGGAGTAAGTAACTGTCATGCCTTGCCAGATGTGATCTTGCTCACTGTACCACAATTCCCAAATCAGCACTTGTTATTAATCAAATGTTATAACAAGCTTCCTGCAACAGCACTCTGCAACCATGATTAATTAGCCAGCAGTTTCTAAAGGGAGCAAAAGTCACTTATTCACAAAGCGGAGTGAAGTCTCAAGGCTAGAAAATTATGAACGCCAAATCGAGGGATGGCGTGCAGCGGCTGCTCCCTTGTTTGTGCCCAGCCCCAGTTGAGGAGACGTGCCAGGCGAATTAAACACTGCTCTTGTTCAGCACAGCAAGGGGGGCTTTAGGGAGACAATACAGCATCAGATAAGCAATGAACCGTGTCATTGTCACTAGGTTTCCTGCGGCAATTCTTTCTGCTGGCAGTGCCTAAATGAGATTGTATTGGGCCAAATTTTTTGCTGACCCAAATGACAGATTGCCCCAAAGTAAGCAATGGGGGAATCTAAAATTTGGCGCGGGGAAACCCCAAAGTCCACATTTAGGCAATACCCTTTCTTAGGAGCAACCAAAATGCCACAAACAATTGTGTAAGCTTTCAGATTCTACAGAAATCTTCATCAGGCTAGGTGGTATAGAAGGCAGGGGACGGGGATGGGGATGGGGAAGAAACAGGAAAAAATCAAAATAAAAAATGGAGCCAGATCTTGAGGTCTGCAGTATAGACCTCATTTCAAAATGGTGGTTCCAGACTGCATGATTCACCGGTAGGTGTTGCAGGTATCAGAGAACACCTAGCATTCTGGGACAAAGAAGCAATGGCAGACCCCAGACCCCTGCCCCAATTTCTGCAAACGTAACGGTTGGCTTAACTCAGATTTGTCTCTTGCCCTGGCTGAGCAGGCAGAGAGCAGAAAGAAAGTGGAACATGGCAGTCTTTATATCAGCAATGCCAGAGATTAACTTTTAATTGGTGCACTAGGTTAAAAAAAAAGCTAACTGAAGCCAAATTGTGTAGTATTACATCATGGTTGAAGGGTATGGAACCCTCAGAATGTAAAGTCCCTCTTCAGATGGTAGCTCCTAGGCAGGGAAGCGGCACAGCAGCGCGAGGCGCCCGTAGAGAGAGTGGCTGGGCTGCGTCTCCCTGGCAGGGAGACATGTGGAGCCACTCCGCTGTTCCTCTCCGCTCGCCTTTTAAAATTATTTTCCTCCCCCCCCCATACCTTTACCAGCAGCCGCTCGCTCTGCTGGCGCCTCGCGCGCTGCCATGCTGCTTCGTTCCCGGGAGCCGGCATGGCCAGGGACCCACGTGGAGCTGCTCCGCCATTCCCCTACCTTTCTGTTTGTAAGCGGAGGCTCGCGGCGCTGCCGGCGCCGCCCTCGTCACTTCTGGGCCGCGACGGGCATCACTTCCGGGGCCGCGACGGGCATCACTTCCTAGGAGCCGGCATGGCAGCGCGCAAGGCGCCAGCAGAGCGAGCCGCCGCTGACAAAGGTATGGGGGGGGGAGGAAAATAATGTTAAAGAGCGAGCGGAGGAATAGCGGAGTGGCTCCACATGTCTCCCTGCCAGGGAGACGCAGCCCAGCCACTCGCTCTACGGGCGCCTCGCGCTGCTGCGCCGCTTCCCTGCCTAGCTGCCGCTGACAAAGGTATGGGGGGGGAGGAAAATAATTTTAAAGAGCGAGCGGAGAGGAACAGCGTGGTGTGGGGGTGTCTGGGGGTGGCGGCAGGGGTCCTGGGGGTGGAGGGGGGTGCCTGGCGGTGCCTGGCGGTGGCGGCGGGGGTCCTGGGGGGGCTTTGGCAGTGGCGGGGCTTCGGCGGCAGCGGGTGCAGGTACGGTGGCGGGGGGTGTCTGGGGATGGTGGCGGGAGTCTCCCCTCATACATTTCCCACCCTAGACTAATACTGGGGGGCAATAAGTTTTCCCAGTTTTGGGGGGTGAAATTAGGGGCCACAACTTAAATTAGGGTTAACCTGTACTTGAGTATATACGGAAATCATATTACAAGTTGAGAATCCCTTATCCAAAAATACATGTGCCTAATTATTTAAAAAGTTTGTATAAATTCCCTTCAGGCTATGTGTACAATGTAGTACTATAATAATTTTTTGAGTCGATTTTTTTTCCAACAAAAAACTGTTTGTATCATTGAAAGCTCTGTTATTGTGTTTTTCTTTTAAGACAAAATATGTTAATTAGTTCGGACAACTGTATGAGTTGTTTTTCTAAAACTAAAACCTCGGTATTCAGGTTTAATTGCAGTGTTGGCACTTTGAAATAAATAAGTTGGTTTTGTGTTGCAGTTTGGGCACTCGGGCTCAAAAAGGTTCGCCATCACTGGTCTATACCATGGCTCTCCAACCTTGGGTCCCCCGATGTTGCTGGCCTATAGCTCCCAGCATACCCAGCCAGCATGGCTAATGGCAAGGGATTCTGGGAGCTGTAGTCCAGCAACATCTGGGGACCCAAGGTTGGAGAGCCATGGTTTATACAGACTAGTCCTTTCAACTGCCTTGGTCAGCAACTACTTTGATGGGGGTATGGAAAGTAGTGAGCCAGGCCATCTCCTCAGCCAGCACATCCCATTGTCACTGCCCCAACTCCCATCCCCCTTTCAGCTCTGTTGACAATTGGAGGGCCAAATGATGGTGTACATGGGAACAGATTTGGTCCTAAGGGTTCTGATCTCTGACCCCCAGTCTGATGGGCAGAGGTCTTAGGCAGACGTCTTCCCCTGCCTTCCTACCTGCAGTGAGATTGAATTATGGCTAATCTACATGCAAAGCACTGAGTACCACTGAGCTTTGGCCCTTCCCCTGTGTGTAGCTGATCTTCCAGCCCCAAAGCTAGCTGGTGAGGCGCAGTACTGAGATCCTCAAAGACAGCATTCTTTCTGTGGCATACCACATCTTTTGGCCCTGGGGTGAAATTTCCAAAAGCTTATTAGTTGAAAAACAGTTGCAGATGGAGTTAATTACCGGAGATCCAAACGACGAGATGTACCGAACATCAGTTGCCAATATTTTTCTCATGTAATGATGTTTTACATTATTGCTACTGCTATGATTCAGTTCAAGTCATTTTAGTTAAGTTAAAATTTGGCCTGTATATAAAGAAACTAGGATGAATGTGGACTTCCCTCCCACCCCCCACAGCCCCCTTGTGAATATAGCTCTCGGTAAGCTGACTTTCCATAGTTGTATCAGTCCCCTTTCGTCTCCTCACACTTCCGATCAAAATGTGAATGTGCCTAATCTATCATAGCAAGAAATCAACAGAACTGAAATCAGAAAACCAGATATAGTCTGCAATGAGCGCTCAGCTCAGTTCAAGCGGGGAAGGGAAATGCAAAACGTCAGCCACCCTTGCTGTCTCCCTCTCCTCTCACTGCAATCAGGAACGGTGCAGGGCTGTTTGGCGCCCTAGGCCAAATTATATTTAGCGCCCCCCCCTCGTGCCGTGGGGGGCTCTGGAGCAAAGCAGCCCTGCTCTGCAACCCCCCCCCGCGCCGCCGCCGCCCCACCACCACCTACCTTCCCCCCGCCCCCGCTGCTGGCTGCTGCTGCTGTTGCTGCCGCTGCCGCCTCCTCCGACACGACAGGACCCCCACACTTTTTTTTTTTTTTGCCAGGGAAACCAGGGCAACAGGGCTGTTTAAGCCCTGTTGCCCTGGTTCCTCCTCCTGCCAAAACAATGCCGGCGGGGCTCCAGAAACGACGGGAAGGTAGGTAGGTGGCGGGCGGGCGCGCGCGCGGGGGGGAGGTGCGGCGGCAGCGGCTGGCAGGCGGGCGGGGAGGCGCGGCGGAGGCGGCAGGCGGGGCAGGAGCGCGCCGGAGGCGAGGAAGGGGCGCAGAAACGCGCCCTCTTCCGCCACGCGCCCTAGGCAGCCGCCTGGGTCTGCCTAGCGGTAGCGCCGGCCCTGACTGCAATTATACTTGCAGGCCTGCGGCTCACGCTGGCTCAGCTTGTCTGAGCGTGGAAAGCTAAGCAGGGTCAGGCCTGGTTGTTACTTGGATGGGAGACCCCTCCTCTAGTTTCCTGCATTGAGCAGAGCACTGGACTCAATAGCCTTGTAGGCTCCTTCCAACTCTATGATCTATGAATCCATGAGAGCATGAATTCAAATCTCCTTAGATTAGCAATGAACAACCATTGACCCCTGGAAATAAAAAGGGATGTAGAGGGGGTGACAGTTGTCGCAATGAGACTAGCAATCCACTGGTGGGGGGGGGGCAGGAATTGTGGCCTTGATCCACCTTTCTCAAAAGTAGCCAAACTAGGCATAGACCAAGGCCTTAAATTCACTGGGTGGTCATAAACAAGGCACTACTTTTTGGTCTCATTTCTCGCATCTGTAAAATGGGAATATTATTGTGAGGACAAACAAAATAAAAACTGTAAAGCGCATTCCTCTCTTGAAGTACTCGAGAAATTATTACCAACAATGCTGTCTCATGCCAGAGCGAATGCACATCCAGACTCTGGATTTTTTTTCAGATATAGTCTGTAGAAACCATAGTTTTTCTAATATTTCTGACAGCTCACATAGGTTCATAACATACAACATGGATAGGTATGCAGGGCTGATTCAGGCTGCCATTCTGTCTATCTGTGATGTATCACAGAGACCGAGCTATTAAAATTACACTCAGCTACCACTTCACACAGCAGGGAGGGGGGAAAGATGGCATGAAATCTACAGAGAATTCACCCGGTCCAAAATTTGCAAGGAGATTTTGGCTCCCCTTCTGCCACGCCCCATGCTCCCCAAAATGAGAAGCTTTAGCTCAGCTCTAGTTCATGCCAATCTAAGGGCCTGGTTTATTTCATCAGAACAAAACCTTCCTTGGACTATACTATTTCAAGCTGCACATGAAAGATTGCATGTCTGAATGTTTCTCCATCAGAAAAAATACCACACAGATAGAAAAGAGTAGCCAGGAAATGGCAAATGGAACCCTTTCCCCTGAAATGCTAATGTTCTACATGCAGGGAGGGAAGTGGTTTGTGTTTTTTTGTTTTTTCATGAGAGCATTCAAATATTCAATCTCTTCAGCCTCAGTAAAGCTTTGCCGCTTAACTTTTCAGAATATATAAACTTACCTTAGGGAGGGGTGGTGGTGAAAGGTTTGCCAGTACTGGAGAATCGGTAGAGAATCAGCTGGGAAAAGAGCAGAGAGGTCTTTGAGAAAGAGTGTTCGGAGTATCTCACACAGCATTCCCCAGCCTGGCATCCTCCAGATGTTTGGGACTACAACTCCCATCAGGCCCAGCCAGCAGGGGGCGATGGGGGTTGAAGTCCCAAACATCTGGTGGGCAGGGCACCAGGCTGGGAAAGGCTGATCTAAGATTATGCACTTATTAACCATTTTCCTTTCCAGTTGCTGGAGTGCCCAAGATTTCAGAACATGAGGGATAAGAATCAGACCCCTGTTTGGGTCTAGAATAGTCTTCCCCAACCTGATACCCTCCAGCTGTTTGAAACTACACCACCTAATGGTAATTCATGACCATTAGCCATGCTGGCCGGGGCTGATGGGAGGTGAAGTCCAAAGCATCTAGGGCAGCAGGCCAGGGAAGGCTGCTCCAGACTATTTGTACCCAGAGCTCACAAAAGATGAGTGATGCCAGGCTCCAGTGAAATCACTATAGCTATAGCATGTCACCACCGGTGCTATTTGTCGCCCAAATATGATCTAGTGCAGGAAAGCCATTCAGGCTATAGATTCAAATACAGGCTAAGCAGCACTCCTGTATGCTTCCTGGACATTTAAAAATGAACACTGCCAGCCAACTGGAAGAGATTATGCAGATGGCTGGCAGTCAATGAAGACTGGTGACTCCAATAACAGTGGGGCTGTGTATCTGCTCTGGATTTTACTCCAAACTTTTAAGGAGCTATCCATGGTGCTGATCCTATTTTGGGGATAGGGTTCAGCATCATGGATAGCTCCTTAAAAGCTCGGAGTAAAATCCGGAGCAGATACACAGCCCCGCAAACGCTGGAGCCTCCACTGCTGGCAGCCATAGTTTGCAATGTCTGAAGTTGCTCTTAGTGCCAACATACACATTCAGGAAAAAGCATTGTGTCAGCCCTCCTGGAACTGTACCCCTTAAAAATGCAACGGGGGGAACTGTGTTTAACCCACACACACACATCAAAAACCCTTTGCCTATGGGAAGTTTGCATGTTAAGGAGAAAGGTTCTAGTCTAGCCTTCTCCCCAAGATGTTAGTTTTCCATGTGTGGAGAAATTTTAATCTGGGGAAACTGTCTGAATGTGAGTTTTTCCCCACCTGCATTTCTAGGTGGTGCAGTCCCATAAAGACTGTACAATTTGCTGTTTGTGAGCCCATAAATTGTTTGTGAGCCCATAAATTACCTCATCTCTGAGTAATAGTTCGAGGAGAAAAAAACAGGAAAATAAGGTTGAGTCTATGGATATTTACATTTGCCCCTTTCACTTGCCAAAAAATAGTACATCTTTTAAAAAATTAGATATAGTGCCTTTAGAATGTAATCCACTCTCTACCAAAACCAAAATAAAACCTTCAAATGACTTCGATGATTATAGATTGCACCGACACTTGAAAGCTGAGCCGACACTTCTTATAATTTTGTGAATATTTTCAGTGATGCTGAAAATCACCTCCCCTTCTGGGGTTTGTTTGTTTTCTTCAGCACTTCTGGGGGGGTGGGGGGGATGTTTGCTTGGTCATTTACGTTGGCCTCAGTTACTCTCACTGACAGTAGCACGCAAGCAATTTTCCTAATAGAATGCATTTCTATGTTATTTTCACTAATAATTTTCATTTGTGTGTTCCCCTAATACATGCATTTTTGCATGCATTTTTTGATGGGGCGGGGGACCCCATTACAAAATCCAGAGAAGTGTGAATTTCAAATGATAACTGAATTTCGGTTCTCAGATCGATTCAAAACGGTGAAATCAGGAACGTTTGTATTAAAATGCGAATCCAACTAATTTTCTTCCCCACCTCTAACTCTGTCTTCAGCCCCTCACCATCACTCCCTGCCCCCCCAGCACCTACCGCCTGAGGCAGCCGCCTCACTCTGCCTAATGATGCGGCCAGCCGTGCTCATAGGAAGGTGGGATAGCAACTCCATTCTGAGTCTGAGTAGCCCAACACAAAACACTCTAGGGTCCCCCAAAAAAGAAATAATTAAAAAAAATGCTTATATTGTGAAGGAGTAAGTAACTGTCATGCCTTGCCAGATGTGATCTTGCTCACTGTACCACAATTCCCAAATCAGCACTTGTTATTAATCAAATGTTATAACAAGCTTCCTGCAACAGCACTCTGCAACCATGATTAATTAGCCAGCAGTTTCTAAAGGGAGCAAAAGTCACTTATTCACAAAGCGGAGTGAAGTCTCAAGGCTAGAAAATTATGAACGCCAAATCGAGGGATGGCGTGCAGCGGCTGCTCCCTTGTTTGTGCCCAGCCCCAGTTGAGGAGACGTGCCAGGCGAATTAAACACTGCTCTTGTTCAGCACAGCAAGGGGGGCTTTAGGGAGACAATACAGCATCAGATAAGCAATGAACCGTGTCATTGTCACTAGGTTTCCTGCGGCAATTCTTTCTGCTGGCAGTGCCTAAATGAGATTGTATTGGGCCAAATTTTTTGCTGACCCAAATGACAGATTGCCCCAAAGTAAGCAATGGGGGAATCTAAAATTTGGCGCGGGGAAACCCCAAAGTCCACATTTAGGCAATACCCTTTCTTAGGAGCAACCAAAATGCCACAAACAATTGTGTAAGCTTTCAGATTCTACAGAAATCTTCATCAGGCTAGGTGGTATAGAAGGCAGGGGACGGGGATGGGGATGGGGAAGAAACAGGAAAAAATCAAAATAAAAAATGGAGCCAGATCTTGAGGTCTGCAGTATAGACCTCATTTCAAAATGGTGGTTCCAGACTGCATGATTCACCGGTAGGTGTTGCAGGTATCAGAGAACACCTAGCATTCTGGGACAAAGAAGCAATGGCAGACCCCAGACCCCTGCCCCAATTTCTGCAAACGTAACGGTTGGCTTAACTCAGATTTGTCTCTTGCCCTGGCTGAGCAGGCAGAGAGCAGAAAGAAAGTGGAACATGGCAGTCTTTATATCAGCAATGCCAGAGATTAACTTTTAATTGGTGCACTAGGTTAAAAAAAAAGCTAACTGAAGCCAAATTGTGTAGTATTACATCATGGTTGAAGGGTATGGAACCCTCAGAATGTAAAGTCCCTCTTCAGATGGTAGAAAATCATCTTCCTCTGGTGGTAGATTCTGCCCTGAATGGCTAAATATCGTATTTTCCAAGGCACATAAGTAACAAAGATAGCTGCACTGGTTAGTGGGGGCGAGAATCCTTACAGGGATAGATGAATAGGATTTGAACAAACCTGCTCCTTAAGAGCTACAGAATAGGGGGTGAAAGATTTGTTAGATATTATGACAGAGCTGCTACTGACACTCATTTAAAACAAAACGTGGACCTGGTTCGCATGACACAATGACCCATCGTGGGAAACTAGTCACAGTGACTTGTTGCATTGTCTGAACCCAAACCACTTCCCGCATGGTGGCTTGTTCTTTTCAAACAAGCCAGCCGGAGAACCCATAGGCTGTCCTTAGGGTTGTTCAACCCATGATGGGTTGTCTTGTCATGTCATCCAAACCTGAGTGAGCAATCCCACGGTGGGCTGGGGAAGCGGCAAGCGAGGCGCTCATCAAGAGCAGCAAAAAAAACCTTGCCACTCTTGGCGATAGGGTAGCTTGGATAGGGAAACCTACAGACTTCATATGTATACTTCCCTGTTCAAACTACCCTGTTTTGCCCTGCCTAAATCCCTGTTGTTGTTGTTGTTGTTTTAAAAAGCCCTACTACTGACAGCTGTCAGAAGCAAGTGTTAGCAAAAAGGGGAGGGTGCACTTTTCCACCTTTCTGAGCAGCTAGAGTCTCAGGAATGTGTGGAAAAGTTGGGGGCACTGCAACCTATGGGGGGGACACTCAAAACCTTAAGGATCACACTGCAAAGGGTGGGAAGCACTTACCCCCATTCACGAGAAAAGATCTCATGGCTTTGCATTGACTTGACAGCTCGCCCTTTGACAGCTGTCACACCAAAGCAAGTGGGGGGGGACCCTATTTGGAGCCTCTCTGACTCAATGTCCAGGGTTGGTACCTGCTGCACTTTGGCAGCAGGTACCCCCCAGGGCATTTCCCAAGGCAATGCTGCTTCCCATTTTCGGGCCTGCGGAAGTGCACACCTCTGCAGTTGAGCAAGTCTGACTAAAAAGAAAATAATAATAATTTTAAAAAATTACAAACAAAATTGCACACATTTGGGGAGCAAAAAAAAAATTTAAGAAAAAAAAAAAAACAGTGGCAAACCAGTGATAGCCCTTCCAATGTGATGCTTGAGCACTTTGGCGAGCTGTCACTGGCTGTCAGTTCGGAGATCACCGTTTGCAATTTCCGGGGGGGAAATGAGGGAAAGCAGAAAAAGCCACGGCGATCCAAAAAAATGGCTCGTGATCTCAGCAGGGTGAGGAGACAAGGCAGCTTCAGCCACCAAGTACCCTGGGATACTGGCTGGAGGACTGAGGGGGAAGGAGGGGGAGAACAACCCTCGGTGAGCCCAATCATCTGTCGGGCGCGCCGTGGGTTGTTCGCACAACAACCAACCCACCTTGGCTTATTGCCCGGGTAGGTTAGTGTGACGTGTGGACCCATGCATTGAGATAAATGTGTAGCTTCCTGCTTGGGGAAGAGATCTGAGGAATTTTGAAGGGAACAAACCTAAATTTCAACAAGGCTAACAAAACAAGAAAAATCCTCTAAGGGGTTTTGCGTATCCTCCTTAGTTTGCCACTGAATTTTGCACATCTTCCTTAGTTTACCACTAGAACAAAATTAGCGGAGAATTTGCAGGCTCTTGCTCAGGTAAAACATGAGGAATTCTGAGGGAAGCATAAAAGAATTTAAGCTGAAACTTCTCAGGTGGATTCTGAACAAAATAAAGCAATGTTCAGCAGATTTAAACAAGGTCTTGAAATAGTTTCTCTGCTATTCTCACCGAGCGCTGGTTCAGGCAACATTTTTTAAACCTTAACATTAATATGCCACTTTGACTTTGGGGAGTGGTTTCAACTTTGGATCGGGGAGAGAAGGCCGGGTCCAGGCCCTGTGAGAAATCGCTTACCCCTTTGCTTCTGGCTCCTCACCCTGAGATTTAACTGCTTCCCTGGTGGCAGTAGCCCTTTTTAGGTATCAAATCTGGGAGTAATGAACATGCATGGGAGGGGTGGCATCAGGCAGCAGATCCCACCCCCTCACCCACATGCATTCATTAGAACATAGGCCGAGAGCTTTTGTATGTGGAAAAAGATCATATTTTCTTGCTGGGGTCTGGGGCCTCATGTCCCAGAATCCTTGGCGAGAAACTGATCTTGCACATGGCATTCCCACCAAGGAGAGGGGCTTCTCTTCGGAGGGAATGATATGTACAACATTAGCTCCCATCAGAGATTCTGGTGGAGCGCCTTTTCCCGCTCTGGCCTGCCCTGGAAGTACAATTCCCAGAATCCCTGGTGCAAAGCTGATTCCTCCTCCCCATTCCAAGGCAAATTTCTGGGGCTTGGGACAGGGGCAAGGGTGTTGGAATAGTGATGGCAGATGATCATACCAAAAAGAGAGCAAAGTAAAGGATTCATGTGTCCTTGGAGTTTTAAAAGCAGTTAGTGGGTGCAATAGCAAGGGTCACTCAGGGTGGAAAGCTAGTTAACAGCTGAGGATGCATTAGAAAGCCTTGGTTGCAAAGAGGGGTCACAGCAGGGGTGATGTCGTTGCCTAGCAACCAGGTGGAGCCAAATAGGTTTTCTTTTAGCCTGGATTTGTGTGTGTGTGTGTGTGTGTGTGTGTGTACAAGTGTGTGTGTGTGTGTGTGTGTGTGTACAAGAAGACTAGCATATTCAGTATGTTCTGTAGTAGTAGTAGTTTCATTCCCTTAGAAGTCTGGCCTTATTTGTTCTGCTGTTTTATACTTCTCGCTGCTTAACCAGGGGACTATCTGTTTATGACTCAGTAAAGTTTGTCAAGCCCTTCACTTTCTGGATTCAGTCTACTTTACTCAGTCACTTCTGATAACCAGGGGTATATGGTGGCAGAGGCAGGCATACTTGTGAGAGTTTGAATCAAATACTCACAAAGCCCTTGAGCATTTGCAAACAGTCCACTGGAAAGGCTCACAAAGGCTCAATCCCTTTCAGGATGAGCAATGTGGTGCTCCTGTATCCCTGTTGTGGTCTGCCAGATTCTTGACAGCTTCCTATCTTTGCAGTCCTGAGGAGACCGTAAAATCAGAGCATTTACTAAGTACCAGATAGGCTGCAATATGTGGCTGGAAAGCAGCCTGCATTTGGTTTGGTGGGTCACAATTTATTCAGGCTTGACTTAATTCAAGGGGACAGCTTGACATTGGCACTTTCATAAATATGCTTGGCATTTTTCTCCTATATCCCAGTTCAGCCCCAAAAAACTCAAGATGATAAGCAGTGTCTGCTTAGGAAGATCTCAGAAGCAAAACAGCAGGAGAGTTGAAAATAAGGACAGACATTCACTGGCAGTGCCTGTACGTGCGTGTGTGGGAAGCTCTCTCTTAGCCAGTCAGTCAGCCTTTACAACTGCTGTCATCTCCTCACCTAGATGGCTACCCAGAGGTGACATCTCCACTTCCCATGATTATCCAACTGGCAATACAATATCCCATTTTACGTACACGGTCCTAATTAGCCTGGACTGCGCTGTGCTGCCCACCTGAAAAGGAAACCCAACAAGATTGTAAGGTGTTTGAGTTCCCCTTTCTATCCCACATGCCTCTGGTTTGTTGCCAAGCAACTTTTTCTAAAATAAAAAACAAAACAAAAAAAATTTACCATTACTGTGCTTTTGAATTAGGGATTAAATCATTCACATTAAAAAAATAAAAAATAAAAGTTAATTCTCTGCAAATTGTGAAAATGGCCCTCTTCCAAAATAAATGGGGTTCCCTCCCCCTACAGCTTTCCCGGTGTTTGTGAAAGCTGCATAACAAGCTTGTTGCTAGATGAGTCATGGCTCTAGGTGACAGGCACAAATACTTTTGATGAGGTATACAGTATGCCAGAGTAGTCGGCTTCTTGTCAAGTGGCCTCCCTGTTGCCTTGGTAAATGCTAATTTTAAAATAATATGGAGAAAGGCAGTGGCGGAGAGCATGAAACCCTGAGAATTCTCAAAGGCAATGTTCAGGGTTACACTCCAGTCTATGAAAAATTAAAGGATCTTCTTGGATTGCTTCCTCAGAGCCTTGCCGAGCCATGGGTTGATAGTGTGTGTGTGTGTGTGTGTGTGTGTGTCCAACAATCTGGACACATGCCGAACCTTTCACAAGACTGTGGCTTGCCTGAAAATGTCAACTGGGGTCAAACAAATGGTTGCATAACTCTATCCTCAGTCAAAAATATTTCTTACATTAGAATAACAACACTGCAACAGAACATATAGATGATCAGACTGCAAATGTTTAATTTAAAAAATACTGCCTCCCCCTGGAAGAAGCCATCAAGCGGAGTGAAGTCAGGCAGAAGCAGGGAACCTGACATACATCAGGGATGGAGCCAAGGCAAAATCTGGTGGTATTACTGGCGTTTCAGTTCCTACCATTCCACAGACCAGTGAAATACTGGCTTACTGGCAACCCTAACAGATGAAGATTTTATACATTGGGACTTGCATTTTGCTTTAATTAAGTTGCTTTTGTACCCACCGTGCTGTCACTCAGGTGAAGCAGGATCACCCTCCGTCTCCTTTTGCCCTGCAGCCAGACAGCCTGAGGAGAAGGAGCCACCATTGCTAAGGTGGTCTGATATCAACCAAGGGTGCTTCTCCTTCTCAAGTGGTCTGCTAATGGCTGGCATCATAACACAGTCCACTTTTGTTCTGCCTCCTGTGTCATTAACCCCACCTTATTGGTCCAGCCTGCAGGTCATTCTGCTCCTAGTTTTGGATAGGCTACCAGTGTGGTTGCCATCTTCTGATTCTGATGGGGCCCAAACAGGTAGAGGTGGGGAAGAAGCAGGTAGGTTACAGGCAGAGTCTGAAGGCATTTGGAGCCTAGCAAGTTATGGATGGAGCCTGGCAAAATATGGTGGGTTATGGGTGAAACTTGGCAGAATCTGGAAATTATTGCTCCTGCGCCCCCCACGCATACTGATTACCTGACAGGACAAGTTTTTTATTGATCAGTCCAGTAAAATTCTAGCTGTCTGGTGGTAACTGATGGTGATAAACAAGATAGTAATTAGTCAAGAATTAAGGATGATTTGGGATGAGGTTGGGGAGGGACCAGATTTTTGTCTCTTACATTGCTTGTACTGACCATCCATGTTGAAGACTGATCTTCCCCACTCTTTCACATGCAATCCAATCTAAAGATAATAAGGCTCCAAACTGACATCCTGAGTAAAGGAGAAGAAAATCTATTTACATCTGAAAACAGACTGAGCCAATCAGTTCCTTGTAGATGATGTTCATTAGGCACATAAAAGCAAGATGCCCATGGGGTTCAATCGGGGGGGGGGGGGAGAATCATGTGCTCAGACATGTCCATCAGATAACAAAAATAGCTGTGGAGTAATACATGCAGTAGCAGTTTGCAATTTTTACCGATGGCCGTTAATTCTTTGCATACCCATCAGCTGGCTTAGTTTGACACTAGAGAGACAGACTTTGAATTTAATTAGCAGAGCAGGCACAACTTGGCATACAACTTGGTAGCAGAGAAAATAGTATTCAAGCACACCTTCCTTTCCGCTTTGTTTTCATCCACCTGGATAATCCGTCACATGGATGAGTCTTGGCTTAATTGACAGGGGGGGGGGGGGTGAATATATGAAGTGGCCTCATTCAGAATCAGACTACTGATCCACTTAGCCAACGATCATCTTCTCTACTGGCAGCAGATCTGAAAGGTTTCGGGGCCAAGCTGGACATTACAGGGGAAACTCTGTATGAATTAGCCTCATAACACAGGAAAGAGCGTTTGTAAGGGATAATCAGTGTGTGGGAGGGAGTGCTCAAGTTTTCCCTTGTCCACCAATTTTTCCCCTGTAAATGCCTTTCCCCTCCCTCCTAGTTGGGCTCCCAAAATGAAAGTGAGCCAGCATCAAGGGGGAGCATAGCTTCATGAAGCGATTTGAGGGGGAGAATCAACATTGGCAGGAGAGGTTATGTGCTGATTCTTCCCCATAAATGCTAAGGATGGTTGAGAAATTTGTTTGGTTTGGGTTTTTTAAATCAGAACTTACCAAAATTCACAAATTTCTTCATAAATGGGATAGAAAGAACATAAGATTTTTAAATAAGTTGCATGTAGGAGAAAGTGAAACTGACAGGTTCATCTATTTATTTATTTATTTATTTATTATATTTATACCCCGCCTTTTTTCCTGCAAGGAACCCAAGGCGGCTTACATAATCCTCCTCCTCCTCCTCTCCATTTTATCCTCACAACAACCCTGTGAGGTAGGTTAGGCTGAGAGTCAGTGACTGGCCCAAAGTCACCCAGTGAGTTCCATGGCCGAGTGGGGACTAGAACCCGGATCTCCCGAGTCCCAGTCCAACACTCTCACCACTACGCTACACTAGCCCTCAGTATCCAGGCAGAGGGCTTTGAATCCATGTGTATTCAGCCATGTTTGTGTGCTGAATTAGGGATGCCACCTTTTTCCTTTAATAGTTATATCACAGGAAGGTAGAACATGGTTCTCTCTCTCCATGCTGGGAATAGCTGTACCTATTCAGATAGGTGTGGACTTGGACTCAGAAGAGTCATAGTCATTCTGCTTCAGGAGGTGCCCTGAGCACCCCCTTCTATACCTTCCTGGCCTGAGGATGTAGATCTCCCATCATCTGACTCTGAGGATGACTCCCCTGCAGCTTCTCCTGTCCCTCAGCCATGCAGGAGCATGAGACTGTAGAAACAGACACTGGCCCTCTAAGAACTGCATCCAGCATCCAGCAAGGGTGGGGCCTCTGAAAGACCAGAGTCTGCCAGCCTTCCCTTGGCATCAGTTGATAGTAGCCCTTTGCTGGGACAACAGCTCCTTATGGGTAAATACTCCAGCCAGCACTCCCTGCAGTGTGCTGTCCAAGGTACTGATGTGACTCTTGCCTTGCCGGATGAGAACCAGAACAGGCCATGAGTGCCATGTTGCTGTTTGCTTCCCCTGGGCCTCGTGCCTAGTCAGGACAGGTTGAGAATTTTGTTTCAGTCTGGTTTTGATAAGAATTTTCCAAAATTTGCAAATTTCTCCATATTTGGACTGGAAAGAGCATGATTTATTTATTTATTTATTATTTGTTATATTTATACCCCGCCTTTTTTCCTGGAAGGAACCCAAGGCGCCTTACATATAATCCTCCTCCTCTCCATTTTATCCTCACAACAACCCTGTGAGGTAGGTTAGACTGAGAGTCAGTGACTGGCCCAAAGTCAAGTGAAACTGACAGATTTATCCATCTCTAGTAAATGCCTCTGCCTCTGCATTCCTATTATCTCAGCAAGTACAGTGTTGCCTAGCTTGGAAATCAGACAGATATTTCCTAGCACTGCTGCTGAAGATCCTTTAAAAGGGAGGGAGGGAGGGAAAGAGAGAGAGAGAGAGACTGGCTGACCACAGAATGAACTTCATGGTGTACAATCTCATTTACTCCTCCAGCTTTCAGTCATAGTGTATTAAGTTGATGTTTGTGATTAGTATTATTGTTCTTGGGGGGGGGGTTATTCAATTGTATTTTATTATGTTTTATGAACCTAAACTTGTACAGATTTTATACTGTGAATTTTTATTTTATTATGGAAGCTACCTTGGGAGGACTTGCCACTAAAAGGCAGCCTATAAATATTTAAAATAAATATTAGTAACTAAGTTAGTATGGCTTGGTTACATCCCGTTTGGACTGTTGTAACATACTCTACATGGAGTTGCCTTTGAAAAGAGTTCAGAAACTTCAGCTGACTCTGAACACAACAGCTTCACTGGCTACTGGTCCATTTCCAGGCACAATTCAAAGTGCTGGTGTTGACCTATGAAGTTGTATACAACCGAGGACCAGACTATTTGAAAGACCACATGCTCCCATATGAGCTTGCCTGGGTTATAGGATACTTGAGAGAGGCCCTTTTCTCTGTCCTGCCACTATCAGATGTACACTGGCAGGAATTTGAGAGAAGACCTTCTCTTGGCTGTCCCAGGCTCTGGAACTCCCTGCCAAAGGAGGCCTGGATAGCACCATCTTTGTTGTTCTTCCACTGGCAACTAGGGTCATTTTTATTCAGACAGGCCTTTTGCTTTTAAGCTGACTTGTTTGCTGAAGTGGGTTTTAACCGGTGAGTGCTGTGGTTTTTAATGGATGCGTTTTAATTGATTTTCTTTTTTTTTAATGTTTGAAGTATAATTTTGTATTTTATCTTGTATTGTTAGCTACTTTGGGCATGGTTTGAAGTAGAAAGGCGGGATATAAACTGAATAAATAAATATTGTGTCAGAAGTTTGAATCTGGCCGATGAATACTGATCCCCATCACAGTACAAGTTTCTCCCCCACCCCTCACTGACTATAAACTCTCCAAGAGGAGGAGGGTTACCATCATCACACCCTGGCACAAATTAAGCCCTCACAGGAGCTCTGATCTGATATTCAGGAATTGCCTAATATAAATAGCTTTATATTTTACAATCCATGAACCATTGCAATACATATTGTCAAAATGGCTATAATACTTGGTAAAAGGAAAATCGGGAAGGGGAGGGTGTTGGCCCTTAACTGGTGTAAGTCAAGCAGAACATCGGTGGAGCCATGCCAATTCAGACAGTAGCTTCAAAATTACTAGCTACGCATATTGCAAAGCTCAAATTTGGAGGAAAAGGTTGTTGCCCAACCTTGCTCACCTTGATTTATTTTTTCATGCCCCACTGTTGCATTTCTCAGGCTTTCTGATGCTCCGTTTCATCTCCATAATCCCTTTCATCATTCAATACAGAAACAATAAGCAACTCAAACAGCCCATAAAAAACATCCCTTCATTTTCTCCACTAGTATTCTATTTCATCCCCACCCCACTTCCCAACATATACACACCAGAGTGCTGTATTTTTGATGTACCTCTGCCATGTGCAATTCATCAGCTTGGAAACTTTGTTCCTTTTACAGATCTCTAGGGATGCTGTTCTATCAAATCTGTAATAGAAGAGGATGTAGTAGTGCAAGAAGCCTCTTGATGAATTCAGGATATTTATTTTTCAAAGTCACTCCAGCAGGCAGCCAGTGCAACGGCTGATAAATGGGAAAGCTGCCACGATACATTGTAGTCTATCTGGGTTCCCTAGAATTCCCATGCAGTAAATGCAATTAACTTTAAGGAGAACAACAGATTTAAATGTGATGATATGATGTGATGAGACAATTTAGATATTTTCATATCCCATATAAGCACATATCTACTAGCTAACTTTAGGAATTCTCTGTGATGTTTTCTGACTTTAGGGTCAGGAAAGGAACAGCCCAACAAAAGCGTCACACTTCAGCAACATGGATCATATGGATGGGGGAGAAATTCATTCAGTTCACATCTTAATGTGAACATACCTAATTTCACACTTCCAAATCACTATGCGAATTTTGCAGTGGCATTCTCCAATCAAAAATCAAGAGCCAGTGTGGCGTAGTGGTGAGAGTGTTGGACTGGGACTTGGGAGATCTGGGTTCTAGTCCCCACTCGGCCATGAAATTCACTGGGTGACTTTGGGCCAGTCACTGACTCTCAGCTTAACCTACCTCACAGGGTTGTTGTGAGGATAAAATGGAGAGGAGGAGGAGGAGGATTATGTAAGCCGCCTTGGGTTCCTTGCAGGAAAAAAGGTGGGGTATAAATATAATAAATAAAATAAAAATTGCTTGCAAAAGTGTGTCTATTGGGCAAATCACATACAAAACTTGCATAGAGGAGAAATGTGCACAGATTTGCCCATCCCTACAGGAAATAAAGTCAATAAGTGAGTGCATTCAGCTATTGACCATAGATTTATGGTACCTGCTCCATATTGCTTGAATTTGAGCTTGGGTGTGTTGTTGGACTACTCCTTCTTTAGCTGAAATTTCAGGCTTTCCTGCCCCCAAAATCAAACACACTGTTTAAGAGCAAACATTCCCACATTTAGCATTACAAGATATGAAGCAAGTCAGATAAGGAGCCTCAGAACTGTCTAGCATTGTTATCTAATCTTGTGAATTCATCCTGAGGGGGCATAGCTCAGGGCTAGAGCATACCATGCTTTTTATGCAGAATCCCCCAGATTCAATCCGTGGCACCTCTATTTAAAAGTGTCTTATGTAGCAGGGCCAGGGCCGGCCCTATCATGAAGCAAACTGAGGCACCCTCATCAGGTGGTGGAATGAGAGGACCAATGAATTGCACTGCTCCTCCACCCTGTCCCCGCCCCCACCAGGAGGGCTCACTGCCATCTCCAGTGGGTGCTCTGGCCAGGAGAGCCCTGCTAGCCGCTCTCCCACCATGGCATTTGCCACAGCGAGAGAGAGTCTGGTGGGGCTGTCTAGAGCAGCCACCTGCCCTGTTTCCTCATGTTGCATGCCCCCCCTTCCCCTTAGCTTTGCTACTGTAAGGCTCGGGCCAGATGGCCAAGCTCTCACAAGACGCAGCCAAGTTCTCGCGAGAGCCCCACAGCTGGGAAGGTGTGTGAGGCGGTGGCAGCAGGGAGAGGCGTGAGGCAGAGGAGGAAGTGGCAGGGGGAGGAAGGGGTGCGAGGTGGCCACAGCATGTGTTCTCACCTCAGGCGGTGAGACACCTCAGGCTGGGGCTGAGCAGGGCTAGGAAAATTCCTTGCTGGAGGCTATGAAGAAGAGCAACTTCCAGTTCCATTAGATGGTTCTGAGCTAGATCAATTGGCTGGATCCAAATGTAGTCATACTCCGAGCAGACCCATTGAACGCAATGGGGTTCGAGTGAATCATGATTCATTTAAATCCCGTTGATTTCAATGGGCCTAGTCTACATATGACTAAACCTGGATTCAACCCAGTAAACCTGGATTCAACCTGGAGTGTAAAGCAGCTCCATTTGTTCAGGCACGTTAGTCCTCTCTCGGTGCATAACCAGATGCCGCTGTGGCACGCCGGAAGGGGCAGGCCAAGTCCAGATTTATTTATTTTTTACAAACTAGAAGCAATTTATCCAGAGTCTGCAAAAACAATCTGAAGCAGGACCGGGAGATCCTGCTTACCTCAAGACGAACAGAGAAAAGTCATGGTGCGAGGAGAGACCAGTGATGATGCTGGGTACAATCCTACCCCCAACAGAAATAAGTGTCCCCAACACACTCATGCAGCACTGCAACCACAAAGCATCAACAGTAATCCTAAAACACAAGCGCCCATGACCTTAGCGCAAACAATTTCCACAGAACACTGGTAGACACAGAAGTGATCATGCTCTGCTTCGTCATAATTAGGACCTGGAAGCCATGGATTTCAGCTGGTGCAGAATGTGGCAGACTGGCTCCCAGTTATTTTTTTGTTTTGTTTTTTGTTTTTAATCTGCATTTTTATTGTTCTTCTTCTGGGAAAGTCGCTTTGGAAAACTATTCTTTAAATGCAGGGTATAAATAATAAACCAATATAGCCATGCTGGTCCAAGTGTGGTCCAAAACACACACTTAGGCAATTATTTTATTCATACCAACCAAAATGCCACAAGCGAGTGGAAAACTCAAAGGCCTGCACGCTTTTGTGTTTATTTGCGGCATTTTGGTTGGTCCCAATAAAGGTATTGGGATATAAATAACGTTGATCAGGGTCGGATCTACATTATTAAGCGGAGTGAGGCAGCTGCCTCATGTGGCAGAGTCCAGGGGCGGGGAGCTGGAGTTGGAAGGACAGGACCGTGGGTGCCATAAAACTTGACGTGTGCCTTCTAAGTTAGCTGGTTGCCCTCAGGTGTGATGGAGGATGCTGTCCCATCGCCAGTGCTGAAGCCATGTCCAATACAGCAGGGGTGTTGGACCTCAGGCCTACAGGCGACATCTGGCCTGCCTGGGGTCCCAATCCGGCCCTTTGGGGCTCCCCAGATGGCCCCATCCCCTCTCCCTCAACCCCCAATTCTTTGGTGGTTTCTCGGCTTTTGTGCATTCCCCCCCCCCCCTGTTCTAAAAGGTTGAAATGCCTCCCCTAAGGCTTAGTTACTGACAGTACCAGCTTTAAGCTAAAATGTGGTGGTACTTTTTTGGTATTTTGGCCCTGCCTCTTTTGCCTTCAGCCCCGCCCACCACTGGAATGTGCCCCCTCAGACCTTCTCTGAAATTGAACTCAGCCCTGGAACTGAAAGAGGCTCGACACCCCTGCAGTGCATGGCATAGAAGGAGCACCATCTTGTCCTTTATTTACCCCAGGCAACAAGATGCCTTGGCCTGAGCCGGATGTAAGTAGGTAGGTAGGTAATGGCAGGCTTCTGGAAGCACAGCAGCTCACCGAAGAAATTGCTCGCAAAGCGAGCGCTGAGATACTCTCAACCACAAGATGTCAAGGACTGCTGGGCTGAAGTCTACATTTATAGAAAGAAACAAGACAGTTTCAGATCTTGTTTTCAGCATTTGTCACATTTGATTACCCATATTCAAAACGCAATAGTGGAGATATGTAAGAATATTAAATATATATAAATGTATATTTTATACTGTATTATGTGTTTTATATTGATTGTTGTAAACCACCCAGAGAGCTTCAGCTATTGGGCGGTATATTATTTATTTGTTATTTATTTATTTATTTATTTATTATATTTACCCCACCTTTTTTCCTGCAAGGAGCCCAAGGCGGCTTACATAATCCTCCTGCTCCTCTCCATTTTATTTTCACAACAACCCTGTGAGGTAGGTCAGGCTGAGAGTCAGTGACTGGCCCAAAGTCACCCAGTGAGTTTCATGGCTAAGCAGGGACTAGAACCCGGACCTTCTGAGTCACAGTCCAAATAAATAATATCTTGCATTCATAGAACTGGGCTACCACAGTGCAATCCGCAAACAAATTAAGCTGAGTGCAAAGCCTCGGGCTTAAGTGGTTTGTGGTGCACATCCTTAATATATTCATTCAATGGTAATAGGTTTTTAAAGGGGTCCCCCCCCCCCCGCAATTCAGGAGAAGTAATTCAAACCTGATTAGTATCTTCATCATTTTTGTAGGAAACTGTGATGTTGGAATAGATTAGCAATCAAGTGTTCAGGCTAATCATAGATCTTCACATATGGAGGATATTTGCATTCAATCAAATTTGCACCTGGAAGCCTTGGCTTAGAGTGCCCTTGTGTGCTGTGTCTTATCAGTTATCAATGCAACAAATAGCCATTATCAGGCAATCTGTTTGTCGGTGGGTTCAGTTCACATCACATGTAGCACTTAGCAAGTAAACAGACAGTAATTAACATATGTATAAAATAGGCGGGCTTATGGAGTGTTACAAATTTAGGTTTGTCCCATTAATTTTGTTATAACAAGGAAAACAATGTATTCAGTATATCAAGGTTCAGGTCAGATTTGACCATCTCAGACCAATAAATCATGGTTTATTAGATGAAGAACTAGCATCATCCCTGCATGTTTCCTCCTTCCCAGGCCTCTTCCCTTCTGTTGTGCATCATAATGCAAAACTTCCAGAGTTTATTATGCCACAGTTTCTCATTACATAACCAGAAAAGTGTGGTTTAGTCTACTACAAACCAGGAAATGACATCAGGATCTGATCCAATCAACTGGGAGTCCCCAATCTTTGGGGGCATTTGAAATTGTGAGAATTGTGTCACAAAATGGCTGTCATGGGGGGGATTGCTCTGTAGCATAATGGCTGCCATGGTGGACACGGCCCATCATAAACACCCAGGCCCATTTCCCAGATGGCAAATTGGTGAGGCTAAAAGAAAAGTAACATGCACAAGAACCTAAGTACAAGGAAGTAGTGGGGATCTGAGCTCCAAAATACAAAGCCACTCTTTTGGATCCACAGTTTTCTGCTCTAGATTTTTATGAAGAATATATATACATTTATACATATATAAATGTATATATACATGTATACATGTATATATACATGTATATATATATATACATGTATATATACATGTATATATATATATATATATATATATGTATATATACATATATACATATATACATTATATATACATTTCTCAGAAGACAAACTGATAAGGCCCAGAGACAAGTAACTTGGCCAATAAACTGAGTACAAGGCAAAGATACAATGCTGAGTACAATGTGCCCCTACAAAGCACAACAAAATATTCATTTCACAGTAGGCAAATTGCTGATGCTCAGAGAAACACACACATGTTCAAAGCAAGACACACACCCACACCACAAAGACACACACACACACACACACACACACACAAACCCAGGCAAAACACCACACACACACACACACACACACAAGAAACCCATGCAAACACACATACACCAAACACACAAAGGCCCAGGCAAAATACACAACACAGACACAGAGACAAAGTACTTGCCACACAAACAAACAAACAAACCAGCTAGCACACTACACACACACACACACACATGGAACAGGCAAAATATCCCCCTTGCTCCCTGCCACCAGTTTTAGCCCCCCAGGCTGTTCCCTACCACCCCAGCTTACTTTTTTCTTTTTTCTGGGAAGTTGGACACACTTCAAAATGAAGCAAAATGAAGCCCATGTGGGGCCGAGAAGCATTCCTAGAAATAAGGATGGCACTGGAGGTTTCGCCTTGTGTAGCCGCATGACAGCCTCCCATTTATATATATTTTTAATTAAAACAATCTTTTTTAAAAATTAAAAATCTAGATGGACAGGGAGCCTGGTGGGTGACAAGGGAAGTGCCCATGGGCACATTTGTGCCCATGGGCACCATGTTGGGGACTCCAGCAATAAATAATTCCATTCAAATGGGAGGGATTTACCCACTTGGATTGTGTGTGTGGTTTTGGTAGCCACCTTGAGTTTCCCTTGGAAAAGAAAGGCAAGTCTTGGACACACACACACACACACACACACACTCAAAATATATGTGGCAGAGCCTAAGAGAGTGTCTTTGAATCACACAGTTAATTACGGTGTTGGAATGTGTATAGCAAAGAGCCATATTTATTTAAAAGACCATATGTTTCAGCTAATAAAAGATAAAAACAAATTAGAATATCCACAGGAGTTTGTTTTTAAGTTATTAAAAAGATGCCATCAAGCAATTGAGTTAAATAACTCAATTAGCGCTGAAGAAGACCTAAGTGATAATCAAGCTTAGCACTCTCTCTTTGTCTTAAGTTTAAAGTAATAAATAATGCCTGACCAAGAAACATTTAAAAGAACTGTGCTTATACGGCACACTGCAAGGGGGATACAGGAACTTCTGGTATTATTCACCAACTGCTTTTATACCCATGTGCATATAAATGCCTTTTTAATTAATACACAGAAATAAACAATTCCTTAATGGAGATAAGAGTTATCTAACCATAAAACCAGGAATACAAACACGATGCAAAAATCTAATTTACATTTAGAGGGACTAGTTCTCACATAAAAATAGAAAACTCTTGTCTACAAGAAATGGTGAGCAAAAACCAATGTCAGAGCTTCCAATTTGTATTAACTTCCAGAGCCAATGGCTAGAGACATCAAAATGTGAGGAGAGGCCCTGGAAACGCTGGGAAAGAAGCCTGAACTGTCCCTCCCAGGTCCTAAAGTAAGGGATAATGTAAATGAGTAAAACATTATCAAAAAAAACAGAGAGGAGCAGGCCCGGTGCAAGGCAATTTGGTGCCCTAGGCAAGATCAGATATTTAGCGCCCCCCCTTCCCACTTGAGCCCTCCCTCCCTCCAGCCCTATGCCCATTATGAAATAAATTTCCCTCCCTGGGAACTGCCGAGCCCCATAGAAAAACTTTGTGGACTTTGAGACTTTTCCTTTGTGTTCACGAGGAAAGCAAAGAGGCAACATCAGCCCAGCTATGCCAGGAACTCCCAAGGGCCTTCTCCTACTCCATATATATGTAAAAGCCTGTCTCCTCCTGCAGGCAGCACAAGGGATATGAAAAAAGGATGTGAGAGAGGTGTGGTGGCGCTACCTGTGAGGAATAGAGACAAAAGGGCGTCTTGCAGCCTGTCCTACTTCGCAGGGTGGAGGTGCAGAGACACCGGTTTGACTCGTACACCTTCTGGGTTGCAGGGGGGGGGGTGCATGTAGTAGAAACATAGCAAAGAGAGAGCCCGTGGATCATCTGGTTCAAATTTAGGAGGGGATTTACGAAACTTGCTACTTCCCCTCCTCTCTCTATCACTTTGTTGCAATATTTCTTTATCAGAATAATGTATATTATCCTGTCTTTCCCTTTACCAGCCTAGTGCTCAAGGCAGACAACAATATTCAAAGTACAGTAAAGAAAACATCAACAGCTCAGGGCACAATCCTAAACACGTTGAGGCAGGAAAAAGCCCCGCAACTCCCAGCATTCACCAGCCAGCATGGCTGGCTGTTGGAACGCTGGGAGTTGTGGGGGTTTTTTCTACCTCAACGTGCATAGGATTGCGCATGGCTGGCTGGGGAATGCTGGGAGTTGTAGGATTCCCCCCCCCTCCAAACACGCATAGGATTGCATCCTAAAACCATTTAAAACCAAAACACAGAAACAGCATGGTAAATAATTAAAACATTGGAGCCCCAGCTAGCTTAAAATACCTTTCCCTCCCTCCCTGGTTGCTGGAAATAACTGCTTTCAGGGGACCTTGAGCTGAGGAACCTGAGGCTCACACGAGGGAGGGAAGGCGAAGGAGGTGTTTGCAGGTGCATCCTTGAGAGGGAAGGCGAAGGAGGCGTTTGCAGGTGCATCATTGGCCCCTGCCCGCCTCCCCTCCTCCAGTCTGTAGCCTTCTCTGCCTCTTTTGATGCTGGTTGTGAGGAGGAGCCTGCCTGCTGCTGTTCCTGGTAAGGAGCTGGAGGAGAGAGAGGGAGGGGTGCGCTTCTTTCGCCTTCCCTTCCCCGCCACAGGACATGATTGGTAAAACAAACTTGGTAAAATACGTGATGTATTTTTTTCCCCCCAAGGCATTTCTGGCGCCTCCTTTAGCCCGGCGCCCTAGGCAGCCGCCTAGTTGGCCTAATGGTAGCACCGGCCCTGGAGAGGAGCAACCTTGAGGCAGGTTCAGCCAAACAGAGGTGTCAGAGCTCAGAGGTCAGAAGTCACTTGCTCATACAAGGGGTGATCCAGAGTCACTAGTCTTGTTCTTTCAAGCTGCAATAAGAGGCCGAGTACCCGGAGGAGTGTGATTTGAGAGAGACAGGAGCCCTGTTCAGGCACTTACCTGAACATGTGAGGGCTTAAAGTGTGTACTGGGGCAGGGCCATGCTTGTTGACCCCGACCCGCACCTGCCGTATGAGGGTTCCCGATTGTGCTGAGAGTTCTACTTATGTTCAAGCAAATGCAAGTAGAACTTCCTTTCAGACCCTGCTGGTTCAACATGGCAAGCTCTGAAATGTGGTGGGTGGGGCCAGCATGCCCAGAGACATAGGGGGAGATGCCAGCATGCATGGCCCATCCCAGTTACACATTTTAAGCCCGCACACGTTCAGGTGAACACCTAAACAGGGCTAGGGTGTCTGCTAGAACCAAAAAGTCTTTTAGCTACTGACCACCCATCAGAATTATTAAAGCCATCCAACTCAAAATGAATATTTTGGCCTGGTCCAAAAGACAATTGCAGTTTACATCCCTGCCTCTGTAGGGTATATATAGGGCTATAAAGAATGGTCCTATGGAAGCCCAGTGCAGTGGCCCATCAGGTCTAGGACAGCCAATCCAGGGTGGATGACTGAATGCCTAATTTCCATTGCATCAGCTACAGGCCTTTCTCCACCCTTCTAACAAAGATCATTTCATAAATGTGAGGAACAAACCAGGAGCCTCATGAAGTATGAAATCTTGCAATGAGCTGCCACTTTGTTGCATTCATCCCTACTCCCTTTGTGGGAAACATGGCTCTATCCAGCCTTTGAAACCTGAGCGCTAGTTCAGCAGTGTATCACGAGAGCTGTTTTGTTGGCATCCATGCGATCCAAGTTTTTGTTGGGTTTTGCATAGGCAGAACGAGATTACCACCTGACAACGAGATTATCACCTGACCTGGTGGGTGTCTCTTGAGTTCAAGTACACAAGGTCTCTGGTCACGAGACATAGTCTCAAGATGATATGACTCAGCAACCTTGGACAGGTTTAGCAGTAAACATGTTGATGAATAGGGTATACAACTGGGGTGAGTAATATCCTATTTATAGGTGCAGGGTCTATGGTATAAAGCTAACACACTTGTTGATAGCTTCACTTCTCTCCTTCTCCTCTCATCTCGACTCGACATGTTACTTGTTCTGGACTTCACTTCATCTAGCCTTACCACTGGGGTATTGGATTTGTATCTGCAATGATGTAGTGATTAAGAGATGCATTGATTGCCTTAATCCCATGTAATTGGGTCTTACAAATAAACTCTTTAATCTTTATTAACTGCTGTTATCTCCTCCTTTCGCCTGCGTGACTGGGACTGAGGGTCACTGGCTAGGGAAGCTTTTGAACCCGGGTCAGTCCAGCTCTCACATCTGGTTATGGGCCCAGATAATCAGTAGAGATAAGCCTAATGGTTATCTCAGATGGGCAGATAAGCCCACAGAGACGCAGTACGGAGAAATTCAGCAGTTATAGGGTTAAGAGAAATGTTTACATTGTAACAACGGTTTGTAAATAACTGGGAAGGCATGTTGCTAGAGCTGAATGCTGATAACAGCGGCTTGGAATGCAGCACAACTGAAGAATGCAGGACAGAGAGACAAAGGATTTTTCGTTTTGAAAGCAGCTGGAACGGAGGTGCCAGGCTTGGCAAATCCAAGGCTACAGACTGTGAAAAGAAGCTGGAACGTGGGTGCCGGTTCGGGCAGCTACTAGGCTGAAAAGTGAACAACGCTGGACACAAGGATTTCGTTTTCCACAGCTTGCTGGAGTGATTGTCAAGGAGCTGTATCGGGCAAGGAAATATCTCCAGGAGGCTCTGTGTCTACTCATTTGAGTCAAGACTACAGGCAGGAGGATCATATTTCTTTTACAGTTTGCTTCTTCGCTCAGCAGCGGATCAGCTATCTTTTGCATTGTATCAACAAGTGGCTTGGATTACAAACGACGTGGATTACGTCTGACGTGGGTAAAGCGTCTGGAGCGTCATGTCGCAGCAAAGTCACGTGTGACAGAAACATATCTTGGGAAACTTGATACTACACGGGAGGCTGTATCAAACCAGCGGAGGCGTGGTTTTAAAACAGCAGGAGAAAAACAGCGTGGCAGTTTTGAACAGAGAAAGCTGTGCTTAAAATGTGAATCTGTTCTTCATTTTTTTCATGTGGGATCGCAGAAGAAAGGAGCTTGAAATTAGCAGGGGTGCTGCTGATGGGAAAAACTTTGTGTTTTAACCCAGGACATAACAAAATGGACACATTATTTTGTTTGAACAGAAACAGTGGATTGTTTAAACGAAGCTTTCTGTGTTGGACATGAATAAGCAGGAGGAGGACTATGCAAATGGTCAGGAGTTTAACAGTCATGTTTTTGAAACTGTATTTCTTGAAAGTTGGATAACTTGGATTCAAGAAAGTGTAATATATGCTCTTTGAAATGTCAGGAAATGTACTGAATGTATATGACTTGAGTATATTGTGTATTTCTCTGTAGCAAAATGTAAAATACTGAATAATTAGGTATGTTTATATGGCAAAGCTAAGAGATGGATTATTTCTTTTATACTGTAATGATGTAATAAAGAAATGGAAAGTTGTACTGATGCAACTATAAAAAGTTAAATGCTTATATGTATGACATGTATATGCATGCATATCACATGATGTTTGGTCATTTAGATTCACAGGCCTGTGAAAGAAAATGCAAACTGTGTTGTGGGGAAAGCATTTGGAAATTGTAATTATCACATGAAAAGTAATTTTGTGCACATAAACAAGGTATGCTAGCTTCAACAGGTAAACTGGAAGGCAAGCTGAAAAACCAGTTCATTTCATTTAAATTTGTTCTTGGTGATCTTGTGGATACTCTGATGGTTTTTAGAAGAAAAGCACGTTATTTCATGATGTTAATTGATCAATACACGAGGTACAGGTTGTGTACATGTTAGATAGCAAGCTAGAGTATTGAACAAAGTCAAGGTGTTTTGTGCTTGGGTGAGAAACAAGCATATTACCCATGTTACCTATTTCTTTTGAGATATGGGGGGAAGTTCAATTCAGTGCATGTTTTGATGCATTTCTAACAGGATGTGGTATTGAACACATGGATTGTGTGGAAGAGTAAACAAACACTCAGAAGAGGTGATACTAATTTGGATAATGAGGTTTGGGTAGAAGCTCTTAAATGTTTTGATTATGTACATGATAGAAGTTTTAGTTCTGTGATGAACTGTACACCTTATAGAAAGTAGTGTAGAAGGAGGAATCTTCTGGAGAAACATTTCAGGATCTTGGATCTGATATGTAGGTACATACACCTCAAAGTTAGAAGAAATCTGTAAGGGAGCTTACATGAGATTTTTCTAGAAATGAGAATATTGTGTTTTACATGAACAACACTTGGATAGTGAGATTATCTAGAAGTGTTGAGTATAATGCTGAATGAAAAGGTGAGATCGTTTTTCAAAATTAATTCTGTTAATGCAGGAGATGCATCAAGCTCAGAGTCAGAATAGAAAAGCATTTGCTGAAAGACAGTCAGGTAAATTTGACAAACTCTGATACACATTTGGTTTAGTGGAGGCTAAACAAATGATTGTTCATCATTGGTGCAAGTTCATTGGAACAGGAACCTGATAACTGATGAGGTAAGGAACAGGTGAGTCAAACAACCTGTGAGATATCAGGATGAATTTGCAGGAAAAGCCATTTGAAACTTAAAAATTTCAAAGAGGTGAAAAATTGTCTGTTAAGGAAGCTGAACCATAGCTTCAGGCTATGCAAGCTGAGTTGAATTCTTTGGATAAAGAACAAAACATGGAAGCTGGTGAAACAAACAGCAGTCCATGGAACTCATTGTTACCAGATAGATTTTTTAAATGAAAACTAACCAGATTGGAAAAGGTTATATATGACAAATAGCAAGATTGGTTGCTTGTGATTTTTGCTCAAGTTAAAAAGGGGCTGGATAATCATAAGATGAGTGCAACAACAATTTGCTTTGAAACAGTTAGACTGATGTTTAAGAATATGGAAAGATGTATGAATATTTCACAATTGGAAATATTGGAACATAAGCATTTTAAATGAGAGGAAGTCTTTGGAAAACTGTCTGAGATTTTCTTTAGGAAAAGCTAGAGTCAGCTGGAGGCTGGAATTCTGTTTTGAACTCAAACATTGCTGATTTGAGATTTGCACAGAGAGGCAGATCAATGTTTGTTTGTTAAACAGGAAGAACAGGGACATAGACTGTTTGTTTGATGGATGATCTATTGTTTTTTTCTGGACAGATAAAAGCAATATGATATAATTGATCCAGGGTTTGGAATTTCATTGAATTGAAACTGCTTGGTGGTGGATCAACTGTTTATTTGTAAATAGAAGTTGAGGGAGAACCAAGAGGGCAGTATCTTACTGCAACAAACCAGAGAAAATCATGGATGTGATTGAGAATTTGGAGATAGTTAACTCAGTGAGAGACTCCAAATAGTTGAGGATTTTCAAGCACATGCTGATGGAAAAGCAGTTTGAATGCTACACAGAAGCATTGGGCTGTTGAGCTTCATTGTACAAGCAACAAGGCCAGATATTGCTGTCAGTGTAATAGGCAGACTGTTAGACCAACAGGACATGCTTGGAGAGCTCTGAAAAGGAGTTGAGTGTTATCTGGAAGGAACATCACACTTCAGACTAAGATTTACAAGTCATAGCACAGGTGGCTTACAGATTCACAGAAATGCCAGTTGTGGTTGTGATAGTAAGAACAACAAGAACACACCTGAAGTTTATTATTTTTATAACCATACTTTGATTGATTTTGTAGAAACAATCATCCAAAAGTTAGAGTTCAACTGAAGCTGAACTGAATACATTGTATTATGTATTGTGCTATTATGCTATTGTAAAGCTTGAATAGTTATTGCATTTGTTTAAATAGTTTAAATTGTTAAAAATGTTTAAATGATGCTGGGATTGATGTGAAAAACCTATTACAGTTTTTTTCAGGAAACCAAGGCAGGATTGCTATGCTGCAGGCAGATAGCAATACACAACGTTTTGGGTTTGCAAATAAAACTGTGTCATGAGGAGGGATACATCAGAAGTGATTTGATGGTGGTTCAAATTTTCTGGCAGGTAAAGTCATTCCTGCAAAAGTTTTTTTTATCAAAGTTCATAGATGAAGGAACAGCATCAGATGTCAACAAAGCTGTTGCTGTTGTATGAGGTAAATGACCACGTTCTGCGACAAATGCAAAAGCAGGGGGATGTTGGGTTTTGCATAGGCAGAACGAGATTACCACCTGACAACGAGATTATCACCTGACCTGGTGGGTGTCTCTTGAGTTCAAGTACACAAGGTCTCTGGTCACGAGACATAGTCTCAAGATGATATGACTCAGCAACCTTGGACAGGTTTAGCAGTAAACATGTTGATGAATAGGTTATACAACTGGGGTGAGTAATATCCTATTTATAGGTGCAGGGTCTATGGTATAAAGCTAACACACTTGTTGATAACTTCACTTCTCTCCTTCTCCTCTCGTCTCGACTCGACATGTTACTTGTTCTGGACTTCACTTCATCTAGCCTTACCACTGGGGTATTGGATTTGTATCTGCAATGATGTAGTGAGTAAGAGATGCATTGATTGCCTTAATCCCATGTAATTGGGTCTTACAAATAAACTCTTTAATCTTTATTAACTGCTGTTATCTCCTCCTTCCGCCTGCGTGACTGGGACTGAGGGTCACTGGCTAGGGAAGCTTTTGAACCCGGGTCAGTCCAGCTCTCACAGTTTTATCCTCTAGTAAAAAGCATTTGGTATGGAATCATCTGTAGCCAGTGGATCAGGGGTGGGCAACTTGTGGTCTTCCAGATGTTTTGGCCTACAGCTCCCATAATCCCTCAGCATTTACTGTGCTAGCTAGGGATGACAGAAGCTCTAGGCCAAAATGTCTGGAGAGGCAGAAGTCACGCACCCCTGCAGTAGATGGAGGAAGGTCAGGAAAGTAAACTTGCAATACCCCCCTGTAATGCTGCAGATATCTCATCTGTCATGAGTAAAGAGGGAGATATCAAAAATCTAAGTACAAAGAGATCTTCTCTTCAGCACAGCATGATTTGTGCATTGGTAAGTATGTATCATGAATATGGAGAAGCCATTTAAAAACAACCCAAATCCTTATTGTTAGGGTGATATGACCATTTGTGGATTGTAAGCCTGAGGGCAGGGACTCTCCTATCGTTAATCTTTGTAAGCCACTCTGGGTCTGGGAGCCTCAGCCTCTTTGGCTGGAGAAAGGGTTAAAAATGCTGTAAATAAATAAAAATAAAATACTACATTAGTAAAATAATCAAAGAGATTCCACTGAATGCAGAAAACATATTTTATTGAAGAATAACCAGAAGGTCCAGACATGGGCTAGGGATGTGTTAAACCCTTGTGAGAAATTGCACACATTTTATCAAAGATGCTTCGTTCTTCTCAACATTCCTTGGAGCAACCAATAGGAACATCAGAGGAGCAACCAATAGGCTTACTTCTAAGTTCAGGAAAAACATTGATGGCAATTCTACTTTTGAACTATGTCAGCTCTTGGTTAAGAGAACATTTGCTCCAAAGTTTCCATTAACATTCTCCAAGTTAGGAATGTATGAGAATTTCATTTCAGTTCACAAATCACTTGAAAATGCCCCATTCGCAATCCCAAACTGGAGTACATTTTCTCAAAAAATGTTCACAAATTCCCAAACTTCCCCTCATGTCTGCAAAATATGTACTTGAAGAAAATGTGCAACTTCCTCAAAATGTACACATTTTAAATCACCCACACTTTATGGGAGAAATTTGCACAATTTTGGAAATTTGCGCAAATTTGGGAATTGCTTGCGCAACTTTCATATTCGTGCAAAATGAACACCGATCGCAAATGCCAGCACAAACTGAGGAGAGTCAGCAAGTTGATGTTTGGAGAATCTTGGTGAGCTCAAGCATCATTTGCCCATCCCTATGATTATATTCCATGACAAATTGTCTCAATAATTATTACATTTGCCCATCAGTTACTTGCACAGAGCTCGATTGGGGGGATGGAAGTCCGGCGAACTTGCTGGGCTCAAGCCCCTGAGCTCTGTTTGCCTTACCTGTTTCCCCGGCTCGACTCGTGTTCTTGTGAGTCGAGCCAGGAAAGCGACTTCTGGCGCTACGTTGTTTATGTAGAAAATGGCGTGATACGTTAAAAACAGCCATGATTTGTGTAACTTGCGCAAATCATGGCCGTTTTTAAGGTATCTTATGCAATCTTCTACATAAACAACGTAGCGCCAGGGACCTGGAAGTCCGGCAAGCGCCTCAGCTGGAGCTCGCATTTGACTCGGCTCGCACACCACGAGTCGAGTGCTGGGTGGATCGCCAACCCCTAGTGGAACATACAACAGAATGTTGCAGGGTGGAATGCTCCTGTTTACTGTTCCAGTCTGTCAGCCGTTTCATCCTCCACTACACTCCATTCCATTTCCCCCTCCCACATGATTTTCCACACACACCCCAACAGCACTCAGCATTCCATTGACACTGAGCATGCTCTGTCCTCATTGGGCTATTATTTCTAAAGATGGCTACACAGAGCAGTATCCAAGTTGAAGTGCTAACGTAAATTACGTTCTGCTTGTGTAAGGGACCTCTAGCACAATGCCAATAGTGTTAGCTGATGCAACGGGTTTTCCAGGGAATCCCATCACGTCAGCTGATGTTGTTGGCATTGCACTAGAGGTCCCTTATGCTAGCACAAAGTAATTTACATTGGTGCTCATATCGATTTGGATACTGTCCATAAGCAATGCAGTCGCAGCCTAAACATCAGAAATAGAGGGTATGATTTTTGAAGAGAAAGAAGAAATATATCCTCAAAACCTCCTAAACAGAACAAACCTAAGAAAACAAGCATTTGCTCCTTCAAGCAATGAAGCAATAAAGTTACCCACTTTCAATAGATTTACAAGTCCAGCTACACAAAATGGCAGCTGCATTAGAGGAAGACAATACATCTTTATCAAACATCGAAATCATGCGGTATCATACCAGAGTGGGAAATGGCAAGGCAACTACACTGGTATTAGAGAGTTGAGCAAATAGCGTGAGCAATTTCTCCTGGAACCTTATTAGATTCCTTTTTAAACTCCTCCTCAGTTTTCACAGCCTTTGGAATTTGTTTTCCATGAATACTTCATTTGCAGCCAGCTTTTAATAGAGTTCTCAAAGGCCAAGAACTTAAGCAAACAGTGGACTCAGTCTCAGTCTACTAGGAACTGTTCAAACACTGAAACACATAACTACTTTGCAAATTGGACCTATGCCCAATACTGTCTGCTAAAAACTAGCCAGGAGGAGCTTGGTCTTTTGACATCTGGAGTGATCGACACCTCCGTTCAAAATGAAAGGGTGCCAGACAGACAGCCACTGCGGCACACACCGCAGCCTTTCTTTTATGGGAAAGATGATTGCATATGTGGTGCTTTCTCCATGTCTGGATGCTACTGGGAACTGGGTGAGGGCAACCTAATTAAAGCCAGATCTAGATGACTGAATTAATTATGCTAGGGAGGTAACCATCATTGATGAAGGCAGGATCATGAGGCTTCCCCCCCCTTAATGCAGTGTAGTACTTGGAACTTCAGGTTAGAATGGGGATCATGGATAAGAAACTGGCAACCATAATCCATACCCTCCTGTATATTTATGAGAGGGATTGTGCAGAGGCAGAGACCCAGCGTGGTTGGCTCCCAATGTTGCTCCAGCTGAAGATGATGATGGAGCTCCAGAAATGGATGGAGGTGAGACACCAGGGACAAATAGTGAATCCAAGCCACAGCGACTGCTATACAAAAGGCATGGGAGAGATAGACAAGAGAAAGGCAGGGAAGAGTGAGAGCTAGAACTCCTAGTTGTGGAGACTGATGAGGACCAATACAAGCTTTGTTTTCTTAGGGACTGGTGGAGATTTACAGTGCTGGGAGACATATTTATTGAGCTGGGGGGGGGGGGTTTATATAGTACAGGCTTTGGCCTTTGTGATGAGTTAGCCCTTCCTAGGTTTCTCTTAGGTCTTCATAGATCTCTCAAGGATGCAAAGAAGCTAAATTGGCACTGAGAGGGGTCTTATCAATAAGGGGGATCATTATAATATATACATATAAACAAACACATAGGACTGCACAAAAGAAGAGACTTTTGGAAGAATGTACTTTTTAAAATAATAAATTTTATTTAATTATTATAAACTACATACAAAACTATAAAACACAAACATACAACTACAATAAATCATAAGGTGCACACACACACACACACACCCGCCTAGGGACCAACTAATATACAACCATCCCCTTAATCAATTAAATTCCACATTCCAAAAATATAACATATCCTGACAAGGCATACTCCCCTTCCCCTTTATTAATACATAGTCTAATAATTGATTCCATATATCCATAAAATTATTCTTCTTTAACTGTCCCTTTTTGCATTTGATACTACAAGTTAGTTTATCATTTAGGGCTATATCCCAAACTTCCTTATACCAATCAGTTATTAGAAAAACATGTTGTCTCCACAACTAGGAGTTCTAGCTCTCACTCTTCCCTGCCTCTCTCTTGTCTCTCTCTCCCATGCCTTTTGTATAGCAGCAGTCGCTGTGGCTTGGATTCACTATTTGTCCCTGGTGTCTCCCCTCCATCCATTTCTGGAGCTCCATCATCATCATTTCCTCACTATCATTAACCTAGCCGCAGTCAACAAGTTCAAAATTAATTCCTTCGTATTTTGGGCACAAGTGACTTTATCGGTTATTGATAACAAAGCAAGTTTAGGACAGACCTCTAGATTAATACCAATAATTTCTGATATTTCTGTAAAAACCTCTCGTCAAAATTCCAGAACATTTTTACAACTCCACCACATATGAGCATATGTACCTATTTCCTGACATCCTCTCCAGCAAAGTGCGGAGCAATTGTTATCTATTCTATTTAATCTTACTGGAGTTAGGTACCATCTCCATATTATTTTATAGAAATTCTCCTTTATCCTAGTTGACATAACTTTCACAATCCGTCTATCCCATATATTGTTCCAGCCCACCTTCGAGGTCACCTCTTCAAATTCATTATCCCATACTGTCTTTAGATGGTAGCATTTACATCTCTGTTCTAGAGTCTACATAGGCTTTAATTAAGGTTCCAGGAAGAACATGAGGTTTGGGGTTTGATAAACAAATCCTTAAATGCTCCTACACAGCTACTTCTTTCATAGGAACATAGGAAGCTGCTTTATACCAAATCAGACCATTGGTCCATCTAGTTCAGCCTTGTCTACACTGACTGGCTCTCCAGCATTTCAGAGAGGAGTCTTTCTCAGCCCTAACGGGAGATGCCAGGGATTGAACCTGAGACCTTTCACATGCAAAGGACATGCTCTACCACTGAGCTATGGCCCTTCCACTTCCAGTCCATCGAAACCTGCAAGATCAATCAGAAGTGTTCCTTTAACTATGAAACAGTACATATGTTGAAAGCAATTCCTACCAAGTTGAACTGGGTTCTTTCTTAAGTATGTGAGCACACACTGCATTGCAGCCTTAGTGGCCAATCCACAATTGTAAGAGTCCTCACCTCCAGGACACTAATCAGACTTCAAGCCTCAATACATTTTGTCAGAAATACGAGACCAACTGATTTGGGCTAGTGTTCATTCACAAATATTGGGAGTTGTATGCCAATTTTACATTTTTTAAATATGTTTTTATTTTGCATTGTATATTTAGTCTGGTTTTAAAACATTGCCACCCACTGTGAACTCCCAGGATGGTGCAAGTTAATACCTGAAATAACCAAATAAATAGCCCTAATGGCTATAATGAGGTCACTCATAGCCTTTATATAAAGAATACACATACATAAATAATTGACACAGGCTCATGTCACTTCAGATGTTTTGTGACATCCATAAAACTACCTGTGGGAATGTATGGGTTTACTGGCAGTCTTAGACTGGGCTGAGATTGTGTGGAGGCCTCAGTTGTATTAATTGGCATCTCCATGTGTGGGCTACACAAATGGCCAGCGCAATTTGCATGGCCATGGCAGATGAATTTATACCTCCATGTGGAAATGTCAATTGTGAAAGTGCTTACTGTGATGTTCTCCAGCCTCAATCTGCCTCTGGCTCAAAGGAGGACTCAAAGCAGGAGGAGGCTGCATCCAGCAGCAAATCATCTACTACTCTCGGACCTTCCAGGCCAGAGGACGTGGCTTTACTAGACTCCTTTGACTCAGAGGGCATCCCTCCGATGCAGTCCTCACCACCTCCACACCGAAGAAGCCCGTGGCTGCAAAATTGAACAATGACCCCACCCTTTAAGAAGTAAACAGCTCTTCAGACAGGGCAGAGTGAACAGCAGGTCCAGACCTGCCACCCTTAATAAGGCTTCAGAAGGCCTTTACATGTTGCAGAGACAATAGCTCTTCCTGATTGCATTCCAGCCAGCATAGATCTGTTCGTGGTCCTGAAATTGCCTTGCCTTTGCCTTGCCTCACCCTTCTAGTAAGTTCAGCTGCTTCAGATTAGCTTCCCTGGGAACTTTGAGCCAAGCTAGACAGGACATTTAGCACCAGATAGGACCAATCCCTACACAAGCGTTTAACACACGTGCATAACAGGAAAAAAAGCACTGAATTTACTCCCAATGAGCAATGATTCTAAAAGCCTGACACCAGATGTCTTTTAACTTGAACAATCTGAGTGCCCCGATGAGCCCCTTGTCCCGGAACATTACAACTTGATGAAGCAGGATTGATTGTGTCCCTGGACATTCAGAAATGGGAGATAAGAAGAGACCAAAAGAAATGGAAAGGATGACAGTGGGAGTTGTTCCAAAGCGGAATAGCTTCTTTGGCAGCATTTCTTGTTAAAGTCCAAAGCAGAAGCTTGTGAAAATGAGCCCGCTGGCCAAGATCTGTGGAAGTCAATATGCTTTTAACAGAGCAATCCTATGGGGGCAGGGAAGTGACAATCTGTGGCAAAAGAACTGCCAGTTCCTAAGCGCTGCCAGACTCATGCTAGCCAGGTCAGAAGGGAGTGTGGGGGGGTTCTATTTCCACTCCCCCCCCCGCTTTTTGTTGATGCCAGTTTTTCCTTTTTTCCCATTAAAAGCAATGGAAGGAAAAATAACACCAGTTCTAGGGCTGGTGTAATTCCACCCACATTTGGGGGGGGGGGTCTGGGTAAGAAAGCACCTTGGATTTGGTGGGTCTGAACCCTCCCCTGATCTATCCCTTGAACACCCCCCTTTTCCCTTCATGTGAACAGAGCACTATTGGTGGGCAGCCACAGCAGCAGAAAAGTTGGCCACCATCCATGGAGGATCTCCTAGTTGGAGATGTCTCCAGTATCCTATGGTCCCTGGGTCACCTTTCCAGGGACCACAGGATTCATCTTAAGTATTTTTAAATATTATCCTGTTTAATCTGAGGTTGCTACTTTGTCTTTCATCATGTTATTGATGTTGCTGTTTCTTACTCAAAAAAATACTGTTTTTATACTCTTATTCTTGTTACGTTGACTTTGAATCATAGAATCATAGAAAAGTAGAGTTGGAAGGGGCCTACAAGGCCATCGAGTCCAACCCCCTGCTCAGTGCAGGAATCCAGGTCAAAGCATCCCTGACAGATGTCTGTCCAGCTGCACCTTGAATGCCTCCAGACTGGGAGATATATATATAGCCATCATGAGCTATAAATGACTAGCTAAATAAATACATATGTAGCACCAGCTAAACCAGCACACCATATAATATGAACTTTGATTTCCACTATCTAATATTAAAAACATATTTATAAAGAGGCTGGAAACCATTCAGTAAACCAGTTCCCATGAAGCCACTTCTTTATGATTATGGTGATTTAAGGTATGTGAACCTTCCTTCCCCTGAAATGCCTATACCTGTTTTGCCTTAGCAGTAATGTCCAACTTTGTCTTAAATTACACTTCAGGTGAAATTTGGTGGGGGTTTCAAGATGTAGGAAATTTCACTCATCTTAATAATTTACATTTAAATTAAAATGACAACAAATGCTTTGCCTGAACTGAAGCCTCTAAACTTCCCACGAATTTTGCTTTAGGGAAAATTAGGTAACAACTCTAGGAGAGATTATTATTCTAGGAGAGATTGTTATTTCCCTGTTGCATGTACACTGGGAGAGGTGACGGAGATGTGTGCTAACCAAGCCACACACCAATTTGACCGGCTCTGCTTGTCAGTTGATTTTGATGAGCCTTCCATTGACAAAGCACCGTGCATAAATGAATGTTGATGCTAACAATAACAGCAGAAAAGCAATCATTATGCATTGTTCTCGTGCAGTGAACCGACTGACTCCTATATAGAGATCTTTTGTGATGTATTTCATAGGTTTCTGGAGGGATAATCACGTTCTTTAGGCTGCACCTTTCACCCGTCCTCCTTTCTCCAGAAACAAAATAACAGATGCAAATGATGCCCACACTGTTGTAACTTTATTTGCCTGCCACTACTTTGCACATTGTATTCCCCCCGCCCCCGTAAAACACAAGTGCCAGTATGTTGTGAGTGGTCTACTCTTTGAGGCTAGGCAGATTGCAAAGGCTTGGTCCTGTCTTTGGCTACATCAGCATATTTCGGCCTACAACTTCCATCATCTCACTCCACTGGCTATGCTGACTAGGGCTGATGGGAGTTATAGGCCAAAACATCTGAAAGGCCATTGGCCATGCTGTCTGGGGATAATGGGTGTTGTACTCCAATGCATCTGGAGGGCACCAGGTTGGGGGAGGCTGTACTAATGCTTTCTATTTCCTTATGTGAATATTAATTTCAGGGATAATTTGGGAGTTGTGTATAAACCATCATGAGAGGGTGTATTTGGATTTCAGATTACACAGAAACCTGCTAGCATAAAAGCCGCCCCCTGTGTTAGCCACTTTAGTTTCTGGAACATGGACCGCAAGGTTTTATTGTAACTGAGCAATGCCTCTGCTTCTCTCTTCCAGTTCTGACTGAGACTATGGCTTGTGATCTGAGATAGAGACAAGTGTGTGCCAAATACGGAAATAATAAATAGGTTTGCACAAAAACCAATGTATCTCTTCTGTCCTCTTCGACCAGTCATTCCCCAACTGGATGCCACGAGAGATTTGATAATGCACCATGAGTAATACATTTAATGAAAAGCTCCTGTGAGCCCAAATGACTGACCCACAGAGGGGGCTGCCCACTGTGTCTCTGCATGATCCACTGTCCTGGACTTGCCTCCAGCCTCTGCTGAGTGTGGGTAATTCTGCTGCATTATCATTTGAGCATTCAATCAATCCCAATGCAGAGAGCTACTCTCAGAGGAGCCTTCCCACTGATTCAGTGTTCTGGGTTTGCCTCCTTCCAAGCAGGATTTCTATTCAGAACAGTAAACAGAAGTATAGGAGGTACCAGTTCTTCTTACTGTTATACTTTCTGAAAGTAAAGCTTTGGGGTTGTAAGGGCTACATGTGTCTCAGCTATCCAAAAGTTGTACAACCTTGTCTTCGATCGACTGGATGATGCCTTTCTCCCTTGTAACTGAAATCTGTTGGGGCCCAGGGCCCTGTTCCTGCCACCCTGGCTGTGTGGCTCAAATCCTATCTTAGCAGGAGCTGTCCCATGAGTCAAATACCAGGTGATCCATAAGTGCTGTCCAACAAGAGGTCATAGGGAGTATAGTGGGATTAGATGTTGCTTCAGCACTGGTTTGTTGTCAACTGATTAGCTTTATAGATGCTTGCCCACTCCTTGCTGGCCTGCCATCAAGATACTGACTTGGAGCATGTGAGGAGTCAGGCATCGTCCTCATAAACAGGGCTCAGGGAGAGTTGACCTCATGCTGCCAGATGGGCACTGCGCCTCCAGCTCTGGGCTTCCATTCGGACACACCATCAACTTTGCTCCTGGGGATGACCAAAGTGGGTCTAGAGCAGTGATGATGAACCTATGGCACGCGTGCCACAGGTGGCACGTGTGGACCACTCTGCTGACACGCGAGCCATAGGTCACCACCAGCCATAGGTCACCAGCGGCGGCGTGAGGCAGCGTCATGCTGCGCGCCGGGGCTCAGGCCGTGATGTGGCGGGCGGGGCCGACGGGCCTACCTGCTGCCTCTGCGCCGGCCATGCTGGCCGCGCTGGACCCACCGCCGCCCGTCGCGTCATGTCCTGCATGCTGGATCCCCGCGCTCTGTTTTTGGCGGGGGGGGAACCAGGGCAACAGGGCTGTTTAAGCCCTGTTGCCCTGGTTCCCCCCCACCACAAAAAACAGAGCGCGGGGATCCAGCGCGCAGGACATGACACGACGGGCTGCGACGGCGGGTCCAGAGGCGGAGGCGGCTTCAGCAGCGCGGAGAACGCTCCGCGCCACTCAGAAGAGCGACGGGCGGCAGCAGCAGCTTGAACAGCAGTTTGAGCGGCACGGAAAATGCTCCGCGCCGCTCAGAAGAGTGATGGGTGGTGGCGGCAGCAGCAGCTTGACCGGCGCGGAGAACGCTCCACGCCACTCAGAAGAGTGAGATCGGGCCGCCGCCGCTGCAGGAACGATCGGAGGAGCCCAGGTAAGGCTCGTATTACATCCCTGCCGCGCGTTCCCATGCAGCCGCCTCATTCCTGCCCCCCAGCCGCCTCATTCCCTCCTAGCCAGCACCTCCTCCTCCTTTCCCCACATTCTCCCTGGCTTCTTCACAATCCCCCCCTCTTTCCCCCAAACGCTTGAGGTCTCCTCCTTTCCCCATCCCCACATTCTCCCTGGCTTCTTCACAATCCCCCCCCTCTTTCCCCCAAACATATCTAAATTACCTTCAGGCTATGTGTACAATTTAAAACATTTGAGTTGATGTTTTTTTCAATAAAAAACTGTTTGTATCATTGAAAGCCTTGTTATTGTGTTTTTCTTTTAAGACAAAAGATGTTAATTAGTTCAGACAACTGTATGAGTTGTTTTTACTAAACTAAAACCCCAGTATTCCGGTTTAATTGCAGTGTTGGCACTTTGAAATAAATAAGTTGGTTTTGTGTTGCAGTTTGGGCACTCGGGCTCAAAAAGGTTTGCCATCACTGGTCTAGAGCAAGGGGACAAGTTGTATCAGTTCCTCCAAAGCACTGGCCTACCACTTGAAGTGGCGAATCTACCAAGGTGGTGGTCTTGGGAGTGTTTATTTGTCTCCACTGACTCCCCTGGAACCCCATCAGTAGTATGGCCAGCAATAGGTTCCTCCTCTTCCTCTGAGGTCTCATGCAGTTCAGGGCTGGTCCCACCAGGAAGGTGGTAGGACAGGACAATTGAGCAGGGCTTTATCCACTGTGCCATCCACAGCATGGAACTCTCTGCAAAGGGAATTAAAAAAAAATTACTTCTTTATGTTCCTTTCAGCCACCCAAGAAGACAATTTGCTCTTAAGAGCTTTCCGCAGCTACTGCTGTCGAGTTCCTTAGTTATTGGCGATGGCAGTGGTGCGGTTTGCACTTTAATATTTACAGTATGCACATTTCATTGTTGTTCTTAGGTTGTTGTTTTTAATTGCCAATTACTTTGAGTATTTTTTTTTTTTTAAATGTGCTCATCCTCAGTCTGCTTTGGTTTTGGAGAGGGGGAGCCAATCCAAAAAGGAATGCACATATTTTAAAACAAAATATGGGGCAGGAATTTGAACGGCATTATGCATGACTGGGAAAGAATGAGGAGATATTCAAGACAATGGAAGGATGCAAACATTTGACAGCCACATGAAAAGAGCAGCAGTCACATTCCCCCTTGGGGTGCTGTGGAAAATATGACCCTGCAAACAAAAGCTGTCCAAGGTAGCTCTAGCCAGGCGACCAACCAGCGCCAGCACAGCAGGGCACGCAGCAACCTTGGCAAGGCTAACGAGAACATTCCCAAGTATTGTTCCAGTGCAAAGACGACCACTTGCCGAATCACAGCTGTATGCCTGTCTGTGTGGTCCAGAGGAGCTGCAGATTGCTTGCAAATGCCTATAGCCTGCAGCCAAGAAAGTCTCTCCGAAAATCATAACAGGAAAAAAGTGAAACCAGAGTGAAGTCAGAGAGGTATCCTTATGAGATAATTAACAGAGTAAACATGCACGCTGCTTTCTGTGTTCAGGAATTTTGTTTCTGATGAGGAGCATTCGAGCAAGTGAGTCTTCCTCACCTGCAGTCTGCAGTAGGTATATTTGATCATAGGATCATAGAGTTGGAAGGGGCCTACAAGGCCATCAAGTCCAACCCCCTGCTCAATGCAGGAGACTAGAGGAGGGTAATAACCAGGCCTGACCATGCTTAGCTTTGTAAAGGTCTGGGGTGGGGTGCGGGGGAAAGGGGGGACAGAAAAATTCAGGAGGCATTTTTTCCATCCCCCAGGATTTTTAGAAAATGGGGTTAGGGAAGGGGTTTTTTGGCCAAATGTTACTATTTTTTACCAGTTTTTTCCCCCCCGAGACCTTCACATCTCTACTCTAGGATTAGCGTTGTCACCTCAATGAGAACTAGGTCTCTCAATATAAGTCCAAACACAAGCAATCCAAATCTCATCGCTTAGTGGTGGAGCACATGTTTTGCATGCCAAAGACCCAGGTTCAATCCCCATCATCTCCAGGGTAGGGTTTAGAAAGACTAAAGGTAGTGCTCAGGCAGTGGCGTAGCGTGGGTTGTCAGCACCCGGGGCAAGGCAAGTAATTTGCGTCCCCTAACCCGTGGATTTTAGCACTCGAGTCTCTTCCACTAGATTAGTTAAAGAAACCCTTACCCCCTAAGCACATGTATTGTTTGTTATGAAAATACTGATGTAATTAAAGTAAAATGCATCTAAATACAAGTTTATTTTCAAACACTTTATTGAGTGCGAACATGCATTACACATTCTCCACATTTTCAGCAGGTCTATGAATACAAATCTAAAAGCCCACCCACCCACCCACCCCCACACACACTGGTCTGTCTGGATCAGGGGCCCTGCAAGTACTCTAAAGTAAAAATGAAAAACAAAACTCAAGCATGTAGGTGCTAGATACACATTTAAAATAATGTCCAGAAATTAACTGTGTTTTCAGAAGCTGATCTGATTAGAGAAACGGCTGGTTGTATATTCAGTGATACATTATTTGCTCTTTAAATGACATGATACAGGTTTGTGGTTTTTGTTTTTGTTTTACAATTACTGTGTGTAAAAGGCTTGATTTTTTTCCTTCAGATGTGATGTTTTAACCTCAACTAGAATAACTCATTACATTCTATCAGGTAGGGACAGTTGTCAGGTTTGCACAATATACACGTCAAAAAACAAAAACAAAAATGGAACCTCATACTTCCCCCAATATAATTTTAGTTAAGAAAACCATCTAATTGTTCCAGTTGTCACAAATATGCATTTTTCCAATTTAAAATGTTTTTCATGCTAAAAGAGCAGTGCATTTATGAGCATTGTTGTGATCCTACCCACATCTGGTTTTGAAACAAAGCTGAATCATGAATTTCTTTATTATTATCATGATCACCATTAAACAGTTTATAGGGCATGCCAGTTTGGACACAGAAACTTCTGGGGAAATCCACCAGCAGTAGCCGTTTTCTCACTCTTCCACTGGAGAAGCTAAGGATGCAATCCTCAGCACATTTACTGGAGAGTAAAAGTCAAGGGGACTTTTTTTTTTCTGAGTAAACACCTTTAAACTCATGGGGTTTAAACTCATACTTTTAGCGCAAAGAGTATGGGTAAAAAATAATTTTTAAAAAACCTCAAAAGCCCTCTCGACTAATTGACAGCACAAAGCGCGCGCCTTCCAGAGAAAAGAAGTCGCTGCTGCTGCTGCTGCTGCTGCTGCTGCCGCCGCCGCTGGATCCTAGCATCTATCTCCGAGAGCTGGAGGACTCAGACGCACAACGGGCGCTAGCTAGAGTGCCTCAGCTGCTCTTTGCTGCCCTCTGCAGTAGTGAGCGGGGCACTGCAGCCGCCTCCCCTGCAGCGAGCGGCGGTGGCAAGCAGGCCTCCGGATCTAGTAGCTGGTGGTCCGAGCCAGTCCCAGCTTAGCGGGCCTGTTCCGGGGCTGCCGCTCCCCTGCTCTAGAAAGCAGCCAGCGACGGACCTAGTGACTGCGACATTGCGCCCGCGCTTCTCCGGCAGGTTTCCCAGCGGACGACGAGGTTGAAGTTAAGGCTTTAACTCAGAGTCCCCTGATGTTGCTGTAAAGTCCCCACCCCCTGCCGCCGCCGGCCGCCGCCGCTTTCTTTCTCCCCACCTTGCAGAACGGTCTTCAAGGGAAGATCTGAGAGGCCGCATGCATGAGACTTTGAAACAATATTTCTAGTTTATTTTACATGTACCGGACGCCACCCGTTCCCCCCCCTCCCCACCCCTTAAGGCAACCAGTCCACCCTCCAGAAGGAAAGGGTGGCTCGGATCGGATTCGCACAGCCAGCACTGCAGAGAGAGTGAGTGAGCCAGGCAGGCAGGGGCAGAGAGCTGCGAGTGCGAGCGCGCCCCCCCCCAGATGTTGCGCCCGGTGCGGCCGGCCCCCCCTGCACCCCCCATGCTACGCCTCTGTGCTCAGGTTCTAACTTGAGGGTTGTGGCCAGTTGTGTGAACTCAGCTCAAATCTCTCTCTCTCTCTCTCTCTCTCTTTCTCTCTCTCTCTGTGTGTGTGTGTGTGTGTGTGTGTGTGTGACACCTGCAAATGGGGTGTTGGATTGGAGGGGACACATTTAATGTCATTTTCTTTTTAATCATCAGGGAACATTCTGCACACTGATCTTGTTTGCCAAGGAATCCTGAGCATCTGCCATGGAACCCCTGCACACTGCAGAGTATGCGGGGGCATGCTGTAGAATATACACTCATATAATACAGGGCACAGGCCTGTTGGGCCTCACCATTGCCCCACATATATCAAGAGAGCGTGCCCTGGAAAACACCCAACTCTCCCCTGTAGCTGCACAGTGCCAGAAAAGATCAAAAGAGGTGAACATTCAGGGAAGGCTGTCCATTCTTTACTGATCTTCTTATTGAGGAACCCCTGATATGCTTCTAAGAGCCTTCTCGGCAACCACTCCCAGGCTCTGGAATTCCCACCTGAAAGAGGCTAGGTTGGCCCCGTCTCTGCAGATCTTCCACCAGCGAGCAGAGATTTTTATTCAGGTCAGCTTTTGGCATATAACCTGGCCTGTCGTTGATGGAGATTTTAATTGGCTGAGTGCATTTTATTCCTTTTATTGTTGTGTTTTTAATTGTGCTTTGCATTAATTTTATTTTATGTTTTAATTAAGTTGGGGTTTTTTTAAAATCTGTATTTTATTGTTAGCCGCCTTGAGAATTGCAGCTTGGTTTACGAAAACGAAGTAACAGAACAAAATGGAGTAATAAAACTAAGGAATTCTGCCTCCCATCCCTGCTGCCGCCCAGGCTCCTTCTTTTTCTGGGTTGTCAGGTGCTCAAAACTCACTTAGGTCACAATCCTATGCATGTTTAGACAGGGGGAAAAGCCCTACAACTCCCTACATTCGCCACCCAGCTGGGAGTTTTTGTAGGGCATTTTTCTGTCAAAACATGCATAGGATTGTGCCCTTTTTTAAGCAGGTTTGTAATATTTAACATTTTACTGCTCTGTAAAATGGGTTTATCTATTGCTTTTCTCGTTTTATACTTCTGATCATTACGGAAGTTTTTAATGGTGTTTTTATTTGTTCTAAATTGTTTACTTTGTTCATTTTCGTTTATTGTAAGTTGCTTTGGGTGCAAGTAACGTATAGAAAACAAACGAGGGCTGGGCTGGTTTGACACAAAAAGGTTCTGCTCGCACCTGTACGTCTGCTGCAAATATCAGCTTCACTCTAGGGCAGGAGACTGAGAACTTGGTAAGTTTTTCTTATTCCTCCCCACTCCCCCACCTCCGCCGAAAATGACCACGAGTCTCCTCTCTCCTGGCATCTTGCTTTGACAGGCCTAGACTGACAGCTGGAGTTTTCTAAAGGCTGTTTCTAGAAATGTGCAGAGGGATTAGAAGGTTATCTGAGTGCTATTGTTGGTGGCTTTGGCACAATGCCGCTTTCTCAAGTCTGAGCTGTCAGTTAACAAGGGTGCAAGCAGTTAATTAAGTGCACTGAGGGGGCTTTTTTTTAAAAAAAGGCAATACGCTCAGATTTACTTAGCACATGTTGCTAAGCCTATCATCTTAGGTTCAGAGTTGCCACCCCGCCAGTGGAGTGGGCAAACTCCTAATTAACAAATGGATGTTCATGTCTCTTATCACTGTGCCATTTTCTCAGTGTAAGCACCACACATATGAAATAAAAGCATCATAACTAATGGAGGGTGGGGGGAAGAGAGAAAGCCAGATACATTTGTCTGACTCAATTTGCTCTCAGGGCCGGTCCTGGACCTTTTGCTCCCTGAGGCGAAGGACAAGATGATGCCCCTCCCCACCCAATCCCACATACAGAAGGCTGACTAGTGAATCTTACTTCCAGACTGTTGCCAGGGCAGCATCTTCCAGCACACTTGTGGGCATCATAACATTAGGGGGCATAAGGCAGGTGGTATGGCACACACAGCTCTGCCCTCCAGCACCTTGTCAATGTTCGCTCACTGCTGTGCCTGGTGCCTGCTCACTCCCCACTTAAACAAGTGTTGTGAAGCAGCAGTGGAGATCCCAGCACGCATCATGTGCGCAGGGCAGCGCATGCGTGACGCCCGCTGGAACACATGGCCTGGGCTGGCTGCCTCTGTCTCTGGTTCACCTGGCCAGGGGCCTTTCCCTGTGGGGCTGTCTGTGATGTCCGGGGAGACAGAGAGGATGTGGGAGAGCCAGCCAGCAACAAGCAAGTATTGTTGCCCACTCAGGAGAACAGGAGCCGCTGGGGTGGGGGCTCAGCAGCGATGGCCGGAGGGCTGCCCCCTGGCCGCCTGGCCCCCAGCATCTGTCACCTGAGACAGCTGCCTGTCTCCTTTATTCAAATAACACGCTCAAGCCCATAACGAATGTGGCTCTTCAGAACAAACTATGCAAGCCAGTCCCAAGATACATGAATTTCTCCAAGAACGTGATCACATTTGTATCTCACCCTTCTCTTCCAAGGAGCATGAGGCAGTATAGAGGGGGCTATCCCATTTTAACACACCCCTGTGAGGTAGGCTAGGTAGAGCAAGATTGACTGGCCCAAGGCTACTCAATGAGCTTCATGGCTGAGCCAAAATTCAAATCCAGGGTCTTTCTGGTCCAAGTCCAGTACTCCATCCATCATGCCACACACAGACCATGTCAGAAGCTGAGAGGCGCCGACTGAATGCTTAGATTCGGAAAAAGAGTTGAAGCCAAAAATCAAAGGATCATGTGATGTGGTATAGCTTTTGCTGGGCTGTACCATTTCAGACTGCAAGCACTTCTTTCAATATATTCCCCCATTATTATTAATTTTTAAAGCCGAGTCTTCTCTGGGGCATCTAGTTTCAATGTGCAGAGAAGTACTTCTATGGGGGAGCTTCATTCTGAAATGGTATGGCCCAGCAAAAGACACTCCAAAATTTGAGACTGCTGTTTATTTATTTATTTATTTTTATTATATTTATACCCCGCCTTTTTTTCCTGCAAGGAACCCAAGGTGGCTTACATAATCCTCCTCCTCCTCCTCTCCATTTTATCTTCACAACAACCCTGTGAGGTAGGTTAGGCTGAGAGTCAGTGACTGGCCCAAAGTCACCCAGTGAATTTCATGGCCGAGTGGCCCCTAGAACCCGGATCTCCCGAGTCCCAGTCCAACACTCTCACCACTACGCCACACTGGCTCTTGATTTTTGATTGGAGAATGCCACTCCAAAATTCGCATAGTGATTTGGAAGTGTGAAATTAGGTATATTCACATTAAGATGTGAACTGAATGAATTTCTCCCCCATCCATATGACCCATGTTGCTGAAGTGTGACGCTTTTGTTGGGCTGTTCCTTTCCTGACCCTAAAGTCAGAAAACATCACAGAGAATTCCTAAAGTTAGCTAGTAGATATGTGCTTATATGGGATATGAAAATATCTAAATTGTCTCATCACAATTGTGACACAATTGTCTCATCACTGGCACTCTGTTTATGTGTATCAGCTCATCTTAAAAATACAGTTCTCACCCAATAGGTAGGAATGCAAGGAAACATCAAACTGCAACTATTGTTGGGGGGGGGGGAATGATCAAGCATAATGTTTAGGCTACAATCCGTGACAAATTTCTATCTGATGAACATTTCCAGACCAATAAATTTAGCCTTCTAGGTTCATCGAGCTCACAGAGTGCAACAAGACAAATGGGAAAGAAAAGCTGCGATGACTACAAACGTTTAAAAAAGAAAAAGAGGAAAATAGACAAATGATGAAAACCATCTTGGAGATTCCGCGTCCTTTATGATTTACTCAGAGCAGCTGTCCAAAAACATTTGCATAGATGACAGTAATGGGGGCTTGTAATTTGAAGCTAGAAACCATTTGTAGCACGTCACTTCTGATTCCACTGAGTAGAGGCTGTAACCGTGTACTTGCGGTGGCAAAGCATCTGCAATTCCTTCCACATTATAACGCAGAAAAGGAATTCCTCATTATAAATCTGCCATCAGTTTACTGCAATATTTGAGAACTGATGTTCAACCTGTATTAGTAGATATCATTATACACCAGGACCAGATTGACTATTATGGCATCCTGAGCAGCACAGGGGTGGCACGTTTACCAGTTTCCCTTGCCAGCAGTGCCTTAGTACACGTCTGTCTGCTGCTAGCCATCTTTTTAACTTTAGTTGCTTGTTTCCTTCAGCAGAAATTAAATCTAGCTCCTTCATAACTAGGGACGTATGAGAATTCAGTTTTGATTTATTTTATTTTTTATCAGAACCTGCCCCATTCGCAACTCCAGACATGTTTTTCAGGCAAAGCTCGCATATTCCCAAACGTGCAATTGCATTCGCAAAAGCCATTTGTTCGGAAAATGCTCACTCTTCAAAATGCGCATTTTGAAAGCATACACATTTTCACGCTGTAGTCAGTCAGACTAATGTATGCATTTGGTTGTGCACTTTTAAAAATGTGCACCCAAATGTGCACTTTTCCCATTCGAACAACAACAACAACAACAAGAAGAAGAAGCTCACATTCGGGAAGAGGAATGTGGTATACCGAGTTCCAAGGTGAAAATTGGAGAATCTCAACGAGCTAGAACATCACAACCCTGTCAGCAAGGGTTCCGCCCCGCCACTCCTTTTTTCCGTTGTTTCTTTTTCTTTTTGAAAACTGGATCAGACTTATTAAAGTGCCATGGGTCTGGATGAAATGACAGAAGTTCAGCTTTCAAGGGTGAAATTGGATGCTACACTAAACACACAGCTACCACTGAAAATGACAGCCATGCGTCTCTTGCATTATTTCTAATGTCTTGTAGGACTTACCCTGTGTCCTAATGCCATGACACGGTGTGTCTCTCCAGTTCTCCTCCCCACCACCAGCACCACCACCAGTGGTACTCAATGGTGTAAACTGGAGGTGGAGCACAAGGAAACCTCATGTCATGATGTCAGGACATGAGAAAATTCTACTACAGTACAGGGAAATTGGGGACTCCCCACTTTCTGGGGAGCATTGTAGGTTTCTGCTTTTGTTTTCAGTGACAGCCACACATTAAGCATAAGGAAGAAGCATGTGTGTCTGGAACACACATGTAAAAGATTTGTGCTATGAGACTGAGGAACAAAACCAAAGTGAAGCATAACAAGAGTGCTTGTCTGGACACAGCCATATGGCAAACCAGAGAGCCAAATTAAAACTATTTATTTATTTAGTGATACCATTAGCATCTACTACAGTGATGGGGAATGTGTGGCCCTCCAGATGTTGTTGGATTGCAACTCCCATAAGTCACACATTCCCTGATCTACTAGTTAGAAACACTTAAGTCAGAGGGGCAGGACTATTTTGTGCCTGTTGATCCTGATGGAGGACCCAACCACGATCAGTGGCAAATGACATCAGGAAAGGGGCATGGCAACCCAGGCCCAGGCAAGCTCCTTGGGCCAGATTGGGGAGCCCGTTGGACTGGATTAGGCTGCAGGCCAAGGATTCTGCACCTCTGAGTTAAGTCAACAAGGTCACACTGAGCACTCATAGCAGACAGGGAGACTGAATGTTGATCTTTCCGGACATACAGCGTGGTCCTTGTCATATTTACTTAGAATTAAGAAGTGCAAGTGGCCTCTCAAAATTCTCCATCCTACTGGTGAGCAGAGAAATTGGGGGGGACACTTTTGCTAACTCTCTCCAGGACAATGAGAAATTCCCACAGTTTCTCAGAGGTAGGGCCATTGGCAGGAGTTGTAGCATAGCTTTTTCTTTTTTTCCCTCAGGGTTTTTGTTTTTATGCTGCCACTGTAAGTGGCAACAGCAGCCTAGCCCCTGTTTTGCTTCCTTCACCATGCCCCATACCTTGTGTTATCCGAGGGCATTGTGTCGTGGGAGGGGCACAAAAATGGTGGAGAAAATTTGGTGGCCAAGAGTCCGGTGTGTGTGTTTCCTTTCTATTATGCATCTCTCCATTGGTCTGCGGCCTCCTCAGCCACCTGTAACTTCCTGACCCTAAAAAGCCCTATGGGGGGGGGGGAATTACCTCATGATGTCTTCCCCTGGGATTTAATTGAAGTGCAGGAAGACATGGAGGCCACAGGCTGCCAGAGAGATGAGTGGACAATGAAAGAGAGGACACCTGCACTCACTCCTTGGCCACCTCATAAGTAAGGTAAGCACAAGAACACCGAACCCAACCCATGAGAATTTCTCCGAAGTTTTCTTCTCCTTTGAATGCCTTTTTGTAAGCAACTCCTTTTCTAACCAATTGAAATAGGACGGTCAGAAAACGTGTGGAAGAAATTTTCGGCACAGCACCACTGATTTCGAAGGAGCCAGCTGAAAGGTGCTGGGGGTCTTGGACTGAGCGTTCTAGCAATGAGACTCAGCCACTTGACTGACCACGTCACCTTAGTGACTTGCCACAACAGGGAGCTTCCCTCTGCTGCACTCACTCAGCAGCTCCCAAGGCGGCTGATCACAGGCGTAGGGATGTGTGCAAAAATCGATAGCGGGTGGAAGTGGGGGCGAACTCACCCCACTCGACCCCCCCTGAGCCCCGCAGATCTTACCTTTCCCTGGCTCAGCACATCTCCCCGGAGTCCCCGGCACTGCACTTTTCACATAAGTTCCATATAAAACCGGCTTAAAACAGCTGCTGATTTGCTATTCGCAGCCATTTTAAGCTGGTTTTCTATGGTACTTACATGAAAAACGCAGCGCCGGGTACCCGGAAGTGATGCGACGGGACCCCTGCGCTGCATTTTTCATGTAAATACCATAGAAAACCAGCTTAAAACACCTGCGATTAGCTATTCACAGCTGTTTTAAGCTGGTTTTCTATGGTACTTACATAAAAAACGCAGTGCAGGGGTCCCGTCGCGTCACTTCTGGGTCCCTGGAAAGTCCGCCAGGAGCCTCGCTTTTGCCGCGGGAAGAATCGAGCTGCATGGGGGATGGGTGCACCCTGGCCCGTGTTACTTTTGTTACTTTTGTTCACCCAGAAGTCAATTCTGTCCTGCTTCTGCATTAATCTGCCTTTAAAAAACAAAACAAAACAAAAAACCCTCCAAATGAAAAAAAAAAATGCATTAAAATACATAACCTGAAATGTATCTTCTCTCAAACTTACATTTTGATCCATTTAAACTGCCGAAGGAACTGCCTCACAATATTTGGAGATACACGCTAAATCTGTGGGATAGTTAAGTGCTGATTCGTGCATTTGTCCGAGAGGTGAGGATCAGGTCAGTTCATACAGAAATTTGCCAAGATGGAATTCCTCAAGCATTCTTCTCTATGGGACACACAAAAAAAGGGCCAAGAGACTTCCACTTGACTCTTTAAAAACTCCAACTCTAGTGTCCCTTCCCAAGCTGAACTACTTGTTATTTAAGTAAAGACCAACTCCTCTTAGATGGTACTTAGCAGAATTCCCCTAGCCAGCTGGGGGATGCTGGGAATTGTAGCCCAACACATCTCGAGGGCACCAGGTTGGGGAAGGCCAGTATACAGTATCGCTGATGTTTCCCAACTCATTGAGTGCCTTGCCTCTAAACTGCCAACCCTTACTCTCCCTAGTAAGTGTGCTTAGCATTTTAGACTTAAGGTAGTGCCCCTCCCATCTCCCTTTTAGCAATACTTCCTCTCCTGGAGTCTGAGATTGACAGGGCTCAGACAGCACAATAACCCATATTCAAGGGTTGAGTATGTATGAGTGTGGGCTGTCGTTGAACCATGGGTTGTTGTTGTTGAAACATGGGTTATCATGTTGTCTGAACCCAGCTGCACTAACAAACCATGATTTGCTATCCACAAACAACCCACAATTCACAACCCAACAACAAACCATGGGTTCTCTTCATGAGTTGTTCGTGGTAATATGATAACCCACATTTCAGCAAGAACCCACAGTTCAACAAGAACCCACACTGACTCAACCCATATTCAACCCTTGAGTGCGGGTCGGTTATCATGTTGTCTGAACCCAGCCATTGTGTTTGTCGGCTACTTTTTCTGCCCTTTACCAACATTTACTTTGGACCCAAGATGAGTCATTCTGCCTTACATTCTCCCATCCCCAACCTAAGTTGCCTGCCACTGCAATTTACTTATAGAGATAGATTGAAAAGCCTTCAGCTATGAATGGAGCTATGCACAGATAAAATATTACCTTCCTGATTGATGCTGAGGAAACATTAGATCAGCCATGATATGAGGCAGCTGTTTAGAAAAGTCACACCATTATTGAAAGGATGCATTTAAAACTTATTGACAGGGTTCTAAAAGAGGGTGGAAAGAAAGTCTAACTGCAGCTTTTCCTTTGGATTTTTCCAGCTGTACTTAAAAGTATGCGTTACTTTCACTTTTCCTATCAAAAAGATGATTTGTAAAGTTGAATTAACAGGGATAAAGAAAATCACCAATCTAGATTTGTTTTGAAACCAAAAAGAAATCAAAGTAAAGATCTAATCTGAAACCGATCTACCCATTCCCAATACAGTAATACCTTGGTCTGAGAGCGTTTTGCAAGACAAGCAAAAAAAATTTAATTTTTTTGACTTGACAAACAAGCAAGGTCTTGCAAGACAATTATAGGGATGTAACCGCTCACCTCGAGTGGGCGTAGCGAGCCGAAATCGGCCCCGCTCATGCCCACCAGAGACTCACTTTGATATAAGAGTGTTTTGGATTACAAGCACGTTTCCGGAACGAATTATGCTTGCAATCCAAGGTATTACTGTATTGTTTTGACCCAAATATGTCAAGAAAATCAATCTCATGATGGGGTATTTAAATGGTCCCTCGTGCCTCTATTTGAGATACCAAAAACAAACAAACAAACCCTGCACGGACATGTAAAAACCAACCTCCAACCGAGAAATTTTCCCAGCGTCCATAACTGTAAAAATTCTCTCACACACATAAGGATGCTCGATGATTTCATTTGGTCCACATTTTGAAGCAAATCGACCAGATTAACATGCAGATCAGGACACAGTTATCCTTTGGATTCCACACTTCCCCAAAATTATGCGATGCAGTTCTTGGCTCAGAAAATGTACCAAATGCATATGGAAGTGCCTATTTTAGGATAAAATGTGTTCAGAAATGCATGCCTTGAGAGAAAATACATTAAGAAATGGGTATTTTGTTAGAAATACGTTTAAAATACCGTATGTATTCAAATATTAATTTTGTGCAGATTGTTCCCCCCCCCCCCATCCTTCTCCTTCTCCTCATCGTCACCACAAACTATTGCAGAAATTATTGCAGCGGATGGACTTACACACACATGCTAAACCAGTGTTCGCCAACCTTGGGTCCCCAGATGTGTTTGGCCTACAACTCCCAATGCTGGGAGTTGTAGGCCAAACACATCTGGGGACCCAAGGTTGGCAAACACTGTGCTAAACTGACACGGGCCGGAAATAGACTGATCTGTCCACCCCCACTCACACAACTCTGACTCAGGTTAGCTCATCTCAGCTCTCCAGGTTTCTTTTGCCGAGACCCCTTAACTCAACTGAGCTAAATTTCCCAGAATCCCACCTTGCAGGGCTGACACAGGCCAAGTCATTTGCCCGCAGCTGCTCGGTCAAAAAAAAAAAGTTTCTCTTCCAGGAAGAAAGTATTCTAATAGGGCAGGACCACGTGTTATGTTGACAAACACAGGTTCTGAAACCCACGCTTGTGACATAGTGTGAATACGGGGATAAGAAGGCACTTGCAGGGGAGAGTGCAGGGGGGGAGGGTGCTTAACGCTTGCCCACAAGTGCTCCCCACCCCTGACTGTTTCCCCCTAGCCTGGCTTACTTCTACTTTCTGCATTTGCTGAGTACACATGTGACATTACAGCAGAAGCAAAAAGAAGATAAAGTATCCCTGCCCCAAGGAGCTTACAGTTACAACCTAAGGCTTGATGATCAGGTGAGAAAAGGAGAAGGTAAAGAGGGTAGCGAGGGATGATGTGAGCAAATTCAGTTACACAGAGTACCAGAACAGACAGTACTTTAAATCCCCATCTATCAGCTACATCTTTTTTTGTTTGTTTGTTTTACTCTAGGGTAGGCAAAGGGGGCCCAATCCAGATCTTAAAACCCCTCCTACTCCCCCACATTAGGGTCTCCCAGTCTGGATTCCTCCCCCCCCCATGCTAGAGTAAAATCTAGAGTAAAAATGGCAGGAAGGGAGATGTAACTGCTAGTTATGGATATAGGGTGGCCACTGATGAATCACCAAAAAAGAAGAAATGTATCGCCAAAGGAGATGATTTGCATAATATTTGCATATGCTAATGTATTTGCATAGGCGCAAATTTAGAAATAGTTATTATAATTTAAATAGAAATATGGTATATCTTGCCATAGTGGAGAAGACTGTGACCAGGTGACCAGTGTGCCTTGCTCAGTCTGCTGTCCAGGTGCTGCTGATGGGCAACTTCAAGGCCCAGCTCTTCCTTCTGTTGGTTCTTTATCTTTATACTGGACTTGGACTAGACAGACCTTCAAATAGAGTGGGGGTAGGCAACATGGTGTCTGTGGGCACCAATGTGCCCCTAGTCACCTTTCTTTGTGCCGACCAAGGTGCCCTACTCTTCCCACTTTTCTCTTCTTTTTAAATTAACACATTTTCTTAGTGGCATCTGGGATTGCCGTGATATAGGTTTCTGTTGGTGCTGAAAAATGTTCAAATAATTTGTTTAGTGTGTTGGGACTCAGACCCCACCTCTGCCTTGTTACTTCTTCTTCTTCTGGACAGGGCCGGTGCTACCACTAGGCAAACTAGGCGGCTGCCTAGGGTGCATGGCTAAAGGGGGTGCAGAAATGCTCCGCTCCTGCCCCGAACTCGCTCGCGCGGGCCAGCCACACACCCTCCCTCCCTCCGTCGTGTGCGTGCCGACCGTGTCTTCCGGTTCCTCCCGCCCTCTCCGTCCATCCTATCAGGCCAGGCGGCCGGGCGGGCGAGATTGGCGACGGCGGTTTCTCCTCGGTGGCTGCTTCTAGCACGACTCAAGCAGCCGCGGGGGGCGGCCGGGTGGGGGTCACTCTGCGGGACAGCCGCGGGGGTGACTCCCTCTCGCCCCTGGGTCGAAGCGAGGCATCCCTTATCCTCCAAGGAGGGCGAGGCGCCCCTCCATCCTCCCCCCATCAGGCTTCAGCTCATGGTCTTGTGGGGGGGCGAAGCGCGTGAGGAGGGTGTTTTTTTAAACAAATGGGTGTTTTTAAAACAAAGCCCTTGATGCTCGATGTTATTGGGTTGTGTTTTTTTTGTATTCTGTTGTTTCTTAAATGTGTGTGTGTGTGTGTGTGTATAATATATATGGTCCGTTGCATAGGAAAATGCTGCAGTTTTGCAGGATGTTGTCCTAACATACGTTTTGTTGTGATTAAATCCATACTGTAAGTAAACAGTTGTCTGAAACAATTACTTTTCTTGTCCTAGGGGCTGGCACCTTGTTAATTTGGCTTCTTTTTTTGCCCTTGGATTCTGTTTGTGGTGGTGGTTCAATTAAAGATGTAGTGTAGAATGCAGGTTTTTACAAAAACTAAGGCACATATCTTTATGATAATATTTTTTTTAGGTTTTGCCAATTGACTTGTATTTCATAATGGGCATAGGGCTGGAGGGAGGGAGGGAGGGTTCAAATGGGAAGGGGGGGCACTAAATATCTGATCTTGCCTAGTGCACCAAACTGCCTTGCATCGGCCCTGCTTCTGGACAGGTTATTTGTCCTTTGCCACGTCTCCCATGGCAGCCATTTTGTGGTGGGGCCCAGGGTAGTTTCTCAAATTGCCAAATGTGCCCACAGCCTAAAATGGTGACCTACCCCTGAGAAGGAGGATGTCTTCCAAAGAGAGGACAGTCTTCTGGCAGCTCTTCAATACAGGTCTGTTCTCTATAAAAGAGGACATATGACCCTCCACCCCCATCCCTTAGGATATGTACTGTAATGTCTTTTTGGCCCACCCTTAAGAGTTTGTTGCAGTTGGTGATGAAGACTCGTGTTGTTCAGGGGTTGTTGTTGTTGTTGTTTATGTTCGCTGGGAAGATGGGATGGGAAGGTTCTGTAGCGGCTGCTTACAAGGAGAACAAGGAGAACGGCCCAAGAGACAAGTCTGCCTTTGTTTTTTGTTAAAGCTTTCAAGGCACCCCCATCACACACTTTCCAGTTGCACCTTTTAAATGTTGCTTTTTTCAGGCAAGAGGGATTGGCTTTCAGCGATACAAATGGCACAAGCTTCAAGGGAGCTTGAACCTCCAACCACCCCCCTCCCCCAAGTTTACCCTCTCAGCACCCTCCCCGCTATATTTGTGAGCTGCTTGTAAAAGCTATACGGCACCAACATATTACTCTGTCTAGCTGTCAGTGCTGCAGTTTTTAAAAAAAATACAGGGTTTGCTGCTTTTCCATTTAAGGAGCTTTAATGCTAAAATGCTCCTGCAGTGGGAGTTGTAAACTGCAGGCACTGAATTACAGAGCTATAATAATTTGTTAGTCCACATTGTGCAGCGTCAAAAGCCTCCCTCCAGCATACAGCCTTCCAAACGGCATACCGTTAATAAAGTTTGCGCTGCCACATTTCGGGGAGGGGGAGATCAGAATGCAGCCGTAGATTTTGAGGTTCGGTGGGAAATTGACTGACTCCTTGCTCAGGCTGCATCATGGTCCCATCAGCCCTCCGCATGCCTGCTTGTGCTCATCAGGGTCTGCCAAAGATGCTACACCCTGCACGGAAGCAGAGACGAAGCCCTTAGTTCAGACACCTTCTGCAGAGACATTTCAGGAGGCTGCCTATTTGTGCTTGGCAGGCCGCAGCATGCGTGGAGTCCCCGGATGCTTCTGTGCACGTTTGGGGAGCATCAGGGCTGTTCGGCTTACGGGCAGGGAGGCCACTTGTGCATCACCCAAAAAGAGGACAAAGGAAGGCATCCATTTGCATAAAATTTGCATATGCTAATATACATGTACAGCTGCAAAATTAGAAGTAGTAACTATAATTTAAACAGAAATACAATACATCTCACCACAGTGAGAAAGACTGAACAGGTGGCCTGTGTGTGCCTGCTCTGTCTGCTGGACAGGGGCTAAGGCTAACTGTTGATAGGCAACTTCAAGGCCCCCGCTCTCCCTCCTTTGAGTTCCCTTACTGTAAACCAGATTTGGCCTGGATATCTTCAATTAGAGGACTGTCCTCTGACAACTATTCCATTGGAGGACTGTCCTCTTTAAAGTAGGACACCCGGCCACTCTACCTTTCCCATGATGCAACGCAAAGTCCACTTTATTCAAGAAGGCCTCTGGCCTGTAAGTGGGTCTGTGGGCTGGGTACTGTTTTTATTCTCGAACTATTGTGTTTTTATTGTACTTTAATGTGTTTTATGGTTTTAATCTATTTTAAATTGTTCTTGTAAAAGCCGCCTTTAGCGCCGTTTTTGGTAGAAAGGCAGGGTATGAATCAAAGCAAATCAATCAAATGAATAAATAAATGATGCATCAAAGACTGTATGACAGTATTGTACGCATGACGGGAGCCAGGGTCACTCTGTGGCCTGCATAGCACAACTTCACTGAAGTAGCAGGAGGACCTCATCTTTGCTGTGCAAGCAGCAGCAAGTGTAGCAAGGCCTACTGGAGCTGTTTCCCTTTCCCCTAGAATCTACCCCCAGAATTTGGCAGAACACGTTACTCCAAAAATCCAGAGGGGTGGGCTCCTCTGTGAGGTGGGCTTTCCTCACTGCTATGAATTAGGGTGCCCCATTAAAAAAAAAAGACAGGACTGCCGTACCTTTCATAGCTATCTAGGAGCAGTAATTTTGGTTATAAAAAAAAAAGCTGCACCAGCAGAAATTCTAGTTCAGTTCTTAGAGGGCAATACTTGTTTCAAAGTCGGTGGACTGCACCCCACAGACTCACATAGACACTGCCTTCCAAACAAACTTACAAGTTTTATTCAAACAAAGCCTTTCCGCTGAGCTCTTTCAGGCTGTGGCCTCTCTCTCCTCAGGCCAGAAGCAGTTGGGTGTTGCCCTTAACTACTTCCGGGCTCCTCCCAGCAAGCACAACCCACTCAGGCTGAATCCAGCAGTTCTTTCACATTGTTACAGTACTGAAGCCCAACAGGCCTAGGGGCAACGTGCCATGCAAACTGACTGTACTTCCCAAGATGTGCCCTGGAAGTTTTTACAATGTCTGCGGGTTCTGTGGCGAATACACAGGGTTCCATAGCAGATGCTGATGGGAAAGGGGTTAAATGACATTTAAACGTTAGAAGACCACTGATTCAGGTGATGGGATCGAGCAGTTATGTCCAAATGATCATGTTTTATTAAGGTAGGCAGGATATTAATATATTTATTAAAATATGGAACCTATTTATTAAATGTATGGAATTCCATGTGCATAGCCCTTCCCAAGAGCATGATGGATTTCCATAGAGCAGAGATGCAGAACCTCAGGCCCAGGGGCAAAATCCAGGCCTCCCGGGGCCCCAGTCTGGCCCCCTGGGGTTCCTCAGATGGCCACACCCCTTTCCCCCAACCACCAATCATTTTGTGGTTTCTCAGTTTTTCCCCATTCAAAAAGGTTGAAATGCCTCTCCTAAGGCATAGTTATTAGCAGTAAGAGCTTGAAGCTAAAATATGCTGGTATTTTGTCCCTGCCTCTTTTGCCTTTGGGCCCGCCTCTTTTGCCTTTGGGCCCACCCACTGGTCTGCAGCCTGAGAGCTTCTCTGCAATGGAATTTGGCCTTCGGGCTGAAAGAGGTTCAACACCCCATAGAATCATAGAAAAGTAGAGTTGGAAGGGGCCTACAAGGCCATCGAGTCCAACCCCCTGCTCAATGCAGGAATCTTGGTCAAAGCATCCCTGACAGATGGCCGTCCAGCTTCACCTTGAATGCCTCCAGAGTGGGAGAGCTCACCACCAACCTAGGTAATTGGTTCCATTGTCTTATTGCTCTAACAGTCAGGAAATTTTTCCTGATTATGGGTGTATCACGTACCTTGGGGGGGGTCGCTGTTCTTCGTGGCTCGGTTCTGCGCCGTGGCCGCGGCCCGATCTCACTCTTCTGAGCGGCCGCCGGAGCCACCGCCACTGCGTCACATCCTGCTGCTCCGGCGCGCTGGACCCCCGTGCTATGTTTTTGGTGGGGGGAACCAGGGCAACAGGGCTTAAACAGCCCTGGTTTCCCCTTCCAAAAACATAGCGCGGGGGTCCAGAGCACCGGAGCAGGGTCCCGTCGCGTCACTTCCGCCGTGCCGGAAGTGACGCAATGGGACCAGCGCAGCCAGTGTGCCGCGGAGAGCGCGAGCCGGCGAGGAGGCAGGTAGGCCCGCGCTCGCTGCGGAGAGCCGCACGAAGGCACGAGCGGGCCAAGTTCGGGCCTCACTTGTGCCCGCGCGGGAAAAGGTAACATCACTATTGATGTTCAGGTGGAATCTGGTTTCCTGTAACTTGAACCCATTATTCCGTGTCCTGCAAACTGGGATGATCGATAAGATGATCGAGAGGATAATTCTGTTATCCTCTCCTTCCATGTTAGCAAGGATTGTGCCCAATATATATGCAAGATTTAGAAGTGGCTAACTCACTTTTAATCTGTGTTCTAACTCAAAGGATTTTTCAAAGATGGATAGTTAGGTTAAATAAATATGTGTTATGGCAAAAGTATTCATTATGCTATTCCTTTTTTCAATTCACTATATATGTATGGAGAAAGCCTTTTGTGTAGCATGGTCCTAAGCAGGTTTAATCAGAAGAAAGGTCCACTTTAAAGTTGGCTTCCAAATTCTGGCTTGTTAGGAATCCATAAACCATAGTTCCTGGTTTACACATAACAGGAAGCTGTCGTTATCTGCTCCTTCCTAGCTTCTTCACTCACTTACACGAGAGAAGCAGCAACGGGGCTGCATACAGGTAAACGGAGATTGTGCACATCTCAGCTTATTAAGACAGGATTTGATCGTCTAAACCAGGCCATTGCGTAGAAAAAAAAGAGAGAATACTACATAGCAGGCTCTGATTGGATGTTTTAGAAAGGATAAAAATCCTCCCTGTTGAGAGACTGCATAAAGTGTAAATTTAAACGTCTAACAGTTTTTAATTACTGAGTGAAGAAACTATCTTAATTTCCCAAAGCTACTGTTTAATGATAGCCAACAATATGAATGTGTGTTAATAAGCCATGATCAGAGAGAAATTAACCCTGACAAATACTTCAGTTGTATTCAGCATTCCATGTGGTCTAAGGGGGGGCATATCTACACTACAGACCTATTAGTTTTCATTGTAACAAACCCCGCACACGCATCTACCCTCACAAACATGCATCTTGAACCCTGCAGGGGGAAAGCCTGTCTGTGTGTGCAGGGGGACGCATTTGGAATGGAGAAACAGCAGGCAGGGTTAGCTTTGAATGCTGTGCCCCCAACTCTGCTCTAAATTCCCTCCTCCCAAAGCAGCTTTGCTTTAAAAGGGGGAGAGGGTTGGGGGAATCTTAAGGCACATTAGTGCATAACATGTGGCTAGCCCCCAGGCTTCACTACATGTAACTGCATTTGCGCACAGTCATGCCTCACACTACCCTTTTCTCCCCGCCCTCCCTTCCCCATCCCATCGTCACAATTTAGCTTGAAAGCTCCTAGGGTGGCCACTTCTGAATTGCCAAAAAGGAGGACAAAACAGGACAGCGATCTGCATAAAATCCACATACGCTAATGCATATCTATAGCTGAAAATTTAGAAATACTTCATAGATCATAGAGTTGGAAGGGGCCTACAAAGCTATCGAGTCCAACCCCCTGCTCAATGCAGGAAACTAGAGGAGGGGTCTCCCATCCAAGTAATAACCAGGCTGGACCCGGCTTAGCTTTCCACGCTCAGACAAGCTGAGCCAGCGTGAGCCACAGGCCTGTTATTATAATTTAAATAGAAATACAGAACATCTCACCATGGTGTGGCAGATAACCTGCATTCCTTCCTCAGTCTGCTGCCCAGGTGCTGTCGATGGGCAACTTCAAGGCCCAGCTCTTCCTCATGATGGCTCTTTATCTTTATACCAGACTTGGACAGGATGGCCCTTCGAATAGAGGATGCCTCCAAAATAGAGGGCAGTCCTCCAGCAGCCCTTCAAACAAAGGACAGTAAAAAAAAAAAAAAAGGACACATGGCCATCCTAAAAGCTCTTTTTTGCCTGCAAAACTCTTGAAAACACCATGTATCTTGACAGTGCTATATAAGTAATCCTAATTATAATAACAGTAATAAGCTAAGACAGTTTGTCCTTGTAAGCTGCCAAGACAGAAGATTGCCTGGAAACCATACCTAAGTCAGTCTGAGCTCTTTGGGCTACAATCAGAGTACGTGTGATAAAACACAATAATAAATATTTCCTCTAATAAGCACAAGTTACGTACTTTTTGTTGTTGTTCCCCCACATCCCACCCCAATATTAAGTTGAGGCTTCCTCTGGGAAAGTGCTGATCCACCAGATTCCATAGAGTTTTGGTGGAGAGGAGAATAAAAACCTTTGGCTCTGCCATATTCCACAGTGGACCACAGAACCTGGAATGACTTCCACAGTTCACTACACAGCAAGGACGTGGTATTTTTACAGACTCCTTGTTGGATCCCAGGCACTCTAGTCCCAGGCAAAGTAAGTGACTTCTGCAACCCAGGAGGGAAGATTTGTGAGGCAGCAAGAGCCCAGTAAGAACCTCAGACCCCCAACTCACACGCACCCTGGTCTCCGAGAGCAAGCAGCAAAACACCTCCCCACCCTGCACTGGAGGCCCTCCTGAATTTCTGGAGGGGGCCCAAATCTGCCATAAAACAAAGGGACCTGTGCACATGCCAGAAATGCTTCTGCTCATCTGGGGAGCTGTGGTTTCAGGGAGAGCTGCCTACAAAATCCCCTCATCCAGATTTCTCCCTGGATTTTGGAATTCTGAATTCCCTGGTTTTGTTTCTAAAGAACCAATTGTACATTATTTTTATTTTATTTATGTTCTGAATTATGTACACAGCACTGTGCACAGTCACAGTTTCAGTTTCCTTCAGTTCATTCATGTCTTAGCCCATACGCATCACCAATGTGCTTGTATGCATCCACAAAACTACACACCGCCCAAAAACACACAACAAATGTCATGTGGATTCAACATATTGGCGTATCAAGATTCTTTTGTATGGCACTGTATCAGTGGGCAGGTGTACATCAGTAATATACTACACTGAAAGAACCCTGATGCAGTCATCTGTAGGCGATCACTCGTGACCGAGTAAGATTGTCTTCCAGGATAAAATTACATAAAGAAAATTATAAAAAGAGGAAATTCTAAAAAAATAAAATAAAAATTGTGTAGACTCTAGCGATGGGTCCGTAAGTGACTGTGGAGGCCAATTCTAGATCCACACAGCTTCCCACAGTGAGGACACAGGTTACCAGATGGAAGATGGTCCTGTAAAGGATTTGTTTGACATGCTTTTCGCTTAGCACGATTGCATCACAACTGCTTTTGTTTCTAGTGTTCTTTCAATGCACATATGCGTATTCGTAATGTAAATAGGGATGTAAGATAAATTCATTTCAGTTCATTTTTGACCAGAATTGACCAGAGTTTGCACCTCCTGGAACTGAACAGAGACCCAAACATAATTTTCTGTTGAAGTCCGTACATTTCTGAGCTTGCGATGTGATTCATGGAACAAAAAAGTGACGTTTGAACAATGCGCATAAAAATGTAACGTAACAAAACGTAACAAAAAATTATTACGTTTGAACAATGCGCATAAAAATGCAAACATTTAAAAATGTGCACAAACATATACAGGCCTGTGGCTTATGCTGGCTCAGCTTGCTTGTCTGAGTGTGGAAAGCTAAGCAGGGTCAGGCCTGGTTATTACTTGGATGGGAGACCCCTCCTCTAGTTTCCTGCATTGAGCAGGGGGTTGGACTCAGTGGCCATGTAGGCCCCTCCCAACTCTATGATCCTATGCTTTAACGAATGGGGAAAATGTGTACATTTCAAAAATGTGCACAGCTGATGCATACATTTGGGGAAATGCACACCAAACTACGGTATGCACAAAACAAAGCTCATGATCTGATGCAAGACATGAGTCGGAATGAGCTTCAAGGTGGAATTTGGAGAACCTCGCTCGACAAGCATGAGTTTTGCTGACTCGTGTGAAGGGGGAGAAGATACAGATGAACCCAAAGCTATGGCAAACACTGTACGTACTCCAATTCTGGAATTCATTTTAGAAATGCTCCTAGTTACACTGGAATGGAGGAGGAGGAGGAATGGAACGCAGGGCAGAGGGAACTCACGGAACAATAAAGGAACAGAATGGGGAAGATCTGCTCTTTCCTAGTTCCAGCCCAAATTCCTGTATGCATGGAACTCTGCCCTATCCCAAGTGTCATCCTATTAGGATGCAGCTGTGCTGAGGCTGTGTTCCGTCTGAAGGACTAGGGTGAGAGCTCACTCTGCCAAGATTTGCTTGCGAAGGAAAATGCCTTTCTATATGTATCAAATTGCAGCAGATGGTGCTAGCAAGATGGTGCTGCATCAAAGTGTCGTGGCCATCGGCGCTCGTGCCTTTCAGTGGAGATCTTGGAAGTTGTCACCCTCTTAGCTCAAATGCCCTGGAAAGGAAAGCAAGATGCTTAGATGATAAACCATCCCAGATTGCAGACTCTCTATAAAATACGGACTCTGTGCCTCTTGGCACATAACCCTCTTGAATGCTGTCACAAAATCTACAATAATCTAAGCAATATAAGAATATTCAAAGCTCTGTATGAGTTATGTTATAGTTTGCGAGTGTAGGTGGAAATAAAGAGTCGAGACAAGTTGCTGGAGTTTAAAATGGGCCACATTTATTATTGATAATCAAGGACCTGCAAAGGGATGGAGTGTGGGTTATCTAAACCTGGTCACTCTGGCCGGTAGTTCTGTGCAATGGGAGATGCATCTAAATTGGAAGGGTGGCGCTGCATTTCGCCACCACCCCATTTTACACCATCACAGTGTTGGGAAGCCTTTGCTGAGTCGCCTCCTCTCGGAGTCTCATGACAACAAGCTTGTGAGGAGCAAAGGCGTCACATGCGATCCTGATCCCCATCAGACCGAGTCTAAGGACCCAGCAATGTGAGGCCTCAGAAATCGCCTGTCACTTAAACGGTGCCAGGGATGCTCACCGAACCCTATCAATTCTATTGAATGCTGCCACAAAATCTACAATAATCTAAGCAATATAAGAGTATTCAAAGCTCTGTATGGGTTATGTTATAGTTTATATGTGCTTTAGCTGTTCCCTATTTACCAGAAACAGTCTCAGTTTTCTAGTACTTGTCCCTGATACATCACTGTCCTTCTTTTCCCTTCTAGGGAAACTCCGGAGATGTCTTCTTGGAACTTTCTGCTAGTGTGCACTAGAGATGTGAAGGTCTGGGGAGGGGGACTGCAAAAAAATTGGAAAAATTCGGGGGAACTGCCAGTTTTTCTCCAGGGATTTTTTTTTTCTGTCCTTGGGGAAAAAAAGGTTGGGGTTGCTTTTTTTTTACTCCCCCCCCCCAGTTGTTCTGTTTTTCTTCTGCTCCTTCTCAGCAGGGTGGGGGATTTGGGTCTTCACATTTTTAGTGTGGCCTCACCACTGGGGGCCCTCAAATTTTAGCTGGGCCAAGCAGCCAATTATTTTTTTCTAGAAGCCAGTGAGGGATGACTCCATGGAGGCAAAGGAAGGGCATCCGTAGTGTACTCGCTACTGAGCAGGGGCAGGCAAACAGAATAGTGTCGAGAAGAGCTATTAGTAATGTGTGCAGAAGGAGGGGTGCTCAAGTAATAGTCCTCGGTGTGAGAATTTTTTAAAAAATATTTTATTGTGAATTTTATTATATCAAAACAAAAACAAAACAAAACCCCCAAAATAAAATACAGTATTATAATTTTCTTACATAGGATTTGAATATATCCATTACAATAGATACATATGCAATGTATACTCCAATCTATTTTTATATGACAAGATATACTACTATTCTTAGGCAGAATTATGCATAGACTTCAACAAAGGCAGACCAAATATCCATGTATTTGTCAATTCATAAATTGCACCTAAAGACCATCTGTTCAAAAACTGAAAGCATCATTAAGTCCTCAACCCACTGTATTATCAATGGTGGCTGTTTGTCCTTCCAATTTTGTAATATTAGACTTTTGGCTGTCAAAAGGGCGCATAGAATCCATTTGCGTTGACCTTGTATTAAGTTCAAAGAAGCAGGTAGATAGTTGAGAAGAACATGCATATCAGTAAATATTAATGAGCTTTCCATTACAAGCTTTATCCATATTACCTCCTCCCAAAAAGAGGCAGCCATTGAGCATTTCCAAAACATATGAGTGAGAGAAGCATTAGCTGTTGCACCTCCAACAGTTAGCTGAGAATTAAGGTGACAGCTCATCAGAAACGTGCCCCTGTCCTAATCTCTGAAATGTTGCAGGGTATGGAGATGGGAATCCAAGCCTTCTGCCTGAAAATAGAATTCCCAGTTTGCAACCTGGAACAGCATCTTGCCTCTTCAACAGCCATGTAGTCACAAAGGTTTGAGGCTTCCTTATACCAAATAAGAGGCTTTGGGTCCATCTAGGCTAGTACTTTCTCATCTGACTGGCTGTGGCTCTCCCAGGCCACAGACAAAGACAGGCCTTCTGGCACCCACATTGTAGAAGTCTCTTCCCAAAGAGACTTGGTGCCATCATTACTATTTTTTAGACCAGGGATAGACAACCTGGTGTAGGGTGGCCACTTATGCCTTGGCAAAAAAGAGGAAATGGATCACCAAAAAAGGACACCAATTTGTATAATGTTTACACATGCAAATGTATATGTACAGCCGCAAATTTAGAAAGAATTACTATGATTGAAATAGAAATGCAATATATCCCACCATTGTGGAGAACCTTGTGATGACCTGGTGACCTGTGTGCCTGCTCAGTCTGCCACTGGGGGGCAGCTTCAAGGCCCCGCTCTCCCTCCTGGTGGGTCTTGGACTTTAAACCAGACTTAGACTGGACAGTCCATCAAATAGAGGACACCTTCAAACAGAGGACTGTCCTCTGCCCACTCTCCAAATTGAGGACTGTCTTCTGTAAATTAGGACACCTGGCCACCCTACGAGTGCCCTCCAGATGTTTTGGAGTACAACAGCCATCAGCCTCAGCCAGCATGGCCAATCGTCAGGAATTATGGGGATTGTCGTCCAAAACATCTGGAGGGTACCAAGTTGCCTAACCTTGGTTTAGACCAGTGGTTCCCAACCTTGGGTCCCCAGATGATGCTGGACTACAGCTCCCAGCATACCCTGCCAGCATGACTAATGACAAGGGATGATGGGAGCTGTGGTCCAGCAACATCTGGGACCCAAGGTTGGGAACCACTGGTTTAGCCTGTAGGCGAAGACATTTTCTCAATCCTCCAAGGTCTTTTAAAATCATTTTCATTGGTGTTTTTACTGTTAGGTGCTCTGTCTTTGTTTCCAATTAATGTATTTTTTTTCCCTATTGTTATGTATGTTTTCATTTGTAAGCCACTCTGGCCATTCCAGTAAAATGAAGGGTGAGATATAAAACCAATGAATTAATTCATAATGTCCCCCGCCCCGCCCAGCTCTGCCATCTGAAAGCCTTTCCGAGGAGATGCTGGGGGTGGAATTTGGGGCCTTGCGCTTGCAAAAGCGTGTGCTCGACCACCGAGTTATGGCCCGTCCCGCAAAGAGGATCTTACTAAGGTCCAGTGCTCTCACCCACATTCACACAGAGAGGGAGGAAATCACATTAGGACAGCTTCTCCTATCCAGCCGCATGCGCAACCAGTTCAATGGGATATAAGGCGAACCATTGTGAAGACATCGCCCCAGCCTTTGCAAACGCCTACAAATGTTTTCATGAGTTATTAAGCACAGGGGCCCGCTGAATGATGATTTTCATTTTATAAAAAGGTGCTCCCCACAGGAACTTGTTTGAGCCATTTCTCTCTCTCACCATGGCAACCAGGAGGATACCCGAGCATTTCAGACTAAGACAATGCCTCGCAGTTTATAAAATAATGTTTAGAGCACACTTCACTTGTTTCTCTATTTTTCTCCTCCTACTGTAAACTGAATGAAGCATTTATAAAGCTATTTAGGAAAGCAGGGATTGCAGTGGGGATCAAAATCTAAGCTACAACAGCTCATACAATCTGATTTAACCGAAGTCTGGGTACAACCCCAACCCCACCCGCCAAAAGAAAACAACAACAACTGACCCTTTCACAGACATGCAGGTCCAAATCCCTAAATAAATAATTTTAAAAAACACACACAGAAAGGAACTGAAAGGAAACAAACGAACAAATATTCCACTGCTGTGTGCACTCCACTTGTCTCAGTGTTCAGTTACTGATAGATCAGACTCCCTACTTTGTTTTTTGCCTGGAGAATATTGGAGATGTCATAAAATGCTTAGTTCTTCAGAGTTAAAACTGTGATGGGAGAAGGTGGGTGCTCCCCCTCCTGCCGTGCTCCCCATATATGTAAACCAGGGGTGCAGAGCCTCTTTCAGCCTGAGGGCTGAATTCTGTTTCAGAGAAGCCCTCGGGGGCCACACTCCAGTGGTGGGTGGGGCTGAAGCCAAAAGGGGCGGGACCCAAATATGAAAAATACCAGCATATTTTAGCTTAAAGCTCTTAGTGCCAGTAACGAAGCATTAGGAGAGGCATTTCAACCTTTTAGACTGCTTGAAAGCCAGGAAACCACAAAACGATCAGTGGTTGGGGTGAAGAGGTTGGGGCTAGAGGAAGGAGGCGTGGCCAGCTGGGGACCTCAGGTGGGCCAGATTCGGCCCCCAGGCCTGCGTTTCTGTGCCCCTGATGTAAATACACACACACGGACACGAAAGGCCACCGGATAGCTTCCCTTCCATATTCCTACAGCTGCATGCAGCACTGAATGTGGTTGAGCTGAAGCTTTTCAGCAATACAATTGCAACTAGACACGTTGAAGGAAGAGAAGGCTGCAGTCCTAATCCCACTTACTAGGGACTAAGCCCTACTGAACACAGCTGGGACTTACATCTGAGAAAACATGCATAGGATCGAGCTGGCAATAGCAGGGCGAAAAGGAATACACTGTGCTGCAGACAGAGAATGGCCTTCAGTAATGAGCAGCATCAAATGGGGGAGATCTCAGGCAGTGGTCACTTGTGAGAGAATGCAGTGAAGGGATCCTTCTGAAATTCTCCTCATCTGATTTTCTCCACAGAGTTTGGAGTTTTAAATTACCTGGGCTCATTTCCGAACTGAAGTCGATGCATCAGGAATTCTCCTTTGTTCTATTTTTAAATTATTTTTGGAGCTGCGCACAATGTACTGGTGTATGCGCAACTTGCCACACCTCACAGTTCCTCCATGTTTTTTTCACTTTCACTGTTACCAATCACCACATTGAAAAAATGGGGCAAAAAAGCAGTCTTGATACAGCCGTATGTATGATAGTGTCAAGATGCTTTTATGTGCACTTCTGTGCATTAATAAAACACTGCAAAAAAAACAAAATGGAAACTAGACTTGAGTTGCAACCTTAGACACACTTAGCTGGGAATACATGTGATTGAACTCAATGGGACTTACATCTGAGTAGATATGTAGAAGTTTGTACTGTTGATGTGATTGCACAATGGTTGTATCAATATTCTTTTTTATGTATTATTAATTTATTTGCAGTGTGTGGAAATAGCCTGTTCTTTACCACGAGTGCCCTTAGTGGGGGATAGCACATCGAAAAAAGATAAAACTATAAAATCTGTCTATGATAATAAAATAATGAGGCAGTTTTTGCATGGCATTCTACCAATGTGCAGATGCACATTGAGTGCATCTTGAGTGAAGCGCCATAGAAAATGAATCTTGATTCAATCATGCATACCAGCCTTCCACAACTTGGTGCCCTCCAGATATGTTGGATGACAGCTTCCATCACCCCCAACTAGCATTGGCCATGCTTTCTGGGGCTGAAGGGAATTGTAGATCAATACATCTGGAGGGACACAAGGTTGGAGATGGCTGATATGTATAATCTTACATTAAGATGGCTTTGGGGAGGGGCAGTGTTTTCTCAATGTGCATATCAGAAATGTAGGGGAGGGGGGGATGAAGTTGAACTGAAGGGACTGAGAGCTGTGGCAAATTGTGCATTCTCCAGTTTTGGAATTAGTGCCAGAATTTCTACTAGTTAAACTGGAATTCAGGAGGACAGGAATACAGGGCATGGGGAACGCATGGAGCAAGAAGAGAACGGGGAATCCCCTCAGTCCTAATACCATTGTCATCTCTATTTTCATCTGTGAACAGTTGGAAGGTATGCTGCTGTCAGCACAACAGGTGTTATCATGCCCAAATTCTGTATACTTTTGTTGAAATGAATTTCCAAGACCCCATTATGGCCTGGATCCACATTCTGGATCACCAGTGAGTACATGACTCTGAAGGGTGAGAACTAGTACATTTAACACAAGCGCTCAAATCTTCCCCCTCTCTGCAATTGATATTTCCCACTGAAATCAATGGGTCTGCAAAGTACTTAACTTCAACTGAATCACGGCCGGTCACCAGCTGTCAGAACAGATTCTGCTTTAACACATCTCAAGGCCAAACTAGCAGTGAAGGCTGGTGGTGGTGACTCCTATTTCGTTGGGACTCCTATGCCACTGCAGGTTCTATTCGGAGCTCTATGGGAGCTATCCATGGTGCTCCATGGTGGTGAACCTATTTTAAGGCCGGAGTTCAGCACCATATAGCTCCTATATAAAGCTCCAAATAGAACCTGCAGTAGAATAAGAACCCCACCGAGATAGGAGTCGCCGCCAGCCACCCCTGCCTAGACATTACACAGGCAGGAACACATCAACAAAATCCCAGTACCACCTCCACCCGCCCCTGCACAGATACACATGCACACACACACTGAAAAGCAGCTTGCGTGGCTATGACACAGCAACAATGGGGACCATTTATCTACTCAGAAGGCATCCCTAGCTGCTTCCCTATCTTTAGGGGAGGAGCTGCCTAACCCTTCCCTTCCTCCCCTACCTGTCCTCCTATGGTTTGCATTTCAGTACAAAAGCAGCACTTCATGTCCTCGTGCCTCTGCTGTGTAACTTCTAATGTGACCCTCAGATGGTAGTTTTAACTGTGCAACATCATACGATCATCTCTAGATTCCAGTTATAAACAGGCTGACTATTACCATGCCCCCATCTCCCACTTCAGGTTTCTGATTATTGGGACGGTGGTAACCGTGGTTCTGTATGCCAAAATTCCATCGGAGTCCACTGGCTGCAGACTTTCGCATCCTGAGAATCTCATTTTTAAAAAAAGAAAAGAAACTTTCTAACCCATATGGTTGAAAGAAGCTGCTAAATAAGATTTCCACATGGCTGAGCCTCCCCCTGACAAAAAATAAATCATGCCAAACAAAACCCCAAACAAATTATATTGATTGATTGATTGATTGATTGATTGATATCCCACCTTTCCACCAAAAAAATGGCACTCAAGGGCAAGGCAGCTAACAATACTAAAACCAAGATTAAAACAAAAACCTAGTTAGAACAATCATAACAACAAATAAATTAAAATTAAAAACACAATCAAATGATAAATATCACCTAACCCAATATAACCCCCTCCAGCAACAGACCAACCTACATGACCAAAAAAAAAGGCCTGCCTGAATTTTAAAAAAAAGAAGAAGAAGAAGTATTTTAAGATGGCTAATTGCCATAACTGACTAGGACAAGCCACAGAGAAGTTCACCTTTCTTATGACAGGAATTTAGTGCAGAATGCACATCATAACATGCTCAGTTCACTGTGTGGCCAACATCAAGAACCAACTGTCATGTAGTTAAGACACTATGTAGTCCGTTTAAAGCAACATTATTATTATTATTATTATTATTATTATTATTATTATTATTATTATTGTTGTTGTTGTTATTGTTATTATTATCATCATCATCATCATCATCATCATATTTATTTGTATCCCACCTTTCTCCCAACACTGGGACCCAAGGCGGCTCATAGCCTTTAAAACTCATACAGTTAAAACAAAAATAGAAAAATACAAAAGTTAAAAATAGAATTAAATTATCAATAATATTAAAATTATATACACACACACACACACACACATATATATATGGTGTTAAAACTACCTCAAAGTAAGGTATGGCATTAAAACTACCTCAAAGTAAGTGATTGCTGGTTATCCTTTTATGTTCCTGGAGGAGGAGGAGGAGGAGGAGGAGGAGCATAATAACCCTCTGACTGAAGAGCACCTGCAATCCTTGAGCTGTTCAACCACAGCTCACAGTCACTGGAAGAAGAGACGGCTAAAACCACAATTTTGTCTCCCAGGTCAAAGAAAAAATTGTCTCTGATCTGTGAAACATCCGGTGGAGTCAAAAGGAGATGGCTTGAGTAATGGTCCTGGCAATGTGTTCTCTGGAAGTCCAAGACAGGCTCTCAGAGGTTTGCATATCAGAGGGTGAAGGAGAGGGGTGTACCATAGATTCATAGCTCATAGAGTTGGAAGGGGCCTACAAGGCCACTGAGTCCAACCCCCTGCTCAATGCAGGAAACTAGAGGAGGGGTCTCCCATCCAAGTAATAACCAGGCCTGACCCTGCTTAGCTTTCCACGCTCAGACAAGCTGAGCCAGCATGAGCAGGCCAGTTAATAACCAACAATGTGGGCAGATTGTAGTAGAGAATGGAAATAAGCATACGGGACGGGAGGCTGATCTGGGAATAGAGAAAAGAAAAAGGGTGACCTTTTGGCAGTAGGAGCTGTGGTGAGAATATTAGGGAGCTAGACATGGAAGGGAAATAGTGGCAACGGGGCTTTTTGTAATATACCAATGAATTTTCCTCCTCTTCTTCCTCTTCCTGCATATAATTTTAAAGAAGTGTGGTCATCCTAACTGGTCTTAAAGTTGCTTGATTTAAAACCATTGCTTAGAGAAAATGCCTGCAAATAATAATAATTAAAAAAAACAAGTGGGACCTACAACAAAATGTTGTAGCGTGAAGTACTACAGTTCAGTGGTCCAGCCAGCCACTTTCAAGATACTTTCCGTTAATTCCCGCCTGTTTTCTTTCCCCCACCCACTTCCACCTGCTGAAAACGGACAACATTCTGTGGCCACAGAGCTTACTCAGTCCTCATTGGACTGATTTGGAAGGGGTTTGTTTGTTTGTTTGTTTTTGCCCTCTTTGGGGTTGTTTTCTCTAAAGATTTTTTTTCAACTTCTGCAATCTTTGGATTCCCCTGAGCATGTCAATACCTTTCTCCTGCTTCTCTGTTGCCTCATTTTGGCTACATAAAGATCCACACTAAGAGCATATAATGTGTGTGTGTGTGTGTGTGTGTGATATGATGAATATCTGAATCTAGTGATGCTTGCAGAAAAGAGGAAAATAAGTGACTCTTCTGTGAGTCAGAAGGAAAACATGATTTGACACTCTCCGGGTATGAAGAAATCGGGCACTGAAGAAACTCTTTCACAAACTAGCAACATTGCATCTTATATCTAACCTTTAGAGATCTCTTGGTATCATGATCCCTTGGTATCATTTTCTGATCCTTCTCCTTCTTCTCCCAATTTTCTTTTCTCTTCTACTTGGATTGTTCAAATTATTGGGTCGGGTTCATGTTTGTAGAAAGGCGGACATAGTTTGTTTTAATTACATATTTATTTACTGCATTTGTTTTCTGTACCTAAGAGGTGGCAACCGTTTCTCCTGTTTAAAAGTTGCATAGTTGAAATAATTTCGTGTTCTCAGGGTATGAAGAAATCATGGCATGAATGTTTTAACCTTGTAACAAACTGATGAGATACTTTTCTTATTATTCCAAACCTTTAATAAAGTATATGCTGATTCAGCTTCCAAATTTTGATCCCCAATTCAAACTTCGGCATCTGATTCTGGTCTTTATTTCCTCATTCCACCAGTCCTAGCTGACTCCAGTGTTCCCCTCGCTTCCTGTTATGGACTGGGAGAGGGGTGATTTTCCTTACTGGTGGACCCCTTCTTTACAAGGGTTTCCCCCAAAAGAATTACTGATAGGCTGCCACCAGTCAGAATAAACCTTCTGATGCATCCTAGTCTTGTCCAGCTGCTTGGGAAGTTTCTGAGTCCTATTGACAAGAACTCTTCCTTTCAGCCCAGCCCTAGGAAAAAATAAAAAGATAGGCACTTTGGATTTTCTTGCTCAAAGCCCAGACACATAGAACTTAACAAAAACTTGTGAAAATCCTAAAAATACAAGCGGTAATTTTGCAGCTGTGTGGTCCTTCATGTGGGGAAGGGTTTAGAGAGAATTCCCTTTTAAAGCAACACAGTCAAATGTCCAAATATAAAAAAGGAGTTTATCGGGGGGAGGGGGAGGAAATAAACAAGGGAGGGCAACAATCCCACACACACACAGCATTCCAAATCAAGTTAATAAAGTCAATTAATAATAAAGCCAGTGTGGCGTAGTGGAGAGAGTGTTGGACTGGGACTCGGGAGATCCGGGTTCTAGTTCCCGCTCGGCCATGAAACTTACTGGGTGACTTTGGACCAGTCACTGACTCTCAGCCTAACCTACCTCACAGGGTTGTTGTGAGGATAAGATGGAGAGGAGGAGGAGGATAATGTAAGCCGCCTTAGGTTCCTTGCAGGAAAAAAGGTGGGGTATAAATATAATAAATAAATAAATCTAACTTAAACTTAGAGATGTTACCTATTTGAGTAGAGTCTTGAGTTCCAGAGCACATGCAGAGTTCAGTGTAGAGAGGATGAACTGCGAGAGACCATCCTGGCCTCTGATTACAAATTATATGGAAGTCCTCAAGGAGTGAACAAACTCTTACTTTTATGGGGATCTGAGTTCAGTAAAAGCCGGCCCCTTAGTGGACTGACTGTTGCTTGGTCCAATAGTGTGATACCCTCCATTTCTGATGTCAGTGGTCTAGCCAGCAAATCAGAAAATTACTTAGTGGTAGAACCCACTTTTGTAACGACCCTGAACTTGAATTATAAAGGTTGGCCAGTTCTACATGGACAAACCATTGTGCAAAAGAGCTTGAGTTCTGGATGCATATTGGGGAAGAGATGAGATGAGCCTATTCAGCATGGTGCCAGCTTACCAGATGCTCTAGGAGGCACTGTTGAGCTATGTCAGAAGTAGGGGGTTGTCACATTTCCATTGGGCCTAAATGAGATATTGTTTGCCAGTGCCACTGCCAGTGTGTTGTATTTGGACACACTGAATTAACTGTGGCCACCACCCTCTTCCTTTGGACTAGAAGAAACCCAGCTGCAAGTATTGAGAACCCTGCTGGGAAATTCTATAGCCCCTTGTTTAATAAACCTGTTACATTATCAATACATGTGTATAGCCTGAATCAAACTCAGTGGGCTGTATCTGACATTGCCCATCCTTGAGTGAGGCCCACCACAGCTTCTGTTCCATGAGCGGCCAGCCCCGCCATTTCCATTGCCCATGCAGAGATTTAGTGCTTCTGGGGGCAAACCCCAAAATGACTGGAAACGCTCATTTCTGGAATGGGGCAGGTCGCGGTGGAGCTCCCTTATGCGAGTTCCGCTGACCTGACCTGTTCCAGAAATGAACATTTCGGCTCATTTCTGGTTGCTTCTGGAAGCGCTAAATCTCTGTTCCACAAGCACTGGGCACCTCTTCCAGAAGGGAATCATCAGGGCTGGCTGCTTGTGGGCCATCACTATTGGATATTGCCCACTGATTATAGTAGTAGTATAGTTTGTCAGCATGGGATAGTGGTTAATCAGACTTGGACTGGGGAGATCCAGGTTCAAATTCCAGCTCAGCTGTAGAGCTCACTGGATGACCATGAGCCAATCACTATTTCTCAACCTGACCAACCTCACTGGGTTATTGTGAGGATAAAATGGATGAGAAAAAAGCCATGTACACTATCTTGCTTCTTGGAGAAAGGATAGGATATAAATGTACTAAACTACAAACAAATCAGTCATGATCCAAAAAACATGGCCAGTCTCAGTTTATGTGCAGCCATGTTTGACCAGATATTCATGTTTATCCCAGTCATCATTCATTCATGTTTTGCCTCCTCAGTTCCCTATTTCTGACATCCAGCTGGGATCTTGACACTGAGCTGGTTTTACCTTTCCACTTTGTCACTGGAATGTAGTTTTGGATATCTGGTCAAGATCACCTGATATTCCATCACACTCTCTGGTTCCATGTCTTCAGCAATGCAGCTTTGCTCCACTCACCAAGAAGACCGACTTCAAGTCCCCGTCCCTGACTTTCAGAACTCTCTTGGATGCTACTGCAAAGCAGGGAAATAAATCAATGCATCTTTTGGAACATTAAACTGTGATACAAAAGAACATAATGCAAGAACCCTGCTGGATTGGACCAAAGGTCCCAGTCCCAAATAGAGATCTCTGGGTTTCCTTCTACTATGAGAATTGTCTGTTTGCTCCTACTCTGCTTCATATTTTTTAACCAGTTACCCAATCCATAAGAGGATCACTTATCCAGTGACTGCAAACTTAACACATGAGATTTTTGGCGATGGACTTTGTCAAAGGCTTTTTGGAAATCCAAGAATACAATGTCTACCGCAGCCTTTCCCAACCTTGTGCTCTCCAGATGTGTTAGACTGCAACTCCCATTGATCATGCTGGCTGGGAATGATGGGAGTTGTAGTCCAACACCTCTGGAAGGCTCCAGATTGGGGAAGTCCGGTCTACTAGATCACCCCTAGCCACATGCTTGCTAACACCGCCTGCCCCTGCAGGATCAAGGTAGCCCAGGCCACACAGGCTGTCAGGGATGGAGGGCAGGTTTTGCTCTCATTGTAAGTGTCCACAAGTGTATCATTTTATTTTCCCCAGTGTGGATGGCAATCATTCATATGGGAGAAAGTAAGACAGGTGCACTCAGGGACACCTTCGGGGAGAGGGCTATACCTGCTCCCTACCCCTGCTGACTTCAGCTATTGAGGATCAAACCTGCTCCTATTGGCAGACTGCACCCTGGGTTGTGCTTCTTTCTTGATCACAGTGTGGCGTAGTGGTTAGAGTGGTTAGAGTGTTGGACTGGGACTTGGGAGATCCGGGTTCTAGTCCCCACTCGGCCATGAAACTCACTGGGTGACTTTGGGCCAGTCACTGACTCTCAGCCTAACCTACCTCACAGGGTTGTTGTGAGGATACAGTGGAGAGGAGGAGGAGGATTATGTAAGCCGCCTTGGGTTCCTTGCAGGAAAAAAGGTGGGGTATAAATCTAATAAATAAATAAATAAATAAATAAATAAATCACACTTGAGAGTGATGGAATGTTGACAACTGGATTTATTCTATTGGAGCATATTAGCTTTGTGGCTATTTTTAAAGACAAGGGCTTCATAATAAGCCAGCACAGTTTACATCTTCAGAAGACTGCAAGGCAAGCATGGTGTTGTACAGCCCAGCTGTATTCATGCAACATATAAACTTCGAGACAAGATGGATTATGCTGTGTGAACTTTGGAAGCAGAGAAAACCTATTCATCTTTGGGGAGATTATTCTCTTTCAGTCTCAGAATGCTGGGATTGCATTTTGAGTGTTGCTGAAATCAACCTTCCTAAAGTGAAGCTATCTTTTGGAATTGCGTAGTAAGGCAGAATGCAACCAGAAAGGAAATGCTGAGAAAACTTAGCGCAGTAGGATCACTTTGTCTTCTGGTCCCAATTTTATGACCTTAGGAAAGTCATTGTTTTCTGCTCAACCTACCAAAACTGACTTTTCTTTCAACAATGAATCTTTAACAGGAGCCATAGCCTATTTTTTGAACTGAACAAGGGAAGAAAGGCCAGCAACACTGGCTCTTCTGACTGGTTCACTCCAACTTGAGTCTGGACCCGGTCAAAGGGCTCTTTAATGGCAGCAGAGGCCTTGGACAATTTCCCCCTTTGTGCACTTCAGTTGGTACTCTGGAAGAACCTCTGCTCTGTTGCTGTGTTAGCAGGGAAGGAAGATCAAAGGGAGGGGGTGTTAAATAATCCCTTGCCTGTATCTTGGAGCGAATGTCAAAGGCACATAATAAAGGGGGGGGGGGGTTCCCTGCCATTTCTGTTCCTGAACACAGAAGGAAGTTTTAAGGGCCCTTTGATCATGTCTCAGCTCATACCAAAGAAGGTTGCTGAGGTTTATAAAGGGTTGGGTGAGAAATTAAGTTTTTTTAAAAATGAATTTACACAGTTCACACCTCCTGACCTGAGCCTTTCTGTGAGCTGAGACATTTTTGTGAGCTTTCTGATGCAGCATGTCTCAGGAAAACTTCCCATAAAATGCACATCTATGGGGAAAATGCACATAAGCAGCATGTATTTGAGGAAAGTGCACACAAAACAGCATTCCGCCTGTGAAAAATGTACATATCATAGAATCATAGAAAAGTAGAGTTGGAAGGGGCCTACAAGGCCATCGAGTCCAACCCCCTGCTCAATGCAGGAATCCAGGTCAAAGCATCTCTGACAGATGTCTGTCCAGCCGCACCTTGAATGCCTCCAGACTGGGAGAGCCCACGACCTCCCTAGGTAGTTGATTCCATTGTCTTATTGCTCTGACAGTCAGGAAATTTTTCCTGATGTTTAGGTGGAATCTAGGTTCCTGTAACTTGAGCCCATTATTCCGTGTCCTGCAAACTGGGATGAACGAGAAGAGATCTTTGCCCTCCTCTGTGTGACATCCCTTCAAATACTGGAAGAGTGCGATCATATCTCCCCTCAGTCTCCTCTTCTGAAGGCTAAACATGCCCAGTTCTTTCAGTCTCTCCTCATAGGGCCTTGTTTCCAGTCCCTTTATCATCCTTGTTGCCCTCCTCTGAACCCTCTCCAGTTTGTCTATGTCCTTGTTAAAGTGAGGTGCCCAGAACTGGACGCAGTACTCAAGATGAGGCCTAACCAGTGCCGAGTAAAGGGGAATTATCACTTCCCGCGATTTGGAAGCTATACTTCTATTAATACAGCCCAAAATTGCATTTGCCTTCTTTGCAGCCACGTCGCATTGCTGGCTCATATTCAGTTTGTGATCTACCACAATTCCAAGATCTTTCTCACTTGTAGTATTGTTGAGCCAAGTGTCCCCCATTCTGTAACTCTGCATTTGGTTTCCTCTCCCTAGGTGCAGCACTTGGCATTTATCCCTGTTAAATTTCATTCTGTTGTTTTCGGCCCAGCGCTCCAGCCTATCGAGGTCACTTTGAATTTTGTTTCTGTCTTCCAGAGTATTAGCTGTTCCACCCAACTTTGTGTCATCTGCAAATTTGATAAGCATTCCCTGTACCTCCTCATCCAAGTCATTAATAAAAATGTTGAAGAGCACCGGGCCCAGGACCGAGCCCTGTGGTACCCCGCTCGTTACCTCTCCCCAGTTTGAGAAGGAACCATTGATAAGCACTCTTTGAGTCCGATTCTTTAGCCAATTGTGGATCCACCTGATAGTTGTTCCATCTAGCCCACTCTTAGCTAGCTTACTAATCAGGATATCATGAGGCACTTTGTCGAAAGCTTTGCTGAAGTCCAGGTATATAATGTCCACAGCATTCCCACAGTCCACAAGGGAGGTTACCCGATCAAAAAATGAGATCAGATTAGTCTGACAGGATTTGTTCTTGACAAATCCATGCTGGCTTCTAGTAATCACTGCATTGTTTTCAAGGTGCTTGCAGACTGACTTCTTTATAATCTGCTCAAAAATCTTCCCGGGGATTGATGTCAGACTGACTGGCCTATAGTTCCCAGGTTCCTCCTTCTTGCCCTTTTTGAAGATGGGAACAACATTTGCCCTCCTCCAGTCGTCTGGCACTTCACCTGTCCTCCATGATTTCTCAAAGATAATAGACAGTGGTTCTGAGAGTTCTTCTGCCAGTTCCTTTATTACTCTAGGATGCAGCTCATCAGGCCCTGGAGATTTAAACTCGTTCAGAGCAATCAGGTGCTCCTTGACCATTTGCCTATCAATCTCAAGCTGCAATCCTGCCCCTTCAGTCTGCACTTCAGGTTTGCCAGGGGGGTCATAGACCCTCTTTTGGGAGAAGACCGAGCCAAAGTAGGAATTGAACACTTCTGCCTTTTCTTTGTCTTCTGTTATCAATTTGCCATCCTCATTGCGTAGTTGAACCACCAGTTCTTTCTTCTGTCTTTTACTGTGCATGTATCTGAAGAAAGCTTTTTTGTTGCTTTTAGCATTCCTCGCTAACCTTAGCTCATTCTCAGCTTTAGCCTTCCTGACACTATTCCTGCAGTTCTGTGCTACCTGCCTGTACTCTTCCCCTGTAGCCTGTCCTTCCTTCCACTTCCTATACGTGTCCTTTTTTGTTTTCAGGTCATCTTTGAGTTTATTGTGAAGCCACATTGGCTTCTTCTGTTGCCCTCTGCCTTTTTTCCTTGTGGGAATTGTTTGCAATTGTGCCTTTAAAATTTCCTTTTTTAAAAACTCCCACCCCTCCTGGGCTCCCTTTCTCGTGAGAGTCACTTGCCATGGGATCTTACTAATCATTGTTCTGAGTTTGTTAAAATTGGCTTTCCTAAAATCCAGGGTACGTGTTTGGCTACACTCAGCTTTTGCTTCCGTTAGAATCAAGAACTCAAGTATAACATGGATGCATGCTAGGGAAAAAGTCTCTTCCCCAATATGCACAAAGTATGAAATTCTGTACGGATTTTTAATTTCAAAAATCAGAAGCTCATGCGGAAATGGGACAGAATGAGTGTGACCTCAACAACCCAACAACCTTGGCAAGACCAAGATTGACATAGTCATCTACCTCTAGGTTTATGTTAAGAGGGTACTTGGCATCAAAGGCTTTATTAAGGGGCAGATGGGAAGCCCCTAGGGCTAAACTGATCCGGTGGGTTACGAGATCGGTCAAGAGTCAAGACTATTCCTTCAATATACATACATTTGGCATGATATGAGCCTAGAGCAACAATATATACCCATTGAATTCTCCTTCATCATCCTTTGTTGGAGTCCACAGAGTATATAACATTCTGCATATTATTACCTCTAACTTTGTGTACAGCAGCTTTTAAAAATGATTCCTTTAAGCAGAGCAAATCGCTTTTCAAGAACATCTGCTTTTACTCAGATTTTACATGTTTTTATGCCCAACTATAACATGTTGAACATATATAAAATGCATTCCCATTTCCTCCCACCCACCCCGCCTTACTCTGAATAGAATGAATTATATTTAAACAAAAAACAAAAAAGACCAACAAACCCAAAACATACTGAAAGGGAAACACAAGTCCGTAATTCACCGTGGCAGCTTTGTTGATGTTTTCTACTATTGCAATTTATGACTTCAGCACTATCTCCTATTTGAATTACTGCTTTTGTATGTGTTCATTTCTAGGCTATTTGTTATGCTTTATCACTGCCATATGGTTATGAAATTTAATGAGTCAACAGGCAAGATTTCCAATCAAAGCATTTATGAAAGGACGAAAAAATTGGTTATGGGTGCAGTGGGTCTTTCCCTTCTCCACTCTCCATCTATATTGTAATGTGCTAAGATACTGAGGTAGCAGTGGTCAAGGTAGCAGTGGTCTGGCAGTGATTGGCTGAGCTGCCCTAATGTCAGAGAAAGGTGAGGCGGGTCAAAGGTCTCTAGCTGCATAGATTCTCAAGAATGGCAAAACAAGTCAAACGGTCTAGGAAAGGACAAAACAGAGGCCTAAAGAGGCAGCAGATCTAGGGAAGGAAAGGTGGGGAAGGTGCAAGCAACAGGATATGAGGTGAAAAGAGAAAACCACAGGAAAAAGCCTGAGAGAGGAACTAAAACAGGAAGATGAAACAAGAAGAGACAAGAGTTCCATGTGGCCATAGTTCTCAGAGGTGGGGAAGGCTGAAGTTCACATTGTGGTTGGTGAAATAAGCAGCCAGTCTTGGGCTGCAGGCCTCTAATATTGCTTTGCTTGCTTGAATATTTGATAGGAACATATACACAGTGGCTTACAATCCAAAAGGATAAAACCATACACCAGTGATGGCGAACCTATGGCACGGGTGCCACAGCTGGCATGCAGGGACCTCTCTGTGGGCACTCGAGCCATTGGTCACCAGATCGCAAAAAGACTGTCCCCTTCTGCAAAACACTAATGATTTTGTTCTTTCTCACAGTGTGGAACAGAATGATTTTATTCTAGAATTCCTGTTACAGAATTCTTTTCTACATTGTTATCACATTTAAAAGATTTTGAAGAATGATGCACAGAGCATGGCTTGGATGTAAAGCCCTAACAGTTGACCTGAGTGTTGCTCTCAAACTAACGGAGTATGAGCCAAGGTTTGACAAATTATCAGCATGCATGCAATAGCAAAAATCACATTAATTGTGCAAAAGCATGCCCAATGCAAACTTTTACCTAATGCAGTGTTTGCAGTCCAAGACATAAAGTGTTTAAAATGTGTTAAGCACATTTAGTTTTCTTGTTTATCTTGCTTATCCTAGTACAGGTTGACTTTTACTTTTACTAATCCGACACCTGTAGAAGCAGGGAAAGGACCTGGAGTAAAGCTTGCCCCATACAATTTCAGTCTGGCATATAATCATATTACAAGTTGAGAAATCCCTTATCCAAAAATACATGTTCCTAATTATTTTAAAAGTTTGTATAAATTCCCTTCAGGCTATGTTTACAATGTAGTACTATAATAATTTTTTGAGTTGATTTTTTTTCAACAAAAAACTGTTTGTATCATTGAAAGCCCTGTTATTGTGTTTTTCTTTTAAGACAAAAGATGTTAATTAGTTCGGACAACTGTATGAGTTGTTTTTCTAAAACTAAAACCTCGGTATTCAGGTTTAATTGCAGTGTTGGCACTTTGAAATAAATAAGTTGGTTTTGTGTTGCAGTTTGGGCACTCGGGCTCAAAAAGGTTCGCCATCACTGCCATACACAATATTAATTTACATGACTTATGCTGCACTTGCAGGGCGGGGTTGCGTAGGTTGCAGAAAAACATGAGCCATGTAGAGGTGGGAGCAAAACCATGCACCCCCTTTTTTTCAGCCTCCACCCCCGCTACACCACCCTGTTCACAGCCATCTCTGCTCTGTTTTGGCACTCATGATTCACTTCAGCCTCCAAAATGTCCCTGAGATGGCTTTGCAGGGGATTCCAACAAGTGTGTGCGGAGGGGAGAACTCTTAGCTGGTTTCCCCCCTGTTCTCCTGTTCTTTTTCTGAAGAAAGTCAAGTCTGTCATCTTTTTTCCTGTTTTACTTTTTAAAGCTGCTAGCTTTGGTGGCGAGACAGCAGCTGTGGAGCTCTGGTCGCCGCTACCATGCTTCCTTTCCAGAGGCACCCTGGGAAGGATGCCAGCAGTGTGTACAGACATGTTAGCATGAAGAATGGTGGAGGCCCAGGTTCTGCTGCTGCCGCCGCCGCCATGCTGTGCCACTGAAGCTGCCGGCTTTAAAAAAAAAGTAAAAGGGAGGGGAGAGAGAGACCTTTTTAAAAATGGGTGGAAATAAGGTAAGAAGGCCCCTTCATGGGAATTGTAAGCCACCTCCCCCCCCAAATAATTTCATCTCCCGCCCCAATAATATTCACCCCGAGAGCCAGTGTGGCGTAGTGGTGAGAGTGCTGGACTGGGACTCGGGAGATCCGGGTTCTATTCCCCACTCGGCCATGAAGTTCACTGGGTGACTTTGGGCCAGTCACTGACTCTCAGCCTAGCCTACCTCATAGGGTTGTTGTGAGGATAAAATGGAGAGCAGGAGGAGGATTGGATTATGTAAGCCGCCTTGGGTTCCTTGCAGGAAAAAAGGCGGGGTATAAATATAATAAATAATAATAATAAATAATAAATTTCATTTAGCTTACTGTGAAGCAAAATGAGCCAAGCTCTAACTTGCATCTGTATATACACTGCTTGCACAATTGGGGAGTCTCAGTAGAGAGGACCCATGTGCTGGCATGCACATCAGCACATGGATGTCAGGGGCAGGGACAGAGGGCATGCTCCTTCTTCCCTTGCCACACACTCACTGTAGTGCTTTTTAGAGGATGTGGCAGAGTGGTAGGAAGGAAGGGGCAATTTGTAGACAACGACGCACTGAAATTCAACATACGTTGAATGGAAATGGAAATAGGGGCCTTACTGAAGTGACATCAATGCTTTCTTGTGGGAGGGCTTTTTCAAGCTTTTCACCAACACAGTGATTCATTCGACTGAAATGACACAGTAAGCAATGCTGGTTGAATAAACTCTGTATGCATCATTTGTGTGTGTGCAGCAAGATCCTTAAGCAAAACTAATTGACTTCAACTGTAAAGGCTCCAAGAGCACCAAGCATAGAGAAATAGGTAAAAAGGGATGTGCTTTATTCGCAGTAATTAAGGCCTTAGGCATCTATTTCTGTGGTTTAACATAGGGGGGGGAGTTACATTTAAGTCATTAAGAGAAATAATAAATGTAGGGATGCAACCAATATCCATGATTGCCATTTCCCAAAGGAAAAAGATATGATGAATTTGCAGTTCCAGAGAAGCATCTATAATAATAAGAGGATGAGTGTCTGTCTGTCCGTCTGTCCGTAAGCACCATAGCACCAAGACAGTAAAACCTAGACACCTGTAATTTGGCATGCATACCAAGGCACCCTGGATGTTATTTTGTAAGGATGTGCACCCTGGAGTTATTTTGTTTTTTAAATGCATTAATTAATCCAGATTGTTGGGTCCATGCTATTGCTTTTATTATATATATATATATATATATATATATAAGCCTACACACTGGAGCCAATGTCTGTCTAGTTCCACCCTCATGCTAAGTGTTTCTAGAAGTGAATGCATGGCAGAGAACTCAGACTCCATGAAAAATGGATATACACACTCTCTCACATACACTACCCCATTGCATACACTCTCTCTGTCTCTCTCTCTCTCACACACACACCTGATCTGGTACCTGGCGGCTGCTGCCTCGTGCTGTCTATGTGGGCTGGCATGTTCAGAGGGCTCTTGCAGGCAGGGTAGAGGCCGAGCAACTGACCAAGATGGGCAAGCAAGTGGTGAGTGGCTGGCCTGAGTGAATCGAGACAGCCAGGTCAGCTGATCCAGCATTGCACAGCTTCTCCTTGTGGCCACCTTTTACGCCAGTCAGCCCATCCTCCTTTTCTCCTCCCTCCATCCCTGAGTCTGGGGAAGTAAGCAAGGTGCCATGGCATCAGACTGGTCTTTCATTGTAGCCCACTATTCACAATGAAAAAGTAGGCAGGAGATCCAAGTCAGGCATAGGGTATGGCACACCCATATGAAGTTCTTCCAGAACCGTGTATGTACACCAGTATGTATGTCCATGCATACATTCTGTGCATGCGCAGATTGTTTTTATATGGATGTTAAAAAATTAAAAGAAAACATATGATGCATTGAAAAGATTTGAAAAGAGTCTGGGGACAGGAAAACCAGCTTCTGTTGCCCTCTCCCACTAATGAAGAAGGGGTACATAGAGCCTTAAAAACCCGCTGAACTGGTAGTTTCCCCAATAATAAAGATAATGGGTGATCTCTCCTTTCTGTGTCTTAGGGAAATTCAAGGTATTTGCAAAGGATCATTATGCAGTAGCAAGTTCACAAACATCCCAAAATTATGCATGCTGTAAATCCCTGACAAAAACCATTTTGCATTAAGCTAGTATTATTCCAAAATTCTCATTAGAATGTAAGTACATAGAAAGTGTCATATAATGATCTGGTTACATGCTTAAATAAGGGCAGAGTATGTAAGGTTAATCTTGTATTTCTGTGTCAGGTCTGGATTTTCCAGACATAATGAGATTTTTATTTTATTTTTTTGCTCAACTTTAAAGTGGATTTTTAATAGCTGTCTGAAATGCTAGAAATGACAGCGTTCGCTAATGAAGTCATCTGTTTATCTAAAAGACAGACAGCTAGACGGATCGTTCTTCACACATAACAGACTGGCATCTTCCATTCTTTGTTAAGAGAATTCACCGCTTGAGGATGGGAGTACATCCCTGTCTTTGCTCAATCCAGCCCTTGTCTCCTAATGCCACTCACAACAAGTGTCTCATTTTATCTCTAGGGCAGACGTTTAACACAAAGAAATGGAGATCCACTTTCCAGATGACTCTTTGGATAGAGCAGCCTTACCCATCCTGCTGCCCTCCAAATGTGTTGAACTACAACTGGCTGGGGCATGCTGGGAGTTGTAGGCCAAAAACATCTGGGGACCCAAGGTTGGAGAACACTGATCTAGACTAGGTTTCCATAGAACATTCTGATTGCACCAGATGTTGAAATAAGGTAACTTGATACAAATGAAGCCTGAAGACATAGTTAATTACTTACGAAATATTTTTTCCAAAAAATTTGGCTGCATTTGCAAATCCAAAAATTTACAATTACTCATTGAAAACATACAGTTAACAGGAAAATCTGCTGGGGGAAAAAGTTAGCTCTAGTTCTAGCCCCTGAAGGACATGCAAACTGAATTTGACAAATACCAGGGTTGGGTTTCATGAGAGCCCCATGACGTGGGCAATCCAAGGCAAAGGCAAGTATTTGAAGTGCTGGAAGTGGGACACACATTCTGCCCCACTTGCAAACAGGAGGAAGGCCTGACTCTGATAACAGCCACACCACCAATATTTCTAGGTGCTGCTAAAGATGTGGAATTCCACATTCCTCCCTGAGAAATATCACCTATCTTTTCAAAACTCTTTCACTTGAAATTCCTTGTCCTGAAGATGAGCCTCCAGGGATGCTTCAAATTTCAGTAGTAACTCTTAAGTGTGGCCTGGAGAGCAAAAAGAAAGAAAGAAAAAAAAGATCAACATCTCAGGCCTGGCCCTACGGTTAAAGAAGATGTGGTGGCCCACTTCATACAGGTGGCATATTTGGAGATACAAGTGAAGGGCAGCATTCTCAGTATAGTTTACTATCATAGGAGGAGCCATTTGGAATCTTGGCTTAGGTGTTTGTTTGTTTGTTTGTTTGTTTACCAAACTATCTTAGGCAGTCTCTGTAAAGGCTGCTCTGATGGCCCTTTGAATATGGACTAAGCAACCATAGCTGAGCTTGCCCCCTATTCCAGGGGTGGGTAACCCAGTGCCCCCCAGGTGTTTTGGACTACAACTCCCATAATTCCTGCCCACTGACTGAGCAGGCCTTTGGCATGTATGCTGGTGTATTGGGTTTGGTGCTGTTTTTATTCTGTTATTGTGTTTATATCTGTGTCTTTAATGTATTTTTTATTATGGTTTTAATCAAGTTTTTATTTAATTCTTTTTTCTTTTCTTTTTTTTTAGTTCCTATGATTGTAAGCCGCCCTGAGTGCCATTTTTTTTGGTAGAAAGGCAGGATACAAATCAAATCAATCAATCAATAGTAGCATGTCTTCGCTACCATTAATATTAACTATGATTAGCTTTGAAATGAGGTTTAGAAGTAAACCTGAGATTAAAGTTCCAATAGAAACTTTTTCAGGGACATTCAGAGTGTGAGATGGTGAGAAGGGAATGGAAATTTGCCAATGAGGGGGTTGCTAAATTTTGGGAGCCTGGTGGGCTTCTTTTTTTAACTTATCTTTGCCGCCGCCGCCACAAATCAGTGGTGCTTCTATAAGCATCCCACAATGTGTCTCTTGGAACAATGCTACATCATGACATAGTGTCATTCCAGAGGTATTGACGTGGGGAGGATTGGCAGGCCACACTGGCAATTCACATTACAGACTTTGGCAACTTGAACATTGAAATTGGTTTGCAAGCCCCGGTTAAAGGTAATCATTGTGAGTGTTAACTTTGGTGCAGACATAGCGCCATATCGGGGCTACTGCGGAAAAGGGAAACAAGGGAGATTTAATTGCAAGGGAAGGATGGGAGTCCCAAGACTGTGGGCTCTAACCATGGTTGAGAGATCAGAAAGTGGCACTTGTGCACTAACCAATGCCCTACCTTATACTGGGAAACATGTTGGGTTCTAATACAGAGGTTTTAGGAGAAGACCCATCAATCGTCTCTGCCCTGGTATGCATTTTTAAAACTCATTGTGTAACTATGATCTCCACAAACTAACTGTGCACTTAAATCATAGTTGTATACCAACCCTTATTCCACTGTAGAATTATTAAAAAATGGGGCCTGTGGTATCAAGAGATCCAATTGCAGGATGCTTTTTTGGGTTCATCTATGCCTTAATCTTCAAAATTGATGCTATGAATGCAAGTTCGTGGTTTTAGCTTCCCACTGCTCAGCACATGCTCAAATACAACTGCTAAATTAATCCATATTAAATCAGCGAACTCCTTTTTTCTGAAGTAGACATTATTGTAGCAACCTTGTTTTGCTTCAAGTTTCTTGTTCATCACACCAAGTTATTGTCATCATAAAAGCAACAAGATTTACTCTGTATGATTGAGAATGACTATTACGATGGAACCGATCTAACACGCTCGTGATGAGCTAAATAAAAGAATATAGAAGCTAATCAAAAGAAGCATTAAAATCCATTTATGTGGTAATCACTTTTACCTTCAGAGAGCATCGTTGCTACTCCGCGCAGAGATTTTGATTTACATTTGATTTAGGAAAAAACAAATATGAATCTATAATCAGCAGGCAAACTGATGAAGTTTTACTTTTGTTTATTGGACTTTTCCTATGTCGCAAACTCAAAGCAAAGCGAAGAGCAAAAAAGGACCAACATTTGGCCTTGTATTTCTCACTTCAAAAACATTTTAATGGAGCAGTTTTCCATCAATCTCAGTATATTGTCTTCCTTCGTGTATCACATCTGTTTGTTTAGTGATTGATATTCTAAATTCTGTTCTCTGTTATTATTCAACTACGGTGCAGTTGGCATGTTGCTGGTGTAGTGTGCTTGTCACCAAGGAAACCCACTTCCTGATGGTCAGGCTTCAAGTTATAGTGTTCACTTTATTGGAGGTGCTGTGGTAGATGCCGAAAATCTGTTTATTCTGCATGCCAGTGCCACAGGGCTGCAGACTCCGGGATTGTAAAAATTCACAAGTCACCCAGGCAATACACATAATCTGAACTTCCATATGTTATCAAACAAGGTTGAATCTGACTAGGAGGATTTGGGTTGTTTCCCCCCCCCCCACAGCAGCACTATTGTTTGTTTGTTTGTTTGTTTGTTTATAATTCTTTTATACTACTTAAAATCCCAAAGCAGTTTACATCAATATACAACATAACAATACAGAAACAAGATAAAAATAATAATTCAAACATTTAAAACTTTTAAAAAACATTGCAATACCATAACAATAAAACATGGATGGAAAAGAAAATATCCAAGTAAATTGTTAAGTTACCAACATCACCCTTAAGTATATCAAATTTGTGAATCAAATACTAATAAAACTGATTTTTTTTTAAAGTTGTCTTTTGAATTCAATTGATAGATATCAAATGTCTAGGGATATTACTCCTGATATTAACTAAAGGTTCCTTCAAGATTTCATGCTGTACATCTTTGTCTTCTTTTGAAAATAATTTGTGTGCTCTGGTAAAGAAAAGACAAAAATTCCATAAAGGATTGGATCCAGGATCTGCCTTCCATGGACCGAAGGGCTCCACTCACAGAAGGAGCCTCCGCCTGCTTTTCCAGGATCCTCCCCCCCCCCTGCACCACAGCTCACCCCATATTCAGCAGGGTCCGCTGACCCTCTGTGTAGCATTTTCAGGGAGCCACGCAGAGGAGGCAGCCAGGAAGTCCACTTCCGTCAGCCCAATTGCACAGGTCTAAAATTGGGTCCAAGCCAAGGAGTATTCCATTCCTATAGTTTCATAGAGAAATATCAGAGTCTAAGGGTGCAATGTTATACTGAAGATCCACTGGCTGAAGATCTAAGGTTTTGGCAGAAGCCCTGCTATACCTTTGGATATGCTTCCGCTATGACAAATATGCCAGTGGAACTTCCCCAATATGCCTGCAGAACACTCCACCGATGGAACTGCTGCCTGGGGACTTGCAGTACTGGGGTCGTTGCTGGCTGAACCAGTGCTAGGGTTGATGGCGTGGGGATGCTGTGGAGTCGCCTTGCATATTGCGGGTGTGGTGATCCAGGGTGTGTGCTGGTGAACTCATTGTGAGTTCATTGGCATTGCCGGCAGTCCCTGATTGGTTGCCATCAGTGGTGTTTCCAGGGACACTTCTCTGCCATCTTTATGCTGCTTTTGTATGTTCTGGTTGTGTGTTTTTCCACTCTTGGACTGAACACACATTGGATATAGTGGCCATTCCACTGGTGTAGCAGCAGCATATCTCTAGTCCTCGGCTGGCACTATGTGAGTATACGGTTGCTCTGTCCGTGCATCTGTTACTGTGATAAAGTATTTTAAAAGCTTCTTCTCACATGATGATTGAATGAAGAGTGTGTACTATGAAGGGGTTAGAAATGGCTCTTTGCTGATCAGGAAGCCCCAAAGAGATATACACACATCATCCAAAAACATCTAAGGTGGAAATGCTTTTTATTATGGTAGCCAAGAGTCTAATAACAGTTCTGGGCCCAGGTCTGAGAGAACCCTCAGCAAAGAGTCACCTGGTAGGCCACCCTTCTCTCTCGGTGGACCCTGGAGGTGGCAACGGCAACAACAAACGGTGGCAGCATTTGCAATCAGTGCTGGGCGGCTTGGACCTGCCATTTAGATCTCCCAGAATGCCCCAGACATAGCATCCCTCTAGGGCAAAATGGGAAATTTAAATAAGGGGGTGGATCCAGATTTAGTCATACTTTGAGTAGACCCATTGAAATCAATGGAGCAAAGGTTAGCCATGACCAACCTCAGTCCAATTAATTTCATTGGGTCTACTCAAAGTATGAACCTGTGTGGCTCAAAACCACCCAGTGTGGTGTCACTGTGGTGAGGATCCCTGCCTGCCAAGGTGACAAGGGCCCAGCTGCTGCCCGAGGAGGTCACATCCTGATGAGGAGTCTAAAAACCAAAGCATTGTTTCCCCATAAAGCATCTACTTGATTCAGCCTCAGAGCTAAGCTATATGATCAGCAGAGGCATGTGTTGAAGCTCCCAAGAGTGTACAACTTCACACTGCAGGCAGAGAATCCTATGTTTGAATACCGACTCAAAGTATTCTCAAAGAATACTCATGCTCAGAGAAGAGGCGAGAAGTATGAGGCCTCTGTATTCTTCTCCTTGCTAAAACAGGGCAGTAATCAAAATGTAGATCGCCTGCATCATGAACTCCCCATGACCCTTTCTGTGGCTCTTTTTCCAGTGCATTAACATGAATTATTGACAATCTGCTAGCCTTTCACTTGCCTCCATCAAATAAATGTTAGTTATTTGGATGTTCTCCTTCCACTGCAGCTCTCTGCTTCTTAAAAAATTGAACTGTCGTCCTTGCATTATTGATATTAATATGAAGCATTTATACCACCCATTCTCTTTCAACCATGAGATCTGGTGCGGGGGACTTCCAGTGGTTTCCCAGTGCACATGGATGATGTTGCCAGTTGGCACCAAGAACCATGGCAGCCCCACATCACCTGACCATCTGGGAGGAGGGAGGCTTCCTCTGCCAAGCCCCTATTCTTCAACTAGGGACTGGCAGTGGGGTCTTCAAAGTGCCCTCCTAAGGGTGTGGGCCATGGGCAGGTGTCCCATGATGCCAACCCCTAATCCCGACCCTGCATGGGACCAAAGACTCAGATGAAGTTTGCTCAAAGTTTGGCCACTGATTAAAGCTGGAAGGACTATTTGCAGTAGTAGTAGGCGATCACTCGTGACCGAGTAAGATTGTCTTCTGGGATAAAATTACAAAAAGAAAATTATAAAAGGAGGAAATTCTAAAAAAAAAATAAAAAAAATGTGTACACTCCAGCGATGGGTCCATAAGTGACTGTGGAGGCCAATTCTAGATCCACACAGCTTCCCACAGTGAGGACACAGGTTACCAGATGGAAGATGGTCCTGTAAAGGATTCATTTGACGTGCTTTTTGCTTAGCACGTTTCTCCCTTTCACCTTGCACTTGGGCTTCTTCAAAGTCCATGGAACCTTTGTGAAAGGCCAACCTCCATTTAGATCGTTCATGGGCCAGAGCTTCCCAGTTTTCGATGTTTATATTGCATTTATTTAGATTAGTCTTAAGAACATCTTTAAACCTTTTATACCGACCACCGATATTCCGCTTTCCATCCTTGAGTTGGGAATAAAGTTGGGACTATTTGCACATGGGTGTCAGTCCTCTTGTAGGAAGATGAGAATTTATATACATTTTTAAAACATACCCTGCCTTTCAAAAACAGCAATGTGGCTTCTGAGATAATTTAAGCCAACTGGACAAGTGATTCCAAAACTGCAAAGCAGCTCCAGCATATTGCTTTATTATAGCAGCAATCAGAAAGTATGCAGGTTGTTGCAGTTATGCCACATTAGAATAGCTACTTCACCAACAGTTGCTTGACAGCACTTTCCAGTCCAGGGAGAAGCTATTAGGTCAGTATTCTCCAACCTTGGGTCCCCAGATGTTTTTGGCCTACAACTCCCAGCATGCCCCAGCCCGCTATGCTGGCTGCGGCATGCTGGGAGTTGTAGGCCAAAAACATCTGGGGACCCAAGGTTGGAGAACACTATTAGTTTGTGTCTTACTGGCCTAGGTATTCCATGCTCCTGGCCATCTCCAGTGGGCATCAAGCTTTAGGGGACAGCCGACAAAGAACACACTGATAAAACCTTCAAACGGAATAATCATGTAGCACTTGCTTTGCTCTTAGTCCCCAGCTACACTTGCTATTAACCACCTTGCTGTCCCCACAATCAGGGGGGCAGAAGAGTGGCTTGTTTTTTAACATACATTCAATACATACAGATGGGTGAACTGAACATTCTAATTTACATTACTGGTTTGTGAGAGTTCCAGTGCTGCAACTTTTGGAGAGGTGGCTATGTTAATCTCTTGCAGCGAAAACTACAAGGAGTCTTGTAGCACCTAAAAGACTAACACATTTGTTATGGCATAAGCTTTCGTGGACTAGAGTCCGCTTCTTCAGATTCATGAAAGCTTCTCCTCAATTGGCAGCACGTGGGTATAAAAGGGGTGGAGCAGTTTGGATTTGATTGGGAATGTGGACCATACGGTGGTGGTCTGTATTAATGCGGAATATGAAAAGCTGTAAACTTTAGTCGGTGGCCTAGGAGATTGGGAAGAGGGGGCAACATTGTCCCTGGATAGCAATAGTGGGAAGAAAGGTGAAGAAGATGCCCTTTAGTTACATTCAGAGGGTTACATTGTAGGGTAAAAAGAATTTGGCATTCACCTTGACTTGCTTGTGTGGGTCTTCTGGACAGAGGACTCTGAGATGCTCTGTTTGCCCAACACTCACAGAGCCTTGCCCCCTCTACTCCTCACTGATTAAGAGGGCCCAGTGCTAGTCACTTAACCGGGCCCCTGAAAAAATCCAAAGCCAGCTTTGGACATGTCGAGACCTTCCTGTAGGTGTGCCACAATGGCAGCCTTGGGCCTCTGATGAGACTACAAAGGGCCACTTGGATTTATAGGTTCCAGAACATGTTCTAAATCAGGGCTTTCCAACCTTGGGTCCCCAGATGTTGCTGGCCTACAGCTCCCAGCATACCCAGCCAGCATGGCTAATGGCAAGGGATTCTGGGAGCTGTAGTCCAGCAACATCTGGGGACCCAAGGTGGGAGAGCCCTGTTCTAAATCAATGGTGGGGAACCTCCAGTCTAAAGGCTAGATCCAGACATCCAGCCCACCAGGCATCCCCATCTGGCCTGCTGAGGTCTAAAACAAAGCCCTGCCCTTTGAAGAAAGGTGATGAGAGAGGGAATCCAGCTCAGTCAGTCAAGGAGCCTGAAGGTGCCTTGAAGCAGTGGTTAACGAAGGCTTCCCTCAACCTTCACCTTTCCTGATGGGAAGGGCAAGTGGTGGGGGAAGCCTGCTCTATCAGAAGCTGCTATCTCAAGTCAACTGGAGGGTAATTCCAGAAACCCCACCCACTTTGGGCTCAGGTCCTGCCCCACGGCTGGCATACAGCCCCCAATAGATTCCCACTGAGACAATGCAGCCCTTGGGCCAAAAAAAATGCTTCTGAATGCAAATACTGAGGACTGTTTTACACATGAAGAATCACTACAGGGATAACAGTTCAATTCCATGTAGGGAAATTGTATGCAGTATGCCATGGTCCCAATCCTCCATATCACACACCAGCTAGTAGCTCCAATGGACAAAAAGAGGCATGCAGCCAATTTAATGGGATCTAGACAAGCATTCATGAGAATGGGGGTGCGGATCTGGATCTCTGTCAGCATTCCCTGCACAGAAGGAAACCTGCTTCTACGTGATCTGTCTTGTTAGATCATACATTCAGTAAACATTGACTCAGAGAAAAATGTTCTCCTTTACAAATAAGATTGCAAAAGGACTGCTTATAAATAACCATCAGAAATGAAAGCAATAATTAAAATAACATAGCACACACATGTAGCTCTTCTCTGGTTTGAAGTGCTGGGTAATATTTGCAAGAAATTTGATCATTATTTTCTGCCCATAACAATCTAAACTGGATTTGACACAAAGTGACTCATCGTTAGTTACTACCATCAGCAAATCCTGGCCAAGAAAGGTTTATATAGTACTTTATCTTAATAATGTTCCTGCAACCAATACAGCCAGAGGGGGCTATTTATCATAATCTAAATCTCATAAGATAAAATGAAAGCCAATGTGGGAATAGAAGAACTGTATCAGTGTGAAACAGGATGCTATTAATGAGCACCGGTGAAAAACTGCAGGTTTCTGCCATCACTCACACTGTATTCCAAGGCAACAAACGGCCACTCACACACAGAAACCCTTCCATAAAATCTCTTTGAAGCCACTAGAACTTAAGAGCGGCCTTGCTCTGTACTGCTACACAGTTAACTCATTCCTAGTGATGAATGCTTTGGGCTGCCAAAGAAATATACTGAGGAATAAAGAAACTTCCATGCTGCATTCACAGGTCTGCCTCTCGTCCATTTGTCAGTCTCCCTACAAAAGTGCTTCCTTCTAATATTCTTGCATCATCTCCACTGGGGAGCTACCTTCTTCTGTAAACTCCAGGGACCTGCCAGTGGAGCATCTAGTTTGAATGGATAGCTAGTTTGTTACATCATACACCACCAAAAGGAAGTAAGAGCAGTCCGAAATAATGGCCAGAATACTTCCCCCATTTCTTTGTAGCTTATTGTTTTATCATAAATGGGGCAGAAAATAAGGAACTGGAAATCCTTGATGCGTGGTCATTGAACTTCCTTTTAATCATATCCTAGTTGTTACATCACTACGAAGTCGGTACCATGCTTGACATGGCTAAAATAACCACACTGCTAGAGGTATTGGTACATTTCTTGACACTGAGAAGAGAAGTGTCAGAATCTTGGACAGGATTACTTTACAATGTCTGTGCACCCAATAACCCAGTGCTGAGCAAGAATTAACAGTTTTAAAAAAATGGTTCAGATCACCCTTTACATATAAAGAAGTACTGCATGACTGAAGAGAAGAGAGAAGAACCCTGAATTACGTAATAACATTAGAAGCAACCTAAGTATCTTAACAAAGCTAGCAGAACTAGCAGCTATGCCTAGAACTAAACATAATCTATTGCTATTTCTTATTTCCTTTTATAGGTTGCCTCCCTTCAACTGGATATAATCCCAGCTCTCTCTACAATGCCTACAAAATCACCACATTTCTCCCCCTCTCAAGAAACTTCCATAGTCCCACAACCCAGCACTACATAACATAATCCTTAATCCAAGCAGGTGGCCGTCTGACACAGGCAGGATGTCTTTCAGGTTCACTCTCTGGTTCATCAAGCCCAGCTGCTGGCATAGTCTCTAGCATGGGTGAGAAAGGCAATTCCTCTAACCAAAAAAAATATGATTATCTACCTCATTTCTGCAGTCTACTGGAGCAAGATAGGAAGCATTCCACACATGTCCATCAGAAAGTTTATAAGGTCCTCTTCTTCCAACAACTTTATGAGGGATGTGAATCTCTGTTCCTTAGCACCACGACGTCTATCTGTATATGCTTTAGATTTCTTTTGTTTCTCTTCAACCATCTTCCTCATCTCAGATTCCAAAGGTATATCTGGTCTAGGTTTTAACACTCCAGCCACATTCAATTTAGTGTGCATCTCTTTCCCATGCAATAACTCTGCAGGCGACCTCTGTGTTGTTGCGTGTAGCTTGAGGGTAATACACAGATGATCTCCAATGAATAATATTATGCTCTGCTAGAAAGGTTTCAAATTCCACTGAGGTGAACTGAACATTTATCCAAAATCATTTCTTTCAGATTTCCTTCTCTACTAAAAACAACTGAAAGAAAACTAATAACTGTAGCTGAGGTAACTTGGGATGTGAAAGCTACTTCAGGCCATTTGCTATAATAATCAATTAAAGAAATAGCATAATGACAGTCAATTGGAGCAGCATCAAAAGGTCCTACAATATCAATTGCAACCTTTTCCCATGCAGCATCTGGGAATGGAACTGGCTGTAATAGTGATGCACCTGTTACTGCTGTCTTATCATGTAACTGACGCATGGTTTTATAGCTGCTTCCATTTGGGAGTCCATGCCTGGCCATCTATACAGATCTCTCAACCTCTGTTTAGTTCTAATAATCCCTTAATGGGTATCATGTGCCAAATGTATAAATGTAGACTGCAATTCCTCTGACACAAGTAACCGATGTGCCCCCTGTAACACATGCCCATCTTGTAAAGAGAGTTCATAAAGTATTCTAAAATAAGGCAACAAAACAGAGTCAAGCTTTTTCTCATCATTAGGCCTGTCAAAAATTCCCATAACTTTTGTTGGATTGGATATGCCAAACATGCAGCTAGGAACTGCTCTTGCATAACTGCGGTAAGTGCACTAGTAATAATAGCAATTATTTCTTCATCACCTTCCAATGAATTATCAGATGATGGCAAAGGCAAGCAAGACAAACAATCAGGTGTAACATTTTGAGTCCCAGGTCTATACTCCATTTCACATGTAAAGGAAAGTAGTTTTGCTGACCATCCAGCAATACAATTTCCTACTCGTCCCACTCCCTTTGTGGTTAACAATGTTGTCAAAGGCCTATGATCAGTATGTAATTTAAATACATGGCCCCATAGATACATCCTCCACTTTTCTGTAGCCCAAACACAAGCAAGTGCTCCTTTTTCAATAGTTGGACATTTCCTCTCAACCTCAGTAAGTGTTCTTGATGCAAATGCAACAGTCCTCTATCCTCATGGAGCTGTGTCAGTACTGCTCCCAGTCCATAATCAGAAGCATCCATTGTCACAATTATAGGTAATATAGGATTCAACAATGCAAGTGCAGGACTATTAACAATCAACCCTTTCACCTCAAAACTAGCTTGAGTAGCTGCCGTCTAAATCAAACTCAATGATCCTCTTAACAGTTCCCGAAGGGGCTCAACAATAGATGCATAGTTTGGGATAAATTTTGTATACCAAGAGGTAAGGCCCCAAAAGGAATGTAAGGTGTGTATATCACTTAGAGAAGGTGCATCTAGCATTGCCAACACATGATCAGGGTCAGATTTCCTGTGGTGAAATCGTATGTCCCAGAAAGGAAAGTTGATGATGATGATGAATATTTATTATGGTCATTGACCAGAACCATCAAAAACATTATAACAGGAAAACAAGCCATGATACAAACATAGCTACTGTACACCAGCATACATCTGAAGTGTATAGAGTTCATAATTTTACATCAAAATTATATCAGTCAGAGGCTGAAAGGAAAGTTCAGTTTGCCTAAATTTGCATTTATCCAACTTAAGCTTCAAGCCTGCTGCACTAATACAGACTGCAAATTGCTTCCATGTTCCTCAGGAGTATTCCCAAACACAATATCATCTAAATAACACCTTTCTGCTTCTTAAGAATTATTGACATAATTTTTGGAAAGGCATTAGGTGCTGATACAAGCCCATGGGGGATGCGTTTAAAATGGAATACAGTAATACCTTGGATTGCAAGTAACTTGGTCTGAGAGCGTTTTGCAAGACAAGCAAAAAAATTTACAAAATTTTGACTTGATAAACAAGCAAGGTCTTGCAAGACAAGTAGTGTAGGGATGTAACCGCTCGCCTCGAGCGGGCGTAGCGGGCTGAAATCGGCCCCACTCACGCCCGCCAGAGACTCGCTTTGATATAAGAGTGTTTTGGATTACAAGCACGGTTCCGGAACGAATTATGCTTGCAATCCAAGGTATTACTGTAATCTGTCATATGTAATATATGCTGTAAGGTCTCTACTATCTTCATGCAATGTAACCTGATGGTATGCACTCTGCAAATCAAGAGTAGAAAACATCCTTGCTCCCTGAAGTACTTCAAAAGCATCTACATGTGGAAGAGGGTGGCTACCAATCACCATAGCTTTATTCAGCTCTCTCAAGGTGAGACCATTCAGATGTATTTGCCTCCTCAAGTAACAGCCTGTGTTCTACCAATTTCTTAATCTCTTCAGAAACAGCATATCTAAGTGCCAATGGTAAATGCCATAATTTCTGGAGTACACGTAGCATATTCAGTTTCATTTTAGCTTTATGAACAAACCCATGTGCACAGCCACATTTTCACTCATTCTGATCCTTCAACACAGCTAAAACTGATGTTTGTACTACAAGAGTGCTTAACTGGGAAGGAACAATGTGTCCATCAACTATCCCAAGGTTCAGTGCCGCAAATACATCCCTCCAAAGCAGTGTTCTCCAACCTTGGGTCCCCAGATGTTTTTGGCCTACAAAAACATCTGGGGACCCAAGGTTGGAGAACATTGCTCCAAAGAATAGGAGTACCATCACAGACAATGTAAAACTCCGCAGGTGGCCCGAAAGTTACTTTTATAGGCAAACATCCACATACAGGAAGTTGGTTCTTCAGATAACACACCAACTGTATTTTTGGTTCCATGAGTGGTACATCTCCAAAGTAATGCAAACAAAATGATTCAGGCAATATAGAAACTGCTGAGCTAGTATCCAGCATCAATTCAATGTCTTTTGATTCCCCTAGAGCTGTAGCAAAAATGTTAACAGTACACATATTTTTTCTACCATGTGTGTGGGACTAATCCTGTCCACATTCAAAAGTAACATCTGGTCCTGTAACTGCATGTACTTGCTGGTTAGACTGGTTATTACGACAACATAGTTTAGCAAAATGTCCCTTTTTCTTTTCTTTTCTTTTTTACATTAATTACACTGAACCATGTTAGCAAGACTTCCTGTGTAACTTGCAAGATGCTGTGAAGACCCACAATGAAAACAGAGTCTAATTAAACGTTGACTTTGTTGACTCAATTGTTTTCGACCAGTGTCCTCTTCATAGTCCTTTATCTGCCTTATAATAGAACGACTATGCAGAGGATCCACTGCTAGCACCACACTCCCTTTATCCAAACTCATTATTTTAACTTCTGCCAGGGCTATCTCGATTTGAACTGCAGTCGTTATAGGTGTAAGATCCATCTCTAGGAGTAAGCATTCTCATATATGAGGCAAAGATGATTTCTTAATTAACTGGTCTCTAATAATCTCATCTGCCATATCTCCAAAGTTGCATAAACTCATTAAGTCTCAAAGCAGCAGTATACTGTAATATAGACTCCCCCAGTTTATGTTCATGCTGGTGAAATTTGTAGCACTTAGATACCACATGCACTTTTGGCACAAAAAAGTTCTTTAAAGCAATGCATGCAGTCATATTTATCATCAACAATGAGAAGGTCATAGAATATACGTTGCCCTTCAACTCCCAAACAGTGGGTAAGCAATGTACATTTCCTTGCTTGAGAGAGCTCCTTATCGCTGACTGCAAACAAGTAGTTATCAAACATCCAAATCCAAGCAGGGAATGAAATTGGAGGCTTACCTGGGCTTTGAAGAAAAGGTGCAGGTGGGTTCAGAGACAGAAGAGCCAATCTTCATCTTCAAAATGTATCCAATTAGAGAGGCAGAATAAAGTACAAAACCCTTTATTTAAAAGTATACATAACAAAGTTAGCAGAACTAGCAGCCATACTTAGAACTAAGCATACCCCATTACTATTTCTGATTTCCTTTTATAAGCTGCCTCCCTTCAGCTGCATATAATCCTTAAAGCCATCAAGGAGCTGGCATTGTCTCAGCCAAGGTCCATCATCATCCATTAATTCTTCTCTTGAACATTGTAGAATATAGAGATTGTAGGTGGAAGGGATGTAGAGATTGTATTCTTGTACATGTATGGAAATGGTGCATTTTGCACGAAGAGAGACACAGGTATCCCCCTTCAGGTCCCCTTCTAAGACATTGGGGTATCCTAGTGACAAGGGCAACTTACACAGTTTGGGACCACAATACTTGATGGAGCACCTCTCCCAGTGTGGACCTACCCATATTCTATGCTCATCATCTGACTGAGGCCCTCCTCCAAGGGTGGTTCGGAAAGTGGCAACAAGAGAGAGGGCCTTCTCAGTGGTGGCCCCCCAATTATGGAACAATATCCCCAGTGAAGCTTGCCAGGTGCCAACATTGTCATATTTTCATTGCCAGGTTACGACCTTCCTCTACTTTCAGGCATTTGACAGGGTTTTTAACAGATCCTGGGATTTTTTTTACTGTTGATTGTTAAAACTGTTAGTGTGTGTGTGTTTATATGTTTGTATGTACCGGTAAATGGTTTTTATATTATGTTACAATCTTGTATTTTTATGGTGTTTAATCTTTATCAACTTCCCAGAGAGCTTTGGCTACTGGGCAGTATAGAAATGAGATGAAATGGTGAGGAGCATTTTTGTCCCCACAGCATTGCTGTCTACATGTAGCAGTTCATTTTTCCCCATAAGAGTGGATGAGAGCCATTTACAAGTATGGGGGAAAGAAAAAGGGTGGACTCAGAGCCAGCGCAGGGGGGGGGGGCTAAACCTCTCCTTGGCGATCCTCTATTGCTTGGGGAAACAGGTGTTGCTCCCTTGCCACAACTACAGCCACTTTACTTTATCAGACAAAACATGGGTCTTTTTAAAACTGCTAAATCTGTATTTCTATTGATAGTACCTGATATATAACAATGCAAACATTAATGGGAGATATAGTTAATCTAGCCCACTTCTGCATACATTTCCCCATCCTTTTCACACACACACACCCTTTTAACTTCCTGGCTCCTGATCATGCTAGGACAGGAGTGGGCAGCTTGTGGTCCTCCAGATGTTGTTGGACTGCAATTCCCATCATCCCTCACCATTGGCTGTGCTGGCTAGGGTTGATGAGATTTGCAGTCAAACAATATTTAGTGGACCATGCTTTGCCCACCCCTGTACTAAGTTATAGTGCCACATTGTGAGCAGGAGAGAGAAATGTGTATGTGTGTGCATGTGTTTCATCATGTGCTTACTTGAGAGCAGACGGGCAGGATCTTTTGTATTGTGTGCAGGGAAGAAAAGGCAATGACTTTGGGACTGCCAGATGATTCCTGTATCTATCCTTCTGCTACATTGCATTGATTCCTGTAACACAGAGAGAGACACCGTGCCCCTGGAAAGTTGTCCTTACAGCTATGTTTTGGTGTTTTGGAACCCCTCCGAATGTTCAGTTCAGACATACTCCATGCATACAGTGAAAACATGGGCCTTAGCTAAAATCTAGAAATATAACTGAAGCAAGCCTCAGTTAAGACAATTCCCAGCAGCTCTCAGTTGATACTGATAGGGATCACTAATCTTCGCGGTAGAAAACACCTAGCAAACAACTCAAGGAACAGACAATTTCAGAGACCAATCAGTTGCCTGTTTGCTTTCCCCACCATTTTCTTTTGCTCCTTGCCACAGGTCGTCAGTTCAACAGTAATGTTAAACTGCATCTGCCTTGTTAAAACAGAGGATCAGCAAGGTTCCCACAATAGCTCATGTCTCTGTGTTAAGCACTGGCAAATAAGCTCCACTTCCAAACAGCTTTGATTAATTAGGAGAAGGCTTTGCAAAGGCCCTTATTAGAAAGTTTCCTTTCAGTGCTGTGAAAAAGCGAAGAGGCACTTGAACGTAACTTGATAAACTAAACATTGAGCTGTACAGAAGAATCTGCATTACAATGTGGGCAAAGTTGTGTACTTGCAAAGAATTGGGAGAAGGTCAGACAGACCATGCACAGCACAAGAGGGAAAAGAATTGTTCAACAGCAACTCATAAATTTGTCCTAGTAAATTATCTATTTGCATGAGTAAAAGGCCAAAAGCCAATTTTCACACATGTAAAGCTGCCACTAATTTTCTCCATGTGATCTTTCCAGTGTATAGGATAAGAAGCCTCTGTGAGAACAGAGCTCACACCTGCCAACCACTTATTGGTGGCTGCTCTGGATCTGTGTCTACATATAGCCCAGTTCATGTCAACTTTCTCCATGTGATCTAAAGAGGGATTACCTGGAGGGGGGGAGGGAGGGAGTGAGAGAGAGAACAGCCAGCTCACATGTATAAAACTAAGCTAGATACTTGTTCGCAGGTTTTCCCATGACTAGGACCCATTTCGGAAATCATTGCTTCCCTTAAGGTCACCAGCAAGGAAAAGGTTTAATCCTCAGCATCTTCAGGTAGGGCTGAGAAACAAAGACTCCTTTCGGAAATCATGGAGAGCCACTGCCAGTCAGTATAGACAACACTGAGCTAGACGGACCAATGGTCTGCCTCGATATACGGCAGCTTCCTATGTTCCGATATCATGAACCACTGTAATGTTCAGATTTGCACTGCTGGATAGAACAACCAGTGCTGCATGTATCCTGTGCCCTAGCACAGTGTTTTCCAACCTTGGGTCCCCAGATGTTTTTGGCCTACAACTCCCAGCATGCCCCAGCCAGCATAGCTGGCTGGGGCATGCTGGGAGTTGTAGGCCAAAAACATCTGGGGACCCAAGGTTGGAGAACACTGCCCTAGCAAACCAAATTCTGTTGCTAGGATAACCAGATTCACTAATCAGGATTATGCTACATATGTCTGCAGTTCTGCATGTCATCATGGGTGCTTAAGGCTGTAACTGATGGTTGGTTCATAAGTAGCAGGACAAACCATAACTTAAATGGTAGGCAACCCCTGTCCCCCTCTTATCCTGGGACCTGAGCATTCCCCTTCACCTCCTTCTCAGGTGTTGGGGCTAGCTCCCCTAGCCCCTCAAGTTCCGACTCTCTAACTCCAAAACAGCACTGGTCAGATCCCATGGGAATGGATTCTGAAACAGAAGGGGAGGGGGAGTGAGAAGCGGAGACATTCACTGTTGATAACACTGACCCAGCTGCGCCATCAAGGTTGCAACCGGCACCAAGTATTACCGGGGAGGAGGGGGGGAGTAGAAGAATCCCTGGGAAAGGGGCTCCCAATGGGAGGGGAGGAAGAGCTCCTGATGGGAGGGGGGAGCCAGCCTCTGTGACAGATCCTCGTGAGTGACCGTCCAGAGGCAGGAACAACTGACCTCTCTTCGTCATTCTGCTCGATTGGCTAACAAGACTTTTGACCCGCCCTAGGGGGTGGAGCAGGTTCTCTGGTTTGAGATGGGGAGTGCGCGAAACTCTTCAGTTCAGGATCAACTGTGGCTCATTCACATGACTTCCCATGGACGGGATAACGGGTCTTGAATTACTTTCTTTACTTTTGTGTAACCCTTTTCTGCAACCACCTGAGTTGCCCCGCATTTTACTCAATAAAGCTTTACAAAGAAACCCGTGAGCTGTGCACGACGTTCCGGCTGGCGGGAGGAGAGTAGGAGCACGCGAGAGACGCGACATCAGGCTCCTTGCCTCCCATTCACACACTCCTTTCACCCTTCCCTTGTCCATGTGAGAACCATGTCTCCTTCTGTTCCCTCTTAGTTGCTTCCTGAGTGGTACCCCCCTGCGAATCCAGCACTCAGGAGCAAATGTTCCAAATGTCCAGTGAGAGGGCCCAGTCCTGTGAAAGCAGTGACCGTCGTCCATCAGTCGCTGAAAATTTGGGGAAATGTTATTCAATAAGAGAGAGATGCCAAATGTGGAAAGCCATATAAGAATATGTAGCTCTCTGACAATAATCTCACAACAGCACTGCAGCAAATGCTGCCTCAAAAAACTGGCATGCACACAGAGGGGAAGTTCTAAGAGTACTTCGCATTGTTACTGTTGCTAGGGAAACCACTCCCCTGGTATCCAAGTGTTGGCTGTATCTGACTCACTTGTCTCTCTCTCTGAGCGCTAGTCTCAGGGGGTGGGGTTGCGTACACAATGGGGAAAAATAGCTTAATATCATGGAGAAAAGATTCCATACCTATTTGACTATCAAAACAAGCAATATATATCCCTGGGCTTCTTCTGTAGGACTGGGTGTTTGTAGCTCATTAAATTTGCTTTCTGTTTCTCTTCCAATACTACATATCTTAGGTAAAGAAACTTTGACTCTGCCCAAGCTATGTTCATTATCCATTTTGTTTATCTAACACGTCCAAGTAGCAATATTGACCAAGAAAGACTTCACAATAATCAAGTGGAAGCTATTTCTACTGAACTTTCTATATCGTGTAGCAAAGAATATCAAGACAGGATTCAAGTGGGGGCGCAGAGTATGAGGTGGGGTGATGTCACCGAAGGAAGATGTAGGCTTAGTCCTGAGGTGCTGTCTCTCACCGCCATAATTTCAACCAGAGCATCGTTAAGCTAACTTGTTAAGTGGCTACTGCAGAAGTGCCCACACAGGGTACATCCCAGAAAGTAGTTTTGCAAAACAAATGAAAAGTGTGGATCTTAAAGACCGATTTCGGGGGGGCTACAGAGAGACAATTCCAGCATCTGAAGTAGAGGAGAATGAAGGCAGGCCTACTATAGCACCTGACATTCAGAAGCCTGAGTTATCATCAAAGCTTATGACTGAAATGACAACCCAGCTAGCAAAATGTTATATTGGCGTAGGTCTCTGTGGTTAACCCCGTTGCAGAAGGAAAGGATTGTGGATGTAGCATCTAAAATAGATGGGATTGCAGATACTACTAACAAAGCCATGAATCTAGGGTTGCAGAGACAGACAAAGGTAGCCTCCTTTGTGAAGGAACCCCAGGAGTTGCAGGTTAAAATGGAGGGCATAGAGAACCACAATTTCCATTGACCTATCAGTCTGTGGTGTTCCAGAATCTGAAGGAGGAGGGAATGTGATGCAATTCCTAATGGCCTGGGTTAATAGTAGGTGATCACTTGTGACCGAGTAAGACTGTCTTCCAGGAGAAAATTACAAAAGAAAATTATATAAAGAGGAAATCGTATAAAATTGTGTAGACTCTAGCGATGGGTCCATAAGTGACTGTAGAGGCCAATTCTAGATCCACACCGCTTCCCACAGTGAGGACACAGGTTACCAGATGGAAGATGGTCCTGTAAAGGATTCGTTTGACGTGCTTTTCACTTAGCACGTTTCTCCCTTTCACCTTGCACTCGGGCTTCTTCAAAGTCCATAGAACCTTTGTGAAAGGCCAACCTTTCACAAAGGTTGGCCTTTCACAAACCAGGATGGCATTAACAACTCAGCCTCTTCCCAGTTCTTATGAAGAAACCCACAACTTGTTGCTCTGCTTAGAGATTGAGCCTCTGCCCATGACCTCGGTTCTTGAAGATGGTGATGAAGATGAACTGTTGATCCCACACAGAGGAACCCCAATGGTGGAGTCATAAGACTCAAGACAAGAGAAAAAGCAGCATGGGTGGAAGAACTCAGATCCTGCAGCAGCTTCAAAACGATCTGGAATGTAACCATTTTCATCTATGGCAATAGCAGTGAACAGGCCCTTTCAGGTGGTCCTGCAAAGTATGGGTGCTGGTCCTGAACTTAACAGAGGTAAATCATGGGCAGTGCCATCCTATGGAAGCTGGAACTCTGCATTTGGAGCTACCTCCCCCCCCCCACTCGCAGCAGGCGCAGAAAGAACTGTGCCAACCGCTTCTCCAAGGTTGCAAAAGTGACCTCAGAGAAGGGGTTTAGGCAGCATTCTGGTAGGTGGGGTGGGGATGAGGCTGGCACTGCCAAAATACAATGTATCCTCGTGGTTCCTCAGAGCCGCCTTCCCTCCCGATCTGAAGTGCCACAGTTAGACAGTCAAAATCTGCCACCTACCTACTTTGCAGGGTGGGAGGAGCATGGAGGCGACCTTTGTCTTTGTGCTCCTCCCACCCTGCATAGGATGCCCGTAATCCTCTGAGTTTGGAGAGTTACGGGCATCCCCATAGGATTGCGCCCTAAGATGCTCAATGTCAGCTGTGTTTCAATCCTGAATGTAGGTAATATGTGTTTTACTTTACTATGGTCAACTTATCTCACAGCTAAAGAGCTGGTTCCAGTTATGAGGTGGTAGAAGGGATGGTGGATAAGAGCCTTGGACAGCCTTCCCCAACTTGGTGCCCTCCAGTTGTTTTGGACTTCAACTGCCATCAGCCCCAGCCAGCATAGCCGGTGTTCAGAAATTCTGGGAGTTGTAGTCCAAAACATCTGGAGGGCACCAGGCTGGAGAAGGCTGGCTTTGGAGATAAATGACTCACCCACCCTGCCTGGTTTCCACTGGCTCATGTGGCTCTCCACACCCAGTTTTTGGTCTGCAAAGTTGTGCAAGCATTCCCAGTTGGGGGGTTTATGTACTCTGTTTTACTCCCATTCGTGTGTGTGTGTGTGTGTGTGTGTTTATCACTGTTGTGGCAAATCTTGAGGCTCTCGTGTTGATAAGCGGCAGTGTGACTATTAGTTGTTGTTGTTTTGTTGCATTAGAGAGAGGAGGTGGTAATAAGGGTATAACAACCAAAATAATGCACTATATCGCATATTTATGTGAATACAGATCTGGCTAAAGTTCTGTCACTAAATGTGAAATGGTTGGGATCCCCATTCAAACATAGGAGAATATTGGACTTAGGCGGAAAAGCCTGATCTGGTGGTCCTCTAAGAAACCCATCACAGGGAGAAAAACCGCTTAGGCTGCTGAACCATCCTTATTTTGGGAATCATTACATGGCTGCAAGCTCTTCAAAATCAAGTCTCTACTCCATCCCACCCCACTCATTAACCACCTACATGCACTTTTAATTAGGACCTACTATTGATTTCCAGAGCTTCCATTTTTACTGCGTGGACACTGATGTACCATTTACAGGTCTACGAGATATTAACAGGGACACAATTACTACTAACACTGTGCATTTTCCTGACAAGAGTTGCTCCATGCATACTTAATTACACTGTCAGTTCTGTCTAAACAAGGCAACAGCATCATATGTGGTTTGGAAGGCAGCAACATTTCACTGCAAAACAAATAAAATAAAAAAGGGGGTGGTGGTTGTTTTTTTTACATTTAAGACTAGATGGTGATGATTCTGGACAAAACCCTTTTATAGAGTATCTTTTTCAAGGTGAAATTACAACATTCAGTGCACAAGATGTTGCTGAGAACATCGCCCAACTCTGGGAAGTCCCATACTGGAGGTCTCAAAATGGAACTGTGTAACCATTTTTTAAAAAAAGTTATTTCCCATTTTTAGAACGGTACCTTTCAAAAGCCCCTGATGTTACATGTTACTTTTTCAGTAACTAAAGAGAGAGAAAAAGAAAAAGCCACAAATGCATACATACAATCACAGGCAAATAATCCCTTTTCAGAATCTAGAGCTACTATATTGGTTAAGAGAAGAAACTGCAAGTCAGAAAGTCCCCTGTTCAAATGTCATCTCTCAGCCATGAATTCACAGGGTTGCCTTGGGCAAGTCCACTCTCTCTTTTTCTTTCAGCCTTTGTTCCTCATGTGCCATATGGGGAAAAATAATTGTGGACCAGTTTCAGTTACTGAGATAAAGTACACATAGCATCTCGAACACTCAAAAAGCACCATGTAAATGTAATCATCATCACCATTCCAACAAACCCTAATTACGAAAGGCATACTGCACTTAAAACCATTTCAGTGCATACCCCCCCCCCAGTAGTAAAATATTCCTTCAGGTTGTCAATGAACCATGTTGACCAATAAAATAAACTATAGGAATCAACAAAACTGTTTTCAGACAATCAGGAATCTTACAAGCCAGTTCATTGAGTTAGGAATACAGAGATCTCCCTAACTGCTGTTCAAAAGACCCACAGACAAGGCAGAATTTGCCAAGGCCTTAGGACAGTGATGGCGAACCTATGGCAGCTGGCACGCAGGGCCCTCTCTGTGGGCACTCGAGCCATTGGTCACCAGATCGCGAAAAGACCGTCGCCTTCTGCAAAACACTAATGATCTTGTTCTTTCTCACAGTGTGGAACAGAATGATTTTATTCTAGAATTCCTGTTACATAATTCTTTTCTACATTGTTATCACATTTAAAAGATTTTGGAGAATGATGCACAGAGCATGGCTTGGATGTAAAGCCCTAACAGTTGACCCGAGTGCTGCATGTGTTGCTCTCAAACTAACGGAGTATGAGCCAAGGTTTGACAGATTATCAGCATGCATGCAATAGCAAAAATCACATTAATTGTGCAAAAGCATGCCCAATGCAAACTTTTACCTAATGCAGTGTTTGCAGTCCAAGACATAAAGTGTTTAAAATGTGTTAAGCACGTTTAATTTTCTTGTTTATCTTGCTCATCCTAGTACAGGTTGACTTTTACTTTTACCAATCCGACACCTGTAGAAGCAGGGAAAGGACCCGGGGTAAAGCTTGCCCCATACAATTTCAGTCTGACATATAATCATATTACAAGTTGAGAATCCCTTATCCAAAAATACATGTGCCTAATTATTTTAAAAGTTTGTATAAATTCCCTTCAGGCTATGTGTACAATGTAGTACTATAATAATTTTTGAGTTGATTTTTTTTTCAACAAAAAACTGTTTGCATCATTGAAAGCTCTGTTGTGTTTTTCTTTTAAGACAAAAGATGTTAATTAATTCGGACAACTGTATGAGTTGTTTTTCTAAAACTAAAACCTCGGTATTCAGGTTTAATTGCAGTGTTGGCACTTTGAAATAAATAAGTTGGTTTTGTGTTGCAGTTTGGGCACTCGGGCTCAAAAAGGTTCGCCATCACTGCCTTAGGATTTACTAGAGTAGCCTTCCCCAACCTGGTGCCCTCCAGCTGTGTTGGACTACAACTCCCATCATCCCCAGCCAGTATGGTGCCCTTCAACTATGTTGTAGTGAAAAGGCTCAGAGTCAAGTAACTTGGCCAAGAAGCTGAGGTCAAGGGAGAGGTAGAGTCTGTTCCCAAATCCCAAATCATGTCTTTGTCCCTACAAAGCACTACAAAATACCCATTTCACACAAGGCAAATGGGTGGTGGTCCAGTTAAAACTGTTTTTAATTTTTAAAAAATCTAACAAGGATTAGTGCTCAATATTCTGCTGAGGTCCTCAACATGGTGCCCTTGGGCACCAAGGAAGGTGTCTGTGGCCAACATGTTGGAGACCTCAGCAATATATAGAGCACTAACCAGCTCATGCTGCCAATCAACGGAGAGCTAAGCAAAATAAAAAACATCTTCACTGTTCACTGAAAGGCAAGCAGTGAGGGAGCCAACCTAATCCCCTTACCAAGAGAGTTCCACAGATGGGGTGCCACCACAGAAAAGGCCATGTCCCTTGATAATAGACATCATGGGGATGCCACCAAAATGGCCTCCCAAAAGTAGCAGGTCCCTATTTATTTATTTATTTATTTATTTATTACATTTATACCCCGCCTTTTTTTCCTACAAGGAACTCAAGGCGGTTTACATAATCCTCCTCCTCAATCTGTTTTGAAGAACTTATGAAAGCTATTGTCGTGTCTCTCTCAGGCTCTCTCAAGTTAAAGCATGGTCAATGCAAATTGACTTTCAGCACTCTTTTGACAGCTAAAAGACTGATACTACAACACTGGAAAGATAGCTCACCTCCTATAATGCAATGGATTCAAGACCTAATGACATTTTCAATATTTGAGCAGATGACATACAGACCCCACTCTCAAATGGATATATATATATATATATATATATATATGGATATTTGGTCTGCCTTTGCTGAAGCTTATGTATAATAGATGTATGCAGTTATATGTATGTTTACATTAATTGTTGTTGTTGTTGTTGTTGTTATCTCTCTTTTCTTCTACTTAGATTTTGTCTTGTTTTGGTGAAATCCACTATAAAAATAAATTAGAAAAAATAATATGAGCACATAAACACCTAGATGAATAGGTCTTGCTCACAGGAACCAGCCACCCCTTTTCCACAATACAGTCATGCCTTGGATTGAGAGCATAATTCGTTCCGGAAACGTGCTTGTGATCCAAAACACTCTGATATCAAAACGAAATCCCCCCAAAAAAATTGTACAGAGATTTTTAATTTACGCCGTACTACAGTACTTGTAGTCGCTTAGTAGTCGTAAGACGTCGCTTGTATATCAAGTCAAAAAAATTAAATAAATATTTAAAAATTTGCTTGTCTTGCAAAACGCTCTCAAACCAAGTTACTTGCAATCCAAGGTATTACTGTACATGGATTGTATGAGCAGGGCTGACTTCTGTAGGCATTTACCCACGCAGGCTAAGGTTCAAATATAACCTGCAAGGGTGTGCAGATCTTCACTACTGTGCGCTCCTGCATGTAGAATCTACACAGCTGGGCAGTGTGTGAACCAGGAATGGACAGATCTGACAATCTGTCTCACTAAGATTGCTTTTGAGGTCAAGCTCATTCGGTCCTGTTTCCGTATGAACATGCTATTTTTTTAAAGTCTGTATAGAAACTCATTTTTGATGTTCATTTTTCCTAATGCATTTTTGTGTGCATTTTTAAATGTACATTTTTTTTCCTCAAGTACTTTACGTTGCTGAAATGCAGTTTTGTGCACACTTTTCTCAAAAATATGCATATTGTGCACACTTTCCCCTAATATGTGCAATTTTGGGGGGGTGCAATTTGTCCAAGATGAGCTGCAATGGAAAGCTTGCAAAAATGCAGATTTTGAAACACAGCTGTCTCAGCTCGCTGAAAGGTTTGGATGGTGTAAACTTGGTAAATCTATTTAAAAAAACAAACTTGGAGTGAATTTCTCACCCATCCCTAGGTGAACCAGCCCACAGAGAGTGAACTATGACTACGGCTTCTCAAATCAGTTTTGTTTACAGCCTTTTAGTTGATAATATGTCCTAGATTTGGAAGTATCGTTGTTTATCTTAAACTTCTGGCATTTGCAGCTTATCAGTGCCAGAAGAGGGGGTTGGGATGTCTGGATAAATATATCCATTAACTATCTACTCTCAGTTGTACTTGAGGCATATATACGGCAATATTCTGTATCATTAATTTTATGTTTGGAGAACAGTAGCAGAGGCATTGCAGCTGTAATTACCTCTTTGAAGCTAATTATGCTTGTCAATGCATACTAGCTGTTCTACCCCTACCAAAATTCAGAAATTTATTTGGACATCCTTTGGTAAGAAAAAACATCTGAACAGTAATTTTAAGGTTGCAGTTTTCTCTTCCTGTGGCCATCACACATTTTTATGAAGACCATCCAATGCTAGAGGTTATTATAATGTACTCATAAATATTAGCTTTTTTGGACAAATATGCTAGGATGTCACAGACTTGTTATGTTAGGTTCTTGAATTGTGGGTTGGGACCTGGGGTGGGGCAGGATTGCAAATGCTGGGACCCTTCAAGTACTGGAACCTATGAAGTTTCCTTAAACTGAATCAGACTGTTGGTCCATGACGTGCAGTTATGGATGAGTGAGCAACATAGCGTTTGTCCTGAAAATCAATCAGACCCTTTGAGCATTGCTGTTGAATACTCATAAACCATCAAGGAGTTAACAAGTGATCAAAAAGAATGCTCAAAAGTCCGGATTGATGCCAGCATGTTTCCGCTACCATCTCCCCTCCCCACCCAAAAAAAACCCCTCACTTTGGAGAAGGGGAATGAGTTAGCAGCCAGTGGAGGACTCCAATGAAGACTGGAGCATCTTGTGCCTCAAGGATCATGTGACTGAATTGCAATGATTCCTGGCGGGAATGCATAATTTGTAGTTCAATCCCATGATTTCTTGAAGGAGGAGAGTGACCACTAAAATCTTTAATATCATCCCCCCCCCCCGCCGCCTGGATCCACAGATGATCACATGTAGTGCCAAGATACACTCTACTACAGCCTTTTCCAAACTGGGGCTCTCCAGATGTGTTAGACTACAAGTCCCATCATTCCCAGCCAGTGGCCTTGGTGGCTGGGAATGATGGGAGTTGCAGTCCGACACAACCAGAGGGCACCAGGTTGAAGAAGGCTGCTCTACTCCATGAAAGAATCTCCAGGCACTCACCCACCAAATAGATCAGTGTTCTCCAACCTTGGGTCCTCAGATGTTTTTGGCCTACAACTCCCAGCATGCCCCAGCCAGCTATGCTGGCTGGGGCATGCTGGGAGTTGTAGGCCAAACACATCTGGGGACCCAAGGTTGGAGAACACTGAAATAGATGATTGATAGAGGGTTGGGGGTTCCAGTTTAGAAGGCTCCAGTTTAGGAGTTCAAAAGATTTGAAAAACACTGTCTTTCTTGGAATAATAAACTAGGGGGAAAGTATTAAAGCCACTAGAGATTTCTAGTCATGTTGTAACTTCCCACTTATTCAAAATAAGCACCATTTCATTTTATTATTTGCCGTTTGTTCTGCTTCATCATATAGCTCAAGGTTTTCCCATCCCTGCTGAAAACCACAGTGGCCTGTTTTGATATTTCATTGTGCTATTGGGAAACAGTTTACAGTTAAAAAGAGAAACTGGCTGCCTGAGTTTCCAAAATTAGTTTTGTTGCCATGTCAGTTTCAGCCTGCTTGCCTTGTTGCCATGTTTGCCTCAATGACTAATAGGTATTCCTGCGATATCACCATTTTTTGCCACATTTGAATACTTTAGACAATGTATTGTATTGTACCAAACCATCTCAAGTAAATGCATGTATAATCTTGCAACAGCAGATGTGAGCTAGAGTAAACACACATGCAGAGAACAGTTCATATACCTGTAGGACTTCCAAACCCATGATGCAGTGAGAATTTGAGCATAAAATACAAAAACATCCAGGAACATTAACGGAAATGACCAGTTGACAATACATACTGAATGAATGGCTGTGCTAACAGAATCAAGTCAAATGTGAAACATCAGGTGGGTTTTCTGCAGAAATCTGCTTCTTGCAACTAAAAATAATAACAATGGAATCTGCTTCCTGCAGATTTCCACATTAGTAGTCACCACCTTTCATTTTGTTACTTTTAGAATTCATAGATCATAGAGTTGGAAGGAGCCTACAAGGCTATCGAGTCCAACCCCCTGCTCTTGCAACCCATGAGCACCTTATGTACGGTAACCTTTTTAAAAAAAAAAAAAAAAATTGGCCTAGAGAGCTCTTGCTTTGATCTAATTTTGTGATACCACCCTAATCTCCATCTGGAGTGCAGCAAAATGTATGTATATCCACCATAACAATAGTATTTGAGCAACAACCAACTTCAGCAATGCAATGAAATGACACTGTCCTAAACTGTTTGTAGCATTTTCCAAACTTCTCTCTTCAAAGCAAAATGAGATAGAAGACAGTTTTTAATCTAGATTTTGAGACACACACCAGAATAATCCAAAGAGTAACCTGGTACTTGCCTTATTTTAAAGGAGAAGGTGGCAAGATTGATGACAGAAGAAACCACAGAGTGAAATAGCTCCAAGTCCTCCTCCTGGGAAGTTCTGGATGGCAGAACCACCGTGTAATGCTGCTGTAAAGAAATGTAAAGTAAGTTCTGTTTTCTGTTTTCCATCTTACATGTGTGAGTTTTGTTTTCATGCATTTGATTTCACTCCACAGTGAGTCCATGGCTGGCAGCTGTGGCTAAAGATAAAAAACAAAGATCACTCCAGTTTCCAATTTCCCAGTGTTCAGAATTGTCACATTAGTACATAAGCAAATGGCTTGAAAATGAAATCCCACAAAACATGGGGTTTTCCAAACACTTTTTTCATCTTGAAACTCAACAACATTCAGAGTGACAACTCGGAGCCTAATCAAACCTTACTTTTTGAACTCCAGTGCAAAACGTGCATGTGTTTAAATGACGTGGCACCATCAATTGTGAATGACTCATGCATGTTTAAGTGGACAATGTTCCCTGTAATAAACTCACGTGTGGTATTTTACATCTGATGGTGCTATGCTGGGGGGGAGGTTTATCATTCCCCAATCCTAGACACCTTGGATGGGGATTCAGAGGCAAAGAATGACAGATATGATCACACGAGGGGGGAGGATGCTATTGCACTCATGTCCTATTTGTGAGGTAACCACAGGTAGGTGGTTGGCTACTGTGTGAGCAGAATGCTGGACTCGATGGAACCTTGGTCTGATCCAGCATGGCCCTTCTTATGGGTTAATCACAGTCTGCCTTAGGAATCCAAGGTATCCCAAGGTCCAACCTGATGGCAAGCACTCTGTAGGCCACCCAAAGGAGAAAGGGAATGCGCGACTCTACTCCTGAGGAACTAGAACTAGCTCCATCACCTCTCTTCACCAACTGCCCAGGGCCACTCATTACCCTGTGAGCTGCTAGCAGAGAAGACAAAGGCATACTGCATGGCCACCATACCTAGCAACAGTGCAAGGTTCTGTGCAAAGCTCTGCCCCTGTAAGTTCCTGCAAGTTCTCTGCTAAGGGGTGGAGCCTGAGCATTCAGCAGGCTTAACCCCTTTTAAAGCAATGTGCCTGGAGTACTCCTAGATCCTGCAGAACTCAGCCTCTCCATGCTATCTAGTTCCTGTGTCCTGGATCTCGTAACTAGTAGCCCAGTAGCTGCTGACCAGTGTTTGATCTGCCCAGGCCCAAATGAAGCTTTCCTCGGTGCCCTGTAAGTTCTCAGCCCAGCCAGTATGAGACCATTTTGCCACTGAAACTCAGGGCCAAACTAATCGTGCAGTGGGAGATGCCCCCATGCAAATCACCCACCTGACATTCCTATTAACCATACAGGGAAGTACATGCAGGCTTTCCTATTGTGCTTGCATAGTTTTCCCTCCTCAGCTAATAGGAGCTTCAGGAGGGCAAATTGGATTGGGGCCATGTATGGGGGGGGTTAGCGCTCCCTTCCCCAGTGCCATGATGCTGATCTGAGTTTCCCCACACACACACACACACCTGCTCACAGCTGCTTTTCGCAAAGGGAGGTGTTGGGAAGTGCATTCACTTATCTCCTGTCTCACATTTAGTTTGAGCCTCATGTATTTTTTGTACCAGTGAAGTCAGGTGCCAACCAGCCCGTGTATAATAGCAAAGCTCCAGTTCCAAGATGGTTGTGGACAGTTGAAATTTCTTCTTCTTTTATATTTATTTATTTACTTACTTATTTATTTAGCAGTGTCAAATTTTGGGTCATCATTCCACTGATGGAATGCTCAATGATCCAGTGGGGGCTTCTATCAGTGGAACAGGGATGGAGGCAATTTTTGGTGATTCCACCTCCCAGCTGCAGCCCCCGACCTCCCAGAGCAGATTTTGAGGGGGGTGGGGGCCCATGGGGGAGGGGAAATCACCCAGAAATGTTTCCCTCCCTCCCTTTCACTGACGGAAGCCTCTGCTGGATAAAAGAGCATCCCATCAGCAGAGTGGCACCAATTGGATACAAGCCATTTATATGTTACCAAAATCTCAGTATGGGTGCTTTTTAAAAATGGTATACTTCCATCCTAAAATACATAGTGTAATTAACAAATAAGTCGCATTTCTTCTTAGAAAGATCATCCCGTTACTTTTCTTTTCTTTTTAAAATCCCTAAATCAATAACACACCAGAACCAAAGAAGCCTCAAAGTGACAAAGAAATATTTAACTTGCTCTCCAACTGACTAAAGTTTTCCTTCACTGATTAAAACTGTATCCCTGTTGATTAATCAACTAAAGCTTGAGTTGTATAATCAATCAGTTAGACCAATTCAGACTTGTAGCCCTAATTACAAGTATTACAAATGTTTGCTAGAGATGTCCGATGGTGATGGTGATGGTGATGGTGATGGTGATGGTGATGGTGATGGAATAGCAATATAGTGGGGGAAATTTAAAAGGCTATTGGAATGTGACATGTTATATGAGAAAGCAACACAGAGTCTTGTAGCACCTTGAAGTCTACCAAATTTATTAAGGCATCAGCTTTCATGGACTTGAGAGAGTCCACTCCATCAGCTGCATGGAGCATTCTAAAGAAACCTAGGTCTGCTTTGCTGCAAGGATACCAGGGCCCAAGAAACATTTGTTCAACCTCTTTTTCAAGGCAGCATTTTAGACGTTTGAAAACCGCTATTATGACTCCCCTTCAGTGTCCTTCCTCTATATTAAATACACCCAGGTGCACCAGGCATTTTTTTTCTCCTGACTTCCAAACCTTTAATCACTGTTTTTGCTTTTCTCAGAATTCTCTCCTAGTTGTTGCTCTTCGAGCACGTCAGTCTAGCTAAGACCTAACCAGTGTTATTTGCTGCAGCCCTGAAGGCTGTTTTGGTTTTTCAGAGTGTTTTTCCCCCTTCCCTTTTGTCTTTTCCTTTCCCTGTTTCTTTTGCTCCTATTTCTTGTTCTTGGTCAGATATCTAATTATTTATTCGTGACTTGCCCAATAGACTAAACTTTCAATATGTCACAGATAAAAATAGGTGCATGCTTGTGTCCTATAACATCTCTGTTCTCACACCAAGGATCTCTGCCTGATCCCAATAATCGGCTCTGCACTACATAATGCCTAAGAGTTGGTGCATGAACAATGATGATCATGATGATTGCATCGCTCCTCACCACAAAAAGCAGTCTCAGCGTGGCACATACAGAAATCCATAATTAATAGAACAGGGGGGAAACAAAATCAATATTTATTTATTTTATTTATTTATTATATTTATGAATCGCCCATCTGGCCAGACATCAGGCCACTCTGAGCGATGTACAATGCAATAAAACACGGGACGGACACACACACACACACACACACACACACACAGTATAAAACACAATTTAAAATCCTAACCCACCCCATATTTCTGCCTGAAAAGCCACGTTTTTAATGCCTGGCAGAAGCTAATCAAGGAAGGGGCATGGCGGAGGTCACTGGGGAGAGAGTTCCATAAATTGGGGGCTGCCACAGAAAAGGCCCTCCTCCTAGTCCCCACCAGCCTGGTTTCTCTGGCTGATGGGACAGGGAGAAGGCCATCCATGGCAGATCTTGTTGAGCGGCCTACTTGATGTTGCTGGAGGTGCTCCTTGAGATATACTGGACTGGAGCCATACAGGGTTTTAAAGGTCAATGCCAACACCTTGAATTTGGCTCGGCAAACAACTGGTAGCCAGTGCAATTCTTTGAGCACCGGAGTGATGTGATCATGCCGGCGGCAGCCTTTAACCAGGCGAGCTGCTGCATTCTGTACCAGCTGCAACTTCCGAACCGTCTTCCAGGGTAACCCCACGTAGAGCGCATTACAGTAGTCCAGGCGAGAGGAGACCAAGGCATGAACCACTGATGGGAGCAGGTGATTAGGAAGGAATATAAACCATAATCATCACAATATGCTGATGTGCACCCCTCTAAGATTCTACTTCTAGACACTATGGGTAAAGAGCTGAAACCTCAAAACGGGCAACTCTGGCTCACTGCCGGTTTTTTTAAAGCATCCCCCAAAAAGGCAAAACAGTGAGGTAGAGACATTGATTAGGAAGGAATATAAACCATAATCATCACAATATGCTGATGTGCACCCCTCTAAGATTCTACTTCTAGACACTATGGGTAAAGAGCTGAAACCTCAAAACGGGCAACTCTGGCTCACTGCCGGTTATTTTTAAGCATCCCCCAAAAAGGCAAAACAGTGAGGTAGAGACATTCACACTGTTTCTTGTATACAGGAATCACGGAAGCATATATGGTATTATAGCTCAGACTTCCCCATTCTGGTTTTGGGGCTTCAGATGTCTTGGACTTCAATTCCCGTGAGCCCCAGCCAGCACAGCCAATGTTCAGGAATTCTGGGAGTTGTAGTCCAAACCTCCTGAAGGACACCAGGTTGAGGAAGGCTGTTCTACAGTGATACAAATACAATGGGATGCTTAAAGGTGTAGTAGGGGATGAATGGTAAAAGTGGAGACCTGGTGTAAGTAAATCAGCCAATAAGTAAATAAAGAAGAAGAGGGCTGTTTAATTTTTCATAGGGTGTCCAGGTGCCCTACTTTACAGGGGACAGTCCTCTATTCAAAGGGCTGCCCAGCCCAAGCCCAGTTTCAAGATAAAGAACCATCAGAAGGAAGAGCTGGGCCTTGAAGTTGCCCATCAACAGCACCTGGACAGCAGACTGATGAGGCACACCACACACCTGGTCACAGTCTTCCTCACTATAGTGAGATGTATTGTATTGCTTTTTAAATCTCTTTCTTTCTTTCTTAGCACATGCACATTGCATGTAAATGTGTGTTCTCTTTTTGGCAATGTGTAAATGACCACTCTATAGCCAGGGGAGGCTGGTGACTCCTGTATCAGTGGGGCTCTTTATCCATTTCAGCTTTTATTCTGAGCTTTATAGGAGCTATCCATGGTGCTGTACTCCATCCCAAAAATAGGTTCACCAACATGGAGCAACATGGATAGCTCCTATAAAGCTCAAAATAAACACGTAGTGGTGAGAGTGTTGGACTGGGACTCGGGAGATCCGGGTTCTAGTCCCCACTCAGCCATGAAACTCACTGGGTGACTTTGGGCCAGTCACTGACTCTCAGCCTAACCTACCTCACAGGGTTGTTGTGAGGATAAAACAGGGAGGGGGGGAGGATTATGTAAGCTGCCTTGGGTTCCTTGAAGGAAAAAAGGTGGGGTATAAATATAATAAAAATAAATAAATAAGGAGCCCAATGACATAGGAGTCATCAGCCTCCCCTGCCTATAGCCATACCTGAATCTGGAACCGGAAAATATGTTCTCCAACCCAGGTTCCCTGTCGTCATTGTCTCAAGCTAGGAGCTGCCAGAGCTGGACCCTGAAGTGCAGCAAGCGGCAGGTACTCTTGACATTCTCTGTTGTTACTTAGTTAAAGCAGAAGTCCAGGCTTCTGTTATTTATACTAGGCCTGGAGCTTTTCTACATGAGAATGTATCTAGTTTTGGTTTTGTTGCTGAAGTGAGAACCGAGCTCTGTGCAAGGAGCTTTTCCTTTCCTGCTTTTCTGACACAGAACCTCTAGGTGGCACTGTGCTAAAGCAGAATAGTGGAATTACACAAGTAGGAAAATATGTTTTCTTTTACTTTCAGAAACAATATTCCATTTTCCCTGCTCTAAAAAAACACGGGAAAGTGCTCTTTAAAAAAAAGGAGCGAAACTGGAGGGTCATATCATCATCTAAAGAACCCATAAACAACCATAAGGAATGACGAGCACAAAATAAATGCCTCGTGTAGAAAAGCTCCTAGTCAACCGAGAGGCTTTGTACTTCCTGCCAACTGCAAAAGCCAAAATTGCACATCCTGATTCGCTTCTATGCCTAAAGAAAGCACTGAGGCCTGAACATACACGCTGTCCATGGTAGCTAGGGATGGACAAATCTCTCTGGGTTTTTCCCATAATGTTGGCATTTTTTCAAACACAAGTTCATTCCATCCCATTTCTGCACCCATTTGCAAATGCTTTTTTAAAATGTCCACACAAAATTGCATATGCATTTTTTGTTTGCATGTTCTGCTTATATATATATATATATATATATATATCTACTCAAAACTATACAATTTTCCTAACATCAATTTTTGTATGCAATTTTCCCCAGTGTACACAATTTTGTACAGATTTTTATCAGATTTTTTAATCAGAGAACTGCATCACAAAATTCTGAAAAGTGTGAAAACTGAAGAATAATTGCTTTCTGGTTCATGTATTAGTTCAGGAAGCACCTGTTAGGTCCATTTGCATTACCAAACAGATTTCTCCCCAGGTTCCCAGGAGGCCTGCCTCAGGCTAGGAGGTTTGTGCTTCAAGCTTTAGAGTGCCTGACACACCTATTTAGCCACAAAGGAAAAGGGTTAGCCAGCAAGTTTTGTTTTATCTTGCAGCTTGGAAAAAAAGTGAAGTCCGGAGATCGCCTTAGCCATGAGTTGCAGCAGCACATGATCCTCATGTAGTGGAAATTTGTGGCTGTCATGGTTTCCTCCTATACATTACCCACACTACAACATGTTCTCTGCAGCATAAATACAAACAAAAATTGTAACTATGACTCCTGAACTGTACTTTGGTCTAATCACAGCTAAAAGGTACAGACTTGAAATTAAAACACAAACATTTCATTTGGATTAATAAAGACCAATTCATAGATTTCATAGATAGAGTTGGAAGGAGCCTACAAGGCTATCGAGTCCAACCCCCTGCTCAGTGCAGGAAACTAGAGGAGGGGTCTCCCATCCAAGTAATAACCAGGCCTGACCCCGCTTAGCTTTCCACGCTCAGACAAGCTGAGCCAGCATAAGCCACAGGCCTATATATTCCTTGATACCTAGATAAGTACACATAATTATAAATCCCCTCTTAATTTGTATTGCTGAGGTTAAAACATGAAAAGCAAGGACATATTCAGGATTACAAATTGCAAACATTTCAAACTGATTTAATGTAATCATGTCCATCTGGGGAAAGTGATACTATGAATGAAGAGACTAACGTTCTAAGAGAGAATTTCAGCACCATCATCAAAACTAGTGTTCCTTATCGTTCTTGGAGGCGAGCCCTGCCATTTAAATCCATTTCAAACCAATTTCAACGTGGTTTACATGTGTGATGTAGAAGAGCCCAAGAAAGAATAGTTCTGGTGCTACTTTCAGAATACTGTCCTTTTGGCCGTGTGCTTCTATTTATTAATCTACCTTTTGTAAAGATTTGATGAAGAGATTAGAAGTCTGAAAAATAATTGGAGGTACAAATCCCAAGGCAAAGTCTGATCAAAATGTGCATGGTGTTTCATATGTTTTTCATTCAGCCACAGGCCTCTTTTCTGTGGATGCTGTCAGTTGGGTGATCATTTGATCAGTTGCTAAAGGCTTAAAGAGGGAGAACAGTGACCAGATCGCCCTACCCATGGTTTTTTGTTGTTGTTTTTGTTTATTTATTTGTTTTACTTTCAAACAGATACAGAAGGCTCCACATTTGATCAGAGCGGTGGTACTGGGGAGGGGTGTTAGACCCAGTCCCTCTCCCAGCCATTTCCCCAGTGTAAAAAGCCACACTAAAGTTGCTATTAACCCAGTGGGGAGAGGGGAAAAGACATCATAAGTAGGCACAGTTGCGACTTTCTCACTTGTTTTTTCTTTTCATGATTGGAGTGCCTTCCTGTAGTTTTTCTGATGTAGATAAGGCCTCTTTTTTAAATTGTGGGGAGCATATACAATGCCATCCAATTGTTTAGCGCATATTCAACTGCACACGCCGCACACACAAAAGGGCTGTTGTGGTGCCCAGAAGTGCTGGGGTTGCTTCCCTTTTAAAACCTATGACTTGGGGAAAGGAAAAGGCGAGACACGCAGGCTGGGGGAAGAGGCTGATGCTGCAAGAAGGAAGAAGGAGTTTCCCAATATGGGGTCAACATGGAATCACACAAAACCACAGCCCAAAATCTCCAGACACTTGAGGGCCAGATAGTGCACATGACATCTTAAAGAGGAATTATTATCCAAGCCAACCATTCATAGTTCCTCTAGAAATGGAAACATTTCATAGGCTGTTTGCAATGCTGCTTAAAAACAAAAATGGATAGAGCTGCACTTGTTTTAATGGAACCAATATAATGATATGCCTCTGTTACCCTCACACGCACATACCCACCAGCAGTCATACAAATCAACATCCCTGTCACGTCAATTAGCAAATAGAGTTAAAGACTGTATGCTGAAGCTCCAAGGTGAATTGGCTGATTTTATTAGATGTGTTGATTAGGTTAAAGGCAAGGGTCCATCTCTGACCTCCTACTGACCTGTCATGCTCCCCAGGGAAATTCTGGAGTGGGAGGGAAACCGGAAAATTATGACTGTGGAGAGATTTGTAGTTCCCTGGTTTGTTGTAGGCATGGCATACGTAAGAATGGATTTGCAAATTGCAGCATCACCACACAGATGCTGCAAGCCAACAGCACTAAGGGCTTCTCTACACGAGGCATTTATTGTGCGCTCATGATTGATTCCTCACTCACGGTAGTTTGCAGGTGCTTTACACAACATCGTCATCCTCCAGGGCCTCTCCCGTGCTTTCCAAGCATTTCTATGGCATTTTCTAGAGTGAGGAAAGTGTAGTATTACCTGGAAATGGTGGAATGAGACCCTTGCGTAATTGCATAATTCCACTATACCAAAGCACCACCTTGTGGTTGTGTAATGGAACATATAGAAAGGCAGGGAAAGAAAAAAAAAACCCGGGGGAAAAATACGTGTAATGGAGCTGATCTTTTTTTTTTCTCGTAAAAATTTTTTATTTTGAATTTTAAAATCCATAAAAACAAAATACCAAGAACAAGACAAAACAAGAACCAAACAAGCATACACTACAGACAAAACAACATTAGACTAAAAAGTACCTTCAATTTTTCCACAACCAAGCATAAGTAACATCAGATATTCTATATAATAATTATAAAGAAATTGCTTCCTTTTTCCCCTTAAACAAACAAAAACAAACAAACAAACAAAAGATTTCCCCCCTCTCTTATTCATCAACCTCACAAGTTCACAAAACCTTGAAACCTTACAGCAATTTACTCCTAAGCACATATAATAATCCTTCTAGTTAAACAACATTCAATATTTCTATTTATGTTTAATAAAAATCTCTATCTTCTTTCCCTCTATTTATAAACAGACAACCTAGCTTTTATTTTATTTTATTTTTAAAATAGTTTCACATTTCCACATTACTTCACATCTCAAATTCTATTCCATATTTACCGGTAGTTGGTTCCTTTCCATTGGTTATTCTCTATGCTATGTTTCATCTAGACTCAATACATTTTTACCAATAATCAACCACCTCAAACTGGAGAAGTTCTCCTTTCTCTCAAAAGGGTTCCTCTCACCAGCCCCTTTAGGTTCAGGTCTATATATATTTTCTTTGGATCACTATCAGCAATCCATTTAGGTTTCTCCCATTTGGATTTCTCCCACCAATCCATTTGGGAAGCTGAACCCTTACTTCTTACATAAGAACCTCCCCCTTCCCCCAATATTCAGCAATTATCATAATATAAGTCCAACCATTTATTCCATCAAATAATCAGCAAACCATTTTTATCCTAACACAGGTCAAACCATTTATCCCATCCAATAATCAGCAAATCATTTTCCCCGATCAAACACAGTATTCACAATATGCATCTTTTTCAGGCTCATGTTCCAGAAACGACTCCCCCCCCCCATGTGAGCCCCCATAGCTGTCTTCCTCCAAGTAGCCCGGCAGCAATCACCTTTCCAGTTCTCCATGAATGGCTTCCCGAAAACATCTTCACTGTCTGCTTCGCTGGCAACCCTCCCTTTTTTGCTGTCTCTCTTCAAAGGTCCAGTTGTTATCTCTCCCAGTATATCAATCTTCGCCTCGTCCTCCCTGTTCTGCACTTCCGATATCACCAATCTCCCCAGCAGTTTATTTTGGAATGTTTGAAACAGCTCCATCAGCTCTCCGGCTAGCTGCAGCAACAAATCATAAGTAGCCATCTTGTCTGTGTCGCAGTAAGAATTTACAGCTACTTTAAACTTTTCCAGAATTCAAAGTAAAAGGAGTTACAGTACCTCTTTCTTTCTCGTTTCAAAACACATTTGTTGATCTTCCCATTATGAAGTTTTTAAAGCACATTTTCTTTTTAGTATTCCAGAGATGAGGGTATTTAATCCTGATTGTGGATAAAATTCCTCTTTATTACCAATTGTCAATAAATCTTGAAGAAATGGAGTTGTCGTTCTTCAGGTTTTTTTAAAAAAAGAACTCCAAACGTGGTGGTGAGCGATGATGGATTCTCCCACTCTCTACCCCTCCCCGACAGAAGCTGCATCCGTGCAAGCAACTGCAACAAAACTCACAGAGAGAGCAATTAAGAGATATGCTGGGAATCACTCTTAGATCATCCTCTTATTCCGAGGAGATTAAGCAGCCAAGATAACCTCTTGACTGGATTTCTCGCCGCGCCGGTCTCCCTCGATTTCAAGGGAGCTTCAGTCCGACATTAAGCTCCACCCAGAAGTCCGTAATGGAGCTGACCTTAATCCTGCAAAGAATCCAGAAGCAGAAGCCTTGGTAAAGTGGCGGGTTAAAAGCCTCATGTACAGAAGCTCTAAGACTGGAACTAGACATTATACAGGAAACATGTGGCTGCCACTAAAATGGCAGCTTTGTGTATCCCCATCCCATCTCCTCTGGAAACCCCTAGTCATGCAAAGCATGGAACATGCAATACGATGTCAACATGCTGCAAGTTTTCCATGCCTCACTGATTGCAGCCAGTTAAGTGGAGGGGCAGGGAAACCGGTGTCACATTGCAAGATCCTATGGTCCCTAGAGAGTGTCTGGTCTTCAGGAAAGAAAACATGTGGGAAATGTTGCATCCGAATAGGAAACCCATGTGGATTTTGCCAAGGTCCCTAATAATTTAACGCAGCAAGGATTTGTGTTAGCAATGAAACTGATAGGAGTGCTGACATCACAAAGGCTGGGCAGCGATGATGTCACAGATAGCCTGATGAGTAGAGGGACCCCAGAGTCAGGGTGGCCCAGGAAAGAGAGCAGGCAGTGGACTGGCAGGATGTTGAAGGAAGAGAAGGTTAGAGCAGAAAGAAATCTGCCAAGAAAAGAGCAAAGGAGGCATTCAGGGAAGGATGGGCCTTGGGAAAGAAAGCCGTGGACCAAGAGTGAGAAAAGCTGGTGAAGAAAGAAGACCAGGGGAAGGGGAAAAGGCCATGACTAAGAGTAGAGATGTGAAGGCTTGGGGGGGAAACCAGGAAGATATGGAAAGAAAACCAGAATGATGTGAAAAATACCATTTTTCCTAGGGGCATTTGGAAAATTTGAAGAAGAAAAAAGAGAGGGTTCACCACCACCACCACCACCATTTTTTCTGGGGATTTTCTGGGTTTTCCCCCAAGCCTTCACTTCTCTAAGGATGAGTCTGTAGGGGAGAGAGGAAAACATGACAGCTACAGTGGTATCATCAGACCTCTAGTATAGTTTCTTGTCCCTGACCGTTCATATTTCACGTACTTCAGTTATCTGTACCACAACCCCGTAAGGTAAGCCACTATTATCTTAATATTGCAGAGGGGGAGGGAGGGCTGAGAGATAGTGGGCTGCCCAAGGTCACCCAATAAGCTGCTGTCTGAGGTGGGATTTGAAGCAGGGACTTCCCAAAACAGGTTCTTAGTCACTACATTACACCAGCTCTCTCCAAGAAGGAGCTGGTAAGATGGTTGCTTACTGATAATTCCTGCAAGACCTACATGATTTTTAGTATGGGGTGGGGTGGGGTGGGGTGTTACTGAAATTTGCCATGTCTATTTCTCGATGAAAACTGCTCAACTGAAAGAAAAGCATTGGCTTGGAAACTAATCCACAAGACAGTAATGTGGCCCAACTGACTGGAAGATAGGGACCTGCATTATACCATGACAGACCATGGGTCCATGTAACTCAGTATTTTCTGTACCAGTGTTCTCCAACCTTGGGCCCCCAGATGTTTTTGGCCTACAACTCCCAGCATGCCCCAACCAGCGTAGTTGGCTGGGGCATGCTGGGAGTTGTAGGCCAAAAACATCTGGGGACCCAAGGTTGGAGAACACTGTTCTATACGGACTGCCAGTGGCTCTCTGGGGTTTCAGATGGGTGTTTCCCAGCCCCACTGGGAGATGCTAGGAATATTGAATGTGGGACCTTCTACATACAAAGCATGTGTTCTACCGCTGAGCTATAGCACTTCCCCTATGGCCACTTCCCTATAAAAACATTTTTTTAAACAAAATGTTAAGTCTGCTGGATTATTAGCTGAAAACCTGCACATCCATTTCAGTAGTCCCTGTTTAATGCCAACCCCTTGTCAGTGTGATGTACAGGCTCGAAATCAACAATAGAAATCCAGTGGTTTCAGACTGTATTCTGGGTAATCCCCCTAGGGTTCCTCAGATTGTATCAAGGATTCCTCAACAAGTAGAGGTGGACAAGCTCCCTTGAAAGATAGCTAGCCAGTCGCCAACTTCTCCTGCGATGTACAGATGTTTACCCCAAGGCATGCTCTCCGTTCATACGGATCAATGGCGAGGCCCAACTACACAGCAGGGCTACACTCACTCCAATATTATAGTGAGCTTGCACACTAAAACGTACCCAGAATCCTCTGCTATGGGATGGGAGCTGTGTGTCAGAATTATAGGAAAATCAGCACACGAGCTGATGTGGAAAGGGTTTCCCAAGGTAGACAGTTTCAGAATAAGAATAAGGGCATATTTGATGATCATTTAACGCAGTGGTTTTCACAGTTTAGAGACCAAAGGTCCCTTTGGTCCCTTTAACTTATTTTCCCTCCATACATTCAGGGTAATTTTCCTCCACCAGCCACACCAGGTCCTACATGATGATGAGATGCAGTGAGTGGGCATAAACTAACACATCAGGAAATATTAGCAATGTCTCCAGCAGTGTCAGCCCTCCCCCCGCTCACTCTCTTCCCACCTCATCCACCCACACATAACACCCACGCATCTGACATCACCAGCAGTGGTGTCGGTTTTGTTCCTCTGTGTAATTTCCCTTTTTCTTTGTGGAGTACAGCAAAAGGAAAGCAAACTACTAAGCAGTTAGCCTCTGCATAAAGCAAACTCTGATACATTTGCTATGCTTAGTGGTGTGCAGTCTTATGACTAGAGAGTGTTCTAAGCGACAGCGTGGGAACCACAAGGCTCCAGCCTGATGTGATACTAGTCCCTGGGTTTTTTTCTGCTTTATGCATCAAAGGCTAAAGAAACATGAAACAAAACAGCCATTCCGTGTGTTCCTTTTTAGTTTCACAAAGCTGAACACTGTCTGCGATGCAGGTGCTTACCGCTTCTAAATCTAGGAAGGATGAAAAGAGTCCAGGCCTGCAGCTAGCAGTGGAGGGAGGAGAAGCAAAGGCTTGTTTATTTGGCCCCCAAAGCTTAATTTCCAGTGATGTTGAAGAGTCCTTGGTCTCGAGTCATGAGTCGAGTCACGAGTCTTTGGACCCGAGTCTCGAGTCCGAGTCCAAGTCCTTGGTCCAAAATGGAGACTCACGAGTCACAAGTCACTCCCAAAGCCGACTCCACGAGTCCCTATTAAAATCAATGGGATTTCCCCCCAACAAAATAAGGCTATTTCAGATGTGTGGCTTAAATAAATTCTAGGCACAAGTGTGCCTTTTTATTTCAAAACTCTGCAACTGATTTTGGAAAGAACAGACCAGGCAGACAAACCCAAAATAACCAGGCAGGCAGAGGAGGCAGGGAACCCCAAAGCAGGCAGGCAGAGGCCTTTGTCTTGGACAATTCAACTGTGGAACTGGTCAAGAAGAGACCAGGCAGGCAGAGGAGGCTGGGAACCCCAGACAGGCAGGCAGAGGCAGCCAAACCCAAAATGTCTGAAAGGTTGCATTTTAAAAAATGATTTTAAAAAATAAGCTTGCTGTACTTCCTAAAACTTATCCATGTTGCATTTGAGGAACATGATTTTTTCTAAATGTTTGGCCCCCATTCTGGAACGGTGAGATCTCATCACAATTCCACCCTCACTGAACACCCGCTCCACTGGTGATGAACTTGCTGGAACCAGAAACACACTCAGAGCAGCCACACAGAGTAATCTCAGGTCCTTCTTCTGCCACTCCCAAGTATGCAACACATCAATAAAAATAAATCTTGACACACTGTTGGGGCTGCACTCCTGGTAGCCGTCCATAGTGGCCAAGCAGCGGCACACCTCGCTTCCATGCGCTCTTTGCTGGTGAATGCGCTCCTCTCCACTCCTTCTGGCACAGCCCAGGGATGTTGAAGAGTCCTTGGTCTCGAGTCCCGAGTCGAGTCTCGAGTCCCATTAAAAATATTGGGACTCGAGTCCAAGTCAAGTCAGAGGGGGGACTCAGTCCGACTCACGAGTCGAGTCCTCGAGTCCGAGTCCCCATCCCTGTTAATTTCTAACAAGAGACATACCGGAGCTCAAGGGGACATACTAAAAAGGACATTGAAATGGTCACTGAAATGTATTGGTTCATTCGGAATGGCCATAGAAAATCATTGCAAGATTTTAGGGTCCATCTTCAAATCAAAGTACTTGCAAAAGGTAAATATTAGTTGTTCTTAGGAACAAATTACAAATCAAAATACTTGCTTACACAGTGGTTTTAGGGGACTAATCCTATAATTGATTGTGTAGCAGTTTCTAGGGATCATCTCCAAATACACAAACAAATAGGAATGCATTAAATCAAAAGATACTGAAGGTTTACATGCTGGTTTTTAAATACCATCTCCAAAAGCACTAGACATGGAGTAGAGGTGTTCCCAAAAGTACCTGAGATACTTTGTATGCTTACAGATGCTCCCACCCAGCCAGCCACCACCACCCTTATGAATGGGATGTCCTTCTGAACATCCATAGGGATGTATAGGATTGATGCAAACAGCCTCACAGAAAAGTTCAGGAGCCCCAATACTGCTCAAACCTGTAATTCAGGAGCAGCCCCCCACACCCACCAAGGGTCCCCATGCCATGACCCCTCCATAGGTGTGGCCTCTCCTTCCAAATAGCCATGCCATTCAGCTGTCTTTCCATATGGCCATAGGAATGCATTGCACTCATACAAGCAGTCCCGTCAAAAAGAGCAGAAGCCCCAATACTGCTCAAGGCTGTACTGAGGGAGTACCCCCAAACAATCGAAGGGTCCCGATGGCACAACCCCTCCACAGCAATGGTCTTTCCTTCTGAATAGTCATAAGATTAACATGCTCTTTCGCATGGCCATAGGAATGCATTGGACTGATAAAAGCATCCCCACAGAAAAGAGAAGGCGGCCCCAGTACTGCTCAAGGTCGCATAGAGGGAGTATCCCCAAATAGCCCAAGTGTCCCAGTGCCATGGCCTGCCCTCCTGAATGGCCATAATATTCAGCTGTCATTCCGAACGGCCATAGGAATACATAGGATTCATATAGGCAGCCCCCCAAAAAGGAGAAGGAGCCTCAATACTGGTCAAGGGTGCCCCAAGAGATTAGTCTCAAACACTACAATAATCCCAGTCCAAATCCAATGGCCCCTCCATAGCTATGGCCTCTCCTTCCAAATAGTTTGGAAGGAGTATTATTATGGAAGAGTCATGGAATGGGTGTCCTGTTCTTTTCTGCGGGGTTGCAGTCCAATACATTCCTATGGCCATTCGGAACAACGGGTGAATCTTATGGCCACTTGCAAGGAGAGACCATAGCTGTAGAGGGGATGTGGTGTCAGGACTCTTTGTGTGCTTGGGGGTATTCCTTTGGTGCACCCATAAGGAGTATTTGGGCTCCTGCTGTTTTCTGTGGGGCTGCTCATATCAGTCCAATGCATTCTCATGGTCATTCGGAAGGATGGCTGAATCTTATGGCCATTTGGAAAGAGAAGCCATGGTTGTGGAAGGCTCATTGCACTGGGATTCTTGGGATGTTTGGGGTACTCCCTCGGGGAACTCATGACCAGTACTGAGGCTCTTGCTCTTTTCTTAGATGCTGTTTGTGTCACTCCAATGTATTCCTATGGCCATTGAGAAGGACATATTAATCTTATGGCTATTTGGATGGAAAGGCCATAGCTATGCTGACTGGGGATGGTAGGAGCTGTAGTCCAACACATCTGGGGGGCTCCAGGTTGGGGAAGTTAGTTCTGGTATTTCAGGCTTTTATTCAAGGCTTTTTAAAATAATTGGTACACTATTTGAATTTTTCTTACTCGAATGGAAATGCTGTACTTCTGGAATAGTGGTTCACACATACAGTTAACTGATGGAGAAAAAAATATATTGTCCAGCGATGACTGTCATGTGAGATTGGGCCCTCACAGAAATCACAGAGAACTTTGATATCACCTCACACAGGGTAGTTTTAAGTGGAGTCAATTCACCCATTCACATGCAAAATGCAGATACCTGGTGTGTGCACAGTGTTTACATCTTCTGGATGGTCCAATATTTCTTATATTGAACCATCTTACCAATCTGTTGTGGGATCATTTCCTTCTTTTATAATGAAAGTGGGATGGGCTACTTCTTAGTGCATGAGATTGTCGATAAGGAAATACATTCAATGTAAAGAGGTATAGAGTTTCCCCTTGTCAGAGTATATCTGCAATGCCTATTTGCATGACAATAACCTAGCCACAAGCCTAGATAACAGTCCACACCTAAAACCAAGATATTTCCTTTTAAGAAGAAGAAGAAGAAAAAACCCTACAGGCTTATTTAGCATTAGCAATTCAGTCTAATAAGAATAATGCTTCATTTGCATTACTATTTCTGACTCTTGTAGCAATCTGAGGTTTGCTCAAAAGTGGATCTCCCCCCTCTCTTCCCGCTCCCTTCTATTTTTAAAGGTAATTCTAGAGCTTCTGTTGCTAGCTTATATACTAATGAAGAATTTGACAGGCAATATTTAAGACTTCAGTGCAAAGGGAAAAGAGAAATACAGTAATTGACTCAGGAATTCATTTCCACCCGCCTTGCATCCATTTTACTGCAATTTTGCAGAGATCCATAAGCGTTTTGTTATAAGTGGGCTATCATAAAAACCAAATATAGCCACCCTTTCTTTAGAAAATATTCTGCGATTTAGTGTTTTAAAACATTAAAATGTTGTCCATGTCATTTTGGAGGTGTTCAAGAAGCAACCATCTCACTTGAGAGGCAGAACTGACCTTATAGAAGAAGGCCTTGAACATGACAGTGATTGGAGAGAAATCACCTAAGAGGGCTGGTTCACACAGGCATGTTCAAGCACATGTTGACCTGCATGTGCGAATGAGCCATCACAGACCAACCACCAACAATGAAACTGTGAAGGACCAGCACCCGGGTCCTATGCGTGAGTTCGGCGCTTAATGGGTTAACCGGCACTGAGTTACAGCCCGTACAAGCAAGTGGAACCGACTAGGAGGTTTGCACACACAAGAGGAAACTAGAGCCCTTTAAATGACTAAATAAGGCTTTATTTATTTACACAATATATGGAGCGGAACTAACAGCTTTCTAGGAATACTACAACGTCAATATGACCTGACGTGACCCCCAAGTTTATCAATGAACAGGCTCCCAGGCTAGCGCATTGGGATTAGTCAGTTACCTTAGACTAAAGACTTCACGCTAGTCAATTTCAGCCTGGCTCCGGGTCTGTCCGATCTGGGGAGGAGAACAGCTTACTCCAGCCGCTGCTGGAGGATGGGTCTTGATCAAAAGCACCCCGTGTTCCCAACAACCAACAAAAAGAGGGGAGAGGGGTTTTCTACCCCTGGGTTTCCCACTCTCCCCGCCCTCAAGGGTCAGGTGGGGCTATGCCTGCCCCTTCGTGTCAGGTGGGCTTATTCCTGCCCGGGAAGAAGGTGACGTGTTGGGTACTTTACAGCTCTTTGAGATTGCCCTGTTAGTTTGATGGTCTTGATGGTCCTTTCCTGGGTTTTGTGGATTCCAACCGATACTCTCCATTGTTGGGATGCCGGTCCGTCTGGCTGCTTCCCTGTAACCCAATCTCCCTTCCTCGCCCCCTCCCCCTTGGAAGGAGACTGGTGTGTGCGTGTGCATGTATACTCGTGTCAGGCTTTCTCCACAGAAACTCTCATCATATTACCTCAAACACAATACTTTTCAGTGAGGCCAGTTCATACATTCAGCTGCCAGTCATTGAGTCTGTAGTAAGAAAAAGCCAGGTGCCCACATGCAGGTACATAACATGATTCCTCTATGCTTGATGACTTGCAGCTGAATATGTTCATGATGGAACTTGCAATACTCCCCACTTTGGATGAAGTAAAAAAAGCCATTAATCAAATGAAGAACAACAAAGCTAGTGGACCAGATGGGATTCCTGCTGAAATCTTTAAAGAAGGGGGCCCCGAACTTGTACAACATCTTCATAAACTCATCGAAAAAATCTGGATAAGAGAAGAGATCCCAGAAGACTTCAGGGATGCCATAATTATCACCCTCTTTAAGAAGGGTGATAGAACAGACTGTGGAAACTATCGGGGCATTTCTCTCTTAGCAACCGCAGGTAAAATATTTGCTAGGATTCTCGCAAACCGTCTTCTATCTATTTCAGAAGAGATCCTCCCTGAAACTCAATATGGTTTCCGCCCCTCTAGAGGGACAGTAGACATGATTTTTACTGCACGTCAGCTCCAAGAAAAATGCCGGGAGCAAAATCAACCCCTTTACATGGCATTTATCAATCTGGCTAAGGCCTTTGATACTGTAGACCGTACAGCTCTCTGGACTATCCTTATGAAAATTGGATGCCCCAATAAATTTGTGAATATCTTGCGACTTCTCCATGACAACATGACGGCAACGGTTTTGGACAACAACGGCTCTCATGGTGCTCCATTTAAAGTGGGATCAGGTGTTAAACAGGGATGTGTTATCGCCCCAACATTATTTGCCATTTTCATCGCCATGGTTTTACATCTTGTCAAGGGGAAACTTCCCACCGGTGTGGGAATTATATATCGAACAGATGGAAAGCTTTTTAATCTCAGCAGGCTGAAAGCAAAAAGTAAGGTAATTACAACCTCCATTGTGGAACTTCAGTATGCTGATGATAAATGTGGTCTCCGCACATTCAGAGGACGATCTCCAAACTATCCTAAATGCTTTTGCAGAAGCATACGAAAAACTTGGTCTCTCACTTAACATCAAAAAAACCAAAGTGCTTCATCAGCAAGTGCAAGCCAACCCTTTGGTGATGCCATCTATCCAGCTTGGCGGGACAATACTGGAAAATGTCGATCATTTTCTCTATCTTGGCAGCTATCTTTCTGTTACAGCTAACATCGACAGTGAAATCCAGCATCGTCTGAGCTCCGCAAGTGCCGCATTTTCTCGAATGAAACATAGAGTGTTCGAGGATCGGGATATTTGTAAGAAGACCAAAACACTGGTTTATGAAGCCATTGTATTACCAACTTTATTGTATGCCTGCGAAACATGGACTATCTATAAACGTCACTTCCACCTCCTTGAAAGGTTTCATCAACGTTGCCTCCGGAAAATCCTGCAAATTACTTGGGAAGATAGGCGAACAAATGTCAGTGTACTGGAAGAAGCAAAGACTACTAGCATTGAAAAAATGATCCTTCAACGCCAACTTCAGTGGACCGGTCATGTTGTTCGAATGCCTGACTGCCGCCTCCCAAAGCAGTTACTTTACTCCCAACTCAAGGATGGAAAGCGGAATATCGGTGGTCAATATAAGAGGTTTAAAGATGTTCATAAGGCTAATCTAAAAAAATGCAATATAAACATCGAAAACTGGGAAGCTCTGGCCCATGAACGATCTAAATGGAGGTTGGCCTTTCACAAAGGTTCCATGGACTTTGAAGAAGCCCGAGTGCAAGGTGAAAGGGAGAAACGTGCTAAGCGAAAAGCACGTCAAATGAATCCTTTACAGGACCATCTTCTATCTGGTAACCTGTGTCCTCACTGTGGGAAGCTGTGTGGATCTAGAATTGGCCTCCACAGTCACTTACGGACCCATCGCTAGAGTCTACACAATCTTCTTTAGAATTTCCTCCTTTTATCCCGGAAGACAATCTTACTCGGTCACGAGTGATCGCCTGATGATGAGTGGTGAGAGTGCTGAACTGGGACTCGGGAGATCCAGGTTCTAGTCCCCGCTCAGCCATGAAGCTCACTGGGTGACTTTGGGCCAGTCACTGATTCTCAGCCTAACCTACCTCACAGGGTTGTTGTGAGGATAAGATGGAGAGGAGGAGGACGATTATGTAAGCCGCCTTGGGTTCCTTGCAGGAAAAAAGCCGGGGTATAAATATAATAAATTAAATAAATAGATAAATTCCATTATGTCTGAGATTAGATGAAAATTCTGTCCATGGTGCTTGAGATGCAATAGTCCATTCACACATGCAAGTCAGCAAATGATGAACATGCATTTAGGATCCTGCCCTAAGTGACTAGTTCACCACTCAAGTTCACTGAATTTTGCCTCTCACTCAGTGGGGCAATGACAATGACAAACACCATAAGAGAAGAGAACATTCACTTTCATAATAATTTAAAAAACAATCAGTCACCTCAATTTCTCTCCAATCACTTTCATGTTCAAGAGAAGTAAGGAATACATGCACACATGTATATCATAGCTCAGATTTTCAAGAAGGGCCACTGCAAATGGTAGACATTCCCTCTTCCCAAACTTGTTGATGTGACTGATAGGCCGGAAAGATGCATTAGGCAGCTATAATAACTTCCCCTGTGGCCAAATATATCTACAAGACAAATTGAGACAAACTGAGGAAATAAAGAGAGAGTAGAAGAACTTCATGTCTGCTTAAAAAGGCTACCAGCAAATAGGCTAAAGAAGTGTCTTTATCTACTACTGCTAGTAACACAAAACGATTGAAGCATTCATCCACCCTATTTTTTTTGTGAAATGAGTGGCTGAGAGAAGTCAATTAATGCAATCCTATACAGATCTACTCAGAAGTAAGTCCCACTGAATTCAGTGGGGCTTGCTTACTCTCAAATGAGTGGGTATAGGAATGCAGGGTTAGTATTGTATTTTAAAACAATTCCTTAAAAAACAAATTTCAGTTGTATTTACATAAGTATCCCCCCAAAAGAGAGGTGCTTGAAATGTGTACAGGAGCTTTCCATAACCTGGTGCCCTCCAGATGAGCTGAAGAGTCTGTGTGGTGTAGTGGTGAGAGTGCTGGACTGGGACTCGGGAAATCCGGGTTCTAGTCCCCGCTCAGCCATGAACTTTTGGCCAGTCACTGGGTGACTGGCCATGAACTTTGGGCCAGTCACTGGGTGACTTTGGGCCAGTCACTGACTCTCAGCCTCACCTACCTCACAGGGTTGTTGTGAGGATAATATGGAGAGGAGGAGGAGGATTATGTAAGCCGCCTTGGGTTCCTTGCAGGAAAAAAGGTGGGGTATAAATATAATAAATAAATAAATAAATAAAACTACAACTCCCATCATCCCCAGCCTGGCTAGGGGAAACTAGTGTACACATTGGACTTAAAATGATTAAAGATAATTAATAAATCTGTTTCATCTTGCATTCATGGTGGACACACACATACCAATTTTTGGGTGTTTCTTCTTTGTGCCTAACAGGAATGACAATATGACTGGAATCCTAAATATACTTTATGTAAAAACAAACTTTGTTGAGATCACTAGGACTGGCAGGACAAAGCTCTTATCTCTGATCAAGAGCTGATCGACAGAAGAGCTTTTCTCTGCTGAGTACTGAAAAAGGCTCCCTTTCTTAGGAGCTCAGCAGGGAAAGCTCTTATCTCCGATCTTATTGCAGTGGCTGATTGGAGATAAGAGCTTTTCCCTGCAAGGGAGAGGAGGTGGGGCCTGGGGAGGAATCATAGAATCATAGAAAAGTAGAGTTGGAAGGGGCCAACCCCCTGCTCAATGCAGGAATCCAGGTCAAAGCATCCCTGACAGATGACTGTCCAGCTGCACCTTGAATGCCTCCAGAGTGGGAGAGCCCACGCCCACCACCTCCCTAGGTAGTTGGTTCCATTGTCTTATTGCTCTAACAGTCAATAAATTTTTCCTGATGTTTAGATGGAATCTGGGTTCCTGTAACTTGAGCCCATTATTCTGTGTCCTGCAAACTGGGATGATCGAAAAGAGATCCTGACCCTCCTCTTTGTGACAAGCCTTCAAGTACTGGAAGAGTGCTATCATATCTCCCCTCAGTCTCCTCTTCTGAAGGCTAAACATGCCCAGTTCTTTCAGTCTCTCCTCATAGGGCCTTGTTTCCAGTCCCTTTATCATCCTTGTTGCCCTCCTCTGAACCCTCTCCAGTTTATCTACATCCTTCTTAAAGTGTGGTGCCCAGAACTGGGCGCAGTACTCAAGATGAGGCCTAACCAGTGCTGAGTAAAGGGGAATTATCACTTCACGTGATTTGGAAGCTATACTTCTATTAATGTAGCCCAAAATAGCATTTGCCTTCTTTGCAGCCACATTGCATTGCTGGCTCATATTCAGTTTGTGATCTACAACAATTCCAAGATCTTTCTCACTTGTAGTATTGTTGAGCCAAGTGTCCCCCATTCTGTAACTCTGCATTTGGTTTCCTTTCCCTAGGTGCAGCACTTGGCATTTATCCCTATTAAATTTCATTCTGTTGTTTTCGGCCCAGCGCTCCAGCCTATCGAGGTCGATTTGAATTTTGTTTCTGTCTTCCAGAGTCTTCCATTAGCTGTTCCACCCAACTTTGTGTCATCTGCAAATTTGATAAGCATTCCCTGCACTTCCTCATCCAAGTCATTAATAAAAATGTTGAAGAGCACTGGGTCCAGGACCGAGCCCTGTGGTACCCCGCTCGTTACCTCTCCCCAGTTTGAGAAGGAACCATTGATAAGCACTGTTTGAGTCCGATTCTGTAGCCAATTGTGGATCCACCTGATAGTTGTTCCATCTAGCCCACTTTTAGCTAGCTTGCTAATCAGGATGTCATGAGGCACTTTGTCGAAAGCTTAGCTGAAGTCCAGATATATGATGTCCACAGCATTCCCACAGTCCACAAGGGAGGTTACCCAATCAAAAAAAGAGATCAGATTAGTCTGGCAGGATTTGTTCTTGACAAATCCATGCTGGCTTCTAGTAATCACTGCATTGTTTTCAAGGTGCTTGCAGACTGACTTCTTTATAATCTGCTCCAAAAAATTCCCAGGGATTGATGTCAGACTGACTGGTCTATAGTTCCCAGGTTCCTCCTTCTTGCCCTTTTTGAAGATGGGAACAACATTTGCCCTCCTCCAGTCGTCTGGCACTTCACCTGTCCTCCATGATTTCTCAAAGATAATAGACAGTGGTTCTGAGAGTTCTTCTGCCAGTTCCTTTATTACTCTAGGATGCAGTTCGTCAGGCCCTGGAGATTTAAACTCATTCAAAGTAATCAGGTGTTCCTTGACCATTTGCCTATCAATCTCAAGCTGCAATCCTACCCCTTCAGTCTGCACTTCAGGTTTGCCAGGGGGGACATAAACTCTCTTTTGGGAGAAGACCGAGCCGAAGTAGGAATTGAACACTTCCGCCTTTTGTCTTCTGTTATCAATTTGCCATCCTCACTGCATAGTTGAACCACCATTTCTTTCCTCTGTCTTTTATTATGCATGTATCTGAAGAAAGTTTTCTTGTTGTTTTTAGCATCCCTCGCTAACCTTAGCTCATTCTCAGCTTTAGCCTTCCTGACACTATTCCTGCAGTTCTGTGCTACCTGCCTGTACTCTTCCCTTGTAGCCTGGCCTTCCTTCTACATCCTATATGTGCCCTTTTTTGTTTTCAGGTCATCTCTGAGTTTTTTGTGAAGCCACATTGGCTTCTTCTGTTGCACTCTGCCTTTTTTCCTTGTAGGAATTGTTTGCAATTGTGCCTTTAGAATTTCCTTTTTTTAAAACTCCCACCCATCTTGGGCTCCTTTTCTCATTAGAGTTGCTTGCCATGGGACCTTACTTATCATTGTTCTGAGTTTATTAAAATTGGCTTTCCTAAAATCCAGGGTACACGTTTGGCTACACTCAGCTTTTGCTTCCTTTAGAATCAAGAACTCAAGTATAACATGGTCACTTTCCCCCCAGAGCTCCCAAAACTGACACTTTATCCACTAAGTGTTGGTTAGAATCAGGTCAAGGATAGCCGATCCTCTAGTTCCTTCCTCCACTTTCTGTAGGAGGAAGTTATCAGCAACACAAGTCAGGAATTTCTTGGAGGGGCCATGTTTGGCAGAATTTGTCTCCCAACAGATATCAGGGAAACTGAAGTCCCCCATCACTACTACATCACCTCCTTGAAACATTGGTAATTTGCTTTTCAAAAGTTTCATCCTCATCTTCTCCTTGATTGGGTGGTTGGTAGTAGACTCCAACCGCCATGTTCATTTCATTCTTTGCCCCATTTATTTTAATCCAGATGCTCTCAATGGGGCTGCCAAGCTCTTCTTCCTGTATCTCTGTGCAGAGATACGTATTTTTAACATACAGCGCAACTCCACCTCCCTTTCTGTTGCTTCTGTTCTTTTTGAACAAGTTATATCCTTCAATTGCTGTATTCCAGCCATGGGAGTCATCCCACCAAGTTTCAGTTACACCTATCAAGTCGTATTTGCCCTCATGTATTAAGAGTTCAAGTTTGTTCTGTTTCTTGCCCATACTTTGGGCATTAGTATAGAGACATCGAAGACTAGGTGCTTTATAGTCCGACTTTCTTCCTACATTTTGTGGTAGACTATCATTGGGCACCGCTGGAGCCGTTCTCTCCGTTGTGGCACAGAGGCCTTCTTCCACTGTTACCCCCCAGTTTATGTCTCCCTCCCCTGTTGGATTCAGTTTAAAGCCCTCCTGATGAAGTTCCTCATGCTGTGGCCAAACACATACCTACTTCCCATTTGTATGTGAAGATGCTGACTCATTCATGCAGAGGTGTGTCCTGCTAAGTAGGCTTAAAATGGGTAAGAATCACATTTTGGCCCTGCCCACAGATGGAATGTTGCCCCCAAGACCTTTCCCAGATTGGAATCCAGCCCTTGAACAGAAAAAAGTTCTCCCTCCCCTGGGAATCTGGGATACAGATTGCAGACTATAGGAAGCTTCTCATCTGAAAATGAAGGGCCTTTTTATCATCCAAGCTGACACTGTATGTACTACTTTGCCACAAAAATGGGAGGCCCAATCCAGGGATGTTTGTATCCCAGCTTAGCTCTTTTTATCCCAGGCTTGTAACTTGGGATCTAGTCACTTGTGGTGAGACAAAATGGCCTCTAAGCAACCAAATGGGAAGCATTTCAGATAAGACGTTTTCTGGCCACAAATGGGCCGGCTGGCACACGTATGTATGAGCTGATGGGTTAGTAAATATTTTGTTTCATCTTGCAAAATGTTGGTTCCGCTGGCCAGAATTAAGAAAATCATTTAGATATGTATGTACTTAGCATTTATAACTTTGTCCCAATGTCTTTTTCTTTGATTAGAACCAGCCATGGTGGGAAGAGCAGTTTGGATTAGGGCCATAGTATCAGGGGAGGGTTTTTCTCCTTTCCCTTATGCAGTTTCCCCAAATTAAGTTGCCGCTTCAAAGCTACTATTAGCTACAGACTCAGGAGAACAAAGACAGGTACTCATATTGTATCTGTCTTCCCTGCCCCTCCTACTCTGCAGCTATTAGTAGCTTCAAGGGAACAATATAAGTCATGGAAAGGGTGAAGGCGGGTAAAGGGTTTGCCCTTCGGTGCTGAGGGCTCCAGTGCCGATTGGGAGTCCTGTGGCTGCTTTTTACCAATGAAAAAGACATTGAGAGATCCAATCACAGTTCTCCTACTTCACCTCTGGTGTGTGGCCATCTATAATCTTTGCAATAATTCTGTAACGAAGATCAGCATTATCATCCCCATGGTTCTGGGGTTGGGGGGAGGGGTGATGAAAGAATAGCTTGCCCAAGTCCACCAAAGAAGTTCATGTCAAGAGTCAGATTTTTGACTGGGGAGGACATCCTGGTTCATACATAGTTCTGCCACCGTGTTGCACAAATTGTCAGTGAGAACGCAGAAGCACGCAGGGGTACCTATTTTTTTTTTGCAAAATGTAACCAACTTCTATGGAGAGACTGAGCCCTGAGTACACCAGGGAGAGGAGAGATCGTCTTCTTGCTGGTGTGCTCTGATCACTCTCTCCTCCCTGATGGAGGGTTCAGTACCAGTTGCTGGGAAAGCGGGGGGGGGGGAGTCCTGTTGCACTTGCATCCTGCTTGTGAGCTTCCTATATGGACATCTGGTTGGACACGGTAAGAACTGTTGGAGGATATGGTTAAAAGGAGTCAGTCCTAAACTGATTAGGACAAAGCAGAGTAGTTTCCTCCTTAAGTGCAGCTGCTTTATTGGAACTGGTTTCACCACGTGAGCTGCTACACTCTTGTCTCTTAAGGCAATTGAAAGGAACGGAATGTCCACACAAGGTTTAAACTAAAGACATTTAATAGTTCTTACTTACAGATCACTCACATATATGCAGGATGCATACAGACAGAATAGTTTCATTGTGGAAGCTCTGGCTACAAGCCAGCTCTGACTTGCATCCTCCATGTTGGGAGAAGGGAAAAGTAGAGGGCAACTAACTTTCACAAAGAAGCAGGAAGAAGACAGAGAGCAGCAGAGCTCTGGCCAGAGAGGCCAGAAGTGGGGAGGAGAGGTTACAAAGACATGCACTGTGGGATTCTTTAGTTAACCCATTCCTCCCACTCTAATCAGTGGTTACATCACTTTGTTGATTTTAAGCAGGCAATGTTACTATTTCCAACAAGAACAGAACACGGGACTAGATAGGCTTTGCTTTGATCTTGCATGGCTCTTCTTATGTTTCTCCCTACTGTCCCTTTTCATCCCAGCAGTGCTCAATTGAGAAGAGTCACTCAGAGTTCAAGCCTCTCTGAAAATCCTAACCTCTGACCTGAGAGCACTTCCTTCAGAGAGTGACTGCTGGTTGTGATTAGGGATTAAGAAAGTCAGAAGAGGAGATAGCCAGGTCCCCCACATGCAGGAGGAAGAAGGGTATTCAGCAACCCATTTCCCGGGCCAATTTTAGGCCCCAGTGGCCTTTGTGTGCCTGGATTTTATTTATTTATTATATTATATTTATGCCCCGCCTTTCTTCCTGCAAGGAACCCAAGGCAGCTTACATAATCCTCCTCCTCCTCCTCTCCACTTTATCCTCAGAACAACCCTGTGAGGTAGGTTAGGCTGAGAGTCAGTGACTGGCCCAAAGTCACCCAGTGAGTTTCATCGCCAAGCGGGGACTAGAACCCGGATCTCTCGAGTCCCAGTCCAACACTCTCACCACTACGCCACACTGGCTCTCAGTGTGGCAACCTCGCTGGTAAACCTTGCAAAGTCTATAAGCCTAACTCTATTGTTTCACACAGTCTTCATTGACATTTGAATAGTAACCAGATGCAATGAAGGAGATAGCTCCTGTACACCTAACAGTTGTATAGAAGGGGAAATCTTGATGGTGCAGCCAGGGCCGGCGCTACCGCTAGGCAAACTAGGCAGTTGCCTAGGGCGTGCGGCTGAAGAGGGCGCGGAAACGCTGCGCTCCTCTTCGCTGCCGCTGCGCCGCCCCCGCCAGGCCTCCTCCGCCGCTGCACCGCCCCCGCCAGGCCTCCGCCTCCCCACCCTCCCGCCCGCTGCCGCCGCCGCCGCGCCTCCCCTCGCCCTCCTGCCCGCCCGCCCGCTCGCTTGCCCACTGCTGCGCCTCCCCCCGCCCTCCCGCTCGCTGCCGCTGCGCCTCCCGCCGCCATCGCCACCCCCCCAACCCCCCCGTCACCTACCTTCTCCGCGTCGCGTCGCTTCCAGAGCCCTGCCCGCATTGTTTTGGCTGGAGGAACCGGGGCAACAGGGCTTAAACAGCCCTGTTGCCATGGTTTCCCCGGCAAAAAACAGCGCGGGGGTCCCGTCGCATCGCGTCGCGTCACTTCAGGAGGAGGAGGAGGAGGCAGCAGCAGCAGCAGCAGCAGCAGCCGCCGCCGCCGCCGCCAGGGCGGGGGGGAAGGTAGGTTGGTGGTGGCGGCGCAGGGGGGGTTTTTTTTTGCTGCTTTGGAGAGGGGGGGGCGCTAAATATTTTTTTGCCTGGGGCGCCAAACTGCCCTGCACCGGTCCTGGGTGCAGCCATTAAAAGGTGCAGGAGCCCTGCCCACCTTTGCTTCCAAAGAGAGAGAGTGAGACAGAGAGAGAGGGAGGGAGGGAAGGGAGGGGCTTGGCTACTGCAAGGACTCCAAGGGAGAGAGGTGCATATTTTGCAGTCCTTTTGTGGCCCATCTGGAGGGCAGATTTCGCCCGTGCCACAGTGTCCTCAAGGGCAACACTTTTCCCCATAGGATTCAACTATAGACTTACGGTAAATATTTTTTATTATTGTTATTGTTTGTTATATTTAAAGTATTTTTTTATTCTTCTCCTCAGCCAAAAAGGCTCCTGGAGAAGCTTACAGGTCAATAGAACAAGATAGTCCCTGTCCACAGGATTATAATCTAAAAAGACATGGCACACAAGGAAAAGGGGTTGGGAGGAGAAGAGGAAAAAATTAATGAGTCTTTCAGCAGGGCTGGTGGAATGACCCTGCTTCCCCTCTCATCTCCTTCTGTGCAGCCTGCTGGAATGGCTGCTATTAATGACAGAGATGACAGAGGTGATGCTACAGGGACAGAGATGCACTTGAAGACACATTATAGGGGTGGGGGTAAACCTCCTTTCTGCCCCTGGTGACTCTAGTCATCAAAGGCATTGAAAAACAAGCCTGCTCTTCCTATTCACTTAAGCCCATCCTCTGCATCACACTAGACCTACACACACACACACACACACATGAGAGGGGGTGTGATATATACGTATACCTTTTCCAAGTGTGGCATGCATGTATATGCTACTAATAAGCATATTTTTCTATGTATGAGGTATATGGCTAAGTCACAAAATGCGCAAACCAAAAAGCCTGTGTGCAGACAATGCTTTCAAGTGGAGCAGCTTGATCACTACTTGTTGCTTTTTGGGGTGACATTCTAAACTCAGGCATAACATTTCTACATTCAGTGGCTAGGCAATGCTGTTTTAAAATGTACACACTGGTTGAAAGGCGGGACCCTTGATTCTTTTTTTAAAGCATGAACAATTATATATATATATATATATATATATAGAGAGAGAGAGAGAGAGAGAGGCTTGTTTGAGCCACGCTCTCTCATCTGTGAATGATGTTTCTTCAAAAGGCTTCCCTTTCATCCACTGTTCCCATGACAGCAGGCTCATATTTCAGGCACACTTAGCATCTCTCTTCTGTATTGCGCTCACTGATTAATGTCCCAGCCCTTGACCTGTTAACCTGCAGAATAACAAACCATAAGACAAATGCCCACAGCAATCACACTTCAAATTGGCCTTTCCTGTGAGAGGCATATTAAGAGAAATTGGCTTGGGGGGGGGGGAGAAGAGAGATGTTTCCCTTCTCACCCTGCAACCCACCCACTTAGGTATGACAAAAAGGGTCCTTTCAGATGCCTCACCTGAGCAGTTTACCAGCAAGGTGGGCTAAGCAGACAGGTTGCCATCAGTGGGGGCTGGTGGCTCCAATGTCAGTGGGATGGTGTATCCACTCTGGGTTTTAGTCTGAACTTTTAAGGAGCTATCCATGGTGCTGAACCCTAGCACCAAACTAGGTTCAGCACCATGGATAGTGCCTTTAAAGTTCAGGCTGCAGTCCAGTGTGGAATGGATGTACCACCCTACTGACATTGGAGCCACCAGCTTCAACTGGTTGCCGTGTGTCAGTGGAGGTTGCTCCTCCAAAAGCACATAACAGAACTAGTCCATGGGCTCTTGGTCTACTCTGAAGACCCCCACATCCGAGAGCACCCTCAGCCACCCCTTCCCCTTTCCCAAACTTATCAAAGGCAAGAGCTCCAAGCCAAGGCACAGGCATCATTAGTGATGGTGGGCTGTAGCATTTAGATTCAAGACACTGGTGGGAGCATGTATGGCAGCAGCAGAAGTTGCCAAGACCCATGAGAAATGAAGGAAGCAAAGGGGGCAGTGGGAAGAGCAGCAGATTGAAACAAATCCTTTTAGGGCAGCCTTCCTCAACTTGGTGCTCTCCAGATATTTTGGACTACAACTCCCATCAGCCCCAGCCAGCATGACCAATAGTCAGAGATGATGGGACTTGTTGTCCAAACCCTCCGGAGGGCACCAAGTTGGGGAAGGCTGGTTTAGCCCAGACTCCAGCATTTAGAAGATAGACCCATGAAATCTGGTATCCCAACCCTTCCATTTCAGGGTCTGCCCCCATCAATAATTACAATAATGGCCCTTTGAGGACCAAAAGGCAGGATGTAAACATTTTAATAGATTATTTTTAAAACAACAACAACAACACACATACACACCAATGAGACATACATCTGAGTAAACATGGTTAGGAGGAACAGGTTGCATTTTCTATTTGAATCACTGTTCATCATCAGCATGACAAAAAAGCACTCCTCTAACTAGAAACATTTAAAATATAGATCCCAAACAGAGAGATTTGAATAAAGATGGCTCCATTTCTACAATACACAGATGTAAGAGAAAAACAAACATATCCTTCCTCTCTCAGAAAATGGAAACAGAAATACATGTCTTAAATAAGCTTCCCCACTTCACCCACCTGCTGCATGGAACTGTTCAAGCATGCTACTCAGCTCTGCCACAGTTCAGGGAGATCTGCTTTTGACTCACTGTAAACCCACTCATCCTTGGGGGCTTTTGTTATGCCTGTTAGGTTTGCTCTTCGCAGTGAGCCTAGCTGAGCACACTGGAAGAGAGGTAAATAAGAGAGGAGCTTGAAAAACAGGCCTCCTCGATGGAAAGAGGCAAAGTTTCTAGGAAACCAAGCTGGATGTACAACTGGAAGAAGTTTAACCTCTGGGCACCTGTAAATTTGCCATGTGGAATCTCATGTCTAGAACAGGATTTGGCCAAAGCAGGCCACAAAACTGGATATTTGAGGTCAGAAAAAACATGTCCTTAGGATCAGACACAGATTTTAACCCAATGGGTTTCAGCTGAGATTTCTCCCAAGCAAGAATGTTAAGGACCATAGTCATCTGTGTGTGTGTGTGTGTGTGTGTGTGTGTGTGTGTGTGTGTGTGTGTTTTGGTTCTAAGAGCAATTCCTATTTCAAGCCCAAACTTTGCTGGAGTAGACAAACAGCTTTGGCTAACCATAGGCAGCATTTCCATCTCATCCGCAAGCAAGGCAAACACGGTGTCCCCCCACCCTCCCACCACTCACACATACATCAAGCCAAGGAATTAATACCAAGTCAGCATCCAATTCCTAGGATCTCTGGGAATCTACCATTCTCAGCCAGCTGCACTATTTTGTGCTGCTAGTCCCCAAGCAGCCTAATCAGTGACCATGGAAACCACAGACAACATGTAGTACCAAGCATCAAGACACATCCTCCTCCTCCTGGATCATCATGTATTGCCTTCTTTATTACCCACTACCCCACGTGCTCTGTGCTTAATTTATATTGATTACATTTGTACTGCAACCTTTCCTCCAAGGAACTCAGGGCACCACCTGTCAGGGCATCCCATTTAGCCTCACAACAGCCTTGAGAGGTAGGTTAGCCTGACCCTGACAGAAGCTTGCCCAAAGTCACCCAGTGGGCTTTATTGCTGAGACCAAATTTGAATCCTGCTCTCTCTTGTCTAAGTAGCAGAGAGAGGTGGGGTATCATGGCTTAAGTGATGAGCTGGAAACTCCCCAGTTCATATCTCACTGTCACCTCAAGCCACAAACTCAATAAAGGTAGTTTCGGGCAAGCCACTTTCTCTCTCAGTCTTTCTCCTCCCCTAACATCTGCAATATTGGGGTCATAAAAAGAGGGGGGGGGGATTTGTTTGGTTCACACTTTCATGTGAACTTACCTACTTTGAACCAATACATGAACAGAAATTCAGTTATCCTTCAAAATTCGCACTTCTAACTTTGCAATGGAGTTCTCCAATCAAAAAATGCATACCAACATGCGTATATTAGGGAAAGGTATACATACATATGCATATATTCATGAAAATAATGTTCAAATGCTTTATATTAGGAAAATAACATGCAAAAAATGAGTATATTAGGCAAAATTGCGTAAGAACTGTATGTACCAGGAGAAATTCGTACAAAAATAAGTATGACTTTCCATGCACACTTTTTTTTTTTTTTTAATTGGAAGGTTGAGGACAAACTGAACTTACAACTGGAAAAATTCTCCAAGTGAGACAAACTGAATTTAACACTGGAAAAATGAGAAACTGAGAGGAAATGAAATTGACAGGTTCATCCATCCCTAGATACTAGCTTACCTTACAACCACCTTCCCAAACCTGGCGCCCTCTAGATGTTTTGTACTTCAACTCCCATCAGCCCTAGCCAGCATAGCCAAAGGGCAGGAATACTGGGCATTGTAGTCTAAAACATCTGGAAGGCATTAGGTTGAGGGAAAAGGGCCTTAAGAGATTCCTGAATTGATTAGTAAGAAAATGACCTGGTTCACACAACACAGCTGGGTCATTGTGGGTTATTTAACCAATGATGAACCACGATACATGTCAGGCACATGAGGCTGCCTTTTTAAATATGCAAACGCCGATCAGGACGTTTAAGGGTTGCTTTGTGTCATGCAAATCTGGCCTCCATGAGTTATTCAAGGGTTAAATAACTCTCAGTTAATAGCAGGGTTATGCGAGGGTTGTTTAGCCCTCAGATAACCCACAGTGGCCAGGTTTGCATGACACGGAGCAATCCCTGATTGCCCCGATCAGGGATTGCATACTGAAAATAGCAGCTAGTCACAACCGGCATGCACCGCAGCTTGTCTTGGGTTAAATAACCCAAGATGAACTGGCTGTGTCATGCAAACTGGCCCACTGTATGTGAAGTGCTTTGATCAGTCTAAGCATGACATAAATTCTAAGGTTTATTTTGTTTAAGTCCAACAATGACTCTGGACTGTAGACTTTTCACCGGAAGCGTGAAGGACTGCAAACTAAACTATATGGACTTTTGGAAATTAATGGGATAAGAGAATCCTTAGCAGAGTATTCTGTGGTATGGGGGGAAATACTCTGCATCCGGACTTTCCTGTAGCTAGAATGCAAGAAGTGGTATGGTGGGGGCAAAATTCTAAACATGCATTCTGTTTTCACATACAAGGAACACACGTATGCAAGAACTCCTGACATCAGGAGGTGATGGTGTAAGAGGCAGCAGGCAGGGTCATTCCCATCAATGCTAACAAATTTGCCCAGTTACAACAGATGCCTGTAATAATATGCTGTTCATATTCTGCATCAGCTCTGTCGGATCATAGAAGAACTTTTCAGATGTTTAAGCAGTAGGATTGCATTTCATAAGAACTGCCTCGCTGGCAGCGCTGGCTCCAGGTTTTTGAGGGCCTTTAGACAAGACAGCCTTAATGGGCCCGCTCCCTCAGTGAGTCGACCATCTCACCACCATTGCCACCAGCAGCTATTGCTCCTCATCCTCTTTCTCATCATTGCTACCACTCGCTTGCTTAGCAGGCAGAGACCCAGTGGGAAAGTAGGCAGTGGTGTCTACTGCTCCTCCTTCTCACTACCAGCACGGCCTGGGTCAGAGCAAGAGGCAGGTGCATGAGCAGGCTGCGAGGGTGAAGCGGAGGAGCAACTTCTGGGGGCTCTTGTCAGAGGACTCTTCTGGGGTGTGGGCCCACAGCAGGTGCCCAACCATGCCTGCTCTTGATGCTGGCCCTGCTTGCTGGATCGAGCCAAAGGTCCAAGCAGGGCATGGAAGTGGATTCCCAGGGCATTGCCTGGAAGCAACCTCAGTCATCCAGTTTGACACACTGGGCGGAACTGGGTTCAGATGGGCCTGTCTTGAGTGCCCCTTGTTGTGTTGTGGCCTGATTTTGCTGTAGGCTGTAGCCAGCATAAGGGAATGAGTAAAATGTCCAGCATCCTCCTTATAGTAGAGACCTGAAAACATTATAGATGTTTCTGATAGTTAGTAAGTTACATGAAGGCACCTTAAGCATATGTACCATCTTAATCTGTATTTATCTTGTCCTACCAGAGGTTTGAGAATTTGCAGAAGTATGTTACTGTAGGCATCATAACTAAGTTTTAAAGAAATGTGTTTCCTATTTTGGGTTTTGAGGTGGCAAAATTGGACGCAGGAATTGTTGCTAGCATGTCAATATACAAAACAACTACCTCCAGCTGGTGGTCTTGGACAGAGGCCTCACATCCACCAGGGAGATGTTACACACTGTATAATTAAATCCACAGAATGCCTTTTGCTTTCTTTGGTCTAGGGTTCCATAATGTTGTTCATTGGAGCAGAGTCAATTTAGTCTGTTGATTTACATATCATGGCTGTAGAGGGTTTGGCAGATGGTCTAATTGCATGGATTCTTGCTGGATTACTTCGCTGGCTTCAAGGCAGTAACTTACAGCAACACTTGAATTTAAAAGAAAAAGATTTGGCCCTTCTGGCAAATTCCAAGGTAAACCTGGTATGCTGTGTTTAAGTACCAGCATGGGTTTCAGAACTGTCTGACATTACTAGCAATGCATAGCTAAATGAATTTACCTGCCTTAGATTCAACTTAATGTCCTCCACAGTTTTTGAGGGAAGATAATTGAGATATATGTTATAAGATTGTGGTTCTGCCTGATCATTGTGAACAGCCAGAAAAAGTTTTTCCCTGTGTGGCTGAAAGGTCACAATTATTATAATAAATGGACCAGTAACTGGATAACAAGTGTCTGTGTTTCATAGATAATGGCTTCCTTTGCCTTGGCTCTGATTACAACATGACAGAATTTTATTAAAACTCATGTGGCTTGGCTGTCACTTGGATTAACTCTGAGTGTACCTACCAGGGCTTGCTGTACTGGGAATAAATTTAGTACTCTTATTAGCTCTTTATTATTGTCTTGTTTAATTGCACGCCATTTTTGTTATGGACTGTGATTGCCTTCTGCTTTGGTCTTTGTGCGATGTATGTGTTCCTTTAATAAATGTATTCCATGGTCCACTGAAACACATGATATTTCACTTTAAAAGATTAGTTTTAGAAATCAGTTTTAGTTTTAGAAATTTTGTTTTAGTTTTAGAAATTAGTTTTAGTTTTAGAAATTTTGCTTTAGTTTTAGAAATTAGTTTGGAAATTAAATTGGCAGCTATCTTTCATACTTAAGGAGTTAAGGCTATGCTTAAGAGCACTAGGAAGTAACCACTGAAGTAGGCATAATAATTCTCAGCTTCTAATACAAGGCTAGGCACCAGGCTTCATCTTTCATTCATTACAGATCTGAAATGGGGCCCAAATCCATTAATGACATCCCCCCCCCCCAGTTGTTATCAACTTTCAGATGCCAGGAAGGGATTTTTAATATCTGGATATTTTCCTATCTAAGCAAATAGAATGGCTGCAGTTCAGATTGAACTGATCTAGACTGTGACCCATTACATTCAAGCCCTCTACATTTTTCCTGATTGTAATGGCTGCCTTTGATCAGGCCTGCCAGGGTGGTTACTTGGTGCTAAGAAAAGGTGGACACTTTTTTCCAGATGGTCAGATGAACTCTTGAGCCACCTTGGAGTCATAGAAAAAAACAAACCCAACTAATTCATGATCTCCCCTACCGGAAAACCCCGCCAGTTGGTTTCCTCTGTTCTGCTTCCTGAGAAAATAAACTGACCACATGAACCTAGTGGAAAGGTGTTGTGAGCTGTTCTTGCTGAAAAGAGATGCTTAAAAGTGTGACAGCGATTCCAGTTGAAATCCTGGAAGCCAGAGGGGGGGGGAGACGATTTCTAGGGGCGGTGAGACTTCAGTGCCCTGTATAGCTCTTTGCCCCTTCGCATGGCCAGTGTAACTAGAAAAATGGCCAATTAAGCTAAGCTATAGAGGTCAGAGAATTCAATTTTCCTTTGTCATTTTTAACATGGAGTACACATGACATAGCTAAATACAAGCAATGCAAACACATAATCGGACCTGGAAACAGAATGCACTGGTGACAGGGCAGTCTTATGCATGTTTATCGAGAAATAAATCACCCTGCATCCCATGGCATTTAATCCCATGTATGTTTGCATAGGATGGCATCCCTACACACTTACTTGGCTCCATTGAGCACAGTGAGACCAGCTTCTAAGTAAAAGATGCTCAGGATTCCACAGGTAGAAAACTAACCAACACTCCTGAAACTTACATCAAACAGACTTCCCTTTTGAAGGATCAGCGAGAAATTTTGACAGGAGAATCAATTTTTAAAAACCATATGATTGTATATTTCATCATCATCAGGCGATCACTCGTGACCGAGTAAGATTGTCTTCCGGGATAAAAGGAGGAAATTCTAAAGAAGATTGTGTAGACTCTAGCGATGGGTCCGTAAGTGACTGTGGAGGCCAATTCTAGATCCACACAGCTTCCCACAGTGAGGACACAGGTTACCAGATAGAAGATGGTCCTGTAAAGGATTCATTTGACGTGCTTTTCGCTTAGCACGTTTCTCCCTTTCACCTTGCACTCGGGCTTCTTCAAAGTCCATGGAACCTTTGTGAAAGGCCAACCTCCATTTAGATCGTTCATGGGCCAGAGCTTCCCAGTTTTCGATCCCAGAGCTTCCCAGATTTATGCCCCATCACACTATCCAAGGGAGTCAGCTTGCCTCACTTCTGATTTGTAGGTCTTACAATTATCCACCCACCCACCCCAAACACCCACCCCCAAAAAAACCCTAATGCAACAACCTGAGTGCTCAGTGAGCCTAAGTAAACATGAGGCATTTGGGTGAAATGCTCACAAATGGGGGAACCCTTTCAGTTTAACTTTGTAGCTAATCCCATTGCTTTGTAGTGTGCTCCCATGCATACATAGTGTACTCATGCTACATTGACAGACAGAAGCTTCTGCAGTAGCTTTTTCCTGCTTACCCTGACATCAGAAGCCCCAGAACACAAGCAAGGAGTCCAGCTGCACTCCATCACTTCCAACACCACAAAGGTAACGTCAGAATGTGTCCGTTGCCCCGTGGCTGCATGACACAAATACTCTTGCTTATTGTGTGGTTTCTTCTTAAGATCCCCCCCCCACCGAGATATTTTCCTCTGTGGCCGATTTTTAATGAAGAAACAAACACAAAAGATAACACTCCTGAAACAACAAATGTAGTAGCAGGGAAATTGCCATTTCATCGCATCTGATTTGGCAGGGGTGGCGGAAAACAGTGTGCAAAATTAGAGCCACAGGGGGGAAACCTAAAAGATTTGCAGATAGTGTGGCTGCAGCAAGCCTCAGGAAAAGCAGAGAGATTTCAGAAGATGGACAGGTTCTTCTCTCATTAGTGACTCCAGAGCCACACACTCCAGCAAGAAAAGCCGTTCAGCTCCCTCTTGGCACAATGCCTGCCGCCACTTGCCTGCTCCTTTAAAAAAACAACAACCCAAAAAAAGAACTTGGAAGTTAGCAGCAGGTTCTCTCTCTCTCTCTCTCTCTCTCTCTCTCTCACACACACACACACACACACACAAGGATGGATTGCAAAAAAACACAAAACTTCATCAGTTGGAGGTGTTGGACACAGGGTGGGTTCGGGCAGATTGTTAGGGCAGATATTTGGCAGGAAGAGATGGATCATAGAGTTGGAAGGGGCCTAAGGCCACTGAGTCCAAGCCCCTGCTCAATGCAGGAAACTAGAGGAGGGGTCTCCCATACAAGTAATAACCAGGCCTGACCCTGCTTAGCTTTCCACAGCCAGTGTGAGCTACAGGCCTGTATGTGAATTAGAAGGTAAGCACTGGATTCTTTTATTAATGGTACTAATTCACATATTCTTGTACTCCAGGTAATTTTGCTTGTGACGAAAGAATCAGATGCAAACAGAATAAATGGAGGCCTGTGTTGCTGGGTGCTGGTAGCAGCTTGGGGGGGGGGGGGTATTTTTAGGGAGTATGCAATACTTAAACCCCACCCTCTAAGCATAATTACTGCTGGTAGTATAGTATACAGGAAGTCTTTATCCTAGAGTGTAGAGTGAGAGAAACCAGGAGCACTTGTTCTTGTGGGTTTGTGAATGCTGTTCTTTTTCCTCATTAGAGGCTAAACAGGGATTGTTGTGAAAGGTAACAAAAATACCCATAGCAGGAATTTTTACCATAGCTAAGAAGAAAACCTCTGGAAACAGATCTGGAAAATAGCAATACTGAATGTTTATGTAGCATATTTTAAGTGTTCAAAGTGTTTGTGTTCATTATGCAATAATTCTGGTAACAGCCCTATGAGGAGGCGGGTGTTATTATTCCCAGATCACATCGGGAATCATGAGGATCACATCACGCTTTACTTTTTTAGGCGTACAACTAAAAATGTAAAATGTGAATGAGGAAAAACCGTAACTCTTGCTTTAGAAACACAGGTATCATAGGGGCACTCATCAGACAGGCGGGTTTGGCTGCAGCTCTGCATTAAATGTACACTAAGTGGCAAACCAAGGTTTGCTGCTGTGTGTGTAATACATGGAATGGCCCCAACACTGAGGACAAATTCTATAAGGGTGTTCCATGATCGGAACTCCTGCTGTCTTTCCATTTTAGAGAAAGCAACAACCAAGTCCCCTGATTTGGGGGTGAGGGGTCTTACCCTTGGCTCCTATACCACAGCCCGAATCCAAATAGTCCCGCAGTACTGCTATTAGGGGAAACCTACAGGCTGAAGAGAGGTCAAGGGATCAGCACTGGGGCAAAGGGTTAGACACACACCCTCCTCCCCCTCCTCAGTAGCCCCAGTTTGAATCAGGGCCTGCAGCTGGTTTTTGTTTTGTTTTGTTTGTAAAATAAAAATGATGTCGGGTTTACCAGACCCAGAATTCTCATGTCACACGTAGTTTGACCCAGAGAGAAGCGTAGTGTACCCTGGATGCAACTTGGAGCAGGCATATTAATGGGCACTGATCATGTAAAGTACAGACAGGTACTGAAATGCTGTTAAATTATGCAATGTTTTCTTTGGAGAATGGAATAATCCAAGCATTTTTCAAGAGAGCAGATGAAAAGCCAGACAGCAGCTTGCTCAGAGATTTAGTGAGGGCAGCAGCTAGGCAGAGCGGTGCCTCGGCAGCTTCTTATACCTGTAGCTAACGCAGGAAAGCACTTCCACACATTGAGCACTGCTGGGCGGGGGGGGGGGGGGAGAAGAGAAATCAGAATTATGTGACATTATAAAAACCTGCTGGCCATGATAGCTTCTGAGAAATAGTAGACTTACCTGAGAGGTGAGGAGGGCTACCAAATTTCATTTCATTTCATTTATTTCATTTATATACCACCCCACAGCCGAAGCTCTCTGGGCGGTTCACAACACTCTATACATAAAAACAACAATAAAAAAACATACAGAATAGTTTAAAAAATTAAAAACCAAATTTAAAAACACAGTTTAAAATAACAATACAGAAGCCAATAAAACTAAGCCTACAGGTGACAATCCCCTCTGTGCTATTCCAAGCTCCTAACTAAATGCCTTGGAATAGAGGGAAGTCTTAACCTGGCGCCGAAAAGATAGTAAGGTTGGCGCCAGGCGGGTCTCAGTGGGGAGCTGATTCCATAACTGGGGGGGCTACCACCGAGAAGGCCCTCCTCCTCGTTGCCACCAACCGAGCCTCTCTTGGAGGTGGCAGTCGGAGGAGGGCCCCAGATGTTGAGCGTAGTGTCCGGGTAGATAGCGGTTGGGAGAGACGTTCCGTCAGATATTGTGGTCCTAAGCCGTGTAGGGCTTTATAGGTTAAAACCAGCACCGTGAATTCGGCTCGGAAGCATATTGGCAGCCAGTGCAAGCGGGCCAGAACTGGTGTAATATGCTCGGTCCCCGCAATAAGCCTGGCTGCCGCATTTTGCACAAGCTGCAGCTTCCGAACAGTCTTCAAAGACAGCCCCACGTAGAGTGCATTGCAGTAGTCTAGTTTAGAGATCACCAGAGCATAGATTACTGAGACCAGGCTATCCCTGTCCAGATAGGGGTAGTAGCTGGGCCACCAGCCGAAGCTGGTAAAAGGCACTCCTTGCCACTGAGGCCACTTGAGCCTCAAGTGACAAAGATGGCTCCAGGAGCATCCCCAAGCTACGAACCTTCTCCTTCAAGGGGAGTGCAACCCCGTCCAGAACAGGTTGAACACCCTCCATCCGGTCAAAGGAACCACCCACTAACAGCATCTCAGTCTTGTCTGGATTGAGCCTCAGTTTGTTAGCCCTCATCCAGTCCATTGTCGCGGCCAGGCACCGGTTCAGCACACCCACAGCCTCACCTGCTGAAGATGAAAAGGAGAAATAGAGCTGCGTGTCATCAGCGTACTGATGGCAACGCACTCCAAAACTCCGGATGACCCCACTCAGCCGTTTCATGTTGATATTAAATAGCATGGGGGATAAGACCAACCCCTGAGGAACCCCGTACTGGAGAGTCCATGGGGCCGAGCAACATTCCCCAAGCACCACCCTCTGGAGCCGGCCATCCAAGTAGGAGCGGAACCACTGCAATGCAGTGCCCCCCACCCCCAACTCAGACAGCCGCTCCAGAAGGATACCATGGTCGATGGTATCGAAAGCCGCTGAGAGATCCAGGAGTATCAACAGGGTCACACTCCCCCTGTCTCTTTCCCGACATAGGTCATCATACAGGGCGACCAAAGCCGTTTCCGTGCCAAAACCAGGCCTGAACCCCGACTGAAATGGATCCAGATAATCAGTCTCATCCAAGAGCACCTGGAGCTGGTTGGCCACCACCCGCTCAAGGACCTTGCCCAGGAAAGGAACATTCGCCACCGGCCTAAAGTTGTTAAGATCTTCCGTGTCCAGAGAGGGTTTCTTCAGGAGTGGTCTCACCACCGCCTGTTTCAGGTGGCATGGGACCACCCTCTCGCAAGGAGGCATTGATCACCTCTCTGGCCCAGCCGGCCGTTCCCTCCCTGCTAGGTTTTATAAGCCAAGAGGGGCAAGGATCCAGAACAGACGTGGTTGCATGAACCCGTCCAAGCACCTTGTCAACATCCTCGAGCTGTACCAACTGAAACTCATCCAAAATAACTAGACCAGGCTGTGCTCCGGGTACCTCTCCTGATTCTACTGCTATAACATTGGAGTCTAAGTCCCTGCGGATGCAAGAGATTTTTTCCTGGAAGTGCCTAGCGAATATATCACAGCGGGCATCAGATGGGTCGATGATGTCCCTGGGGCCAGCGTATAACAGGCCCCGGACGACCCTAAAGAGTTCCGCTGGGCGGCAGAGAGATGTTTGGATAGAAGCAGTGAGATGTTGTCTCTTTGCTACCTTCACTGCCTCTAGTGCTATAGGCACATACCAGGGCTCGATTGCATCCACTAGGAGTTTTCCTCCACCTGCACTCGAGCCGTCTCCTGTTTTGCTTCATCACTCTCAGTTCCAGGGTATACCACGGAGCCGTACGAGCTCTACTACAGAGAGGGCGCTCAGGAGCGATCGTGTCAACCGCCCGGGTCTTCTCCCTATTCCAGAGATCAACCAGGGATTCGACAGGACCGCCAGCCATATCAGCCGGAAAACCCCCAAGGGCCCTCTGGAAACCATCCGGATCCATCAGCCTCCGGGGGCGGACCATCTTAATAGGTCCCCCACCCTTGCAGAAGGGGAAAGCTGCCATTAGCCTAAATCTCAGCAGGTAGTGATCTGACCATGACAAGGGGACCGATTCAAAGTCCCCCACCTTCAGATCACTATCTCCATGTCCGGCTGAAAAAACCAGGTCTAGAGTGTGCCCTGCTACATGTGTTGGGCTGATGACATGTTGGGACAGTCCCATGGTTGTCATGGAGTCCATGAATTCCTGAGCCACACCAGACAAGGTGCCCTCAGCATGGATGTTAACATCCCCCAGGACCAACAGCCTGGGGGACCTCAGCATCGCCAGTGAGACCACCTCCGTCAGCTCAGCTCAGCTGTCAAATGACCGCAAAAGCAAAATAGGCAGTTTTGTTTTGTTTTGAACTCCCTCGACTGGGTTGTGCTTTGTTTGGTTTTGTTTGGTTTCTTGGCACATCCTAGGACAGGCGTGGACAATTTGTGGTCCTCCAGTTGTTTTGGCCTACAATTCCCATCATCCCTCACCATTGGCTATTCCAACTAGGGCTGATGGGAGTTGTAGGCCGAAACTTCTGGAGGGCCACATATTGCCCACCCCTGTCTTGGTGATGGGCTTTTGTGATGGCCTGGTTCTGCCCCTAGAACCATCAGAAGCCAATGGGTCTGCTGAAGTTACAGCCTTATGTCTGTTTAGGTCTTCTTCCTGACCCAGAGGGCTCCAGCCATTTATACGGCCCACCAGGTACCAGAATTTTGAGGGAACAATATGAGCTGGCAACCCTAACAGGGAGACCTTAAGCAGCAGTACCATTAAAGGAACATTAAACCCCTGGTGCTGGTTTCAAGTGGGGGAAGAACTGGGGGCTTGTCTTCAACACAGAAAGAGAAAAAAGGCAAGCTGATGGGGGTCATGATAGAGGTTTATAAAATTATGTATGGTGTGGAGAAAGTGGATAAGGAGACATTATTCTCCTCTCTTAATATGGGGTCATCCAATGAAGCTAAATGGAGGGAGTTTCAGAACAGGTAAAAGTACTTCTTCACACAGCATAGTCAAACTATGGAATTCACCACCACAAAATATGATGGCCACCAACTTGGACAGCTTTAAAATGGGACTAGACAAATTCATGGCAGATAAGGCTATCAATGGCTATAAGTCTTGATGTCAAAACATAACCTCCGGGATCACAAGCTGCACGCCTTTGAATACCAGTTGTTAGAGAACAACAGTGAGAGAGGGCTATTGTGCTCATGTCCTTTTTTTCGAAGCAGTTACTTTATTCCCAACTCAAGGATGGAAAGCGGAATATCGGTGGTCAATATAAGAGGTTTAAAGATGTTCTTAAGGCTAATCTAAAAAAATGCAATATAAACATCAAAAACTGGGAAGCTCTGGCCCATGAACGATCTAACTGGAGGTTGGCCTTTCACAAAGGTTCTATGGACTTTGAAGAAGCTCGAGTGCAAGGTGAAAGGGAGAAACGTGCTAAGCGAAAAGCATGTCAAATGAATCCTTTACAAGACCATCTTCCATCTGGTAACCTGTGTCCTCACTGTGGAAAGCTGTGTGGATCTAGAATTGGCCTCCACAGTCACTTACGGACCCATCACTAGAGTCTACACAATTTTTTTTAGAATTTTCCTCCTTTTAAAATCTCCTTTTTGTAAATTTTTCTTTTTTATCCTGGAAGACAATCTTACTCGGTCACGAGTGATCGCCTGATTCATGTCCTACTGTGGGTTTCCCATAGGCATCTGGTTGGCAATGGACAATGGTGTGCACAGAATGCTGGACTAGACAGGACTTTGGTGTGATCCAGCATAGCTCTTCTTATGCTCTTATCTGGCTAACCACTGTTATGGATGATGGATGGATACAGCAAAGCAGGTCCTAGGTCCCCCACAATTCCATTAATGTAGAGGAACCACAAAGAGGTGCAAGATCACATGAGAAGAACCACATCAGCAACAGAGGCTGGGTTAAGAAGGTGGTGCTGATGTGCTTTTAGCCACATAAACGTATCCTTCTTCTTCCATTCTGCTATCACTGGAGCAGGGTGGAAAGCAACTAAGGGAAGAAGTAACCACATCACTTGCATCACAAGGACTAGACCACTGAAAAATAGTGCAGCTATGTCTGGATTTGGAGTGAGTACTTCTGTCCTTCCAAACGCAGTAGCTGTCGAGCATATACCCATCAACTGCAGCATCCTATATTCTTCCTTACTTTGCTGCAATCAAGTATGAGATATAATACCCCGCATATGGCGTAGGAAGAGGGAAATGGTAATTCCAGTGATCAGGAGAAAGTACAATGTGCACGTTGACATTAGCAGAATTGCTCCCACAGAAGATCCAATGGGAGCGAACTCTTTCTTTTGGAGGGAGATGGCCATGTCTGGGAAAGGCTAGAAAAATAAGTTCTTTGCCTTTGTGACTTATTCCAGAAAGTTTCATTTTTTCCTTGAAAAGTTTTCTGAAAAGGGCCGGGCACAGAGAGTCCATGTGTACCTATACAGGAAGGGTGAATCAATAAAATTCTAATGACCATCTCTTTTTCAGTTGCCTAACCTGACAGAGATGAGAGAGAGAACAAGAGGTGAGAGAGGTGACTCTCTTTTGTATTACCAGGAAGAGAGGTTTTGTGTGGGTGGCAGAGTGGCTTTCACCTTGTCTCTCCAAAGAATATGTTCTTGGAGAAAGTAATCACTTCTGATTATCAAGTCTTCCTGAATGGCATATATGTGCACAGGGTTGGAGGAGGTGGATGGGCAGTGGGGAGAGATCCGATTTAGTTTTACAAGCTTGCTGATATTAGAGATTTGATCTTGGTTGGTACCATTTGCCAAGCTGATTTTGAGTGAAGTGCTGTTTCGTAACCCATCCACTTGCTTAGCTAGAGACAGAAACAATAGCCCAGAACTAAAACAGAGTCTGAGCACCACCGCTCCCAGGATTGTGCACAAGGGTCCCACAACCTTGCTGTTCCCTTGCACAGGCAAAAGAATCCAACTCCAATTACGTTACATTTAGCACACCGCTAAATTCAGAGTATAATCTGTTATTGGCAGTTCTCCCTTTGTTAATGGAGTTTTTACAAACTTTTGTCTTAAGTGTTGTACAGGATGGAAAGCGCCAGCACGGTGTAGAGCAGTGGTTTTCAAACTGTGTCCCAGAGTACACTGGGGTCCCTTGGTAGCTTATTGGGAGGGGGGGACCACCCTCAATGACAAGATAAGCAATGACATACCGGCTTCGCTAAAGCCAGTTTCTCCACTGCCTTCCACAACCTGGCTGAGAATTAGCAGAACTGCATTCCAACACATCTGGAGGGCACCAAGTTGGGGAAGGCTGTCCTACAGCATGTTGTGTGTGCATTGATTGGCTTACATATAGTGACATCGAGGCCCAACAAGCCTGGTCAGCAGCTCATGCCAATTCTCTGCAACTCACAGAGGTGCTGTGGCAGATGTGCAGGGCTTCCCTTGGAGGACAAATTTCTGCAGAAAGGTTTTCCTGAAGGCAGAAAGTCTGGAAGCCTCTGCTGTAGTAGATAGAATGCTGGCCCTGAGAGGTCTCAGTTTAAGTCCCTACTCAGACATGAACCCTACTGATGTGGCCTTAATTACTTGACAGAGCATAAAAATAGGATAACCCCCTGGATACACTGCCCTATGCTCCTTGGAGGAAAAAGGACACATATGAGGCAAATAATAAAATATACACACAGCATAGTATCAGTCCACTATATACATTTGATCAAGCAAGCAGTGGCCTACAAGAGCTTAGGCACAATAAACCAATTTGTCTCTCAGCTGCCATCATATTTGTCATCTTTTTATAGCATCCAGTGTCAACTCTGACATGGGGTTGATACAAATCCCATTAAAGCCAATGGGATTATTTCCAGCTTCTTCGCCAATGCAAATTCTGGATTTCAGTTGGTCACAGATGCAAGTCTAAATGCAACAATTCCATTATGGAAACCATTTTTCGAAAAATTAACTTAGCTTCAAAATGCATGAAGCACAACAACGCTGGCTAGGTGATCCTTGATGTGTGAACATAAACAATAGAAGCAATTCCAATTATCTCTAATTCAAATTTTAGGCCAAAATCAGAGGTGCTGATGAATAATGGATTAGCTTTTTGCAGAAACATCACTGCCGAGTAGAATAAAGATGAAAGAAAGTTTTAGGTTTTTGCTGTGTATGTGGGAGATGAGTAATTTGCTTAAACAGACATATGCTGCATTACCATCTCTTGATATCTCAACACTAGTTCAATTAACAGAACACATGTCAACCTGCAGCTTTCAGATGGACAGAAAATGGCTTTCTAATTCATTACTGGTGCAGAGAAGTTTGAAGTGGACACTGTCTGGAAAAAAATGCATCTGTGGGATAGAGTACATGTTACCACGTGCATATCCATCAAGGGTGCTGAACCTCTTTCAGCCTGAGGGCTGGATTTCATTTTGGAGATGCTCTCAGGGACTGCATTCCAGTGGTGGGCAGGGCAAAGGCAAAAGGGGCAGGGCCAAAAATACCAATAATATCAGCATATTGCAGCCTAAAGCTCTTACTGCGGGTAAGGAAGTCTTAGGAGAGGCATTTCAGCCTCTTAGAATTTGGAAAACCTGCACAACAGTCGGAAAGCTACCAAATGATTGGTGGTTGGGGGACAGAGAGGTGGGGCTGGAGTAAAGGGGAATGGCCTTCTGGGGAACCCCAGAGGGCAAGACTGAGATCCCAGGTAGCCTGGATTTGGCCTCTGGCCTGAGCTTCTGTACCCAATGTACTATAAGAACATGAATTCTGGCATGGAGATGTCCTACATCATGCGGAAGTGGGGTATATTGTTGTTACCTATTCCTGAGGCAATGGCAGGGGCGGTGCTATGGTACGATCTGGGGCTCAGGCCCACAGGACACACACACACAAAAGCACTAATTTGCATATGCTAATTTGCATATGCTCTAAAGTCTGTAAAGGACCCTGTCTCCTAAAGACACCCCTATTTGTAAAAAGAGATGCATGGACAGGGGAGAAGAGGGCATTTGATTTCGGGGGGGGGGGACGACACCTCAGGCAGAAAGATTCAAGAGGGGGCAGCAGGAGGTGAAGCACATGTAGGCAAGAAGCCAGCAAATCCAGGGGGATCAGGTGCAACAGAGATCATCAGGGCCCCTGTACCTTGATTTCAGCAAGTGCCCATGGACAGCAGGGTGGTGGGGCAGAGGGCCTCCCAGGGATTCGGGGCTCCAGCCCTAGTGGGTCATCCCCTAACATCGCCTCTGCACAATGGTGACAAGTCATGGAGGTGCAACATTGTACTGTACAATTGTACTATTGTACCGTACATGATGCACCTCCATGATTTGTCCCCATTGCCTCAGGAATAGGTAACAATAATATACCCCACTTCCTCATGATGTAGGACATTTCCTTGCCAGAATTCATATTCTTATGTTCTGGTATTACAGTGCTGGCATGGAAAACTCATGAGAAGGATGTAGGGTTGTTTTTGTTGTTTTTTACTATAGCTATAAATTATCACAGAAGATGGGGACATTTCCATGTGGTAAGTGTAATATGTAGAACTGCCCTTAAAAGCAGCTCTGCATATATTTGATTATCATTATTTGATGCAGAGCTGAGGTGTCATTTTAGGCCTCAATAGTGCTTGAGGGGCAAAGAAATTCTGGTAATGGCAATGAGATTTATAGAATTTATGTTCTTGGATATATTCAAGATCAAATTGCAATATACTTTAAGGCCATTTCTTCTGATTACAGGGTAGGAAACACTACCACCAGCGGTATAGATACTCCTGAGGATTAATCACATGTGGTATAAAACAGGGACGGGTGGGGTGGAGAGAACTTCCCCTTTCCTGCCCTCTCTAAATGAGATGCTTTATGTTCAGCAGAATAGTAATTTCATCTTCAGGTAGATATTTATCTTTCAAGACAACATGCCAGTAGCAGCAGCTACATGGCAAAAGAACATTAGTATCCTATATTTGGACTGGAGAACAGTGTATATTTTGTGAAAAGGGCTGGGACTGAGAACAGGAAGGTAGTTTGGATTGATTGTAACTGTAAAAAGGAAGCATCTGGATAAGATTTCCTTAAACTTTTTATCTGAGCCCAGGCCCAAGAGCTGTGTTCAATCATTATCCATCCCTTATTTCCCCCACTCATTATCACTGTGGACCACACAACGGAAGGTTTCCTGCGGAGGCCAGCAATGGCTATTGGGAAATGTATGATCATCCCTGTCACGTTGATAATGCCTATGGATATTTACTAGCATCAGTCCTTCTCTTGGAGATAAAGGAGATTGACATCTGCACAGCTGTCTGCCATCTTTTATGCTGAAGGAGAAGCCATCAATCACATAATACTAGTCATCAGCCGTTAGTTCCAAACTGGTAACACTAAAGGGATTTTCTGCTGGTTAGTTCTCAAAGAAAATTGTGTTAAGATTACCAGGCAGGGGCATCTAATGCCTTGGAAACTTTACAGGTTATACCAAACTGCTAAAAGCAACAGCTGGTTTTATACATCTACAAAGAGATAGTTTTATTGTATGTATTGGGGTTGTACATGGTTGGAAAATTCTGGAAATACATACAGCAAGATATGCTTGGGATTATGATACAATCAAATGTTTATCGGATTACCTGAAGCTGTGTACAGTTCAGGTATAACAAGGCATTCCTGTATTTATTAGTGATTTATTTGCATATATGCCAGACACCGGAAGGCTGTTATGAAAACTTTTAAATATGAATAGCTTTGCAAAGTTCAAAAGACACTGCAGCTGACTAAACTAACAGCGCATATACCACAAAAGCAGAGGGAAAGGATGGTTGTTTTCCACGACTTCCGGAAACCTATTGTGAGATGCATTAACAGAGATGATTTAAGTAAAACTGATGACCTACCACATTTAGGTCCCATATAGTTGTTAAATAGCATGATCAATAAGTTATGACCCACAACCAGATGTCTCTTTTACAAGGGCAAAGAAAGACATTACTAATGCTTTGATAATTCACTGCAGATTGATGCCTGGTGCTAGGGATGACTGAATCTGTCAGTTTTGTTTCCCCCCGTGTTCGAATGTTTTAAGTCTTTCTTTCCCGAATATGAATAACTTTATGAGTTTTGAGAAATCCTTATCAAAAACGAACCGATACAAAATTCTAATCTATTTGCACCAGCCAAAGTCAATAGGTACAGCTCTTCCCAGCATAGAGAGAACCATGTTTAATAGCTATAATAGCCATATAGCTATTAAAGATGAGGAGGCTCTCAGAAAAAAAGAGGTGGCAACCCTAATTAAGCACTATGATGGCTGAATACACTGGGATTCAAACCCAGACCTTTAAGAGCTGGGCACTCAAAGCCCTGGACTGGACCTGGGACAAATCTGTCAGTTTCAGTTTCTCCCACATCCCGTTTTCTTTTTTAAAATCTTTGTGTCCCAAATATGGATAACTCTGTGAATTTTGGTAAATTCTTATCAAAAACCAAACTGAAATGAAACTCTCACCCATCCCTACGTACTCAGGAGGATTTAGTTCTTAAATAACCACTTGCCTGGTAGCCTTTGGGGAGTAATAATCTCTAAGCTATCAAAAAGTGATTCTTTGGGACAGCATTTTACTTACATAGTTATGTGTATGCAGGCTAGTAAAAGCGTTTGTGGACTTGTAAAGTTTGTGAATTTGTTTGCAAGGCTGCAGCATTCCCACAGCATAGTCTGAAAAGAAGCCTCAGTTTACATGGTTCCAAGCAGCTCACTGGCTCCCAGACTCAGGGCATGAAGCTCTTGGCTCAAAGCCTGCAGTGCCTGATAGAGGGAGAGAGAGAGCAGGGGAACAAAATGTTTTTAGAATTCTTATTGCTAGAATGTCAGGACTCATTTGTAACTGGAATATGTCTCTGGAAAAGGCAACGTTGCTCCCAGAACATGATGAATTAAGTCAATCAAGCCCAGGGCCTCATTACAAAAATTAGCTTTACAGATGGTATCATAACAAAGTGTCTGATTCTCTCCTTGCGAGAGAGGACAAGTCACTTTCTCATCTCAGTGGGAGATTTTCTGCAAACTGAGCTCAAGGAAGGATTCAGAACAGTGGGCTGTATCCAGATTTAGCTGTGCTTAGAGGCAGAGCAGACCTATCGAAATCAAGGTGGCAAGTTAGTCGTAACTAACTTAAGTCCCACTGATTTGAACGGTTCTGCTCTAAGCATGCCCAGGGCTGGGTCCAGCTCAGTGCCTTGAAATTTTTTAGTGTTGATGTTTGCACTGAAATGGTTGTGTTAATAAATGAAAGACTAACATGCCCAAGTGTTATTAGTTGTGGCTGTCTTATAGTCACTTTCACAAAAAAAATATCAAAAACTGAGCTTAAATCCATACAGCTTAAAAGTGCATACAGTTGCCATGTTATTGTCTGCCAGAACTACAAAGCTGACTTGCTAGCCTTAATGTGTGTGTGGGTTTTTTTAAAAAAAACATATTGCTGCTTCTGATATCTTGTGGTCTGGAAAGCTTTCAAAAGGAATTGTGTTGTTAAATAAGAGGAAGCGTATGAACAGCCCAAAATACTACTTTCAAAGACTGACATCAGTAGAGATGTGTTTGTTTCTTTGTGCTCTGCTGAAACATTTATGTGCTTATATCTTGACATACGTGAGTTGCACATTCAGCTATGCTGATACAATTTTGACAGGGATCTCGCAAGCATGAAGGAGAGGTGCTTGCCGAGGCAAGTGGCTCCTCAAATGCTCGCATGCGGGATTGGGGCAAACACAGCCCTGTGTTCACCCCAGCGCTGCACATCGTTGCCTTCCATTCCCATTGCCCCAAGGTGAAGAAATTGAAAAGGCAAAGGAAAAATGGTAGGTTGTACTGGTTTCCACTCCTGGAAGCTTGTTTTTACCCACCAGGGACTGGGACTAGAACTGGCATTCCAGCATTCCCAGTGCAGAAGTGACACTTCATGCGCTGTTGCCAAAGGCCTGGGACTTTGTCCCTAGCAGGAATGGGATGCAAAGCATCTTTTTCCCAACAAGGATGTTGCGGCTGCTGGTTCCAGTTAGTTCCAGTCCTCAGTGGGAAAAGATGCTCTGGTGGGGGCTGGGAACATCTGCAGCCACAACCTTTCCTTCTGCATGCCCCAAGGGATGTTTCTTCACCAGAAACAGCTATGAGCAAAGCTGTGCTCACCCTGATCCTGCTTGGGAGCACTTGAGGAGGGGTGTTCACAGATGCTGCTAGTACATCTCCTCAAATGCTCATGACAGCCTTACCAAAGGCAGCCCTCAAAGGCTGTGTGTGTTCACTTGGAATACATGCAAAGCCTCGACCCCTTTCAGGGAAAACAGAGACAAACTCATGCAACCCTAGTTTAGCCTAAAATGGTGCAGGGGGATCTAGGACTACAGCTTGCAGTCCTATCTACTGTTACCTGGTGTTCTAGTGAACACAGCAGGACTTGCTTCTGAATATACATATGCAGGATTAGTCTGCAAAGGTGTATTTATACTGTAAACCAGGGTTGGCCAACTTTGAGGGTTTGGGGGGGCGCACCCCACCCCTGCCAAAATTGCTGCTGAAAATGCTGCTGTGGCAGTGGCAAAAAAACCACACATCAGCGATTCTGCAAGGAAACAAGGTATGCGAGTAGTTTGCAAACAGAATTGTGCTCCCTGGAGGCTATCAATGGCTACTAGTCATGATGACTGTATATGCTACATCCAGTATCAGAGGCAGTATACCTTTGTATAACAGCAGTTGTTGGGGGACACAAGCAGGAGGAGGATGCTGCATTCATGTCCTATTTGTGGGCTTCCCATGGGCAGCTGGTTGGCTACTGTGTGAACCGAATGCTGAAACTAGATGGACCCTTGGTTTGATCCAGCAGGGCTCTTCTTATGTTTCTTTACAAAATTGGTGCTTTTCCCCCATGGTGGCAAATTTGGCAGCGGCAGGTCAGAAAACAGCCATGGGGTCTGCATGTTGCCCACCTTGCTGTAAACGTATATGAGTTTTATACCAGTTTAACTGTCACGGCTTCCACCCAAGAATCCTGGGAAATGTAGTTTACTGAGGGTGCTGAAATTCTGTTAGAGATCTTTAGCTCCCCTCGCAGAACTTCACGTCCCAGGATTCCCAGGGGGAGAGGGAATGACTGCTGAACGAACTGGAATCGGTAGATGCAGCCAAAGCATCCTGCTTTTTGTATTATTTTAATCAGCCCTACAGTTTTATATTCAAACCTGAATCAGAAGGGCTAAGAACCTTCCAGTTACTGCATTATTGAGACCACTTGCTGCAGCTTATTACCTTAAATCTTAGGATAACCTTTTGCACTGGAATTCTTTCTTTTATAACTTATCTTGTAAGATTTTCAAATTGTATAAATAATTATATCCAGATTTTAAAAAATGTGTATTTAAATTAATAGATGCTCAACTAAAGTAGAGGTTCAGTTAAAAAAAAAAGATTAAAATTAGATTTGCACTGAAAATATAAAATAACTTGAAACTGGTTACAGTGGTATTATGGCTTTTCCCAAGCACCTGGGCAATTTTCGCTTTTGTGATGAAGAGTGCTTTATGAGAGATCTTCAACTCTTTTACATTTCCGTCACTGAGATCCATACTAGGGGTTGCATCCAGATGTAGTCATACTTAGAATCATAGAAAAGTAGAGTTGAAGGGGCCTACAGGGCCAACCCCCTGCTCAATGCAGGAATCCAGGTCAAAGCATCCCTGACAGATGGCTGTCCAGCTGCACCTTGAATGCCTCCAGTCCAGAGTGGGAGAGCCCACCACCTCCCTAGGTAGTTGGTTCCATTGTTTTATTGCTTTAACAGTCAAGAATTTTTTCCTGATGTTTAGGTGGAATCTGGGTTCCTGTAACTTGAGCCCATTATTCCGTGTCCTGCAAACTTAGTCATGCTTAGACCCACTGAAATCAATGGGACAAGTTAGTCATGACTAACCTAACTCCCACTGATTTCGGTGGGTCTACCCTAAGCATGACTAAGTCTGAATCCAACCCTAGGTTTGGAAACCAGCTTTAAATTTCTCCACTGTTATATTTTGTCTAGCCCAATTCAATGCACTTTTACATAGAAGCATGTCTTGCTGTGCTTAGTGGGACTTACTCACAGGTCAATTATACACAGGACTGCAACATTAGTTTATCATTATAGATGATTCAGAATCAAACATTAATACCATAATGAAACTTTATACTATACAGAAGTATTTGAACACATGCATTCTCCTGAGGCCCCATACCTAACTATTGCTTATCATCTCTCAAAGGGCATTTTTGCTTAATGCTCTACACATTCCACACTGCCACATCATCCTGCATGCCTCTTTTGTTTGTATGAACCCTTGCTTGCCAACTGTAAGGAGCCCTGCCTTACGAAAGCAACCCAGTTACGATAAAGGAGAACACTCAAAACAAACCCCAAACTTAATCCAATCCAGTTTTGTATAAACTTGTTTACCATTACATGCTTGCATATACAAAGGTCACAGTCCAATACGGAGTTGGGAGTGCTTAAACCCATTGATTTCAATGTGATAGGTTAGTCCAATAGACAGCTAAAATTCAATTACCGGTACATAAAAACCTTCTAATGAATTGCCATGAGTTCCATTTGAACACATGCAAAAGATTTCATTTCACTTTGCAAGATACATTTCAAAGAGACTGAGGCTGCAATCCTATACCTGCTTACTCAGGAGTAAGTCCCATTGAACTCAATGCGACTTACTTTTGAGATGACATGTATTGGGTTGCACTATAAATGAACAACACCACCCTTTTGTAAATTCCAAGACTTCTAAATCACACTGCACCTCTAATATAATATGTCTGTGTTATGTGATATAGTTTAAACACAAGTAAACAACTGCACAGTGTTTGTAGTATAGCAATATGACACTATGTTCTGATACTGCACTACTGTCCAGTGAATGGTCTAAAAGTGCTGAGCTGGTAGGGAAGCTGACCCTTGCCTGTATGGAAGGCAACCTGTATCCCATGTAAGCCACTCTGAGGTTTCTAAAAAAGGAAAAGTTGGGTATAAAGCAAGGCAGCTATCAACAAAAATAACACCCGAATAACATCAGTTAGGGTGCAATCCTATGGATGTTTAGACAGGAAAAAGGCCTATAAATCCCAGCATGCCCCAGCCAGCCATGCTGACTGGGGCACGCTGTGAGTTTTAGGCCTTTTTTCTGGGGCATGCCGGGAGTTGTAGGCTTTTTTCTGTCTAAACATGCATAGATTGTGCCTTAAGTTATTTTGTGAGGGGTAGTTTATGTCACACTGTCAGTTTGTACTATCCAAAATTTTAAATCAAATATTAAGTGCTGAGTTGAAAACCATAAAATATAAAGAGTATTTCCTCCTACCCAGATTTATACATCAATTGAATTATTTTGTTCTCAGAAACTATGAAGTAAACCTGTGCCTGGCTTTCAGTATTCTGGCCAATTAGTGCAAAGACACTGGGGAATAGTGATCAAGTATTTGGCATGAATAAAAGTTGTATTTCATTAATGTAAATAAATGGGACTACTTGTATTTGGGTGTTGTTGTTTCACAGTAATTTACAACCACCAACAACACCCCATTCCACTCTCTGCAGGATGTCATGACTCTCTTGACAATTAGCTCCACTCCCATCACAAAGGGCTAGTCCCACAGAGTAGACCCATTGAAATGAATGGGATTTAAATTAGATTAACATGGGATACACCCAGTGAATACAACCCAAATTTTCTAGCTATGGGCCTGATTTCAGACAGCACCAGAAACAATAAAACAAAGACATTTTTTAAAAATGATTATTATGTCCAGCTTAGTTTACAGAAGGCACTGTAACTTGCTGAGACAAAAAGCTCAATTTCCATGTCAAAGAGATTTGACAGTGCTGGGGCCCTGTTCTATAGTACACCAATGGTTTTCAAACTGCATTCTAGGAATCCTGGGAATCCTCAGAAGCTCCTCAGGGGTTCCTCAGGAGTAATGGTAGGCAAGCAAGCTTCCCAAAACGCAGCTGGCTTTCCATTACCAATTTTCCATTGCAGTGCACACCCCCAAGGGTATGTTGTGGCGGGTATTTTAGACCAGGGGTTGGCAGAAGGTAGGTCACCAGAAGTTTTGGACTTCAACTCCCGGAAGCCCCTGCCAGCATGGCCAAATAGGCAGTCCCTGGGTTACGAACAAGATCCGTTTGTAAGTCTGTCTTTAAGTCGAATGTGTACGTAAGTCGGAACAGAAGCTGCACAATGTTTTCAAAGTGTCGCAAAATATAGTGTGTGGGTTCGTAAGTACAAACCATTGTATTTAACTCAAATGTTTACATATATGGCGGTCCATTCTTAAGTATGAGTTGTCTGTAAGTCGGGACGTTCATAACCCGGGGACTGCCTGTAGTCAGGAATGCTGGGAGTTGAAGTCCAAAGCATCTGGAGCTACCCACCCCTGTGACATACAGGTCTTATTAATAGGCCTGCACAAATTGACAGTGATCTCAGAATACATCCCAGAATGCTCTGAAGGGTACAGGGTTTCCTTGGCAGACAAAACTGATGTGAGGAGGTCCCTGCAGGTAGGAAGTTTAAAAACCATTCCACTGCACTAAACGCAAAGACTAATAGGAAGATATTGGCTGTACGTTAACTGGGGCCCTGATAAACAAATATGTTCCCACACAACACAGCCAGGGTCACACTTTTTCTCAAAGTTGGCCACATGACAATTGTGACCAATTGGGTTTGCATTGCATTGTGGTATCTAAGATGCTGAAATTAGCTGCAGGTTTCTACTTCACGTCTCTGTACCACACCCTGTGTAACTAGGAGGCCCCAGGTAATACTAGCCTACCAAGCTCATAAAGCATGCTGAGTATGAACATTCCAAGAATGGTTCTCTTTATGGACATGTTGTACTGTTGTTACATAAGCAAGGCAGACAGTTTGGTACACCACCCCCTCCACTGGTTTTCCTAGATGCCACATTCCAAAAAGGCATGTTCAGCAATGCTCCAGTAGCGTTCAAGATATACAAATCTCAGACAAAAGAATTATTATTTCTTTCTTTAAGAAATGTATACCCCAGCTTTTCTCTTTCAAAAAAGGAGTCGCACAACATAGCTTACAAGAGATAAAACACATCAAAACAATCATCATTAAAACATGTTTACAGTAAACTAAAAGCAGCAGGAAAGACAAAAAGGCAAAAGATCAACTGTGATAGAAAATGATGGTGTCCTCAGATGTTGTACACCCTATTTGCTCCTATAGATGAAATAGTGAAATGGCTATTAACAGCCCCATACAATGTGGGGGCCCCATAACCCTCCGAACTCAGAGGATTATGGGCATCCAATGGAAGGCAGGAGTAGCATGGCGGATAGGATTGCCCGCAGCGCTCCCCTCACCCTCAAAAACATTTAGATGGCTGATTTTGGCCATCTAAAAGTTTTTCCTCTCCTCGCTAGGAGGAGAGGCTGAGGCATCGCCTGGATTCCTCGGAGGGCAGCGGTGCCTCGCTCCTCCCCTCCCCCCGGGAAATGCCCCCCCCCCCTGGTACCGAAGACAGTCTTCCATCTTCTTCTTCGGATCCCAGTTGGTGCGGAAAGAATGGAGCCAGCTGCGGGGGTGCTCTGCGAGCAGAGTTGCCGCTACGACCTTGGAAGTTGGAAGGGATTTCCAAGGTCACACCGGCAACTCTGACCTATTCTATGGCCCCCAGACAATGTTGGGGGGCCATAGGATTGTGCCCTAAGTTGGAAATCTCATCAAATGCCATATATAGAGTGAAAAAATAATTTGCTTCCCATGGCCCATCCTCATTACCTGTTCTCCATTTCCTCCCTCCCTCCACATGAAACTTTCTAGAACAACACTTACCGTAAATGTACATCCTGATAAGGATGGGCAAATCTGTCTATTTCTGGTCCACATCAGTTTCTCAGGTTTTTATCTATAATTCCATTCCATATCCACATTACGTAAACTGCAATTTAAAAAGATATATTGTAAAAGACATTTACATATGTAAATATGCAATACATATTTGAATGTGAATCTTCTCCCAAAATACTTATTTGAATGTGTATTTTATGTTAAAATAAATCCATGTTTTGATACATTTGAACTGCCAAAAATGGTGTCTCAACTTTCTGGTGCATAGCAAAGTTCCAACCCACAAATTAGTCTGAGACTGAATTCTTCAAGCATCCTTAGCATGCATGATATTCTACAAAATCAGACTTTACAGAATAAGGCTACATGTAATGTACCTACAAATTACTGAAAGAACTTAATAAAAAGATGTAAATGATATATGTCAGAGCTACTTCCCTTGTAATTAAGATGGTAGCCTAGGTCAGAAGAATGTAAATTGATGCCTTTCTAATTACTTGTTACTCTCTTGGAAGATCCATCGGGTATGCAATTTATGCAAGTGCCTGTAAGTAAATTGTTTATACCACACTGTGTAACTTCACTCTTAATTTATATTCGACTCTTACAGTGCAGTCCTATATATGTCTACACAGAAGTAAGCCACTTTCAGTTCAATGGGACTTTTAGGGCGCTCTGAGATCGCAAGAGCAATATTGGAGATTGGCTTTTGGGGGCGGGGAGGGGAGGGGAGAGGCTCCGCCATGATATATAGTTTCCTAGCGGCGCCTCAGACTCCTCTCCTTGCACTCTGAAGCACCACACTTAGACGGCCAAAATCAGCTGTCTAAGTGTTTTGCATGGCAGGAGGAGTGTGGAGGCAACCTTCGCCTCTGCACTCCTCCCAGCATGCATAGGATGCCCATAATCCTCTGAGTTCGGATGGTTACGGGCAGCCTCATTGGATTGTGCTGCCCAATGTAGAAGTAAACTTTGTTCAGGCTTCAGTTTAACAGAAAGGCCTGGAAGGGCAAGTCAGACATTTCCTTCACTTTCCAAGAACAACCCTGGGGGCAAATCACTCATTGATTGCTGAAAGCAAAAAGTAAGGTAATTACAACCTCCGTTGTGGAACTTCAGTATGCTGATGATAATGTGGTCTCCGCACATTCAGAGGATGATCTCCAAACTATCCTAAATGCTTTTGCAGAAGCATACGGAAAACTTGGTCTCTCACTTAACATCAAAAAAACCAAAGTGCTTCATCAGCAAGTGCAAGCTAACCCTTTGGTGATACCATCTATCCAGCTTGGCGGGACAATACTGGAAAATGTCGATCATTTTCTGTATCTTGGCAGCTATCTTTCTGTTACAGCTAACATCGACAGTGAAATCCAGCATCGTCTGAGCTCCGCAAGTGCCGTGTTTTCTCGAATGAAACATAGAGTGTTCGAGGATCGGGATATTTGTAAGAAGACCAAAACACTGGTTTATTAAGCCATTGTATTACCAACTTTATTGTATGCCTGCGAAACATGGACTATCTATAAACGTCACCTCCAACTCTTTGAAAGATTTCATCAACGTTGCCTCCGGAAAATCCTGCGAATTAGTTGGGAAGATAGGCGAACAAATGTCAGTATACTGGAAGAAGCAAAGACTACTAGCATTGAAAAAATGATCCTTCAACGCCAACTTCAGTGGACCGGTCATGTTGTTCGAATGCCTGACTGCCGTCTCCCAAAGCAGTTACTTTATTCCCAACTCAAGGATGGAAAGCGGAATATCGGTGGTCAATATAAGAGGTTTAAAGATGTTCTTAAGGCTAATCTAAAAAAATGCAATATAAACATCGAAAACTGGGAAGCTCTGGCCCATGAACGATCTAACTGGAGGTTGGCCTTTCACAAAGGTTCTACAGTAATACCTTGGATTGCAAGTAACTTGGTTTGAGAGCGTTTTGCAAGACAAGCAAATGTTTAAATATTTATTTAATTTTTTTTTACTTGATATACAAGCAACGTCTTGCAATACAAGTACTGTAGTACGACTTAAATTAAAAATCTCTGTACAAATTTTTTTGGGGGGATTTCGTTTTGATATAAGAGTGTTTTGGATTACAAACACGTTTCCAGAACGAATTATGCTCTCAATCCAAGGCATGACTGTATGGACTTTGAAGAAGCCCGAGTGCAAGGTGAAAGGGAGAAACGTGCCAAGCGAAAAGCACGTCAAATGAATCCTTTACAGGACCATCTTCCATCTGGTAACCTGTGTCCTCACTGTGGGAAGCTGTGTGGATCTAGAATTGGCCTCTACAGTCACTTACGGACCCATCGCTAGAATCTACACAATTTTCTTTAGAATTTCCTCCTTTTAAAACCTCCTTTTTGTAAATTTTTATCCTGGAAGACAATCTTACTCGGTTAGGAGTGATCGCCTGACTGACTGACTGGTTCTGCCTAGCCTCTGGCTAAACTAGTACTGTGAACCATATCCCCTTTGCAAAAGACTGTACTGATTAGCTTATGTAAAGCCATGATGGCTGGAAGTTGGGCAATGTCTGATCTTTTGTCAGACCTAGGTGTTTCCTTTTGGAATTGTCTTTAGTTGTACTGACTCCTTGTTACCTGATCTCTACGTGATACTATTCAGTATCAGTATAAATGGAAGTGTCTCCCTTTCATTCTTGTTGGCATTCCTGACTGTGCTCAGATGCCATCCGTGAATTCACTAATAAACTTTCCTCTCTAAGAACCTCTCCAAAACACAAGGCAGTAGATCCGTTTTTCCCACAACATCAACTATTAAGGTTTTCTTTGCTCATCTTTTCCAATTCTACAAAAAATGCTTCATCCAAAGAAAGAAGCAACGCCCACACAAATTTGTAGAATAGGATAAGATACTTCTGAATAATTTCTCTTCCAGGCTTTTTTATTTAATTTGACAAAATGACTGCTATTTGGAAGGCTGTGTGTACAAACATATACATGGCAGTGTGGTGTAATCCATTGGCCTTGGGTCTCTGCTGTGGTTCTTATGCATGCTTACTCTTTAGGTGCCATGGATCTTACTTCTAAGTGAGTGCATCTAGGATTGTGCATGGGGTACAGTGTACACCACAGGACCTATTTTGTGAGTAAACATGGGTAACTTGTGGCCCTCCAGATGTTTTGGCCTACAACTCCCATCATCCCTAGCCAGCATAGCGAATGGTGAGGGATGATGGGAGTTGTAGGCCAAAATATCTGGAAGCCCACAAGTTGCCCACCCCAATGTATGGGGTCATTCTTGTTGATCAGCCATGATGAGCTCAGTCCTCAACTTGAGCAAGTCACTCCCGGTCTAAGTTTCCCACCAGAAAAATGATTTTTAAAATGATCAGCGTTGTCGTCGTCGTATTTGGAAGAGTTGTGGGGCATATAAGTGAGACAAGAACTGTGAGGTAGGTACTTTCAGCAGTTGGAAAAATACTATATGAGCGACAGCTTATAGTATAAATATTACAGTCTAATTATGGCTAAAATATTGTTTTGCACATTAACAAACTAAACAGAATGATTTGCAAAGGAATACTGCAAAGCCAAGCCAAGGAACATAAGGTATATAACTATAAACCAACTGGCCTGCAAGCAAAACAAAACAAATACAACTGGCCAGGCCAGTTTTTTCTGGTTGTTTGGCAACCCTACCAGCAACAGACTGTGCCTGTCAGGTGTTTAACAACCTCCCTGTTCTGGCAGTTCAAAGCAGACAACAAAACAAGAGCTTTGTCGAACCTCGCTCAAACCCAGTGTAAGTCATGTTCTTTCCCATAACTTCTTATATCTTTTAAATGTACCCCATCTCCAAAAACCTGGTTTCGGCTTTCGGGTTGATCAGTCAGCTGCCCACTATACTTTTACTGTCTGTTTCTATTACACATTTCCCAGCACTTGTAAAGCCACATTACCTCAACTCTCTATACAGTAATACCTTGGATTGCAAGTAACTTGGTTTAAGAGCGTTTTGCAAGACAAGCAAATTTTTAAATATTTATTTAAATTTTTTTTTACTTGATATACAAGCGACGTCTTGCAATACAAGTACTGTAGTACGGCTTAAATTAAAAATCTCTGTACAATTTTTTTGGGGGGATTTCGTTTTGATATAAGAGTGTTTTGGATTACAAGCATGTTTCCGGAACAAATTATGCTCTCAATCCAAGGCATGACTGTATTATCTCAGGGAACTGTATCAACTTGCCATCCAAACTGTACTTGATTGTCTGTTTCCCCCTGCAAGTTTCTTTTAAATACACCTACTGAATTTATAGTGCTTCGAAAACTTGATCAATCCACAATCTAACCTGTAGTCAATTTTAACTTCCTTTGTGTAGAAAATATATTCACTTTAAAAGCATAAACCAGTTTGAAGGATCAGAAACATACTAAGACTTCTTCTATCATCTCTCCCCTCACATGCTCAGTTTCAGTAAGTTGGTTTCTGTTTAGTGCAAACTGTAATTTGTTGTTACATCTGAACTGGCAAATGATGGTTTGTCCTCCAAACCAGAATTGTAATCTGGGATCAATCATGGTTCCATCTGAAAATTCCATCCAAAGACAATGGGGTGAATTTAGTATATTTTTAGTCACCATATGCTCAACTGCCATCTGCCATTTATTTTTCCTGCAGATAAATCTTTAAAAATATGTATCACTCTGATCACTGGATGTAGTGACTATGTCCATGTTTAATGTGGTCAAAGAACATATTTCAACTGTCATTTGCTAGACACTGTTGGTCCACATGTGTCTAGATCAGTGTTCTCCAACCTTGGGTCCCCAGATGTTTTTGGCCTACAACTCCCAACATGCCCCAGCCAGCAGCTGGCTGGGGCATGCTGGGAGTTGTAGGCCAAAAACATCTGGGGACCCAAGGTTGGAGAACACTGGTTTAGATGTTGTTTCTGGCAGAGCCTTTCCAGACTATTAAAACCCCTACACCTTACTATTTGTGGGACATGAACACTAGCTCTGATTCAGCACCAGGATGCTTTACATGTAGAAGCTCCCAGATTCAGTCTTAAGCATATCCAGTTAGAGGATCTCAAGCCATATGGAAAAGACCCCAGTTCAAATCTTTCCTCAAACTCCTTATACAACTTAGGCAAGCCATTATTCTCCCAGCTTTCAGCCTATTCCCTCTGTCATCTGCAAGTTGGGGGATAACAACCTTACTTAATCAAACTTTACAGGGCTGTTGTAAGGATTACTGAGATAATGTATATGAAGAACTTCAAAATACTTGAAGAGCACCGTATAAAGCCTAAGTGTTATTAATATCAATGTGACAATCCTGAGGTATTCATCAAGAGCAAAAGACCTTGGATGTCACCAGTGTCCCCTTGACCACACTGCGATCACAGTTTGTTGATCTTCAAGAAATAGCATATGGAAACCTGTGCTGGTGAACAGGGTTTGAATCTTTGTGCATTATCTTGGTTTTTAACTTTTTGTTGTCATCGTTCTTTTTCCTTCATGTGAACTATTCTTTGTGGCTCTATTAAGCACGTACATAGTGTCCCAGTTTGGATGATCAAACAACCCATGGCTAACAAACCATGGGTTGTTTGAGAGTGCGTGCAAGCAAACAAAAGTGTGCTGGTTTCTAGAAAATGCTCTTCAAGTAAAAGATGTTGAGCATAATCCCCTGAAAGAAAGTCTCCTCCAGGATAAGCTTATGGAAATAGATAAAAGCTGTGCAAGAGATTTTCTTAGGGGGTTAGGTTGCTGCAATTTAAGTGTAGAAAATATTCTCCGGTGGACTGGACAAGGGTGCAAAATGGGCAAAAGTCGTGGGCTGCATCCAGCTGCTCATGCAGTGTGACTTCTGCTTAAGCAATGGGACTTCCCTGTCCAATCCTCCCCCCCGCAGCCCCCCACATGCATCCCAAATGTGCATTGGAGGGTCCCCGAACCTGTTGGAAACCTATCTGTATACCCAGGTGTTTGTTGATACCTGGCCTGGTAGATTTTCTTTGTTGTTCTTTTTATCTTTGTATTTTATTTTAATTATTATTTTAATGAATTTTGGATACTGCCGTATTATCTAATAATGAAGGGTGGTCTATATATATATATATATATATATTATCATCATCATCATCATCATTATTATTATTATTATTATTATTATTATTTGGTGGGGGGCTGCATGGGGGGCTGTAGGAGGGAGGAAAAACTGATTCCACTAGCAGATGACCAGTGTTGTGTCCAACCCCATGAAAGCTATTAAAAGAATGTTACATTATATAATATTTATTATTTATTTGAAACATTTTTATGCCGCTCTTCAGCCAAAAGGCTCCCAAAGCAGCTTACATATAATCAATTAACAAGACAGTCCCTGCTTGCAGGATCACAATCTAAAAAGACATGACACACAAGAAAAAAAGGAATGGGGAAGGAAGAAGGGGGGAAATTACTGTAATCAGTGCTTTTTTTCTGGAGAAAAAGGTACCGGAACTCTTGGATTACATTTCCTCGGGAGTAGATGGCGATTAAATTGTAATGCAATTAATAGAAGAAAAGGTGCTGGAACTCAGTTCCGGTGAGTTCCACCAGAAAAAAAGCCCTGACTGTAATTAATACCTCTGGCAGGGCTAATGGAATGGCCCTGCACTCCCTCTCATCTCCCTCTGCACAGCCTGCTGGAATGGCTTGGTGGTGACAGTTGAATATGAAATAATTACGGTAAGCATGTTTTCAGGAATGGGAAGAGACTATGGATCCATAGCAGGGCACATGCTTTGCATGCAAAACGTATCCCAGGTTCAATCCCTAGCATCTCCAGTAAGGATGAGATTGGGAAGGACTCCTGTCCTAAAACCCTAAAGGGCCAGTGTGGCGTAGTGGTGAGAGTGTTGGACTGGGACTCGGGAGATCCGGGTTCTAGTCCCCACTCAGCTATGAAACTCACTGGGTGACTTTGGGCCAGTCACTGCCTCTCAGCCTAACCTACCTCACAGGCTTGTTGTGAGGATAAAATGGAGAGGAGGATTATGTAAGCCGCCTTGGATTTCTTGCGGGGGAAAAGGTGGGGTATAAATATAATAAATGAATAAATAAATGAATGAATAAATAAATAAAATAAGAGCTGCCACCACTCATTGTTGACAATATTGACCCAGCTCAGCCTTCCCTAACCTGGTGCCCACCAGATGTGTTGGACTGCAACTCCCATCATTCCCAGCCAAGGGCCAGATGGAGCAGTGGTCTCCGTATGGGCAGCTTCCCGTGTTCCTTGTTGAGATGCTTAGTGAGGGCAGCAGGCCAGGCAGAGTGATTTCATAGATTTCATAGAATTGGAAGGAGCCTACTACAAGGCCATTGAGTCCAACCCCCTGCTCAATGCAGGAAACTAGAGGAGGGGTCTCCCATCCAAGTAATAACCAGGCCTGACCCTGCTTAGCTTTCCACGCTCAGACAAGCTGAGCCAGCGTGAGCCACGGTACAGTCTGTGGCAGCTTCTCATCAGCCCTTGTGCCTGCAGCCTCGCACAGTAAAACACTTGCAGCCATTGCACACTGCTGCCTGGGAAGGAGAAAAATCTGAGACGTAAAACACTGGATAGGTGCAATCAGCAGAGCAGCCTCTGAGCAGAGCAGTCCCAGTTTTCCTTAAGGACCCACAACCATTCCTAGTCCCCAGAGCCATTGCTCAAGGGGTGGATGGGGAGATGAATTAGGAACCTGCACTGGGTGTAGAAATGACTAGTTAGCCACTGAAGTGCAGCCAGAAGGGTTTGAATTAAGCTAGGGACAACAAGCCATTGGAAATTCCTTTCTTTCCGCCATCTAACTTGACAGAAATGTTCTGTTTCTTTCTTATCAAGGGGCAAGGAAAGCCAAAAGTGCTGATAGAGTTTCTCAGGAGGGAGCCGAACTGCCATGACCTTTGTACAGAGTGGGGAAGGAGCCTACAAGCCACTGTGTCCTTAACCACCCACTAACATTCAAGATGAAAAGCGAGTAGTAATTAGTTCTTTTCAAGGTTTGTTTAGAAAAGGCCTGAGCAGGAGCTTAGTCATTATTATTATATGCAGGTTAGTCATTGTTATTATACAGAGCTGCTTTCTGCAGGCACCAGGAGTTCAGCAATGGATGCTAATAACATAAGTTCCTAAATACATTGCAGTGCACACATTCTTATAAGCAAGATGGGAAATGATGGATTGGTGTAACTTAAGAAGTAGGAGTGGTGTCTCAGGGTAGCCCAGTTCCAGCACGTGGAGTTAGCATAGTGAATTTTTATTTTTATTAAATCACTCAACTCTCAGAAAGTAATCAAGAATTTTGTGGTTAAACTGAGATATAGCCAAATGATAGCGTGATACCAGTACCACTTCAAGGATCTCTTTATGGTATTTCACACTTGGCATACTTCAAGCGGGTGATTATCTCAAGATGGAAATAATAACACTGACCTAGAATACAGGACTGTTGTAAAACATTCTGGGCAGAATCCAGCAACCTTTAGTCACAACTAAGGCTGCAATCCTGCACACAATGACATGGGAGTAAACTCTGTTGAACCCAGTGGACTTATTTCACACCCCATTGAAATTAACAGAATGGAATTTAGTAGTGACCAGTTTAAATCCCATTGATTTGAATGGTGCCCTCTCTTTAGTACGGTGTTCTCCAACCTTGGGTCCCCAGATGTTTTTGGTCTACAATTCCCAGGATGCCGCCAGCCAGCTATGCTGGCTGGGGCATGCTGGGAGTTGTAGGCCAAAAACATGTTTTTTGTTTGGAGAACACTGCTTGGAGAACATGGTTGGAGAACACTGCTTTAGTAGCAGGGTCTGAGTGCAATTTCCCCCACAATTAACCATAAGACTGATATTTGAGCACTGCAGTGTGGGTGGGTCATGGGAGGGAGGGGAGGAATCTTGCCTCTAGGGATATTTTTTTTCCATTTGTAGCAATTTAAGATTAACCTTACAGTAAACAACGGTTAGAATGTACATTTGGTTCTCTCCTGTTTTTGATCCTCCTTTTTTCCGCATTCAGAAGTGACGAAGTCACGATCAAAGGACATGGTTAGCATCACTTGTGAAGACACATACCTACAAAAAGGTTTACTGCCTTTTAGGGTGCAATCCTATGCATGTTTAGACAGAAGAAAGTCCTACGACTCCCAGCATCCTGGACAGCATGGCTGCTTGAGGTATGCTGGGAGTCGTTGGACTTTTTTTCTGTCTAAACATGCATAGCATTGGACCCTTAACCTAGCAAATTATGCTAAGACAGGCTGGCAATTCAGTCACTTCAGTTAGGCAAAATGAGTAGGACGACAAAGGGCTTATTGCAACCACAGTAAAAATCATATCTAGTCATGTCAGTCAGGCGATCACTCGTGACCGAGTAAGATTGTCTTCCAGGATAAAAAATAAAAAGAAAATTTACAAAAAGGAGATTTTAAAAGGAGGAAAATTCTAAAGAAAATTGTGTAGACTCTAGCGATGGGTCCGTAAGTGACTGTGGAGGCCAATTCTAGATCCACACAGCTTCCCACAGTGAGGACACAGGTTACCAGATGGAAGATGGTCTTGTAAAGGATTCATTTGACGTGCTTTTCGCTTAGCACGTTTCTCCCTTTCACCTTGCACTCGAGCTTCTTCAAACAACATACCTAGCACTTTCCAGGGTAACACAAAAGCAAGGGGAAAAGAGCAATCCCCACCCAAGGAGCTCACAATATATACATAGTGTGTGTGTGTGTGTGTGTGTGTGTGTATATATATATATATATACACACACACACACACACACACACAATGGGGGAGACAACAAAGGGAAGGAAGGGAGGCAAAGGAAATGGGATGAATGTAAGCAAAGAACTTACATCCTTAATTCAGCTGGGGAGTAAGACACTGTTTTAATTATTTTAATTATTCGAATATGGAGACTTTTCCGTTGCTGACAGCATTGCATTGAACTGATGTGAAGCTGATGGTGGCAAAGTTGCTTTGTGCTATGTTGATAGAGGACATGTCAGTTCATACAGCCTATTTGAATTGTAGCTTCCTTGGGGGCAGGGGCTTGTCTACCTTGGATTTATCAAACTCTGTACTCTTGGTTGTTATCTCAACAGCCAGCCAAATCACAAGAATGCCATCCGTGATTTTGGCACTCTTGTGTAATGTACTTCTATTATCTATCACGATTCCCTTTCTTACAAGAAATATAAGCTTTTGTTTTAGGTGTCTGTTAAACACCCATCTCTGCTGTCCAGTTAGTCTTCTTATTATAGTGCATTTAAGCTTTGGTTTAAAATACTTTAAACAATCTAACTGATGAGTTTTTGTATTTATTGTGATGCATTTAAAACTTTGTTTCTGTACACAGCTCAGAGATATCTTTTGATATGGTAAGTGGTATATAAATTGAGCTGGTGTAGTGCTGTTTGACTAAGACTAGGGAGAATCCGGCTCTAGTCCCCACTTGGCCACAAAGGTGAAGCTCACTGGGTGACTTTGGGCCAGTCTCTGACCCTCAGCCTAACCTTCCTCACAGGGTTGTTCTAGGGGGGTAAATGGAGATGCTTGGGTTTATGTATGCCATCTTGGGCTCCTCAGAGGAAAAGGCAGGATATAAATGTAACATATAAATAGATAGATACAAATAAATAATAAAGCCATTGTGGTTTAAAAAAAAAAAAAACCCACAATACCTGACGGAACACCTCTCCCAACCACAATCTACCCGGACACTGTGCTCAACATCTGGGGTTCCCCTCCGATTGCCACCTCCAAGGGAGGCTTGATTGATGGCAACAAGGAAGAGGGCTTTTCAGTGGTAGCCCCCCAATTTGGAATAAGTTCCCCACTGAGGCCCACCTGGCACCAACCTTACTATCTTTTTGGCGCCAGGTTAAGACTTCCCTCTATGCCAAGGCATTCAATATTTAATCTGTTCAAAGTAGCAGATGGGAGGGGGCGACCTGTAGGCTTAGTTGTATTAACTTTTACTACTGTATATTTTAAACTACATTTTTAATTTTGGTTTTAAATTTTTTAAAATTACAACGCTGTTTTTATTGTTGGTTTTTTATCTTGATTTTATTGTATGTACTGTTGTGAACCACCCAAGAGAGCTTTGGCTGTGGAGCAGTATAGAAATGAAATAAATAAAACAATTTGGAGCAGTAGGGGTCAGTTCTAAGAAATTAGAAAGCAGATGGATTACCCCACCCCACCCTACCCTTGAAGTATCCTGAACACTCCACACACAGTCTCTTTTTTAAAATACTACTACAGTCATGCCTTGGATTGAGAGCATAATTCGTTCCGGAAATGTGCTTGTAATCCAAAACACTCTTATATCAAAATGAAATTCCCCCCAAAAAATGTGTACAAAGATTTTTAATTTAAGCCGTACTACAGTACTTGTATTGCAAGACGTCGCTTGTATATCAAGTAAAAAAAAATTAAATAAATATTTAAAAATTTGCTTGTCTTGCAAAACGCTCTCAAACCAAGTTACTTGCAATCCAAGGTATTACTGTACTACTTTGGGGGGCAATTTAGTGAGTTACTCTTCTTTGCTGCCCAGCAGCATTTCAATTCCCAAGGAAGCCAAGATGAAGGTGGGTGGGGGAATGGCATTTCTACGACGCAGGCCCAACCTGTTGCAAAGCTGTTCTGAAAGGAAAGCCGAGAGTGGGCTTCTCCTTCGCAAAGCTGGCCCGCCGCGTACACAAAAGGCAGCTGCAGCGAACTCCGCCAGCGCTCGTTTTGAATCAGCCAAGCTTCCTCTCAGCCAACGGCGAGCCGAGCCAGCCGCCGACGTCAGAGGCAGTCTGGGAAGCTTCGCAGGCTTTTCTGGTCTCGCTCGGAGGAACCGGAGCCTGTTCTTTAGATCTGAGCTGGCGGGAAGAGGAGCTGCAGCCAGGGAGAGGTGTCTTGTTTTCTCATCTCAGGCAGCGGCAGCAATGCCCCGCTAAAAGGGATATACACATTCTAGAAAGCCACCAAGATCTCTCCATAGCAGCGCAAGCTTATGTACATAGGACAGAAAACAATGAGGGTAAGGAAGATTCCCCCCCCCCTATTATTTTATTTCTCTTCTACAGAATTTTTCTGGGAATGTTTTCGTCTTTTTGCCCACTCCCAACCCCCCCCCCCCCGTTCCTCCCGATAAAAGGTAGTAAATTAAATGCTGGGCTCAAGTTACCCCGAACGCGAGTGGGGCGTCTTTGCTAAATTGGCATCAGGGCATTCGCATGTCACATACTACAACCAAAATTTAAAAGTCGTCTGTGGGGATATCGTTAAATCTTTTTGCTGTATTATTGTGGGAAAATAATGGTTCACGTATTAGAAGCGCTCTCGCTTTCTTCATGGGATTCCGTCAAAGTAAAACGTTGATTATAGATTTAAAATGCACATTGTGGTTTGGTTTAGCATTTGCCTGCTGTAATAGAAACATAATTGGACAGAGTTCGGAGTACATGTGCCTTGGAGACTTGCTGGTGAAAGTACTCATTCGAATGGTTTTATCTAGAAATAAGACACCAGCAACTGTATTCTTTGAGCTGGGTTCGAGTATTTACCAAAAGACAGACATAACAAGCGTAGGTGACTTCGCCTCGGCATGGGAAGTGCATGAAGATTTTAAACATTCTGGGTCTACGTTCTTAACATGCCAAAACAAAGATATTCTCATTCATTCTCTCTCTCTCTCTCTCTCTCTCTCTCTCACACACACACACACACTCACACACACACTCACACACACGCTTTCTAACTTTAAAGTAGAGTTAGAAGTACAGAGGAGTTGCCCCTGCGTGTTTTTCTCCTTTCTTCCTGATTACCTCTTGTATACTACAATGCTTGACATTATCACACTTTATATTTCTGTGCCCCTATGATGTGAGATAGAGGAGTGGGGACACGCAGCATGCAATTATTTCATCTAATATGTTGCATTATGCTAGCAACTTGGTGGTGCCCTCCAAATGTCTTCGCCTACAGCTCCGATAAGCCCCAGACAGCATGTCTAATGGTCAGGGATTGTGGGAATTGGCATCTGGGGGATACCAGGTTGCCTATCCCTCTACTAGACATTACCAGGAAGAGAGGAGAAAAGAGACACCGAGTGGTGGCACTCCATGTCTCTTACATCTCGCTCTGCCTCCCCACAACACACATGCACATACTTGAAATTTAGATTGTATGTTCTTTGGGGCAAGGAGCATTTTTTTTGTGCTTGTGTTACTTTATAAGGTACTATATACATTGATAAGTGAAACATGCAGCTAGAGCTCCCAAACACTTTAAAGCTGCTACCTTGTATGTTAGTTCTAGACTGGGGAAATCCAAGGTTCAATCCCCTCCTAGCCATGCTCATGGGATTTGCCTTCTGCAAGTCAGTGTTTATTTATTTATTATATTTATACCCCACCTTATTTTCCTGCAAGGAACCCAAGGCAGCTTACATAATCTTCCTCTCCATTTTATCCTCACAACAACCCTGTGAGGTAGGTTAGGCTGAGAGTCAGTGACTGGCCCAAAGTCACCCAGTGAGTTTCATGGCTGAGTGGGGACTAGAACTCAGATCTCCCGAGTCCCAGTCCAACACTCTCACCACTACGCCACACTGGCTCTCACCTGTTTCTCCCACCTAAGAGAGTTATTGTGAAAAGAAAATGGGGTGGCCCCACGTGCACTTCTCTGAGCCCCTTGGGGGAAGGATGGGATACAAATATGATAAGGCTATATGTAAAGGCAGCCTTCCCCATCTCGGTGACCTCCAGGTGCTTTGGACTACAACTCCCAGCATTGCTGACCATTGGCCATGCTGGCTAGGGCTGATGGTAATTGAAATCCAAAACAGCTGGAGGGCTCCAGGTTGGGAAGGACTGCGTTAAGGGAAATCCACAGGTACTGGACTGCTGCGGCTTAAAGCCAAGCAATTGACGCCAGTGAATCAGTCATCACCTCTGAGCTGTGCAGGATTAGACATCTGACAACCTGATGGAGGAAAAAATGGGTTTATTGCCACAGAATGTCTAATGGTGTGAATAAATTAATCCCATTTAGATGGGCAGTTGCAGGAACCATGCGGGTGCCTTGACAATTTATAGTAGGGCTAGGCACATGTGTTCTCCCCCCCCCCCCCTGCACTTGGTATATATACTAAATGCACAGAGGGGGAAGAACATGATGCTTGCTAGTACCACCGCTTGGCATCTGTCAGTGCAAGTATGAAAGGGGCTTCCAGGCCTAAAGCGGAACATGTATAGGGCTCCTCTATGTGCTCAGGAACCCTGCTCGCCCCAGGTTCTCAGCCAGAGGAAGGAGTGCTACACTTGTTCAGCTGTATCCCCATAGTCCCCTTTTACATGAACTCCAAATGAGATGATGTCAGGGGCAGTGAGTGCACCAGTGTCAGGAACTGTCTTGGGGCATGATTCCACTCCCCTCTCTGCACATTCGATGAACATATGTGGCAATGTTTGTACGGACTTCCTGACTTGTGGTTTCAGGAATATTTTTGTTCCTATGACGTTTGGACTCAGCACTATGTGCAAGAATCATCAAGATCTTATACCAAGCTGGTCATATCCTTAGGACTGTGCAAACGTTACAACTGGGTAAATGGATTGCATGGTGGGGGGAGTGGGATTGTACTGCTCCCACACCCACACATGTTCAGGGTAACTTTTGGAAAAGCCGAGGCATGATTGGGGACCCTGGTGTTGGCATGTATGTCCATCTCGGAGCAGAAAAACGTAAGAGCTGTCCTGCTGGAATAGACCAAAAGTCCATCTAGTCCTGCATGCTGTTTCCAACAACAGCCAGCCAGATGACTCAGGGTCTGGGAAACTTAACAGAGCCCTCCCCTGTACTGTGCCCCCAAGAACCTGTTATTCAGAAGTCTGCTGCCTTTTCTTAACACGGTTGCATTTAACTGGCATCATAGCTAAGAGTTGTTTATTTAATATATTTATTCACCCCCCATCAGCCAAAAGCCTCCCTGGGCGGTTTCCAAAGAAAGCAACAAATAAAAGCATTCATCCTAAAACAAAAGCATCAACAATAATAACATTAAAAAGTACAGGCATATTAAAATATAACATGATAAAACCAAGCAGCCAAAATAAATTCAGTCCAGAGGTACAGTGGTGATAATAAAATGGATAAAATCAGCCATTAAAATGTTGGGCAAATACAAAGGTCTTCACCTTGTGCCTGAAAGAATAGAGAGTAGGCACCAGGTGCACCTGTTTGGGGAGCTGATTCCATAGATGGGGTGCCACAACTGAGAAGGCCCTTCCCCTAGTAGCCACCCTCCTAGCTTCTTTTGTTCATAGACCTGTCTTTCTCAGGTGATGAGTGTTGACAGGATTGTAGCCAAAACAGGGCCACTGAGGAACAAGAGGAAGGGGTCAGCAGGTTCAGAGGAAACCGAGGTTTTCAGAAGTAAAAAAGAAAAATATTTTGGCTGGGGGGGGGGAACCTAAGGTGGCAAGCCCCCCACAGCCTCACTCCAAAAGAAAAACAGCCTAATGTGGATTGAGCATGCTCACTGGCCACAGAATGCTCAGTGTTTGTTGGGGATGGGATGGAAAAATGGGGATGGAATGGACTATCCTGGAAATGGACATAGCTGGCTGGAACCTTGAGTAGAAACACTGCAGCATTTTGTTGCAGATCCCACTGGTCTCATCTAGTGGCCATCTCTGGGTCCTGTGACAGTGGATCCCGTTGGTGAATTATGCACTATGGGAGGAAGTACTTCCTTTTTGTCAGTCCTAATCTTGCCAATCAATGCCATTGTGTGACCCTGAGTTCTAGTATTATGAGGAGAGAAAAATGTTTTCCCCATTCCATAATCTGTAGTTTGGGCATGCATCTAGATTCACAGCCTGACAGTATGCACTGTACATCAGTGGCTCATTAAAAACCATTGCCATGTGTACCTTAAAAGGAAGGCGTAAACTCGGAGACAACTTGCATAATCATTAGAGCCAAGCTGCCTTCCATGTCACTCCCTCCCTTCCTCCCAAAGGAACAGCCCATTTGTCAAGCTGTCATAAGCTCCTGCAACGGTGCCTTGTGACTAAATTTGTGAAATACCACAGAACATTACCGAGGAAGCACTTTTGCATAGCATCCCTGTGTCTCATTTTTCAATTATATGCCAATTAGATGCTGTACATTTTGTCTCCTGTCCCGATTCACATGAGTCACTTCAAAACATTTAAATGACAAACATGTGGGAGGGGTGCTGCTGTTTACTATTAGGGACATTCCATGTTCTAAGTCGTAAACAGCCATGAGGGATTCTGTCCTACAAGCCGAGTGGGCAGGACTCAATCTTCTGTTTTCATTTCTGTTTTTGTTTTAATTGCCATCTCTTAGTGTCAGGGTGATGGGGGAGCTGACTTCGACAAGCTCCCAAAGAGCTGCGTAGATGTGAAGGATGGGTTTGCAAGAAGCTGCCTTAAAAGGGAATGTAACATTTGGTTGCTGGTTTATATAGTAAAGCAGAGGTGGCTTATGCTGTATTGCTGACACACACACCCCACATCTTGTTGTATGCAAGAGGGGGCTGTGTTCCCACCTCAAGGTTCTCCCAATTGCAGCCCCTTCCCCCTCAAGGATGTCACACACAATTCTATCTGCCATGTTACAGTAGCAAAAACTGAGGCAGGGGTATCTCATCCGCCACGATTTCCCCAGTTGCAGCCCCCTTCCATTCATCCACTTAAGGAGGTTGCAAATGGGGAAATCATGGCAGATGAGATACCCCTGCCTCAGTTTTTGCTACTGTAACATGGCAGATAGACTTGTGTGTGTCACACAGACCTCAAATATGCAAGCTGAAATTCTAAATGATGGCATGCGGGAGCTTCACTATCTACTAGGACATGTCATATCCTAGTTAAGGCCTCCTCGGGCATCATCTAAATTTGAGTGCAGAAAAGAAATGTGGTGGTGGTGATGTCCCCAACAGTGATTGACTGAGCTGCCCTAATGTCACAGAGGACAGAAATGTCTCTGGTGGTCACTGGCTGAGCAGCTCAGAGTTTAGATAAGAGCAAGGCAGGCAGTAGGGAAGGTGATGCAGAAGAAGCAGGGGTCCAGAGGAAGCAGGGCCAGGAGGTCAAAGAAAGTAGGGAGCCTAGGAAAGAATGAAATGGTCCAGAGAACCAACAGAAGGCAAAAGCTGGGGAGTGGGGGAGTCTGAGAGGGAAAGAAAGCTGAGAGGGCAGAGGTGACCATGAACAAAAAAAAATCCAAAGATTAGGAGTCATATATTAACTGGCAATAAAGAGCCATCTCTTTGGCTATAGGCCTAGAGTATTTATGTATTTCAGGAAACAAATATTGCAGTAGTAGTTCATTAATAAAGTTTTTCTCCCTTTGTGCATCCAAGATAGTGCAATTGGAGCTTATTGGAGTTTTTCCCTAACAGCAGCAACAGTAGAGTCCCACAGAAACTACCGTATACTGTAGCTGTACATATATTGGCCATAAAGCGTTCATGGGGAGTGACAGAAAGACCACCCCAACCACCATGGCAGGAATGAAGAGAAACAATGTCACCTGAGCCACTTCCGATGATTTCTCTCTGCAGCTGCTACTAACATGCAGCTTCACAACCTTGAAAACTCAGGATAGTAAACACAAGCCATTGAGAAACCATATGGAGGGTTGTCGTTTAACCACATTAACATCCACCTTTAGTAGTAGCCTTCATCTACGCAGACCATAGTAATGTGATTGTCTTCGCCTCCCATGTAAATTTGCTTTGCAGACACACACACACACACTCTTGCAGCTGTTGACAGCCACATATTTTCCTTGAATAGCTGGAAGAGGAGAAAAAGCTGATCTCTGCCCATAGCTCAGCATAGCAGGTATAGCGTTCTCCCCTGAAGCGAGGCAGGCAGAAACATGAGAGTACACAAGGCTGTGTTTGCACTCCCCGTAATGGAACACAGGCCACTGGTTAGAAACAAGCAAGCAGTCTGGTCCGTGTGGTGCTGTCCTGGGGTCAAGCCTTGGTTCCAGGCTGCTTCCTCCTCCTGACCTGGCTGCTCTTTTTTCGGCTTCTTTTAAACACCAACTGGCTGCCCTTGCCCTCAGTGTTCTGCCACTACACCTGCTGATCGGATTGCCACAGCAACAGGGCCTTCTGTGTTCCAGAAGCCAAGTGCCTCATCTGCACGCCTTCTCTTGGACAGACGGTGCAACGGGCCCAACTGACACATTTTCAACCACATCTAGAACGGATCATGTGTCAGAGCACTGGATAAAGGGGACGTGCTGCTGTCAAGATCTAAACCAGATCAAGCAGGACAGACCTGCTGAATTGACATGTGGAATAGATATACTGAAATGCTTTCCTACGAAGTATCCATCTCAGCTGCTTGGGCTGGGCCCCCTATATCAGCCTTCCCCAACGCTGTGCCATCCCCTTGGGAGATCTGAACAGTGATGGGCTGGAGCTGTCGGGCCCAGAGCTGACTCCAGGTTTTGGGGGACCTTGGGGCAAGATGCCCTCCATGGGACCATGCCTGAGTGAGTTCATCACCCGCTCGCTTCTTTCTCTGCTGTTTAATCACAGATCGAGCTCCTCTAGGCCCAATCTGTATCTCTGCCCAAAGGGGAGGGCACAAGGAAATGAAGGAAGCTATTCTGTTTCCTCACCCTTGTCACTGCTTGCATGCTCGGAGAGGGCAGGTGAACAGGCAGTGACAATGAGGAGGAGCAGGGCCGTGGGGCTCCAGGCATTGACAGTGGGCCCCCAGCAGGGGTGTTGGCCTTGGCCGGTGCCCAACAATGCCTATACCTGACGCCAGCCCTGGTAGTGCCATTGCCTTTTTGGAACTCTACCAAGTGATGCCCACTGTTTGAAGTCTTGATTTACATACATTTGTTTAAACTTAAAGCAACTCTGTTCTGCCAAGCTTTTCATATGTGAGGGGTTTTTTTTTTGTTTTGTTTTGTTTTTAAGCCACTGTTATTGTAGGGAGCCTTATAGACAATTAGGATTATTGTGTTTTTGTTGGGATCCTTAAACACCACCCTTGGCTTTTGGAAATGACCAGAAGTTGATATAGAAAAGTGTGTGTTTAAATATGCAGTATATATAGTGTGCTCCTCTGAAATAATTTGTTCTCTAGTTATGCTGGTTGTTTTAAAACCCTTTCATTGTGGGATGTAAACACCATCCTGCCAGCCAGTGTGCAATGTAAGATTAAGAATGTGTAGTACTTAATTTTTAAAAAACCAAAGGAAAGATTTCAGGCATGGTTGTGCAAACTGGGACTCCAAGCTCCCCTTCCGAAGTTCACACTATGTTCACTCAAATATGCAGTACAAATATACAGCCTGATCCATACCTAAGCCTAATGATTCCAGTGGACTAAGGCATGCCTGACGGCACATGGGCTCAGACTTGTGTGTGTGTTTTTAATGAGAGAGCCACACAGACACATTAAAAAGCCATTCTAAATGGCTCATATTGCTTCCATTTTTTCCTCCACTTTTGCAGGAAACTATGCCCCAGACGCCAATATTTTCCAGCATGCTTGGTTCCGGATGTAGTGGGCAGGTGCAGCCAGATACGGGAGAGAGGAGCGGAGATCCCGTTTATCAGGATGGGAGTCTCATCTCTGGATCACTGGAGGCCCTGATTGAGCGCCTGGTACCCACCACAGAATATTATCCAGATGTAAGTAGATGGTTGTGGTTTTGTTTGTCTTTTGCCAGAGTTTTCATAGAAGAGGGCCCTGAAGGCATGAGCAGTTGTTGGGGGAGTAATGAATTTATCCTTGCTTGACACCCCGTCCTTTTATTCTTGGTGTTTATAAACAGCAACAATGTCCTGCTTTTGGAGAGGATTTTTCATTTGTGTGCTTTAATGAAGTTTCTCCCATGGGAACATTGTGAGCATCTCTACGCTATAGATTTAAACCAGTCGAACAGTCATTACCTCTTCCAAAGGATTTCTGGAAAATGTAGTTGGGGGGGCGGGGGGATAGGGATCTCTAACAGAGTTCTTAGCACTCTCCAACTTCAATTCCTTGAATTATTTGAGGGAAACCATACCACTAAAATTTGTCTAAAACCAATATATGCTTGCAGTGAAAACAAGCTCTAGGTGTATCTGTTTGGGTTGGCTGGTAGATTACTAGCTTTCTTACTTTGGTGGTCAGATCTTTGTTAGTATACACTGCATTTTGAACTTTGAAGATTACAGTATTTCAATTTGGACTGGGGGGACCTGGGTTCAAATCCGTGGTCAGCCATGACACTTTGTTGGCAACCTTGGGCCAGTCACTATCTCTTAGCTAGGGTTGCTTCATAAAATTGTGGTGAGGATAAACTACACCACCCCAAGCTCCTTGGAGGAAGGTCAGGATACAGATGTGACAGATAAGTCAACAATATTGGGGAGCTGTATTTAGATAACAGCATAAATGCAGATTTGTCGCATCTGCTGTTTTTAAAATGCACTTTCCATGTGGCACAGAAGTGTACATATTGAAGTTTCCACAATTCAGTAATGGAGCATGCTAACCACCATACCTCAAAAGTGATTTGCTCATGCATGCCACTGTACAAGGAGGAGCTTATCTCACCCCCCAAAAAAGTGAATGTATTTTCATCTGAAATATGTTGGAGAATATGCACTCACAGACTGGGATGAGGCTTGGCAAGGGCTTAAGTATCTTGGTTTGCATGCTACTTGACTATTAGGGGTATTTAAAATGGTATCTTTCCCCTTGCAGGCCAGAGTCTCTATCTGTATAGAAATCAGAGTAACTTTCTAGGCAGGCACAGAAATAAAATAAACGGAAAGTTTCGCTGTGAGCATAACAAGAATTTTTTGTCAGCCATGCTGGAGAGTAGCAGGAAAGCTGCAAGTAGAGGTGGGAAAAGAGAAAGAGTTATGTGCAGTTCCATGGAGGCTTGTTTGCATACAGGGGTTTGTTTTGTGCACAGGGAAATATGTGTGCTCACAAGACGACAGCTTTCTGGAGGTTAGGAATGGAATGTTCTTAACGGCAACCCGTGATGCCCATTGCAAGCAATCTTTTCTGCAAATATTCAAACAAACAAAACGTTTCAGATTGAACAGCATGAGCTGAAGGGAAAAATATTTTTCCTCCTTCCCCAGTAGATCCACATTCTTGGTCTTTAAGTAACAGTTGCTATTTTAGTCTTGCTTTTTACTTGCTCTCTCCCTATCCTCCCTCCTTTAACTGAACATGTCTCTTAGCAACAAGTTTAGGAGCTATAGGAATCCACTTCAGTCTTTCCAATTTTAACTCCCCAAACCTCCTCCTTTTATGCCATCTTAATATCTTCCAAAGGTTTATGGGATCCCCCCCTTCCCCCAAATTCTAGTTGGCTTCTGAAAACTCAATGGGGCATAATTTTGAACCCCCAAATTAAAGACTTCTCCCTGTTTGCACAATCACGGCAGCTGGAAAAAGTGTCACTGAAATCAGAAAAATCATGGCAGCCACATACACTGCGTCCATGTGTATACGGGTTCACACAAATGGTGCCCGATACGAATAGCGCCCACTGCTTCAGGGGAGATCATCCCTCAACTAGCTCTGGGTCTAAAGGTTGGAACATTTGATCAGCAGTCTTGTATGGCGCAGTTCTGTGTGTCTCCAGATGGTTGTCAAGGGCTGAGAAGGCATGAATGCTCTCCTCCATATAAAAACTCTATGCAAGTCAAAAACTAGCATGTTAGGGGAAAGTGTTCCAGGATTTGCCTGGACATGGTTGTCATCTGCATGTGTGCATAGGTTTTGGTTTTAATATGGGGCAACAATTCCTACCTGTAATCTGGGTACAGTCCATCAGCATCTATTTATTTATGAAATTTATTATGCACACAAAATAATTCCAAAGTGGGATACATACAACCAATACAACACAATAAAATCATACAGCGTCAACCCCCCACAAAAAACCAGCAACAACAATCAAACAGGAGAACAGTGACACAGATAAGTAACAGTTTACACGATGCAGCAAAACAAATTCAGTCAAAAGCCTGGGTGAACAAATGGGTCTTTAGTTGGCACTGAAAGCTTTTAAGACTGGGCACCAACCCTATATGAGTGGGGAGGAGGTTCCACAATCGGAGTGCCTGTATCAAGAAACCCCTCTCTTGTGTTGCTGCATATCAAACTCTAGGCTAACATGGCACCATGAAGAGGGCAAGCCTGCTTGATCTTAATATCTGGGTAGGTACATAAGGGAGGTGTTCCATCCGATATCCAGGTCCTAAGCCATCTAAGGCTTTATATGTCAACACAAGCACCTTGAACTTGGCTCGGTAGCTTATTGGCAGCCAGTGCAACTCCTTCAGAACTGGTGTAATATGTTCCCAGTAGGCTGTCATTTGTGGATCTGCTGGCTGTGTTTCAGCCCTCTTTCTTTCTCTACACATTAAAACGTACATACCACATGCAACTGCTGAAGCATTTTTGTGCAGACTGCAGCCTTTTCTTGCTACGATCCCAGTTTTTTGTTTTGTAGCAAAGAAAAGCGTCCTGGCTTTGGATATACTTGAAAGTATGATTTGCTACCCATCTTCCGAAACACAACATGGTGGCCTGTTTTTCAAAGAGAACCTAAATTGTTTTTCAACTCTTAACATTTCTGAGTTCATCTATCAACATCATTCAAAAGCTGCCTCACTTTTGTCCCTTTTAAGGGCAACATATTTAAAGGAATGCAGTACATTAAGTGCCCTCCCATGGGAATGTGCAGTTTGCTTTCAAATTCTGTTCATCACAGGCCACTAAAATAAGCTCATTAGCTAATTTCCCTCCAGGTCACGGTGTGCAGCTTTACTCACTGGACAAGTTGTTCAGTCCTGATCCACTCTCACAACAATAAGGGGCTGCATGTTTCACTCCCTGCTCTTCCCCTTTCGATAAGACTCTAGCGCTGCACATGCAGGAGGGCTTTTAGGGGCACAAATCATGGAGGAGGCCGGCACAGTAGGGTGGCTGGCTGCTGATTGGCCAGCTGCTCTTTTCTCAAATGACCGCAACTTTCTTCTCCCAGCAGTTTTAGCAAATTGCTGGCAAAGAGCTGGGAAAACAGAGGCAATGATAATGGAGGATCAGGCTGTATGGGCGATTGAAGGGGAGACAGAGCTGGCTCTGGCTGCCTCACTGACACATGAGGAAAATTGGATTTCTCTCTCTCTCTCTGGGTGCGAGGAAGGGAGGGAAGCAGAGGGGGGAAATGAACTGGGGGAACTGAATTTGTAGTAGGGGTGATCAGCAACTGTATGCCAGCTGCTGGGGAAGGTGAGCAGGAGGATGTTCTTCTTGCCTTCATGCTCTCTCATGAGCTTCCCATTCGGGCATTTGGTTCGCCACTGTGCAAACAGAATGCAGGACTACAGAGGCCTTTGGTCTGATTGAGCAGGACTCTTCTTATGTTCACATGAAAGGAATTGGGGTGGCGGGGGGGGGGAGAATCTGGAACTGGGAACTGAACTGGGGGAAACTAGCTGAAAGGGAAATTGTTTGAGAGGAGTTAGTGTTTGGGATGAAGTCTTTCCCTCTGCCTTGTATTCAGTTTGATGTCTCTTGGGCAAGCTCCTTGTCTCTCAGCCTCACTAGTTTGCCTTCTGTGAAATGGCTGTTCTGTTGCAAGAGCAGATGTGGGGGCAAAAGAGTGCTTTGGGGTTTGGAGCTCAGACCCCCCACTTCCAACCTGTACTTAATTTGTGACGTTGGGCAAATCTCTCCATCTGTCTACATAGAATCCAGCACTTGGTTTCCATTGGAGCCAGTCAGATGCCCCTGGTAAGCTTACAAGCACAAATGGAAGCCACAACCCTCCCTTGTGGTTCGTCCCCAGCACGTGGCATTCAGGAATATATTTAGCTCTGAACGTGGTGGCTGATAGCAGGTGCTTCCATTGGCAAAGCTAGGGTGGAGCAGGCAGGAGGAGCTTTTGGTGAATGGAGCCAAGGGGTGGTGGTAGTGTGAGTGGTCTAGCCGGAGGGGACACATAGCAACCCCACTTCTTGGAGCCACCAGCCACCCCTGCAAATCCCGGTGGTGGTGGGGAGATCTTTGGAATCAGGGCTATATTGGGAGCGGACGGGAAGATTGTGGTGCTGGATTGGGACCCCAATTGCCTGTCTAGAGAAATGCCAGATTCTCTAAGGGTTAAAAAAAAAAACCCAAAACACCTCCTAACACCCACTTCCTAACTATCTATCAACAGCATCAACAGATCTGCATGCAGCTTTGGCAGAATGGCATATTTTGTAACAATGTGTGGGCGGGCATAGTTTTTGGGTTGCCTCCTTGTAAACATGTATAAGCTGGCATAGCATTTATAGGAGTGGGCTGGTTTTCTTCTTTTGTAGGGCTCTGGTGCAAAGTTTTTCAAATTGCCTACCCAGATAGTGCTGCCTATATACCATATCAAGCTGCAGGTAGAAGTGTATGGGTTTCATAGATTTCATAGATCATAGAGTTGGAAGGAGCCTACAAGGCTATCGAGTCCAACCCCCTGCTCAATGCAGGAAACTAGAGGAGGGGTCTCCCATCCAAGTAATAACCAGGCCTGACCCTGCTTAGCTTTCCACGCTCAGACAAGCTGAGCCAGCGTAAGCCACAGTGTATGCTTGAACTCTCTCCCCCTTCGTGCATTTGCAGGTGGTGCACTGCAGTTCCTTGAGAAGGTTGGGCCACACATGCCCACCTCATTGCTTTAATTCACTTTCCTATGTTCCTTTTGTCATAGGGGAGCCAATGGAGGGCATGCATGCATTCCAGCTTTCAAAGGAATGCATCACCTCACAATGCATGGAGGAGGACTCATTTAAAAGTATCCCCACATAAAGGCCTCCATGCACATGGAAAGCTAACACATTAAAGAAGACACATGGGATTTTGATACAGGGACGCTTTCCAGCAATTACTCCATAACATGCATTCTGAATTGTCAGAGTCCCAGGAGATGACTGTACTAGATCTCTGTTTATCTGTTTATTTGCTACTACTGCCTTTCCTCCAAGGAGCTCACAGCAAGGTTTTAGCCTCAGGACAACACTGCCAGGAAAGTTTGGCTAGGTGATAGTGACTTGCCCAAGGCTATCCCATGAGCTTCCTAGCCAAAGGGGAATTTAAACCTGGATTTCCCACAACCACACCCAGCAACACTCCAAAAACTGCCCCACACTGGTTCTGTTTCCTTTTTAACCCATTAAACTTTTGTGATAATTGCATGCAGTTTTTCCCCCCTACAGAAGTGCTTAGTCCTGGGTTTTCCCAGGTATTCCCCCTCTGCTTTGAGTGCCTGTGACCTGCCACACATGGCTTTGTGGTTTGCAAACACTCTGACCATAAGAAGATAGGAACATGACACTAGCCATTAATTAATTTGTGAGGGAAACAAAACGTATTAGTCTCCATGCAGAACCACTCAAGCAGACCTACGCAAATATTAGTTGCGGTGGCAAAATTGTTACTATACTGGGCAGTACTCTTTCAGACATCAGGTGGTAGTGGGTGGAACACATGCTTGACTACTCTCCCACAAAACATGCATGCACAAAGCACTGCACATTGAAATTAACATATCAAGGCGAAGTTGGGCAAGAACCATTCTCTGTGACACCATTTTGTGTAGATCAGAGGCCTCAGAACAGGACACTGATTTGTCTTTCAGACCAGTCCAATTTGGGCAAATTTATGTCGCCTGAACATGTACTGTAGAACATTTATTTATTTATTATATTTATACCCCACCTTTTTTCCTGCAAGGAACCCAAGGCGGCTTACATAATCCTCCTCCTCTCCATTTTATCCTCACAACAACCCTGTGAGGTAGGTTAGGCTGAGAGTCAGTGACTGGCCCAAAGTCACCCAGTGAGTTTCATGACCGAGCAGGGACTAGAACCCGGATCTCCTGAGTCCCAGTCCAACACTCTCACCACTATGCCACACTGGCTCTTTCCATGCTTTCTGTGCAATAATAGTAACAACAACAACAACATACCACTCCAGATAAAAATAATAATTAAAGGCATTTAAGAACAGATTTTCATGATTTCCCCATTAAGCATAGTAGTCCGACATCTTAGGAAACCTCCCTGATGGTGATAAATGTGGAAATTGATGACCTTCTCTGTAGTAACAACCTTGGTTATCCATGGTTCTCATCCCACAGCCTTTGAAGAGCCAGGATGCTGACTTGAGTTATCTCAGAACTGCTTTAGATCACAATTTCCTGCTTTACACAGACAGTTCAGACCTAAACTAGAATTAGTGCGGAGGACAGAATTATAACTTGCTGCCCTCAAAAGAATGTGGCCCGGCTTGTTAGAATAAGGGTCATTGACAGGGCAGAGCAGCTTACATGCCAGCTTTAATTCTGCTTACATGTAGCAAAGGCAGCTCACGCTTGCATAACATATGCCAACACTACTGTTCCCAATTCTCTCCCAATGGAGTGAGGGGGAAATTCAGTTTCCCTGGAGAAACCTGATCAGTTCTTCCTAATTCTAGGAATGGATGAGAGGTGGCACAAAGCAGCAGGCACTTGACATAATGCTTAGGGAAAAAAGCATTCATACCTTGTCAATTTCCCAATGCAATAGATTGCACCCTATCATATCCTCTCACGTTTCACAGATAGGAACACTTCTCTAACACCCCTTTTTCAGACTAAGGATCACTAGTGGCCTTAGCCTCCTTCTCACCACTTGGACATTACTGAGGGTTTCTCCCTGCTATCGTGTATTTGTTTACTCTGTAACAGGCAGCCTGTCTTCTACTGGCTTCTGAAGCAGATCCAGTAAAAAGACCATAATAGTTTCCTCATTTTAAAGTGTGTTGTGTGTTTTTTTACTCGTGGTGAATCTGGTTGTATTCATTACAGAGTAGCAATAAGTTTAACACATTCAGTAACATTTACTATCAGGGCGGTGGTTTGGGATGGATGTGGAAGGCCATGTCTGTGCCTTTGAAAGTATGTGCACTAGAATTGCATCTGCTCTAGCTTTCCTCACCCCTCTGCACCTCGGAGATTAAAGGGCCAAACTAGATATTCCATGGGAGATAAAACCATCTCCTGATGGTTTGTTGTTGTTGTTGCTGTTGCTTAACTTTAAAGCAGACTTGGAAGCTGTGATTGTGAATAGAAGATTGATGTTGAGGGAGGGCTGCTTAACCTTTTCCCTTTCTCTCCCTCCACATTGCTGTTTTGCTCCCAGGAGGAAATAGATGGGGTCCCTATATTTTTTTCTCCTATAGGAAGAAAATCAGCTTGTGGAGGGTGATTTTGAGCAGACAAACAGCAGGAGGAGAAAGCGTTCAGTAGCCCCAGAATGGACGTTCCTCTGCTCAAACTGGCAGCTACACACAGTTTGTTTTTTAAAAGTCAGCAGACTATTCACCCCATTCCTGTGTCTGTCCAGTTTGGCCCTAAGCCACAGAGACGTGTGTTTCTCCAAGCTCCAATGTTCTGTCAGTAATAACTCCTTTGCGCCCCACTCCCTTCTCCTGTGATGTTCCAGCTCTCCAATATATGTTGCTCCAGCTATTGATAATTCCTCTGTTCTCAATATGTTGACAATTCTCCCTGCATTAAACACAAGCTGTACAATCCAACCTGAGTCCTACTTAGAGTAGATCCATTGAAATGAATTCATTTTATTGGGTCTTCTCTAAGTAGGACTTTGGTTGGATTGTACCCAAGGGATTCATTCTGCTAGTCATTACAATATCATGCAGGATGGGCTACTTTGTAAAAATAAATTGTCATAGATTTCATAGATCATAGAGTTGGAAGGAGCCTACAAGGCTATCGAGTCCAACCCCCTGCTCAATGCAGGAAACTAGAGGAGGGGTCTCCCATCCAAGTAATAACCAGGCCTGACCCTGCTTAGCTTTCCACGCTCAGACAAGCTGAGCCAGCTTAAGCCACAGGCCTTGTATTCCACCACATTAGCTTAAACAACAAGGAGTCTTTTGACACCTTAAGATTTATTATGGCATCAGCTTTTGTGGACTGGAGTCCACTTCAACAGCTGTAATAAATTTGTTAGTCTTTAATTAAGGTGCCACAAGATTCTTTGTTTTTGCTGCAACCCACTAACACAATTATCCCATTAGCAACTAATCTATTTGGTAATAAGGGAGGGGGAGAGAGAGAAGTATTACCACTTTTTTTTTTTTTAGAGATTTGAGATCTATACTCATTTAGTTCTGAATTGCCTTTAAAAAATTAGTATTAAAATAATAATTGCTATTAAAAAAAAATAACAGCCAATATGTGACTGATATATTCAGTAGACAATTAAATATATAATAACATGCAAGGTTTTCAAAAGGAACAATCCTACATTACTTGGCAGTATCTTCGATGGTTGTGGCCTGATCACAGAAACGCAGGCATGGATCTTGCAGCCGCCGCCCAAAGATTTGGCTTGAACATAGCAGCTCTGTTCTTTGTACAGTAGCCTTGCAATTAAATCTACAAATGTCGTTAGCTCATAAAAACCTACCTGCCTGCTTTCCCACTTGTACCTGTGCTAGTCATTTGTGGGGCACTGATCACCTGAAAAGAAAAGAAAAACTATTGTCTTACAAAAGCTCCCTTGTCTATTAACATGGAGACCATTCTTATTCACCAAAACTGGCCAAGCGAGTTGCTGTTTACCAGCTTGTTACAAAAAATTACCATACTGAGTACGTACATGCTTAGGACCCAGCAGAAAACAGATAATTTAGTAAGATTTCACCAGGCTAAAATCAAAAGTATTTAAAACACAAGTAAAAAAAATAAGCTGTGAGGCCATAATAATATATTGCAGGCTTCCCCAGCCTAGTGTTCTCCAGATGGGACTAAATTTCCCAGGATTCCTGACCATTGGCCATGCTGGCTGGGGCTGATGGGAGTTGAAGTCCAAAACATCTGGAGGGCCTGAGGTTGGGGAAAGTTGATATAGAGGGTCATGTTGTACAGCTGGGCAAATTTGCTGAATCAGTAACAATATCTGGGTTCAGTTTAGCACACAATATGTTGTTTAAATTCCTGGATAAAATATTTGAAGTTTGCAGTCTCAGATGTTCAGTTACCTGCTTACCTGGGAGTAAGACCCATTGAACTCAGTGGGACTTACTTTTGAATAGACATGCATAGGATTGCACTGCAAATTACGATGCTAATTTTAAAAACAATTCTAAATCATATATGTATATGATATATACGTATATATTTTGGCTACCCAAAATATTTAAAGAGTCAATATATTTTGTCATGTTTGTGAGGCCCAGTTCTCAACATAGCCAGTTGGAAGAAAAGTTCAGGTCCCTTGGGTGCTAATTTAGACCACACCAACAACCTGCTCATGTAATGAGAAAATAGGTACTGTTTCCACTGAAGTATGGTAATTCTCTTGCAAAACTCTCATTCATTCTAATGGGGCTCATGCAGGAGAGCTTCCTACTGGACTGTGACCTATAGCTTTTAATCAGAAGCTTGGAGGCTATGCAAACATTCATTAACCATATTACCAAGTTCTTTACCAGAGGCCCAAGTTAGAATTTGGGGACTGAAGAATGTGAAAACATTAATTCAGGATTGTGTCAACAGGCCAGCACCATTCAACTCTAATTTATACAATCTACATCTTATCCTGGGGACCAATCCCAGGTCCTAAGCAAAGGACAGAACTGACTCCCAGAGCTAATTGCTGTCTTATGAAGGCAGACTGAGCCAAGGCTCATTGCAACACTGATTGTGGGAAAGCAGCACTGAAAGAAAGACAGAAAAGCGTATGAAAGGAAAGTGTGGCTTTGGTTTGGAAGAGATGCACAGAAGCTTTCTGTGAGTAAAAATATAAACCGGAAACTTCAAAGAAGCAAGGCAGTAAAAGTGATGGAGCTGAAAAAGAACCAGTGTCCCTGGCACCCCATTTTACTGTTCCATTGATTGTAGCTGCTTGTATAGATTTCGTGTGGCATTTTGAGACAACAAATACTTTGGGAATCTAGAAATAAGGGAATCATTAACAGCCTCTGAAATATAACGCACTTTCCTTTTCATTCTTTTTGCACTTACTGGAAATGGATGAGGGAATTGCTTCTTCCTGAAAAGGAAAGCAATAGCAGCCAACTAGGTAGTATAAGGGATAAAAGGGTTGGATTTTGATTGCAGTTCTGGATCAGACATGAAGCTCACTGGGTAACTTTGGGCCCGTCACTCTATTTCAGCCTGATCTACCTCATTAGGTGGTTGTTAGAATAAAATGGGATAGTCCCCACATTACACCGCTCTCTTCTCCTTTGTGGGAAGGCAGAGTATGAATGTAATTCATTAATTGATAAAGGAATTAATCAAAGAAGACTAGACTTTGGAGGCTTCTAGTGGCAATTTCCTACCAGAACCAAAAGTTCAGATTGAAGTTGAACCTAGGGATGGGTGAACATGCAGTGCTCGAGCTTGTTGAGGTTCTCTGAATTCTTCCTCGAAGCTTGTTTCACTTCATTTGCATTCCCCAACGCAACCATCTTTTTTTTCCCCCAATGGGGGGAAATGCACATTTTTAAAATGCACATTTTCCCCCAATTGAAAAAATGCATATTTTAAATTATGCATTTTTCATGATTGAAAATATGCATTTCCCCCCATAGACTAAAGCTTGAAAATGCAGATTTGGGGGGATTTGTACAAGCGTGCATCTTCAGAAATGTGCAAGTATGCACTTTTGACCATGAACACAAGTTTGGGAAATTGCGTTTGGGCTTGTGAATGGCACATATTCACACGATTTGCAAATAGGAATGAAATTCTTGTACATTCCTATTTGTAACACTGAATGTCTGGAGAATGGATATTTTACATTATCATCCCTCCAGTTATCTTCAGTCAGAACTGCCACGGGGAAAGGTGCTTCCAGACAAAGTTTTTATAATGCCATCACCCTGCCTCATTCATGGAATTGTCGTTGCCTTCTACTCATAACCCTCCCATGTTTTCCCACTTCTGCTTCCATCTTTTTTTCTTACTGCAGAAAATCTCTTAAGGAGAAAATAACAGCATTGATGCACAATGCCTTCTGATTAGTAGCACTAGGAGCCCTCCTTCTTGCAGCACCCTCAAGATATCTACCTAGCTGCCCAAGCATGGAACTCCTGCAACCCACAGGGAAGGAAACACCACTAGTACTATCTGGCCCTGGTTGGGAGGTAGCACCCTTCCCGGAGCATGGGGGGGGGGGTATTTTTCCCTGTGGCCACTGCAGAACCTTTAAAGTTGCAGGAGTTGGAGAAAATTACCATCAGTAACTGCCACCTTCTGAAAACATTTCCTTATGTTTATTGTATGTTAATTTTCTGTTATTGTAAACTCCCTTGGATGACTGTTGTTGGATGGAAAGAAATAATATAAATGTTCTAAATAAATAAGTGTGTGGTATATTTTGCTTGGCCATCATTTCCTACGATGTGATGGGTGCCCAGCTCAAACTCAAACCACCAAACTCAAGAAAATCTGATGGCAAATTAAGGCTGATTAAATTATGTATGCCACATAGAGGTTACTGAGGTGCAGATCCTTCCTGTATGATGAAGAAAATGTCAGGAGCTGTCACAAGGGCGTAGGAGGTGTCTACACTCCCATGCCGTAAAGCAGCCTTCCCCAACCTGGTGTTTTCCAGATGTGTTGGCTTACAACTCCCAGCATCTGCCAGCCAGCAGAAACTGAGGCAACATTCATTTGGGAAGGAGCAGCAGCACTTCCATGCCATAAAGCAGGGGTGGGCAACCTTGGGAGGTTCCCTGCCATGTCCTGTGGGCCTCCCCCCTCTCCCTCCCCCCACCCCCTGCAAATTCTGATTTTTTTAAAAAAAATAAGAATTAAAAAATGGCTATGGAACGCCAAAAGGGTCAAAATTAATTTGCTTGCAAATAAGCTAATTTTGATCTTTCAGGTACTTTGTACACTTTTAAAAAAAACTTTTAATGAATTTAGGCAGGTGGCAGGGACCACATGCTGCCTGTGAACTGTGTGTTGCCCGCCCCTGCCATAAAAGTAATGTCAGAAGAGGAGCTGTACTGAGAGGCATGCAGTGTTCTGAGAGACTTTCTTGAACCCTCTCATTGCAATCAGTGCTTTGACCTCTTCACACACTTCCTACAGAACCTTGGGCCAACATGCCAGGCACGCGCTATAGAAACTGTCATTGCTCTGAAGTGAAAATGGATAGGATTAAAGGTATGGTCGTAACTCTGTGAAAGTATATATCCTCAATATGCAGCAGGGTCATGGTAGCATACCCGTCTGCGCAACCTCTGTGTGTTGGATACAGCATGTGCACAGGTTGGACCATGTGCATAATCTTTGCCACTGATTTTGAGGGGTAAGGTTTATGCATTATGAGACCCAAGCACATGGGTCTCTGTTGGCACATGTGACAGACAGACAGTTATGTCTGAAATGAGAAGGAGATGTGGGCTAGGGCCGTCATGTGTGATCCACTTGCCCCGCAGTCTATTTTCAAGGTGGGCATATACATTAAGTTTTTCAACTACCCATTTTGTTTTCTGATTTGCCAGGATTTTCCCACTGTAGCCCAAAGGTGAAGACATGAAAACAAAAAAACAAAAACACTCTGCAGACAACAATTATAGTGATGTCTGTGTTTTCTTCAGAATTCAGTTTACTTCTGCTATATTCTGGCACTACAGCAACTTTGGGGAAACAAAACACAGCCATTGTACATTTCTCCTCAAACTACAGAGGGAGGCAAAATAAAGTATCCCTGGAGGGTCTTTTGCAGCTTTGACCACAGGACCAAAAGATGAACAGGGAGGAAAAGAAATCCTCATTCACTGAGTCGAGGAGTCAGAGAAGGCATAGTGTGTGAAGGCTGGTGAATGGAGAGTTTGTGGCTTTGCTGAGCAATGGCATTGGCACACAGTATTAGGCAATTCTGGAGAGGTTATTTAGGAATTATTCCGAATGTTAACGATTCTCATCTGTACAATGAGAAAGTTCAGATTAAGTTCCCCAGAACCTGCTCAGCTGAACCTTCCCATAATCATTTTGAAGCCCTTATTAACTATACTGGAAGTTACTTTCTAAAAAAAAGAAGCAGTCATTCTGCTTGAGGAGTACCCTGGGAAGATTATAACAGTGTCTCACAACACAGTTCTATGCATGGGCTTGCTCCCAAGTAAGTGTGCACAGGACTACAACCTTATTCTTGTAGTAACATTTTAATAAAGAATTCATGATCAAAGATCCATACTCCTCATAGAAGGGAAATACACACTCCTTACTCTAACTCCATGAGGGATAAAGAGAGATGCTAATCTGAGTTATATACAGAGGCTGCAACCCTAAACTAGAAGTGCACCTTATTAATATCAATGGAGCCTGGTTTACACACACATGTTCAGCACCTGATAATTGCAACAAGTAAGGTAGGACCATCAAAGAACTAACACCAGCAACAGAAACAATTACAAACCCTTTTCAGGCATTGAGAGTGTATTAACACACACATTCAAAAGTTTAGTCAGTTTTGGGATGGTAGTCACCGAAATGATGATACCATTGATTGAATGAATCCTTAGAAGAAACCTATTGTCATTGCATAGCTTTCTGAAATAAATTCCCTATTCATATGCCTTTTTGTCTTCTCTCTCCCCACCCCCATCTCTCCAACACAGAGGACGTATATCTTCACCTTCCTACTGAGCTCCCGAATCTTCATTCACCCCCATGAGCTCCTCGCTAAAGTGGGGCAAATCTGCCTTAAGCAGAAGCAGCAACTAGAGACTGGAGTTGAGGCAGACAAGGTATGTGACAAAGTTTTTCTCTGGTTTCACCAGCAATCTATCTTCTTTCCTCCCTCACTGAAATTTGTATAAGTTATTGCCAAATATGTTCTTCTGACTACTGGACAGAAGCTTAATGGACACAGTTCCTTGGTCTCTAACTCTACCTGTTTAGTTTTGCTATTTAATTTTCAATGTGCTACATTTATACTTAATGATTTGAACTTTCCTGACAATTGTACATATTTAACTATGATTGTGGTTACGAAAACTGAAGCTCCTGATTTTGTTTGTACTTTGAAATAAGCCTGCAAGTTATTTTCAAGACAATATTCGAAAAAAAGTATTTCATATGTCTTGCTGTTATAATCCAGGAAAGTTGCCCCTTACCTATTCTTACCTAATAATTAGATTGAAGGTTCCAATTTCCCCTGCATTTTGTATTTTTAGAGCTTCTTTTTCGAAGAACAGTTCTCATTTTAAATCCTGCAATAAACTACTAAGGAAAAGTAAGTTTTGAAAAGTCATAGTGCTGTTGATCAAAACTTACTACAGTGCAAAATAGCTGATGTACACATACTCACAGAGCTCTAATGCATAGTGATAAAGGTATCTATATAAACATTATAAAACCAAAAGCTGGCTGGGTAGCGTGTGAGCAGAGATGCTGGCAAGAAGCCAGGTGTTGTGGTTATGTGTTCTAATACTTATAATTTCTGCTTCAATGACATCACCAGCTACTAGCAAAATCTCACAGAAAATGTTCCAAGACACAAGCTGGCAGATTAAAAACAAACTTTAGCACTGTTCAGATCCACTTGGGAGGCTTTTGCTGGTTTATTTGACAAGGAGAGGTTCTCAGAGTTTTAGAATACCAAGTTTTAATAAATATGTCAGTGGGTTGTTAACCCTGCCAAAAAAGAAGCAAGTTAATGTTACAACAGTATAAAATAGAAAACAAAAAGGAACCCAGTGTTCTTCTACTTGGGAAATAACCAGAATGTAATATTGAGCTAGAATCAAAACAATCTCTGAAATAATAGAACATTAGAACCTTCATGATTGGCAGCTGCCTTGTCCACACCAGGACCAGTAAAACAAAGGCATGCTTTTTCAGTTCTCACTGCCAGGACCCCTTGGGATGTCTCGAAGATATCAAAAGTAAACAGAATTATTTTTAAGGCCACTTTTAGCAACTCACAGGTTAGTTTTGTTATAAAACTGGGAGCAAGCACCTGAATTGGGACAGGGCTGCGAGGGGGTTCATGCTTACTTTCACGGGAAATCTCATGACTTAAAAGCTTCACTGCCATATTTGGCAGTTGTACACCAAAGTGCATGAGAATGGAACCCAATTACCATATTTGCATCTCCCTTCTGGGTTAGGTGCCCCTCTCTAGCCAAAGACAGCTTCACAAAGGGATTTCCATCTTTTAGATCCCTTATTCAGCCCTGTTTTCCAAGCACACCCAAAGCCTGCACAATGCTTCTGTGAGCCAGCTGATTGCCTGAACGGGTCACAGGCCATTCCTGTATGTTAGCTGGCCCAATGGCTGCTTCAAAAGATGAAGGCCCGGCACAAGTGCTGGAGATGCTTTCTAGCAAAAACTGTGTTTCCCCAAAAGATTCCTCCAGATGTCCTGATAAGGGCAATCGGGTGTTCTACCGAATAGTTGTATTTCATTAAAATTATTACATAATTTCATAGGGATATCGAGCACTTGCTCTGAATGGGAGGCAAATCGTTTTGTTGTTCCGCTCTATCGTATTCTGCTTCCCTCAGCCTCTTTCTATTCCTGGTTTACTTATGTGAAGTCGATCACACATTCAGCTGCTAGTCATCAAGTACAGCAAAATTAAGGGTTATATGTATGCATGTGTGTGAACTGGCCTTTGTAATGTTAGGAGGAGTGGTTGGCCAGTGCCCCACTGCCCTTGCCAAAAAGACTGCTGGCAGGCCCCTTCCGCCTAGCTGCTGCTCCCTCCACTCATCCCTCTGGCCTTGCCAAGAGTGAGGACAGACGGTGACCCCAAAGGGGCTGGGGCTGGCCCAGGAACTGCCTGTTTCCTATTCCTACCTTACAGTTTGCATTTGTTGTGTGAGAGGTCAGTTATGCCTCGCCGTCCTGTGTGCCTCTTTTCTAGAATTGCCATCTTGAGTGATAACCATTATAAATTCTTATCCCAAGCAAATCACTACATCTCCTGCAGATTGCACTTTAGTGAGTTGTTAAGAATCAATAAAGAGCAGCTGAGTTATTAAAAAGACCCTGGGATGCTGGAATCTGAAGACGACATTCTTTGTGCAGAGCATTCTCTCGCAGAGGAGATTCTCAGAAGGCATCTTCCTCTTTCTCCCAAAGGGGAACCTGCTCACTGGGCATCCCTGAGAGCTCTGTAAATTCCAGGCAAGGGTGGAACTCACAGAAGGAATAACCCTTCCCCAGCTTGCACGGGGTGGGGAAAAACTTTCAGGAACTTTTTCAGCTGACCTGATCAGAATGACAAACAAAGGAAATTACTGCTCCTAAGAGCTTTGTTAAGAGTAATATTTCCGTTTCTTCTCAGAGCAAAAATTAAACCTTTTCCTCTCGCTGAGAACTAGATTTTAATTAAATGTCATTCGGCCATGCTAATATACACCAGCAGCATGAAAAGGTATAATAACAACAACAACAGAGCTGTTAGAAGTAATGAATAAGATAGCCTGTGACCAAGGAAGATTTGGGGAGTCCCCACCCTCCAAAGCATGGATGAGGCTCGGATGCCTCAGTAATGAAGGAAGTATAATTTCCATCTCTCTCCAACCATGTCCCATTGGAACTTGCTGATAGTTTCTTCTTTGGCCACTGAAATTAGATTCAAACCAATATGCAATAGAGCTGGAGATGTTGCCTTGCCACATAATACTTCATTACTGCACAGAAAGTTGTATGTATTCCTTGTATAAGGAAGGGACCGGAATACAAATTTGAAAAGTCCTGGAAAGGACAACAGGCTCAAAATTCAGGAGCCAGCTTGTTGGTGGGTGTTCGCTGCAGTAATCTATCTTAAAATATTTGCACTGGTTTGAAGAGAGCCAGTGTGACGCAGTGGTGAGAGTGTTGGACTGGGACTAGGGAGATCCGGGTTCTAGTCCCCACCTGGCAATGAAGCTCACTGGGTGACTTTGGGCCAGTTACGGGCTCTCAGCCTAACCTACCTCACAGGGTTGTTGTGAGGATAAAATGGAGAGGAGGAGGAGGAGGATGGAAGCCACCTTGGGTTCCTTACAGGAAAAAGGGCAGGAGAGAGAGATAGATAAGAAGCTGCCTCCTACTCGGTCAGACTGGTGGTCCGTCTGGCTCAGTGCTGTCAACACTGACTGGCAGCGGCTTGCCAGGATTTCACACAGGAGTCTTTCCCAGCCCAACCAGGACATGCTGGAGATAGAGCCTGGGCGCTTTTAGAGGCAAAGCAGGTGCAGTGCCACTGAGCTACAGCCCTTCCCTTTTTACCAGTGTGTCAGTTTGTTTCCAAGCCCAATTCATTGTGCTGATTTTGACTTTTATAGCCAGAGGGGCTAGATCTCAGGTGTTTTCCGTGGTGATGCCTTTTCTTTGGAACTCTCCCCACAGAGAAATGCACCTGGCAGAATCTTTTGCAAGCGTTTCTTTTACTGCTACTATGTGTACACATAGACGGGACGAGGGGAACGACCGCTTTTGGTCCAGGGGCCAGATTGCCCCCTGGACCAAGCCTGGCAGGCCAGATGACATCAAGGGCCCCACCCCAAATCCCTGCCCCCTCCCTCCTTTGATGTCATTGATGGTGCCCCACCCACTTTTTCCCATGCAGGGACAGGCATGGAACTCTATGCCTGTCTCTGCGCAGAAAGCAACTCGGCCGGTGCTTGCAGGAGCCAGCTCCTACAAGTGCCAGCCAAGTGTGGTGGCATCCCCTTGTTATCTCCAGTCAGAGATAACAAGGTGATTCCTCTCCCCAGTCCTGGGGGTGGGGCTTTGGGAGGGGCCCCTGGAGGGTGTCCAACTCTCTGCAGGCTGGATTGGGCAACTCCGTGAGCCGGATTAGGCCCACAGGCCGGAGGTTGCCCTCCCCTGACATAGATAGATGAGACAGTTAAGCTGCCCACACATACATCTTGCTGAGACCAACTCACATAGCCTTGAGTGTGCTGAGCCAAGCATTTGTATACATCTGCGATCTTTCTTTTGTTTTTAATGTTCTAATGTATTTAGAAAGAAAGGAGGAAGGAAGGAGGAAGCTGGTTTGTAAAGCCAGCTGAGGCTCTAGCCCGGTGCTCTTCACTGAAAGGCACGAGAGCCACTGGCGCCTCCCAGTCCCCTCTCCACCACCACCACCACCCCTCTCTCTTTGCAGCAGCTGCTCAGTCTCAGCAGGGGCTCTCTAGCTGTGCCTTGTTGTTTGCCCTAGTGGTGGGCCAGCCGGGCTGCTGTGAGGCTTTGGGGGCGGGGCATCAGGAGACCTGCTGCTCGTCAGCCCAGCCGTATGGTGTCTGGGGGTGGCGGGGACAGGAGAATGCAGGAGCAATCAGCCAGTTAGCTGTGTGGGTGGTGGGGGAGTCCAAAAGGCAAAGAGCAATGTGATTGGCTAGCTGCTGTGCCATCAGACTCCGGAGGTAGGGGAGATTGAATGTATGTGTGAGAGACAAAGCAATGTGGACCTGCACTGGGAGATTTTGCAGCACTGAGTAGGGCAGCCTTACTTTTTCACTGACAAGAAAAAGATTCATCCCGATCCAAGGGCCAAGTGAGCCTGTCAGAATTTGCCTGTCCGGTGACTGACTTGCTTCAATGGCATGTGGGGGGAAGGGGAGGATAGGCCCGAAAAGGTCTCCAGCTGAGTCCAGTGCAGAGCATCGCTGCTTGAGGTGGGGTGGGTGGAGAGAGGAGAGGCCCTCCACAGCCCAGGAAAGCCCCAGTGGCCTCAGTGGTGCTGCCTGGAGCTCTTCTGCCTGAAAAGTAGTGACTGTCACTGCTCTAGCCCAATGCAACTTAACCCTTCCTTTGTTTTCCTGTGTCCCTGTTAATGATTCAAAGATTTGGCATTTGGGGCATCATCTGGTCAAGGAAGGTCTCTGAAACTTTGATTAACCTCTCTGTGTTCTTTCCTAGGCAAAGCTCAAGTCCTTTGCTGCCAAGATCATTCAGCTCCTGAAGGAATGGACTGAAACATTCCCCTATGACTTCCAGGATGAGAAATCTATGAAAGAGCTAAAGGAAATTGCTCACAGGATTACACAGTGTGATGAGGTAAGGAAGAAAAAGCTCACACAGGTGAAAGAACAACCACCAGTGGTACCAACCTATCGTTTATCTTGTCAGATTGAGAATATTTATTGGAAACCTGTTTCCTAGACAGCAGTGAGGCACAACAACCGCTGACCATCACCTGTCCAAAACTTTAGGACCTAAAGGATAAAACAGGAGCAGAGGGGTTTGCCCTTCAACCTTCTAGGGATCCGTTACTTTTCCCCTCAGTTTTCTGTACAGCAAATGTCCTCACAATAGCCACTAAATAACTCGCAAGCCCTGCTGCCTTTGGCAACCCATAGCTGCCGTGGGGCTCACTCTGGGCAAAATCCAGCAGTGACTGCCCATGAGCAGCCAGCCCCGCTGATTCCAATGTGCAAACAGTGCCCACCACTTGTGCAATGGAGATTTAGTGCTTCCAGGGGCAACCCAAATTGAGCAGATATGCTCATTTCTGGAACAGGGCAGTTCGGCAGAGCTCGCATAAGGTGGTATGGTTAGGCACATAGCCTAAGTAGTATAAAGGGGAAAGAAAGCCAAGGACCTTGTCTTTAAATAGGATTCTTCTGAATATATCTCAAGATTGGTCACAGAGCTTTAAGAG